>CAXKWD010000006.1:177436093-178128648 GCA_964059195.1 Ectobius pallidus | reverse complement strand
CCCATATCTGTTGTCCCTTTGGTGTTCCTGTATTCATTCTTTAGGTATATTAAAGTTCATTTCTCTTCCTGGGGAAATGTTGGGTAACTTAGGGATGGGTCTCTTATTTTGTAAATTCTTTATAACGCTTATCCAATGTTCTCCCAAATCACCCTCATAATTGTTTAGACAGGCTCCCCCGCTCTCGATAATATGAGAAGCCTCGCATATTTTCCTGCGGATTTTGTCAGCCTCTACCTTTAGAATCTTGAATTGTCCTATGTTATGCCCTTCCCTAATTAGATGTTGGCTTAATCCAGTATTGCATTTTTTTGTTTTTTTACATCCCTTTCATGTTCTTGTAATCTTACGTTAAAGGTTCTACCTGTTTCCCCAATGTAAACTTTCCCACAATCTCTGCACGTGATGGAGTAAACATCTGGATTTTCCAATTTTTCTTTATTTTTTCCAAAATGTTTGTATTGAGCGAAGGATTTTTCTATTGTGTTCTGAGGTTTATATGGTGGTGTCAAATCATGTTTGCGTAAGACCTTACCTATTTTTTCTCCTGTAGCCTACCTGGGACATATTTGATAGAAACATTTTTTTGCTAATGGTGGTAGGAATACTCACTTCTTTTGTGCTGTGCATTGTCTTACTTGATCTTTTCCTTTTTTCGTTCTCCCATAGTTTTTGTATGTCGCATCTTTTATATCCATTTTTTATAGCCAGTTTGGTAATTTCATCCTTCTCTGTATTCAAGTCTTGGTTGTTGTTACATAGGTTGTAAGCCCGCAATACAAAGTTGTGCCAATGGCAGTCTACTTGAAAAAGGCCTGGAGGAGACAGGCTGAAACGTCGTACTGTGATAGGTTTTTAACCATTTTTATTAATGTTTTAACCATTAAATAAACAGTGTTGTGATATACATTTTACATACAGTTTTAATTGAGTTTTTAGTGGAAAGTTTGGACCAAGCATTTTATATCTTATTATGCCTTACCCTAATTGTTATAAACAAATACTTAAAAATCTGGTTGATTCAAAATATTCAACATTTTACTCTGTGTTATAACTAAACCTGCTTAGAATGCACCAACTATAGCAAGGTTCAATTCAGGGGTAGTTCTTTATGCTTAGTTATAACACAATACCAGATAATTAACAGATCCAATATTTATCTTGATCATTTACGATTGCTGTTTTTATTTTTTCAAGTTCACATCATTTATTATTTTAACCAAATACATTTTATTCACGTCCTAAAATTGAATAAATGGAGAAATTATATAAGAATTTCAACATCGTCAAAAGCTGTTGGGAGGGATACACTACAGCTCCAATAAGGCCACTTCTTTAGTACCAACGGTCTGAAATAGACAACACGAGCCTCGTGCACTAGGATAAATAATGTAAACTTGTGCCAGACTGCAAAGATATGCTCGTAGATTATTCTTGCTTCCTTACTCAGTAATTTCAGTTATATTAAGTTTAAATTTTTCTTCCAATTTCTTTTCAGCCCTTTTAATACAAATTTAAGACAAACAACATTATCAAAATTGCCTGTTTGGGTAAAAAATAAGAATGGAAATCATTTTAAAAGAAACTGAAAAAAATATTTAATAAATAAATGCCTATATTGCATTAAAGAATTTACAAATGATTCTAATGATAAATGTTATTTATTAGTACCTTTAGTTTATAGCGTAATAAGAACAACACAAGCTTCATGCCATGTCACCCCGTGTCGTCTAATTCTAACATAAGACAGACATTTATGAATTGAAATGGAAACTGTGCAAAAACAAAAAGAAATTGAATGTAAGACACAAGGAACATCAAATCTGCCATGTTAATCATTAATTTCGAAATGACAAAATTCTTTAGGGGAAAAACAGGAACAACTTAAACAGACATTCAACACATGTTCTGTGAAAATGGAAACAACAAAGAACAATATGGGCAAGAGCAACATAATCAACTGCTGGGTACACACTCGGCATCACCTAGATCCTGCCACAGTCATCAATCATAAATCAGTAATGTCAACAGCAGAGTGCCTCCCATACAGGGAAGAAACTATTGAAGAAGAAATTAACAAGATCCCAGAAGAGCAGTTTGGTTTCAGAAGAGGTTCATGCTGTCCTGACTGTGACATGACTTCCATGAGAATTTCAAAAATGTAAAACAAACTTCATTCTTGAATACAGGATCTGCCAATGCATACAAAAATGAATATTTATTAAACATAACAGAAGATGGTACAGTATAAAAAATTTAAAAGTTCGTATTACTGCAAAATTGAATTAAAAATCAAATGCTGTACTGCAAAGTTCAGAGTTTTAGCAAAGTTCTACATGAATAATTTTTGTAGGCCTATTACGAGGCACTGCACTACAAACTGGAAGGCCACGGGTTCAATTCCCGATGAGGTCAAAGGCATTATGGCTGTGGGATTGACTCAGCTGTTCCGGTCATGAAAACCACCATTAACGGCTGTGGGTGTCGGCATGCTCACCACAAGCCCCCCAATCCTGCCATCTGCCTATAGGTAGATGACGCAGTGGTCGGGTAGGCCAAGTCCCTCCAGGGATGTAGCGCCACAGAGTTTAGTTTATTGACTCAGCTGTTAACAGAAATGAGCTGACAATCTTACCTCCTGGAACAAACCTGGTCTACACAGTCCATACAAACACTGTTACATTCAGTACCGGCCTAAGTGTCTCATGCAACATGTCGGATGGGATAGCTTGAATTCTCTTCTGACTAAACCCCCAAAATCAATTTCTGATGCGTGATCACTAAAGCCCGGATTTTCATGCACTATCAAACTTAAAAATATGCATGCATTCATGAACTATCGTATCTCCAAATATGCACAATGAAGGGCGAAACATGCACTATCAAAAATCCGCACTGTACTGCAATATATTTCAATTTCTCTTAAAACAATATACAATGAGTTTTTCCAAATTCTCCTCACTTAAACTCGTGCGTTTATCAGTTTAGGACATTCTTGAACGCCAAAAAGGATCTTTCTACTTCACAAGAAGTAACAGGTGCATACTTAAGGGAAGAAATTTGACTGAGGGTGAGATCGAATTCCATGTCTTTTACATTTTCTCCACATAATACGTCTTTCACGTTTTCAGAAGTTTAAGATCAGGGTTTGAACTAAGTACCTTCTTAAGTTATTCCCTGACTGTCACACCCGTTTCTCCACAACACGATTCTAAAGTATTCAAAGTCTTCAACAATGGCTAGTGACTGACAAATTCAAGCAGTGAACATTCTGTTTAGCAGTTTTCTTTCAATGGTAGGTGGTGGGGGTCGGCGAGTCGACATTTTCTTTTGTAGCCTTGTGTATTATATTACTGTTTTATTTAGGGTAAACAGTAGCTTGCATTCTCAAATTCATGCAGGTGACAGACTCTGTTGCCAAGTCAATCAAAATATAACAACGGTAATGCAATACAACATTTTTACGTTTCTTTGAAAAGCCAAGATTTTAGGGAGGTATATTCATAATATGCACAGTTATGCAGGGTAACTTGATATTATGCATTAAAACCAGAAAATGAGGGTTTATATGCATTAAAAACGTCTGAATATGCTACATTAAGCCCAAAAAATCCAAAACATGCATTATGCATGAATTTTGCCATAAAAAGGCCGAAATAGGCCGAAATATGCAAACATGCATGGAAAAAATATGTTTATTTGGAATCCATAAGTCATGTAATGTGTAACTACAAAGTTTGAGAAGTGTAACCAAAGCATATAAAAACATGCATTTGCATGGAAATCCAGGTTCTAGTGATCACTTTTCTGCTTTGTCTGTACCAGGAACTAAAAAATAAAATATTAACACTTAAACAAATACTCACCTGGCCATATTGAGCCAGACCATCAGAATACTTCTTGGAGCTGATACAAAATAGCCAGCTTCTGAATTACATCACAAATAGTTTTAGGGAGGGTAACAAATAATCATGAGATTTAACTGAAAGGAAATAATTGTTCATATTTCTGAAGTGAAACGTTGTTATAACAGAAGGACATAAAACGATTTGCATAGGTGCCCAGATCATATGATGGTACAGTGAGTGCGTATTACTGGAGAAGATATAAGGGACATTTAAATTATTTATAAAAGCGTATTAGTGTTATTAGGTCTAGGATGCTGAAATAAAAACAGATCTGCAGATTCCAGAGTAGAATAAGCAACTATGTTTCAAATTAAACATTTTAAGCTAACAGAATTAATTTTACGAGCTAGGTGGCCGAGATAGCAGCATCTTGGGCTTGTAATTGGAAGGTCCCACGTTCAAGCCCTGTCACCTGCTAATTTGGCATGAGCAGTCACATCAACTCGTCACTATTTCACAAAATTCAAACTGTTAAAATTAACAGGAGGCATACCACAGCAACAGTAGTAATATGAGCTCGGAGTTGAAATGTGTTTGCACAAATCTGGGACTATTTCAAAACACTAAACTTTTTTCTGTACCACGAACTTGCATTATTACGGAACAAGGTCAGGCTTGTTTGAAACTTTAGGCCACACACCAAATTGTGCTATTTAGTGAGCTCCTGCATCCAGGTCTTACTCCACGCACTTATTAAGGAGGCTCATACACCAAGAGACCATGACCAAGCATGCATTGCAGTAAAAGTTCAATATCTTGAACACTATTTGCAATAACAACATGAAATTTTGGACATTAGAAGTATACACAAAAATTATTATGTCACAAATATGAAGGTTGATATTAGAAAATTAAAATTTTTATTTTTCAAAATGCGATAAGGCCTAACAAATATGATTTCTTGCAAAGGGCCAATCTGATTGGTGTAATTTTTTTTTTATTCACAGCTGACACTACCTATAATCTAGAGGCTAAACCTTCAATGAATACTGAGGTATGCCTGATACAATTTTCAGGGATTTAAAAATTTCAATATCAAATTATTACTAATTTTTTCACATTATGTTCACAAATGAAATAATCTTGTGATGCAAATACATTAGATTATTTAGGTTTTTCCTCTAGAACACACAAAAATCTATGTGTGTGCATAATTTCATGCAATTTGGACCATTACTTTAAGAGATGATGTGTTTTTTTGTGTTGAAAATATTAAGTTACGGGAAAATGGCTTTGAAAATTCAACTTGACGTACACACTGGCATTTTAAACTTGTACAGTGAGTCTCAGTCAGATTGGTTCTGCTGCGCCGAGCGTTGGGTTCCCCCCAGATGACGCTCCTATCCCCGGTATGCGGCAAAGAAACTCCCCGGCAGTTGACTGACTTGTCCGTGCGTGACAATGAAAATAAATGAAATAAGTTTGAAAATAACAAAAATAGGCACCTACCTTATTACAGGAGATGCTGGAAGTGTCCTCCTCCTACATTCACACATTTTTGGCATCGTGATAGGAAATTCCGATTAATACGCATTAATTGTTCTTCCGTTATTATTGAGTTTATCTCTATCATAATGTTTTCTTTTAGTTGTGACAACTACTGAATAACACTTTCATGTCTGTACAACACGAGAACAATGCTGTAACCGGCGGGGAAAACCACATAAGTCAAAAATGGCTATTTTTCGATTTTTGTATCATATTATTCTGGACACTGATTAGAGTGTTCCGGTATAAGCACATAAGTCACATCTAACTTCAAAGTAATAAACATGACATGTGAAAAATCACCCAAAAAAATAGCTGGAAAATCACTAGAAAGGAAAAAACACTTATGTCAACTTAAGTGAATTTTCCCAACCTGCTTACCAGTTTTAGCTGTAAACAAGCACATAAGTCTGTCACTCTTATTTAATTACCATCTGTCATGCAGATGCAGATTGATTACAGGATCAATGCTTGTTTGCAACAACCAAACATAATTTTAGGTACATGTCAGTGAAAATGTTTAATTCTCTTCCGGTTGCTACTAGAAATTTAACTTTTAAACACTTTAAAGGCTTAGTACTGATGAAACTAAAACAAATCTGCTTCTACAAAAATGATGAATTTTTGAGGTAGCCAAAAACTTTAAATAATCTTTCAGTACCTACTATTTGACCTACACATTGCACTTTTTATTTATTTATTTATTGTTTTGTAGTGTTGTATTGATCCTGTATTTCTTTGTATCTCTTTATATTTCAATGTATGTATTTCTAATATTATTCTTGTACCCTTGTACTATAATAGTTTGTTATATTGTTGTTATATTGTATCCTATACCGCAGTACTGTGGTCAAAATGGATTAAATAAATATGAAATATGTCTCACGAAAATAGCACACCATTGTTGAACACCTGCATGCAACTAAAACCTTTCCTCTCAGCTTAGAGCAATGCTATGATGTTACTAACTGCATTCAGTAGCTGTATCGGTGTTGTGAAGTTCTCTCTCATTATCATTGTGTTTCTTTAGAGATCAGAAAAATGTCTTCAAAAGGAAAGAAACTTGTAACTTTAGCTCTAGGTTGCAAGACTGTTCCAGATGGTCCATGTGAGAGAGGTATGTACTGTTTTACGTAAATAATGTCTCAGTTTGATAATACCTTCTTGATTAAATTGTGTGTGCTGTACAATAAATTACTTTGTGTTTTTAGTGCAGCCTTATACCCTCTATTTAACTTGTAGAATGTTCCAGGATGAATGTATATTGCCAATATCAGTTACATATATTTATTAATTAAAATTACAAGTTATAAAAATATATCACTAGATTGATTTCGTCACTATTTTAAAATATTAAAATGATCAGCATAGTGTGATATAAAAAGTTAAAATGATCGTCAGATTGTAACAGCTAGAGAATATAGCTTCAGTTATAAAATAACCTGCTAAATAGGTTTGTCATATAGGCATACATTTATCTAAAATACACTGCGTTAAAACTCACTATTGTAGTAGTCCTTGTAGGCTAGGTGGATTTTTGATGGGCACTAGCTTCAAGAGAAGAAACAAGAAGGTATTTCTTGCCCATCAAAAATCCACCTAGCCTACAAGGACTACTCCAATAGTGAGTTTTAACGCAGTGTATTTTAGATAAATGTACGCCTATATGACGAACCTATTTAGCAGGTTATTTTATAACTGAACACATTTTATGACTGAAGCTATATTCTCTAGCTGTTACAATCTGACAAGATCATTTTAACTTTTTATATCACACTATGCTGATCATTTTAATATTTTAAAATAGTGACGAAATCAATCTAGTGATATATTTTTATGATTTGTAATTTTAATTAATAAATATATGTAACTGATATTGGCAATATACATTCATCCTGGAACATTCTACAAGTTAAATAGAGGGTATAAAACTTTTTATATCACACTATGCTGATCATTTTAATATTTTAAAATAGTGACGAAATCAATCTAGTGATATATTTTTATGATTTGTAATTTTAATTAATAAATATATGTAACTGATATTGGCAATATACATTCATCCTGGAACATTCTACAAGTTAAATAGAGGGTATAAGGCTGCACTAAAAACACAAACTATTACTACGGACCCTCTTTGGATACCATGAAATTCTTGAATAATAAATTACTTGTTTAGCCTAGTTCTGTTTCTAAACCAAATATATTTTTCAGATGAACCTAGGATTGAAATCAGCATATATAATGCTGGAGTAAATAGTACATTGCAGCTAGAAAGTAACATGGAAACCAACCCAATTAACAAATCGTCAGCAGCTACTAACGTAAACAACATTTTGAATTCTCTTTCTTCAGAGAATGTACCATCTACACCAAACCTGTTTGCAGGTAAGCTTCGTCTTAATGATTTTTAAGTGGCACAACCACCGTCACTTGCTTAATCCTAAACAATATAAAAAACCTTGAGTAGAAATCAGATTTATGATTGAGATTAAACTTCTATATAGCTCAGTAATTATAGTGGTTAAGAGTTCGGCATGGTAAGTTGAAGTCTGCAGGCTGATTATATGAATAAAATACTTTTTTTTCCAAATAATTTCTAAACTTAACAAATTTGTAAGAGAATATGCTGATTTTCATAATTTTCAGGGTTGACAAAATATTAGACTATTATTTTAATATAAAGTACTATAGCCTACAGTTTAAACTATATTTTTACCACATTCTTATTTATTTCTAGGATGTAAACAAACAACTTCCCTAAGCACTGGAAGAGATTGTTCTTCATCAGATTCTATAACAAAATACAGCAATGTAGTAATGTCATACAATAAGATGGCACTGGAGAAAGTACTCAACAATAGCGATTATTCAGATGACGATCCTACATATCAGCCTGAAAGCGATAGCTCTTTGGATGAAATGCCACTTGAAAAAAGGCGTGTTAGTAACAAAAAAGCCCCAAACACTTTGGTAAAACCTGTAAAAAGTAAACCAGTAAATAATTTGTCAAATAAAGCAAGCCCAAAGAAGACAAGGGAAAAGAGGAGAATTAGGAATGAAAGTAGAAATCTTGGACACAAAATGGAAAAGCAATACCACGAAGGTCAATGAAAAAACTTCCACTTTGTAGAGCAAAATGCAGTGAAAGACTTACGGAAGATAAAAGACGTTCCATATTTGAAGACTATTGGCAACTCTGGAGTTATGATAGAAGAGCTGCCTTTGTGGCCGCTCATATTTCTATAGAAGATAAAGCGACTACCAGAATGAGGACCAATTCTCCTGACAAGCAGAAATATAGGATGGTGACATATAAATATTCCTTAGATGTGGATGGAAAAACTGTGCCAGTATGTAGAGGTTGCTTCCTGAAAACCCTTGATGAAAGTGATAATTTTACAAAAACTATAGGATTAAAGAAAAGAGCATCGAACAGCGGTATTACACTAAGCGATATGCGTGGTAAGAATGCTCCAAGCAATAAATGGACAGAATCAAAACGGGAAGAAGTGATAAATCACATAAAGTCATTTCCCAGCTATGAGAGTCATTATACCAGACAAAGAAATGACAATTTGTACTTGCCAAGTGATCTAACCTTGGAGAAAAGAGTCGACAGATAATCCTGTCTGCATGAAACTCTACTCAAAAGAATTTCATAAAATGAAATTGAAATTTAAAAAGTCACATGTTGATACTTGTCATACCTGTGACAAGTTCAAAATGATCATTGGCGTAGCAAGTACACCAGAAGAAAAAGAGAAAGCTGTTGCAGAAAGAGATCTTCATCATATAGAGCAGCAGACAGCATATGAAGAAAAAAGAAAGGATAAGGAACTGGCCAAAGAAAAGACTAATATGAAATGCTTTTCATTTGACTTACAGCAATGCCTTCCCACTCCTGCACTTAGTTCATCTGTGGTTTTCTACAAGCGTCAACTTTGGACGTTCAACCTGACTGTCCACGACAACGCTACAGGTGAGGCAAACTGTTACATGTGGCATGAGGCCATTAGTGGTCGAGGAGCTAACCAAATAGCATCTAGTCTATACAGACATTTGCATTCTTTGCCACCACATGTTAACCATGTCATATTTTATTCAGATACATGCGGAGGACAAAACAAATACTCCCATGTTGCGGCAATGTTCTCACTTGCACTACAAAAGCTGCCCAATATTGAGATTATAGACCATAAATTTATGGTTCCTGGACATATCCACATTGAGGTCGACTGTGATCATGCAGTGATTGAAAAGAAGAAGAAGAAAACTAACATACAAGTCTACATCCCTCATGACTGGTACCAGTTAGTAAGATCTAGCAGCAGTCGGTTTGCAGTATTGGAAATGGAACAAGAGCACTTCTTAGATTTTTCTGCATTACTGAAGGGTCCATTCATTCAGAAGAAAAAGGATGAAGATGGCAACGTTTTCAAGTGGTATGATGTTAAATGGCTGCGTTATTCATCATCGTTTGGAGAGATAAAATTCAAGACGACTCGGAAAGAAAATGGCTCATTCCATATTTTGGATATAAAGAGACGTGGATCAGAAAACAAGGAGTACTCACTGAAACCCATCACTGAAAAGTTGGTACCCATAAGTTCAGAAAAAAAGAAAGACTTACTATCTCTACTTTTACTAATACCCCCATTATTTCACCAGTTTTATTTGGATCTGTCTACACACAGCCATGTCAGTGATACTGATCCAGATTTGCAAGACTACAGTGAAGACTAATTTGTGGTAAAGAAGTGTGTAAACAGTGATTTATGAGGACAATGAACCTTAATAGTAAGTGGATATTGCATTATAAGCACAGTGTAAAAAAAACATAAGTCACGAGAGGTATATGTGCAAAATAACTTAAGTCCAGTATTTTGTACTGTAGTATAGTTTTGTGTAAAATTACTACATCTTGCAAAATAATGATGATAGGATGATAAAATAATACTTGTTTCCTTTATGTATCATAATTTAATTGGAGAAAATTAAAAAATGCTTCTCCTGAAAACTTGTCTATTTTGACTTATGTGGTTTTCCCCGCCGGTCAAAGAATGCTCAACTGCAGGCTACGCAGGAATTGTTTACTTATCTGCGGGGACACAGCTGGCCGCGACGCGGGTATTGTTGAGTCATCACAAGAGAAACACGGCACGCGACAAGCGGAACCAATCTGTCTGAGACTCACTGTATATCTCCAGTAAATGACCGAATTTAAATATAAAAATATAGGTAGGGCCCTGATGTATTGGTGAAATAAAATGGCTGTTTTTGGTGTTAACTTCCTTCTATTTTGGTGGGTATTCCGTGAAATAAATTACTTATAGGCTACTACATTGGGATCATTGCGCAATGATAAACTTTGCTTCTTTATTTACATGAACTAACACCCTTCCCCCCCATTTCTATATTCTTCTGCCCTTCTATGAACTGAAGTAACTTTCGATTTAGGCATGATTAGAGTTATTATTAAAATATAATGACGAGAAATATTATCGTAATTTCTACTAAACACCATCAGATAGCCATTTGCAAACAGAAGTGCCAACCATACCACTGTGGATAAAAGACGAAATCTGTTGAATACAAGTAACAAACATTCTACACTCTTCTGCTCTAATCGATCACAGGCATTGCTAACTTGGCAAAGACATAGCATGAAAGGAGTGTACTCAACAGTACAAACCAGGTCGTCACAGACAATCTTTGCGTAAATTCTGCAATCTTTGTAATTGATCACAAATATCGATAGTTCGGTAAATCTTCGACAGCCACAGGAACAGCAGAAAAAAAAGCATGCTGCTAAGAAATAAAAAATACAGTACACCAAAACAGAATATTCTGATTTTAAGGCTCATTTTCGTGCTCATTTCTCACTTTACGGACAGAAGGGGCATATTTCGCACTTAAAGCATATAAAAGTTAGATATATCTAAGGGAGGTTGTTTTATAAAATTTTGCGCTTATCGTTGTTACCAAAAAATACGGCCCCTAAATATAGGGTATGTTTAGAAAGGTGTGTTCATTAATGTAAGATTTAAAAAAAAAAAAAAAAAAAAAAAAAAAAAAAAAAAAAAAAAGGAAAATTTTGACACTGGTTGGCGTATGAGCCCCCTTAAGTGCCCAATGCCTTTGTTTGTAATAACTCCTACCGGTTGTAAAATTGATTAAAACAGTTATTAAAACTTATATACAGTGGATAAAATTTTACCTTTAAAACGGTCACTACGTTTCAGCCTGACCTCCAGGCCTTCCTCAGGTGAACTAAAGTGCTCGGGAGCACGGCAGAGACCCCTTCCAGCATGGACAACGTACCAGCATGCGAGTAAACTTTAGTTCACCTGAGGAAGGCCTGGAGGTCAGGCTGAAACGTAGTGACCGTTTTAAAGGTAAAATTTTATCCACTGTATATAAGTTTTAATAACTGTTTTAATCAATTTTACATCCATAACCGGTGGAAAGAGTTGGACCTGGGTTGTGAATTACCTGACATGTTGAAACTCCTACCGGTACTAACATTGATTTTATTGGTCGTCCTGTATTACCCCACACCAGCGTGTCATTTATAACCAGGACCCGGATTCTTAGGTTTCAAACTATTGGGCTCCATTCCAGCTAACTGTGATATTTTAACATAATTATCTGTTTCATTGTCATGGCAGTCACACGATGCAATCTTATAAAACCTAAAAATGGCCAAATAAGACGTTAGAAACTAAAAATGGCTAAAACCGCTTTAAAATTAAAATAAGAAAAAATATTTAACAAAGTAATCATATGTAATCATATTTAATTAAAATTACATTTTGCATCTTGCTCATTTTTGCCAGTACATTATTTTGTAAGATAAAATATAGCATTGCATTTTGTTATTTTGTCATTTTGTACCCCATTGTCCCGGTAAAGGAAATCATAAGTGAATTGAAATCCCCGGTTTCTTTAGAAACAAACTAAAGACATTCTTAGGAAGCTTACACTTGCAGTTTATTCACAGTGTTTGCTCCAGCGAAAGTGAAGTATTCTAAAAGTTGGCTGATTAAATGAAAAACGTTCTTGTTGAGATTATGTGGTGGAGTTCAAAATTACATGGGCCATTCTAAAACTAAGCAAAAAGTACAATCTGATATCAATTTATACATCTAACCACGGCAGTACAAAGTTACTTCCCATTGGATAAAAAAGGGAAAACTAATTGAATTTGTAAGTGTGCCTGTATTATTTCAGCACAGACTGGAAGCTGACAACACAAAAACTAATTTTGGTGGCCTTAAGGTATCCATCATTGGCCGCGGTGGTCTAGAGGTAGCGTGCCCGCATCTAGATCTGCAGGGCGCGGGATCAAACCCGGCCGCGGTCGATGGATTTTTCAGGACGTAAAAATCCTGGGCACGGAGTCCTCCGGGAGGGACTTTAAGCTGGGGGTCCTGTGTCGTAGATTTACGGCACGTAAAAGAACTCCAAGCCTAAATTAGAGCCTCTGGACTAAATTTCTCGGCCCTTTCACGTCCAAGAAATACTTAAGTTTCCAGAGGGGGTTGCGAGGCGATGGGCTTACCACCTGTCCCTCTACCCTCTCTCGGAAAAGAAGCATATCAAAATTAGTATAGGTAATGAAACCTCCACTTGGAGGCCCCTTCGCCCCACCTGGGGATCATAGGGTACCAGATACAGAAGGTATCCATCAACCCTAGTTTAAAAAAATTACAATTTCCTCTTCATCACTTTAAAAATTTGACCAAATGTTATCTGTCATAAAATGAAAGGGTTTCAATAATAAAAACAAAAAATTAAAAAGTTGGGGGCACCAGGGGAAGATTTTTCAAAAAAATTATGTATTTTTTTTCGGCAAGCATATCTCCACTTCCAATTAAGCTAGAACAGTGATTCTTACACTAAAATGTTCCCCATTTCATAGATAAGTCTACATACTAGCATCACCTTTGTAGTGCTTATCAAAGGTAGTTTAATTTTTTTTCTTCATGAAGTCTAAAAAATAATTAGTCTATTTTTCCTTTGATAAGGGGTCAAGATCTTTACCAAGGTTCATTTATTTGATTCTAGTATACAGACTAGCTATATGTTTAAGCTTACCGGTAATTTGGTGTTTGGATGAAGTCAATAGCTCGAGTGCATTTTTCTTAAGCCGAAAGTTAAGAAATGCTGAAAATTTTGAAAGAAGAGAAAAATGAAGTTAAAGTTTGGGTAATCCTGTATTTGGACGTTTCTCAACTCGCAGGTGGACACACCTGGTCAAAAAATGATACCCAAACATGTTATGTATAATTGAAAACTACAGAAATCAAGCTTTCTAATGAGACAAAGAAAAAAAAATTATTTTTGGTGAAAAATTCTGATTTTAAGGGTAGATGGATACTTTTTTCTTCTTCTTCTTCTTCTTCTTTCTTTCTTCACGGGGGGCTTGAAGAGAGTTTAGAGACCTCCCGCACGTCAGCCTTGAAGGCTTATTGTGCTGCCCCTTCCTTTCCCAAAGTCTTCCGAGAGATGGTTATCCAGAGGCTCTAATAGGCCCTCCAGTTTAAATCCCTCCCGGAGAACTCCGTGCCCAGGACTGTTACGTCCATTGACCGTGGCAGGGTTTGATCCCGCGACCTATGGATCCAGAGGCGGGCAGGCTACCTCTAGATCACCGCGGCCGACTAGATGGATACTTAAGAGAAAAAGCTTTTACCTCTCTGCAGCACATTTTGGGTGCTGGATGTGTGGTTCATAATAGTGTGCACACAGCTGTGAATGACAAATATTCAGTTACTTCCACATTTACATTGTTAGGACAGGACGATTGAAGGAATTTTCTGACTTTGTGGGCAAAGAGTATTAAAAAAAGTCTATTAGATGGCTGACTCTCATGCCTGCCATTGATAGTGCATTGAAATCCAGCAGTGCTGAAGAAACTTTTTCAAGAAACTATGGCTTTTATTTGCCCGTGGAAACTTAGGTTCATTCCATGAAACCATAAGTTGTGAAGGTCAATGAGAGAAATGCAATTGAGTCTTCACAGATGAAACTCCAGACTCGTAAGGATGCTGTGAAGTAATGAAAGATTCTTCCACATTTCTGATGCATGCATGCTTGGTTGGTTGGTATATGGTTAGGGTATTACACTTAATATATTGGAAAGCTTTCAAATTTATAAGAATAAGAATAACATCCTTAATGAAAACATAATTGACCAAAATCATTTCTTTGACCTAACTACAACTGTAACCTAGGTTACCGAATAAACAAACATATAAACAACATTATATCAGAGGAATTGTGGTGTTCAATACGACTCGACAAAACTGAAGATGGCGCATGAAATACGCCGAAATGCATATTCTTTTCAAATATTGACGCATCTTGGTTCCACACAGAAGAAACCAGCTTTCATCAACATCTTTATATGCTGTTTTTGAGTGGATCAAGATAAGTTGTGTTAAGGGTTAAGGCAGAACTTTATTAAGTGCCTGTATGGTACTTTATGAGATTGTGTGGGGGACGAAAAATGTCTGTCCGTCTGTCTGTCTGTCCGTCCGTCCGTGTGTCTGTACGCGCTCTAACTCAAATACGCTTTTTCGGATTTTCATATAACTTGGAAAACACATTTATAATGTCAATGGGAAGAACCCTATTGATATTGAACCAAATCGGTTCACCGGTACCGGAGTAATGCCCAATTTAGTGCCTATTTTAATAGATTATGGCGCCTTTCTAATAGAAAGGCGCCATAATTCAAATACGCTGTATCGGATTTCCATTAAACTTGGTATACGCATTTATGACATCCATGAAAAGTACTCTGTTAAATTTGAACCTAATCTGTTGACCGGTACCGGAGTAAAACCCAATTTAGTGTATATTTTAAAGGCGCAATAGCTCAAATACGCCTTATCGGATATTTATGAAACTTCGTATACGCATTTATACTATCCATGGAAAGACGTCTGTTGATGTTCAACCAAATCGGTTGGCCATTACCGGAATAATGCCCAATTTATTGCCTTTTATGTTAATATATGAGAAGTCGCGATAACTCAAATATGCTTTATTGGATTTTCCTGAAACTTTGTATACCCATTTATAATGTACATGGAAAGACGTCTACCAATATTGGACCAAATCGGTTGTCCGGTACCGGAATAAAACCCAATTTAGTGTCTATTTTAAAAACGCGGTAACTCAAATACGCTTTACCGGATTTTTATGGAATTTGGTATACACATTTATAGTGTTCATGGGAAGAGGTCTACTGATACTGGATGAAATCGGTTCACCTGTTTCGGAGTAATGCTCAATTTGGTGCCTATTTTATGATAATATACGTATTCGAAAGAATTTATATAAAAAAAAAAAGCAAATCATTTATCATGACAACATAGTCAATTGTTTTACTGTGATATTTTACGGCTTTGGAAATTAAAATAGAGATAGCTATGACCAAAAACACTAGGCTGTTTTACATGCGCTTATAACTTACAACTAGACCGTTAAACTGACCCAGGTGACCGAGATGGTAACGTTTTGGCCTCACGTTATGGAGTTCCATGGTTCAAATCCCGAAACCAGCCAATTTCACTTTCTTTTTCGTATTTTTGTGTGAGTGTGCGATTGTCAAGATATCAAAAATCTGTACAGTTCAGCTGATGCTGGAAGATTTTAATCTGATTAAAAAGAAAACTAGACCTTTGTTCTTCCCTAAGCCCTGCTTAATGAATAAATCTGGAGCTTAACTTGTAAATCAATTAAAAAAACATATTCTGCATATCATAATTGCAGTCATAACTGATTAAAAAAAACATACTGGCACTTTTTTACATCAGTTTACCTGATTTTACTAAATATTTAATATTGCAACTCTTATCTGAAGAAAATGAATTTTTTAAATTATGATTGGTAGATGATTATTTAACGGCAGGGATATATTGCAACTTAGGCCTTGACCATTGCCGGTGTGCCGGAATTTTGTCTCGCAGTAGTTCTTCTACATGCCAGCAAATCTACTGACATGGACCTGTCACATTTATGCACACATAAATGCCATCAACCTGGGCCGGGCTCGAACGTGCTGAAGTATGTAAATAAACACTACTTGAAAAAGGTGAAATCTTAGTAGCGTAGGTCTAAGTTTCATTGAAGAAACAAAATATATTTTCATTTGTTTGTTATAGAAATGTCAATCCATCTTGGTAACAGGTTAAATTTAAGCTAATGCAAAATTAATATTTTAATTTTAAAATCCCCTATTTCCATTGACCATGTGGAAATTTTCCACCAGTGTCCCCAGATGGACAGCACCAAAACCGATATGTAGGTCATGCAATCTAATTGCACAAATGTTTTAGGCAGTGAGGTGCGTAGAGTTATAAACCAATACTAAATAACAGTCTGCATTACATGCAGTGAAATTATTGTAGTTGATTTTTGGGATTGTTGCTGCTTCACCCGTTCCTTGGATAGTCGGGAGTTTACAATATGCTCTTAAACTGTAACGTGTTTCCCCCCCCCCCCTCTGTTAGAATCGTGGTATACCTATTCTTAACCAAAATAATTGCAAAAATAAGACAAAATAAAAAATACATTTATCAAAAACAGTTTTGGTTTATATGAAAAACTGACACAGTATGTCCCTTTTTACTACTGTCTAGCGACAAGCTGAAGGCCGAGTTAGCGTTCCCCCACTACCTTACCATGCACTTGCATTTACTCTTTCTGCCTTTCTTCCACTATGCCACCAGCTCGGCCTTTCGCTCACTTCTAGACAGTATATACCTGCTACTTGTTGTTTTCAGCTAATCCTCCCCTGATGATTGTTTAGGAAAATCAAGTTTCTCTAAAAAACCCACCCTATACTGTTCTGCTCTTCATTCAGGGATGTCTATTAAATGATTGTAAAGGTTAAAGAAGTTAAATTTTATTTTAAATGTACAGAATATGCATTTTAGGCACTAAAATAGTAAAAATAGGCTTCAAAGGTCCAAATAGGCATTTTAGGGCACTATAAATCTATATAACTATAAGTGATTTAGCATGAAATGTCAACAAATTTTCATGTTATTTCATAAGGAACAAAATAGGCATTTGCTATTCTCTTTCTCCTTTTCTACCCATCAGGTGTACCAATATCCACTCAATAAGCATGAATTTAGTCTTAAGCCGATGTCATTGCACACAATTGCATCGGATACAAAGGAATACGGAAGTTTCTAATTTTCCATCCAAAAATATGAAATCAATCAATGAGCGTCATTCTTTCCCCACGACACAGAAACACGGCAGATGCCAGCAACACTAAGGCAATATCATCTGTAACCATTGTTATAACTAGACTTCAGACTTTTAGGTCGCTAAGAATGCTGTTTTAGGTACCTAAAACAGGCTCTAAAAATTGGAAAATAGTCTCTTATAAAATCATTACGTTGCCAATTTTCTTAAATATCTCAATTGCAATGCAGAATATTATATTTATTGAAGTCACCAATAATCAATAATCATGATGGGACACAGAATTATATAGACCTATTACTAGGGCCTGTATTACTACCATATCAGTGAAAACCTAATCCCTGCGCCCAGAAGCTACGCACGCTAGCATATTCAACCCCTTGTATCCCTCAGTGATTCAGAGAACTAAGTTTTTTGGTTTGTTTGTTACTGGATGTGGGAGGCGGGAGAAAAACTCTGCGTTTTCTTGGGAATCCCAAGGAATTTTTCTACTGAAGACAAAACATTCCTTACAATTGAGCCACGTCACAAATGTGTCATGTACTGCACATTCCGAGCTAAAAATTTAGTACGAACTGAAAATAAATGCTAGAATTTATTAAAAAAGAATGACTTATTTTGAACTTTAGAGGAAAAACAAGCAAAAAGGCAGTATTAGGCTCTAACGTAAAAATAGGCTGTTTTAGGTCCTATAAAAGTATCAGTTTTAGGCATAGTCACTTATGAAACATGAATATACAAGTCTTCGTCCATATATCACTTAAGGATTAAAATAGCTTTTTACCTAAAATCCGAAGTCTAGTTATAACCCTCATAAACGTTAAAGTTAAAGTTAAAATTATATCGATTATAGCTGACAGCTGTAACTGTGAGACACAGGCTTTACACACAGACTCGTTAGCAAGTTTACGCCTGCCATTGAGAGATGTGAACAACACGACCGTTATTCATAGCAGAGTTTGAATCAGAAAATTTCTTACCATTCTTGGTCATAAAAATTATGAAATATTATGGATTGAGTTTAACACATAATTTGAGATCTTTAAGCACATTAAGCAGAAAATTCACATTTCACAAGATCTCTCAGGCCTCTATGAATTGAAATGCTAAAGGTTGTGGAAATTGTACATTGGGAAAACAAAAAGAAATTAAATGTCAGACACAAAGAACACTAAAGGAACTTCAAATACAAACAGAATGAAAAATCTGCAGTTGCTCATCACAACCATGAATCTGAAGCTAATATACAATAATTGTACAAAAACTGATAGAACTGACTGTTCGGGGAAAAAATCTTGAACCTGGTAAATTTTGATATTCCAAAGCCCATTACTAACAGAGAATCAACTCGGCAGTTGCTGTACAAACATAGTCCTCACTAAACCAGGGTAAAAACAACAAAAAAATAGTTTTTTTTGTTTAAAACGTGGTTTATGTGAACAACAATGTTGGTTGTTTTAAATGTGTTTTTTAAAACTTTATGTTTACAACAATGTTGTTTGTTTAAAAAAAGTTTAAATTGTTCATTTTGTTTAAAACAACCATTTTAATGTATAGGGCCTATTATATACATATATAAAAAACGTTTTAAACAAACTTAAAAAAAAACACAAGCACTTGTTTTAAACATTCCAACCCTGCACTAAACCACTCTCTCCCTTGTAAAAGATAACAGGCATGTTCATGAGCTGGCGGTGACGTTGTTTCTACAAAACTCTCCTTGTCCCATAACTCTCCTTTGGTCGCATAAATACAAAAAAAATCAGATATGAAAGTCACGTAACTTCCTCTGCCCAAATAAAAGTTAGCAGTGTTCACATATCCTTGTACAGAATCACAAGACACAATTTTACGCTAATTATCCTATAAATACCTCTTCTTTGAATGATGCGACTAAAAGCGCAGGCTATATATCAAACTTAAAAAAAAAAAAAAGTGACTGCAGACATTTATCGAACTTTTCGCCGTAAAGAATAATTTCTGGAATTTAATCGAATATTTCCCTCAGATAACTTACTTCTTTACTCTATGCATGGCCAACAATACATCTTTCTCACTTAACATTCTTATAGAATAAGAGGCCGTGAACGAGCACGTATTCATTTGTTCACGCAAGACAAACTTTCTACAAACAGTGGGTGGCTTGTAACTACCCTTCAGAGATTTTTTGGGAAAAAAAGTTTCAAATAAAAGTTTTAGCTCTTAGTATAAGGAACACATGTGCAAATTTTAAAGAAAATTGTTAAGAGCCGTTTTCGAGAAAATCGCAAAAAAACGAAAATTTCTTCATGTAAAGTCCCCTTACAAATAAGAAAAACTTGTCGCCAAGCTTCGGCTCAAATCTTCAGAAGGGACCTGACCTAAATACAAAATTTTGTTTTCATACGATTTTCCGTTTTGGAGCTAGCCTGTTCACAGACATCCACACAGACATGTTTCCGAAAATAGTATTTTTGGATTCAGGGGCCTCAAAACATGTATTTATGTCAAAAACTCAACTTCGAATTTTGGGGTCGAAAACAATACTTCCTCTACCTTTAGTACCTATGGTATGGGCAGAGGAAGTAACAAATTCCTGAAAGTTTTAGTTTAGTTAATGGAAGTTTGGATAAGTATAAGTATATGATTAGCTTACCGATTGAATATGTTATCTGAATGACAGTATTTCTGTAGCCGCTCCAGTGGGGACATCATACCTCCTTCCAGTTCACGTCTATCAGCTTCCGCCCCAGAGAAACCTACAAACACACAACACAGCCATTCTATAGAGGCATATGGACTAAGCGTGGACTTATTTCACGAGCATGGAACTTAAACAGAAAAGACAAACACACTCAGCTGTTTACTTTGCCTTGGAGGTTTAACCCTTTCACTGCAAGTAAATATGCTTCCACATATACGTGCACTTGTCTTATGAAAGACATGGAAGGGTAAAAAAGCTTCTGCATTAAGAATTCTAGGTCCGTGACAGGTTATGTTAGGTTAAGAACAGTCAAGTTAGTTTAGCAGCAGTATTCTGCATAGCACGGGGTTCATGCCATGTAACGATGTTTTATGAAAGGCGTGGAAGGGTAATAGGGCTTCTAGAAGTAGTAAGCCAAATTCTAGATCAGTGACAGGTTATGTTAGGCTAGGAATATTTGTATTGGTTTAGGAGCAATATACTGAATAGTGCAGGGTTTATTATGTCTCACAATGAATCTTTTCTACGACAAGAAATTTTACCCTCGCACCGATCGTTTCTCTTTTCTTCCCCGTGGTTTGGAGGCACACGGTCGCTAATGGCAGAGCATGGCTGGCTACGCTTTTCTGAAGGAGTTCCCTTTTGTTTAATCAGTGATAATTGCAAATTATGATAGCCTATGCCCCCTTCCTGTATATCTTGGCTAAGGGCATATATCAGCCCCTTCTTGTGTTTCTGTGCTTGTGTCTTGTTGGGGGCTTTGATGCCAAACTCCCGCTTATTAATATCTTTTAAATCCAGTTATCAAGTGCAGAAATTATTACAAACATTAACGGGGGAAAGGCAGACTATGTAACCATGTTGGAAAACGTTCACGTGCAGATCCTCTCGTAAACACATTGAAAACTGTGTTAAAACATAGATAGCACCATTCAGTACCGTAAGCATGGCTGGCAACCTAAAATCTAACCTAGATGGTGCTGCATCCCTGAAGAGACTAGGCCTACCACCCGACCGCTGCATCTACCATAGGCAGATGTGGCAGTAGCAGACACCCACGGCCGTTAATGGTGGTTTCCATGACAAGAGCCGCTATTTCTCTATCAAGTAGCTCCTCAATTTGTATCACGAGGCTGAGTGCACCCTGTTCCAAACTTCCCAACCTCAGAAAAATCTGAGGAGGTATCAGGGATCGAACTTGGGCTGATTGATCTGTAGTCAGCAGTGCTAACCACAAGACCACGCTGGCAACTACTGCTGATAAAATCCGCTTGCAATCTAGTACTAACTGCAGTCAGTATATATAAATTTATCTGTGCAAAGCAGGACAACCATCCAGAGTGCATATTATAAACGCATCTTGCTACAGCAAGGTTTATAACAGGCTTGAGTGGAATCGCCTCACAACCGGAGGGCCCAACAGTGAGTCCGCTTTTAATTGGGACAGTTTGGAGAGCAGCCCAGGAGTTGAGACCTGATGGAGGGTTAAAGCACTTTTATGTGGGAATATTTTAGGAGAAAAATTCCTCCGACACTGGGACCTGAACCCAGGACCTTTGGCTATTTGTGCCAATGCTCTACCAACTAAGCCAGAGTTCAATTGACAGCACCAAATGGAACCTCTCTCCTATGACTGTCCTGGGTTCAAGTCCCAGTGTCAGAGGAATTTTTCTCCTATAATATTCTCACGTAACGTCGAACAGAGACAATGATCTGTGGTTCATGAATGCTTACATATCTACTTTTATGTGGCCTCAACTCTCCCCTCACTGCACAGGCGATAAGACGCTTCAAGAGCGGTTTTTGAGCTCATTAGTTTTCCTCCTCCCTATTCCTAACTCCTTCAGAAAAAAAAGAACTGATTTAGATGGGAGACCCCTTGCTCCAAAAGTAGCATTTGAACAGATGTTGCTTCGGGATGTTGGTTTCCCATGGGACTGTCAGCTCAACCATGATCGCTGATCTAGTCGACACTGAATATCCCAGGAGATCAGGGCACAGTGAGATCACAGCCAAATCAGGTGGAAATTCGTAATGTTTATTTCTGGAATCCATACACAGTAACCAATCATTTGCTTTTTCCACAATCGATGGTGGGCAACGCTTTTTCTTGATATCAATGGAGTGAGTGTTCTTCCTTTTATTTTTCCTAGCCATTGCAATAGAGTAGCTCAGAGCCTCCCTTAATATCGCCAGAACCTTGACGTGTCACCAGGTGAATCTTCCCTCTTGGAGAGCTCAGGGGCAACCAACCAGTATATGCCGAGTAGTCGCCGGGGTAGCTGTACACAAGTTGCATGAATTATCCGTGCTTAGATTCCATCGTGACATATTACTTGGGTCAGGTAAGACATTTGCATACAATTTCACCAGTTCCGGCAACCACTCATACAAAAAAGCTCTCCACTGTAGCTTAAGAGGTATACACATGTCGCCTATGACCGTCCAATCATGCTGTATTTCGAGAGATTGTGCCTTAACCACCATCCCTTCCTCTTCCGCCACTATCTCCCTCATACGTTTCACCTCTTGAACTGGTTTTTTGGCCATCCAACCCAATCCTTGACGGTTCTTGTTAATGCCAGTCATAAACTTTGTCTCAAATTCTACTTTCAACTTCAAAGAGGAAAGATCCAGCCTCCGTCGTTTGGACTACTAGAGGATTTTTGAATGTAGCCAATAAATTACTTTTAGCGATGGCAAATTGTTTAAATAGCGTGGTTCCCCGCTTTAATCCAAATCCAAAATTTGCTTCACTCCTATACAGCATACTTACATCCATTGATATGTGCAAACCTAACCATTTCTTTAGAGCCGCTGTTGCCTCCCTTTCCGTGTAAAACAGACTTTTTGTGAACTTATAAATCATGAGGCCAACTCGGTTTTGACAGAAGCACATTATTATCTCGTAATATGTAACTTGCAGTTCATTACTCAATACAGTGACTCAAATAAAAAAGTCGAGACTTGTGTGCAGTTAAAATTAAAGTTTTAACGCTTTAGTTCACAAGTTTCCTATAAGAGACACAAAATACAGGCCATTCTCGGAACATATGAGTCCATGCAACAGCAGGGAAAAATGAACAATGCGGAAAGCGCAACATACGATATTCAACTTAATGTATTGTCATAATTCAATTTGCATTGTGTCATGGCACCACATACAAATGCTAGCTTGAGAGAAAGTGTAGTTAGGGCTGTAAGTGACCTGCATTTTTCGGCCTCTGAAGCAGCGAGAAGGTTCCATATTTCTGAAAGAGCAGCTCAGAGGTGGGTACTTCACTATAATGCGACCGGAAGTTTTAATAGGAAACGTGGATCCGGCCGGCTGTGTATTTCGACGCTGGAGCAAGATGCTAGATTGGTCGCAGAAGTTGAACGTAATCCAGTTCATACTGCTGCATCCATGAAGGCTACTGCTCAATTCCCTGGCCATCTTCAGACCATTAGGAACCGGGTAAGATCCGCTGGTTTACGTTCTAGGCGAGCACTCTCTAGAGAAGTCCTGAAGGAAGAACACAAGGACGCACGCCTCGTATTTGCAGTTGTAAAAACTGACTTCGACTGGAGTGAGTAGAGTGACATTTTCCGATGAAGTTAGTTTTCGAGTGCATCTTCGGGGCCAGTTCTAGTGTATTAACCATTCGGTACCCGGTACAATCCCAAATACACTGCAACTCGTGCAAGGAGTGGCAGGATGCTGGAGCTGTGACAGGAAGAGGCTGGCACGCTCCACCGAATTAGTGGGCCAGTGGAAATAAAGTTGGTTTCTAGAGAGGTATATGCTTGTTTATGCCAGGCTTCGTTTTCCTCATGGTAACCTTCAGTTCCTACAGCTTATAGCCACAGCCTTCCATATATGTTTGTTTTGGAACAAAACTGACTAAATAATCAAGACATGAGGCAGGTGTGAACCTAACCTTAAGTCTTCCGGTACATGCGCATATGCTCGTTTGTGGTACTTTACCAAATAACGCCCAACTTTTTTACCTGATCATGTTAGGATGGAACAATGATATTATTAGCTTCCTCCTCATACACAAGCTTTATCGCTGGGTTTAGGCAGGTGCGCACTCAAATGCTCGTGAAAATATGTGCTCGTCAAGGCAACAGACAAACAAAAGAAAGCGTGCAGTGCATCATTTGTGCAACACAGCACTCTTTCGCATGGAAGCGTGTGTGTATGTAAAGGAAGAAGACAAACAAACAAAACTTTCCAAGAGCACATCAACTCCTGTTTACTGAACTTCAAATAAAACCGCACACCTTAGCTTGCATGTCTGCAATGCAAACATTCCACGCACTTATGAAGAATCAAGAGATAATGGAACTTAATACAGTGAAGCAACAAATTATGTAGCTAACTACGTTGTTGACTATTAAACACTTTAGGCTTCACTTTTCCTTACATTTTTGCAGGACCCACGTTTCATAGGCTTTGCCCACATTTTCAACTGCTTGTCAACTGTCTATTTTCTGCTTGGAGAACACTGGTGCCTTCTGGTTTTGGTTTAACAAACTTCTTGATCAAGTTTTCTTCTAGCGGAATTTCAAAATTCATCAACAAGATAAACTGATGAATTTAATTACATAATTCCATGCACTGTTCTTTTGAGAGAGAATTCGCATGTGTTTGGCAATTAAATACACATTTTATGCGCATACTCTTTTGTTGACACACTATCATGCGAGGAAGAACATGCATGCAATTTTGGGCTGCATTTTTTCACTGCCTGCAAGCTCTTTTCCCCGATATTGCTCGTACGCTCCCAGGAGTGTGGTAAAGAGCTTGTGTTTGAGGGTTGCTAATGAATCCGCACAGGCACATCCAATGCTGCTAATAGTTACATATCTATACGCATTTAATGGGGGATAGTAAAGCACCATACTATTTACAATATTTTCATTTTAAAAGCATGGGAAATGGAAACATTATTCTTTAGAACCTGTAGATTCCATTTATAAGCACCTTATACTTGTGCGAAAGCTCTAAATGTAAATTGTGAAGTAGACAGAAAATTAACCTAAAATGGTGTTGAGAACTGCTGTTAAATCAGGAATCTCCGTGCACTGGCCGTTGCTCTATTGTTGGTCAAGCGGCCACATGCAGATAATTCAATAATGGAAACCTAACAGTAACAAAGTGGGTGGTCTCAGTGGTTCAGTCGCTATCAAGGCAAAGGTACAAAACTTCATATCTGCACCGAATTACCCTCCTGTTTTTCTATATTGGGGGGTGTGCCCCCAAGCCCCACTAGGGGCTGCGTGATAGAACATCAGCCAATCAATGGGAGCATTGGTGTTCAACCTTTGGGTCGCATATCATCTCTCAACATCACGTGTGAAATTACAGTAGTGCTATACTAAACCGGGATAGGCCCCCGTTGCTGTTATAATAAATACCAACTTAAGCTCCCAACGAAAAGGGGTCCAGTGGCGCAGCACCCAATACAGATCTGGAGCCGATATTAAGTTTCTGTATCCAGTAGAAATCCTCGATTAGCGACTGAACCCACATTTTCCAGCACTGAATAGTGTCCGACAATAAAACATCGTGCAAGGAGATTGTGATTTCACAGCACCATTTTAGGTTAATTCTGTGCCTACTTTTTAGCGATTTTACTTACACTTAGATTCTCTGTACAAATGTAAGATGCTTATATATGGAATCTATAGGTTCTAAAGAATAATACTTCATCTGTATTTATAAAACTAAAATATCACAGAGTGTAGTGTGTTTAATGATTTGTGTCTTGTCATTTCTGCCACTTTAGGCCAGTTTGTGTTGTAATGGAAACTGTCCCATCAACCTTCAACGGGACTCGCCTGGGAAGGAGGGGTTTAGGGTGGGGAAACAGTGAGACATCTAGCAGCGGTATTTGAGCTACTAGCAGCACCATCTATTATACAAAAGGTGAATTGGTGAAAAAATAAATAATTTATTTTTCCTTTCATCTCTTCTTGTCCTCCTCCTTCTCCCTTTCTCTCACTTCCTTTTCACCCTACGTACCTATTTGGGACGTATTTGTAACTGTAAATTTTATGCATCAACCAGTATGCCTATTTGAACAGTGGGGACCACTAGCATCGTATCTAGTAGCCTTAACCACTACGCCACGAGTGACTGCTGAGCAGTGAAGACAAAATTCATCTATTGAAGTTTAGAGAGCTTTGATACAGTAGACGACCCTAACATCCTGTGGAAGAACATAAAGGAGATAATAAACAAAGAAGCAGGGACAAGGAAAAGTATATCACAGACATATGTGGTAGGATTGAAGCCAACATAAAAATGAGTCCGAAAGATACTTGCAAAGCCGAATTTAAACCAAGGACAGGGAACATTAAAGACAAAGATGGGTTGATTCTTTCAAATAAAGAAGACAGATGGGAAGAATACTCAGCTGAACTTTTCCGAGAAGAGCCTAGTCCAGGGGGAACAACTCCAGTCTATACACATGAGCCAGGAGTGTTAGAGAGTGAAGTGGCATTGGAGGAAATTCCAATTAATAAATCTCCAGGTAATGACAATATTCCAATAGAACTGCTAAATGCAGTGAAGAGTGTAGCAGTACCAATAATAACAAAGTTATGCAACAGGATATGGGAAACGTTGGAATGGCCAAAGGAATGGAAACAATCTGTTTTCATCCCCTTGCCTAAAAAAGGGGACAACAAAGATTGCAACAACTACAGAACAATTGCATTAATACTCCACATTAGCAAGATTCTACTTAAAATCATTCAAAAAAAGAATGGAACAATACATAGAAAGGGAGATCCCAGTAGAACAAGCTGGTTTCAGGAAAGGCAGAGGGACTAGGGACCAAATAGCAAATCTGCAGTGGATTATGGAGAGGTCAAGGGAAAGGAATAGAAACTTAGTTGTGTGTTTTATTGATTATAAAAAAGCACCTGACAGTGTGAAACATGCAAAGATGTGGGAAGTAATGAACAGAATGGGAGTACCTCAACATCTAATTGAGTTGATCAAGACTTTATACACCAATCAAGAAGCAAGTGTTGTAACTGAACATGGAGCAACAAAGTGTTTTCCAATACAAAAAGGAGTTTGACAAGGGTGTATTTTATCCCCGTCATTGTTCAATTTTTACAGTAAATGGATCATGAGAGAAGCGGGGTTGAACGATCTAGAAGTAGGCATTAAGATAGGAGGTAGGAGAATAAATAACCTGAGGTACGCAGATGATACGACACTTCTGGCCGAAAATGAGAAGGACCTAGCCCAGATAATAAAGAGAGTTAAGGATGAAAGTGAGAAAGCAGGGCTGCTGCTTAATCTTAAAAAGACCAAGGTGACGGCATTGGGCGACAAGATTGTTGTAAATATAGACGACGAGCAGTTGACTTCAGTGGATAGTTTCAACTTTCTAGGGGTACTTATAACTAACGATGCTTCTTGCAAGGAAGAAATAAGAAGGCGAATTAACTTAGGAAGAGCAGCATTGGGCAAACTAAAGAAAATCCTCAATCAGACATAAGCACGAAGACGAAGATCAGACTAATCCAGACAATGGTGTTTCCTGTGGTTTTATACGGATGCAAAAGTTGGACCTCGAACAAACAGGATAGAAGAAAGCTGGACAGTTTCGAACTGTGGTCGTGTAGAAGACTGTTAAAAATCTCATGGGTCGAGAGAAGAACTAACGCGTCAGTACTAGAAGAAATAAGACCCCAACAATCTTTGGAGACAATGGCTACAAAATTAAAACTGTCATACTTTGGTGACATAATGAGGAAAGAAGAGTCTGATGCTAGGACTCATGGAGGGAACAAGAAGGCCAGGCAGGCAACACACAAGATGGATACAAAGCATCCAGGAGACCGTGGAAATGGAATGGGAAAAAACAGGAATCATAGGAGAGCTGTAACCAGGAGCGCAGTGGAAAATCGAACGAGGCTTAATGCATAACTGGCAAGACACACTTCTTGCTATGTAAATCCGGCAGGATCTCCAGGAGTCGTCCGCGACCCAAGGAATACTACTACATAGTGATGTGGGCCAGAAGTATTCCCAGTGGGAAGGAACTTATAAAATGTGAATATTTCCTTCCCCAGGAAATATTCCCAAAAAGTGATAATTTATAAGAATCCTTAGTTTTGAATGTTTTAATGCTTATTAATGGTTCAGGTACCTTAAAATTAAACTATTTCAGTAAAATTCCACATGTTTACCTAGGAATCATCGTAGGAAAGTATTTACACTTTCCTATGATATAATTTTTCACTTATTTTCAAAAGACATGTACCTTGAATCCATCTTCTTTTCAAAAATAATTTAATAATTTACGATATCTTAGGTTTTCTTTATAACCTTTATTTTATAAAGTGATACCTCACTCACATTTATTCAAACAGTATTAAAGATAAGTAATTCTCTATATATACAAAAGGCAATGTTAGTATTTGTGTCCTTTTATAGACTACTGGATCGATTTACGCACAGTTTATTGCAAAATGATCTGCGTTGTCTGGAGAAGATTTAAAATTATTGAAATCTTTGATTTGACGGTAGAAAGAAAGTTAGGGGCATGATTTCTGAAAACATTACACTCAATTCTTCAAATATAATTCAGTTCTCATGACAACATTGTTAGCAGTGTTCCCATAGAACTTTGGCTGTTGAATTTTACTGGGCTTTAACAAATAAAATTTTGGGTGTGATGCATCACGTAACTTTCTCTACTCTGGACATGGAGAATATAATTTTCTCACGTTGCATTTTGATGTCAGAATAGAAGGTCGTATTGCAGGGACAGCATTTATAGTTGTCTCAGTCTGAGTTTGTGCCAACGATGGGTAGCGAGTACGGCTATACCTAAGTCTGCAAAAAAATTCTATCCACTGATACTTTATTCATCGCTATAGGCATTGTATTAGTTGAGAAATAGGGATGTATATTGTAAACCCTAACGACGTGAAAAGTGACAAAATAGGATGAAACATTTTTAGTCCTATGTGCACAGTAAAATTTTGTGTCCCAGATTTTTGGGTAAGAATGTATGGAACCGATATCGGTTTTCTTTTGATTTTAGCCCAAAATGGTTGTATAGCAACATGAAAGTGGGAAATACAATACCAGTAAAATGTTATGTTATCGGAATTTCTGTTTCTTCTTATTTCAACCTGTACCAGGCATGGTGTGTAAAAGCAATGGTTTGCAAAATATTAAGTCCTATATGAGTGGTAAAACCCATCTAGCATTTTCTGAAGAAAGAGTTTGAGTGTGATAAGTCATTCTTCTTTACTTGAAACTCTATGTTCCTGTATATATATAAGGACTAACAGACTGGAAATAAAAAGTCCTCAATAATTTAATTTTGAATTACATGCATAATACAAAACCTGGTGTTTTAAGCTGGTTTATTATAACTGCTAATAGATTGTGCTGGTATTTAAAATAAAATGCCTAAAACATTCAAAATTAACAATTTTTAATATTACACAAATTTAAATATAATAAGTTTATAGTATAAGGTCACAGATGTAACAAAATCAAATAGGCATATTTCTAAAAGTTGTTTGGGTTCGTATTGTTTATGATTACTACTGTATTTGTAGGTATTTAATAGCCAGTTTGTTCAATTAACTCTTTTGTTAATGTTCTTTATTGACCTTCAAATACCAGGGCATATTTTAATTAGTAATTACCTCATTTGTGAAAACCCAGTAAAACATTGTAAAATGTTTTATAAGTAATTTATTTCTGTTCACTTTTTATGTCCTTTCATTAATTATATTTTAATCTTTGAGCTTACAGCAGTTTTTTAGTTTTTTTTTTGCCTAACATAATCGTGATTAAATTTACATATTATTTAAAATCATTTGTTACTTTATGTAATAAATAGGTAGGCCTATCTTTGAGTTATCTTGCTCATAGGCCTAAATCACAAATTCCCAGGAATTGATGAAATTTGGGAATATTTCTGGGAACATTTCCTTGCGTTTAAGTTCTCGGGAATTTTACATCACATGATAAATAGATATGGTGCCAGGGATTTTTTTTAACGTTAAAGAGGTTATAATCATTGTATTGTATTTTTTATATGGTGCAAGGTTTGGCAAAATTGAATCTGCAGTGAAAGATAGCTTTAGGTCGTGCACCAGCAAAGCTCCGCCCAGTTTCACCTGCCGGCTTGCTTCCTCTGGCTTCCGAGCCAATGCCTAGAAGTCGTATTGTACAGTGAAGAGTTTTAGACTTCAATAGTATGCCACCAACAAGATGACTTAATTAATGCAGCAAAAATGACCAATGCACCAAAATATTTCAGGGGAAAACGGAAGAATCTATGGCACCCTAGCCTCTACTCCTAGTCACTAACAGTACCCGCCTAGCGGTGCGATTTGAACTACTAGGAAGGCCATATACAGGGTTGAGACGGGGCGACCGGTGTTTGCACTCTCCGCTACGGAGTCCGCATTAGCCACGGGTGGCGCGCGCACGGCTTCCCTGCTTAAAGTGTAGGCTATATAAAGTATTACATATTACATGTTTTCTTTCAGCTCCTCCAATGTGTTTGATAAACCTCGCTCCCCAGACCTCACAGTGTGTGATTTTTACTTGTAGGGTAAACTTAAAGATAAGGTTTATCGAACATACTAGGTAAGTAGAGTGAAGAGGAGATGAGGGCGAAAGATAGATTTATGCCGTGCACTGGCGAAGCTCCACCCGCTTGTTTCCCCTGCTGACCCTCGCTTCCGAGTCAATGCACGCACTACTGCTTGCTTCCCCTACATCTCCTATCATGGCTATGTACTTGCTCAGTGCCGATAGTGCATCTCACTGTTGTAGCCTTTGTTACATACGTATGAAGCATGCTAAATTAACACGGAAACACAAAATAAAACAAATAATATTGGTAAAAGATAGATTTATACCACACACCAGGCAAGATCTGCCCGCCGGTTCCTTCCCCTTGCTTCCGAGCCTGCTCACACACCTCACTATTGTACCATGGCTTTCTTGACAGTTGTAACTATGTTTTATGAAAGGTGTGGAAGGGTAAAATGCTTCTGCATTTAGTTAAATAATGATAGGTAAATTCTAGGTCAGTGACAGGTTTTGTTAGGTTAGCAACGTTACGTTAGTTTAGGAGCAATATACTGAATAGTGCGAGGTTTATTATGTCTCACATTGAATCTCTTCTGCGATAAAACCCTAAACCCCGCCTTCCGAGGCGGGTCCCATTAGAGTTGGTGGGAGGAGCCTAGTGAGTAGCATAAAATTATTTTTCCCAAGATGAGAGAAAGGGAGGAAGGAGGAAAAAAAAGAGAAGGAGAAATTATTATTTTTTTCTCCGTTTCACCTTTTCCGTACTAGATCATGGTGTTGAGTGGCAATCCAGTTAGTTAGTAGGAGTGGGGGGCTAGGGTGTAGCAGGTTTTTCTGTTTTCCCAATAGCACAGTATAACATGTTGTACAGAGGGGTAAGATTGTAGGCAGCCTTGAGCAGCGAGCAGCTAGGGGAAGCAGGCCGTTGCCATGGCAACGTGCATCGGAGAGAGCCTAGGTGTAGCAGATTCTTCCATTTTGCTATTAAGGGTACAACAGTGAGATGCAGTGCCTACATTGACCAGCCTTTCTCAAAGCCAGATTACTGGGCGGCAGGGGGAAGTAGGGGAAGCAGGCAAGACTGGGCGGAGCTTTGCTGCTGCACAACCTAAAACAGAACCCTTATGAAGAAAATTAGAACTGCATTTTCAAGTGTAGGAAAACCGCAGATGGATATTCAATCATTTTATAAAACTGAGATGTACACAAGTACCCATTTGAAAGACGACAAAATCGCCCACCTCCATTTTCTTGCAATAATAATGATAATTTTGACTTAGGGATGCACTCGAGTGAAACTTGCATATAGTGAATTAACTGAACAGTAGCTCCGAATATATTATGTAGGTCTAGTTGGTATAAACCACGCCAAACTTAAGTGAAAACGTCAATGGTCATAAATAAACTTAGATATAATAATGAGAGGACTTACCTTCATCTGCATCGTCACGATCTTCATCTTCTAGGTGTAACACATCTGGAACATAAGCATTTCATTACCACTATGCAAACGATAGTAATTTATACGTCTTTTTAACTTCAATACTCACCCGCCATCTTGAAACAAACTATGGTGTATAGTCAGTGGAGAAAAACACGTGATACATTCTAATATGCGCCCAACTTTCGGTCTGACGGTTTAATTTACAACTTTTATCATAATATTTTACTACACTATAATATAGGGTGTTTTTAACAACTGAAATCCAATCCTGAAACAGTATAATTAACAAAATAATTGCTACTTGAAAGAACACAGGAAACAAAACACGACACTAAATCGTAAAGCATTCTTCTTCAATTTTCTGCATCTTCTTGGGCTTTATTTATAGACGCTACCCGCTAATGGCGCTACTCCCCATAGAGGCTGTAAATTCCTGAAATCTGTTCCAGGCTTATTCTTAAATGCGCACAATGTGCACGTGTGAAAAACAATTGCATGTGAAAGTCACAGATTACACATTCAGTTGTTATCAAATTTCCCTCTTGATAACGCGTATTTAATAATAGTAACAATAATAATAATAATAATAATAATAATAATAATAATAATAATAATAATAATAATAATAATAAATAATAATATTTTTTTTATTAAGGAATATTCCACAATACAATGGTTTTCCTTCATCCCACAAACAATCTCTTGCCTCCAAAGTCCCTGTCCATAGCATCTTCTTCACTTAATCCATTTCTCGCCATGCTCCTTTTCACCCCTCCTACTTTCCAATCCAAAATTTTCTTGGGTATTCTATCCTCTGTCATTCTGAGTAGATGTCCATACCATCTCAAGCGTCTTTCTTCTACAATTTCCAAAATATTCTTTACAACTTGCATTATTTCCCTTATTCTATTATTCTGAATTTTTTATTTCCTGGAGTTTCTTGCTGAACGCCTCCAAAAATAAAAAAATATATATAACAAAATAAAAAAAAAAATAAAAATAATAAGAATAACAATATGATGATGATACTGATCATATAAGATTTGATAATGATCATATTTATTTGCCACCCATGGTAACTATAATCAGTCTTTTGGACATTGTCATGATATATGTACCATACTGACATACTGTACCCTACACATTATTTTACTGAGCTATCAAGTATTGATATTATTATCTAGAGTAAAGGGATGAATCGCGGGAGTGCCTAATTATTAGCTACGCAAGCCTGAATTTGTGGGTGAAAATTAGGTTATAACTACCCTTCAGAGAATATAGTGATAAAAAATTTTCAAGTAAAAATTTAAGCTCTTCATATATGCAGCCTGAATATGCTGAAAATTTTATTTTTTAAACTGTAAGTGCTGTTTTTGAGGAAAACGCAAAACATGTAACTTAATTTTCTTGCTTCATGTTCACAGGCATGCACATCCAAGGCATCATCTACCACCGTTGTTACTGGTAAATGCAACCATTGTTAACAAGTAGCTCATCAGCTAGTAACACTTTAGAATAGTGAAAAACCCTGATGAAAAGATAATTCCAGTTCAATAATACTCGCTAATTTATGAAACTGATTTGACGTAAAAACATTTGTAAGCTCAGTTCTATGATATATACAAGGGTTGATTTCTTAGTAGTGACAGCCATGTCGTTTTTACCACAGGTTGCCTATCTGCTTCCCCTCCCTCAGAGCACATGAACTCGCCTGCCCCCTCCCACGTGACACAATAAGACGAGCAGTTGTGAAGAACTGGTAGCAAAACACAGTCGCAATGTTTTCAAAGTGTGAACAGAGGATCTGGTTAAAAATTCAGTGTGCTAGAGGTTGCATGGCACGACAGTATCACAAAGGATTGCAAGAGGCTTGCCAACAAGATGCAGTAGCAAGGTGGGGTTGGAGCCTTCAGACAAGGACATGAAAGTGCACTGGGCATGCCTTGCTCGATCAGGTCACTCACCAGGAAGTGATGATATGGTACAGACTGTGTCCACGTTAGTGGCGATGGATTGGAACGTAGCAATTCGGGAGTTAGTGCAAGATACCACATCAGTGCCTTCGACGTTCTCCACATCCTGAAGGACATCAAGAAAATGAGGAAGGTGTCCAAATGGGTTCCACATGAGTTAACGGACATGCAGGAATGGCTTCTCCTACTCGCTTGCACTGCTATGAGCATGAAGAAGAAGACTTCTTACAGCACATCATTACCATTGATGAGACCAGGGCCACAGCTGAAACGTCAATCATCATGGGTCACCACCCCACCAATGTGAAGGCACGGCTGATTCGTGGCTATAATTGGGATGGTGTGTTCCCCCAAGGCAGAACATTAATGCGGAGTACTGTTCGCTTTTGCTAAACAATCTGCGAGCGGCTCTGAGAAGAAAACGACAACACTTCATGGATAATCCACCTATCGCTCTGCATGACAATGCTGGGGCACACGCAGCAGGAGTTGTGTCTGAACTGTTCAATCGCTCTATCACCCTCCGTACTCTCCAGATTTAAGTCCCTGTGATTTTGATCTAATCCTGAAGATGAAGGAGCCACTTCATGGGATTCGCTTTCATATAGTTTAAGATGTTTTACAGGCAACCGACTGCTCTCTTCGCACCATCAACAGATTAGGCAGTGCCAATGGGATCTGAAGAATTCTGTATCGTTGGAAACATGTGGTACACATTGGTGGTGAATACATCAAAGGCCTCTAAAACTTCAAACCATGTATGCTACGTATAGAGAAATAATATAGTTGCTTCCACTCCATGCTTTGCCTTTTGGATTCTGGCTCATAACAGTGAACCCACGTTTCATCACAAATTAAAATTTTGTTTAGGAATTGCTCACCTTCTCGTTCGTAACACTCCATCTCTGTGTACACTGTCAATCTTCTGTCCTTGTGTAGCAGCGTCAATTCCTTTGAGACCCATCTTGCACATGTTTTGCGGTACTTAAACTGTCACTGATAAGGTTATGAATTGTACCAACACTAACTTGAACTTTTTCTGCAATCATTTCAACGAACGGTGTTCGTCAGTCAATGATTCTCAACCAGTTTTGATCTGTTCTACCCACTTGTAAGAATTTCCATGGTTCATACAACTTTCACCATACACTTTAGTCATTCTAGAGTATATATTAGCTGGTTTTTCACTTTCAGCAATAAAAAAAACGAATCACAGAACGTTGTTCAACCAATGTGGAATTTTCAAGAAGACCTGAGATCGTTAAACTTAATTTTGAGGTTATAAACAGAGCAATGTTGATCCATCAGCTGATTAGAACTCATCCCAAATCCTAAACTTGTACTACCAACCGTCTTTTCCCCAGACCAATTTATCACTTTAATTATTGAATGACCCTCGTATGTCTGCATGTATCAAAGAAAAAAAGGAGAAAAGCAGCATTCAGTACAGAGGGCAGATCAGAGCCTCCTATATGATATATTTCCAACTATAATGATCATATCATGTCTAGTGGTTGGCATTGCTAACTACGGATCTGGGTTCAATCCTAAATACCTCTTCGGATTTTTTGAGGTAGGGAGGTTTGGAACGGGGTGCACTCAGCCTCGTGACATAAACTAGGAGTTACTTGATAAAGAAGTAGCGGCTTCGCTTCAGTAAGTCATCAGTAACAGCCATGGGAGTCAGCATGCTGTCATTTGCCTATGGTACATGAAGTAGTGGTTGGATGGCAGACCTAGTCCCTCAAAAGGATGTAGCGCCATGGAGTTAAGTTAATGATCATATTATAGGCCTACCATGGGCATACGGTGGGGAAGGCCTCCCGAAATAACTGCGATGTTCAATAATAATAAAAAGAAATTTTTGGTTAACTTATTATATATTCTTATGTAACATAGCATTATTGTAAACTAGCATGTGCCCGCGGCTTCGCCCGCGATAATTATTTCAAAAATTAAAAATTAAGAGCATAATAGTTAAATCATTATATTTATTAACACCTAAATCACGTGGACTACATACCACGATTAGATAGCGTCGCCTGGTAAAAGCGACCTCAGATTCGATTTCCTTGGCCCAGAATACCCCTGTACAGTGAGTTTCGTCCAAATCGAACAATGTTTGACCATATTTAGGCCTATCCCTCTTCCGTGTAGGTTGAAAATTTCATATGTCTACGGGCCTTGACATCTAAACAAATGAATCGACCAGCGTGGGCTTACAACAATCTAGCGATCGCGATGCTTTTATTACCACAGTATGACAAAAATAGCCAAAGCCAACTGCAATTGATTTGACATTGAAATGTATTACTGAAATCTGATGCTTCGACAGCGCTAAAATCACGTTTTCTGCCAGTTTTTCACTCACAACTCGCGAACGAAAGCTAAAATTAAAAATCCGGCTTCGATGCGCATTCGCCCACCTTTCAGACCATCTATGTTTAAAATTTCAGATCTCTGCGTTCAGTAGTTTTCGCTGGGCATCGTGGACAGACAGACAAACACGTCCTTTTATTATTTTAAGATAGCATGTGCCCGCGGCTTCACCCCCGATAATTATTTCAAAAATTAAAAATTAAGAGCATAATAGTTAAATCATTATATTAACACCTAAATCATGTGGACTATATATCACGATTAGATAGCGTCACCTGGTAAAAGCGACCCCAGATTCGAGTTCCTTGGCCCAGAAAACCCCAGTATAGTGAGTTTCGTCCAAATCGAACAACGTTTGACCATATTAAGGCTAATATTGATTATCCCTATAATAATAATAATAATAATAATAATAATAATAATAATAATAATAATAATAATAATAATCCTCTTCGGTGTAGGTTGAAAATTTCATATTATGTTTGCGTGCCTTGACATTAAAAACAAATGAATCGACCAGCGTGAGCTACAACATTCAAAAAATCGCGATGCTTTTATGTCGAAGGAATGACAAAAATAGCCAAAGCCTAGTGTAATTGATTTGTATTACTGAAAACTCATGCTTCGAAAACTCAATAAATACACGTTTTCTGCCCGTTTTTCACTCATAACTCTCGAAGGAAAGCGAAAATTAAAATTCCGGCTTCGAGGTGCACATTCCGACCCTTTAGTCCATCTATGTTTAAAATTTCAGATCTCTGCGTTCAGTAGATTTCGATGGGCATCGCGGACAGACAGACAAACAGACAGACACTTCCTTTTATTAATATAGATTTCAATTTCTCATTAATAATTTCATACTCTCGTGATTTATTTAATAATAATGCACATATTTAATCTCAATGAGCAATTGATCTGATATAACTATCTACTGTAGAGGAAAGCATAGGTCTATTGTTATTAAATTAATTCTTGTGGGTTTTTAATTTTTTACTTCTTATAACAGTGACACGTTACTAATAAACAAAATTTTCTTCGGAATTTCTCATAAATGATTCGATAACCTGGATATGTATGTGGTGTGATCGGTTGGATCTCAGCTTTCAATACGTAAAACCAAATTTTTTGGAATGGACTTAGCGCCAGAAACCAGCACGAGTAGTTAAACGAAATTACTACGTCTCCAATCAACTTATCGATATAGAAACAACAGAATATAGATACAATGATTCACAGTGCTCCGCATGAAGAAATCATGTGGATTATAGCCCATAGTGTGTATTATATCATACATAGCCTACTATGATAATTTCTGAAAAGAAAGGTTTTATTTATAAACTATTTAAAACAAGAAATGGACAGATACCTGAAGAAAACAGTTTGAAATGCTGTACTGCATAACAATCATATTTAGGGTGGCCATTTCTAAAATGTCAGAAAGGAGGACTCTTCTTCGGTAATCTAGCATAGTATAAAACTTCAGGCATGGACGGCTGGACAGAAGATATTACATGGTATAACCCTGACGAATTTTACTTAATAACTGCATATATATAAAATAAATGATTATACTGCTTTATTGCTTTTTCAAATGTACTGAAATTCTTTGACCCACTGAGCATTAAAAGAAGTCTTTCGTTTTGGCATTCTGGTAATTGAAGAAAAACACGGCAAACTGCAAAGAATGTACAATACAAATGGAGACTTGAACAACAATCAACAGTATAGCCAACGCCACGTACTGCACCAAACAAATGAGTGTACGCTATCATCGTATGGACAAGCATGCCAATGTTAGGAATAGATTCAGATTTTTCCACGGCACCAACGAAACAAATGATAGTATCGACAAGTGTGCCAACCTTAGGATTGGCCGGAACATTACGGAAAATACGCTTTACCGATCCATCAGTGTCTCGAGAAGGGGGACAAATCACCGTCCGGCATAAGGCTGCGCCGGATGGAGGACTACTTAGTAAAAAGCCTTACAGTCCGGCCTAAAGCCGGACGTCTGGCCACCCTAATCATATTATTTATGGTGTACTAATAATCACAATAAAACTGTTTAGTTACTAAAAATAGTGTATTAGGTTACATGGGACTGAGACAACCCCCTCCGAACAGAATTTCACCGTACACCCAGTTGTTTCCCTTGGAATAATTTTCTTTCTTTTCTGTAACAACCGAATCTGCAGGGCAAGTCAATATGTAGTTCTAAAGCGCCAGTAGTAGTAGCAGGGTGAACAGGGATATACAGTCTTTATATAGGATTAATTGGGTAATTGATTGGAGTTCCATGGGTCATGCACCGATTCTTGTGTTTTATTAGGGAGCTACTAGAGGTAGTGTGTGTGATTATGAACCATGGATCTCGTGTCTTGGATCCAGGACGGCACCAATGAAGTCATTAATTGCAATGTGTTATTTTTATTGTGACAAAGCAAATATCTCTACAGTGAAATGTATGTCAAATGAATAAATTAAAAAAAAAAAAAAAAAAAAAAAAGGGGAATATGAAACTGCAGTCACATTCAACAGAAAAAAACATGCAGGAAAGGAATCTGAATCTGCAGTCAGATTCAACATGAAGGAAAGGAATGTGACAATGCAGTCAGATTCAACATTATATAAAAAATTATATACAGTTTGAAATGTTTGATTAACGTCCGTGTGGGGACACAAACTGAAGAGCTTCTTCTTTGCTGATAGGCACGACATGGCTAACCTGAAACCACAAGGATTAAGAGAGTAAGAGCCTGTTCTAGCACCTGCCAACAAAATGGCTGCCCAATGGAGCTTTGTAGCCACCTGCATTTCAGAGTTGTTGGTGATGGTATAACTTATGAATGACATGGAATTGCACAAGCTGATTACAATCAAGTACTAAAAGACTTTGGGAGGTGGTTAGACATTCACTAACAGGAAAGATATTCCAATTTCACATTTTTGTTAAAATCGTTCGTGCCAATTTTTCAAAAATCAAAATTTAAAAAAAAATTATCATGAAAAGTCCCCTTAATATTTCAGTTATAAAACCAAAATTCTGGGCAGTTTGATAAAATTTCGATAAAGTCCTTCATTCAAAAAATGAAGTAAATACAGTGGACCGTTTACCCGTTGTACTTGTCCACAGACAGACAAACAGACAGATGGACAGACATCATTCCAAAAACACTTTTTTCAGTTTCTAGGCATTGTGAATCATGCTTTCCCCGTGTTATCTCAATTTCGATTTTTTGTCACGATCACAATACTTTCTCTATACTACGTATATGCAAGAAAGTGAAAAGAATATTGACTGAAAATTGTATTTATAACGTAGATGAATTATTTGAAATTGTATTTTAATTGTTTTTCTACCATTTACTGTTGATGTACATAATAGTTGTATATAATATTGTACTTTATTGTATAAAATGAATTGTAAAATGACCTTTTGCAACCAAAAATTACCCAAAGGTCAATAAATAAATAAATAAATTATGATGTTGTATTTACCAAATGATTCATGTGTGTGAAATGTCTAAATAAAAAATGAAAAATTGCACGAGAGTGGATTAATCAGATTTTATTTGGGTTGTGTATCCTTCAGGGAAGTGATGTGATGAGGTAACGACATTCTCTTCATTTTTATAACCAATTTACCGTATTTTACAGACCATAAAACGCACTTTTTTATGTTGAAAACAGAGCCTTGAAAGTTGGGTACGTCTAATGGTCCGAAGTACACTAAAAAATTATAATCACAGTAAATATTGCTGGAAAACCATAGTTATAAACAATGCGTTGTAAACGATAAGATAGTTATAATTTTGGCACAGACTGTACATCAGTGCACTGGTCACAATCGCAAAATGAGGGTAGCGGAAAGCCAGGTATACATTGGGAAAAGAAAGGAATGTTGAGTTCTTTTATACTATAGGAGTTGTATCTGCCAGGTGGTTTAAAAAAGAAGGCATTGACCTCTTTACAGCCTTGTCAGATTACAGTTACTGTACGCTGAATTGTGGATTAGAGGGAGTATTTCCAGACTTTCATGAGAAATCAGTTCAGTTGTTAAAATTTACGCGATGCCACCTGTACAGAAGAGATTTTTGTACAATGCAGGATTTAAGTTAGACATGATTTACACAGATTCAATTGTACAAGGTTATAATTTGCTTATGCAATGAAGTAATTATTCCCTTTAAAATATTTCGGTTAGAATCATATTAAATTTATTTTCGTTTTATTTCCATCCTAAAATCAAGGTGCATCTTATGGTCCGGAGCGTCTTATAGTCCGTAAAATAAGGTACATGAAGAGAATGACACACTTAATAATTACATTATATAAGAGGGAAACTTTTATTTGGGCAGAGGAAGTTATGTTAAATAATGTAGTATATGGTCGGTTGTTTAAACTCAAACTTCACTTACTTGTTTCTTTTTAAGAATCATGATTTCGATCAGCCTCCTGATCATCCTCAGCTTGTGTCCGACTGTTTTGAATTTCAGTTGTTTGTCCTTGTGACGCTAGAGCGGGTTGTGTGTTCAGTGACTTCTGTGGCGGGTCTACCCGCCACAGAAGTCACTGAACACACAACCCGCTCTAGCGTCACAAGGACAAACAACTGAAATTCAAAACAGTCGGACACAAGCTGAGGATGATCAGGAGGCTGATCGAAATCATGATTCTTAAATAGAAACAAGTAAGTGAAGTTTGAGTTTAAACAACCGACCATATACTACATTATTTATAGTATCACTTCACTGTAAAAAACCCCACGTAATATATTATGAAGTTATGTTACTTTACCTGGTTTTCTTGACGAACCATAAAGAACTGATTCCCATGTCTGACAACTTCTGGAGTGTATGCAATCACTATACTCTGTCTTTGCATAGACAAAGCGGCGATGATGTGACCCAATGCTTGTCGACACTCGGCAGAATTCAGCATCTGTAATAACACAAAACAGCGGAAACTGAGTACAAGTGCACGCTGTTTATTTTGGTCGGACATGTTTAAGGACCCTCATTCTCATAAGAAGTCTTGAGTACAAATATAATTGAAAAGTACAAGACAACTATAAACAAAAAAATATTGTTTAATACACTTTCAGTACTCAAGATACGCTTACTCACTTTGTTCTTCACATTCAATGTCGGGAGAGACTAGCTGAGGTTTGGTTGACAATCATAAAAAAAAAGTGTCGTGGAAAGCCATGCGACAGAAGTGAAACTTGTTTTAATTTTTGGATTTTTCAATTTTGGATTATTGGATTTTTGGAATTTTGGATTATTGAACTTTTTAATATTGGGTTTTTGGACATTTTTTAATTTTAGATTTTGAATTTTTTAATTTTAGATTTTTTATTTTGGACTTTTTTATTATTAAATTTTGTTTTTTTTTAATATAGGATTTTTAATTTTTTTAAATTTTGGATTTTTGAATTTTTTGAATGTTTAAATTTTGGATATTTGGATTTTTTATTTTTTAAATTTTGGATTTTTGGACTTTTGAATATTGGATATTTGAATTTTTTAATTTTGGAATTCAGGATCTTTTAATTTTGGATTTTTTAAGTTTTGGATCTTTTAATTTTTTAATTTTCAATTTTTTTTATTTTGGATTTTTTAATTTTTTAATTTTTAATTTTTTAAACTTCGGATAAGCCTAATAATTGAGTTGACTGTTTTCTGTGCAGTTCGTTCTGTCACACCTCACTAATTTCGTGACGATTTTGAGTGTTACATTAATTTCGTGACGATTTTTGAGTGTTACACAAGCTCTCGATTTACCCCTACCGCAGCTAAAGAAGTTTCACTTCAAAAATAAATAAAATAAATAAGCCACAAACCAAATAATGCGCCCATGGATGTATTTGAAAATGAGGCTGACGATCTATGGAACATGCCCTACCAAAGAAATCGTAAGTGAGTAGTCGCTGCTTTCATGTGCCGATATTGTCACTTACCTTGTCCAGCCCATCAAACAAGTAGAATGGAGCCCCAGTACACTTAATGAAAGCAAGCTTCAAAGCTACAGCAACTGGTTCCCTCTCTTGTCTTGAAAGCTGTCCTACATCTTGAACAGGCGTAGTGTCGATGTTCAAACTGACTTCAATTCTAATTCCTTTCAAATCTCTCATCTGAAACATCAATTCACAACATGATTCATTACAATTAATTTCGATTTCCTGTATAAATTGCAGAGTGGTCGTTGCTGACAAAGGACCAGTCAAGTTTAGTGTTATAACTAACGCCATCGGCCAGAAACTTTCTGACCTCTTCAGTGCTTTGCTTACTATATTTGCCTTTAATTCGTAAATTTATCGTACTAACTATGAGGGATAATCCAGAAAGTATGTTCCGAACACCGATAAAGAAAACCAAAGCATTAATAACCAAGAAATATTTACTTCAGTACAATTTCTGTATTGCCGTAGCGAATTCAAGAAAATCGTAGAAACTACGGAAATTCCGTAGCAGTTGGCATCTCTGTGTATTGATCAATGGATGAATAAAATACTATACCATATTACGACAATCGATAGTTAGCATTACATTGAGACACAGACCCACTGTCCAAACACAATTGTCTACTGTAGGTGTCCCATGAATAATACTAATCGACAATCGTTGAGAATATAAGAGATGTTGTACTTACGTCTTCAGGGGGAATGGCCTGTCCCTCCTTATTTAGCATCACAAGATTAGCACGGCCATGGGGCACCAGCATAGAGAAGAACTCAGTAAACTTTGCTGAAATCTGCTCCAGAATTCGAGTGAAACAATCGAATTGCCTCGATTCCAACTGCTTAATAAAATAAGAGAGATGGATGGCACTGGAATAGAAAATACAAATATGTCAATGGTCATCCCATTCATAACTTCATTCTCTGCTTATAAGTATGTTAATTTCCATGGTTCTAACTTAATTTCAATAGCCTCTTTTATTAGTCTGTCTCAAAAACAAGACATCTTTGGCTAGAATCGTGGTATTGGAAAATTTGATTTTGTGATCATTACGCATTCAGATAAACATGGCAGCGAAAAGAGAAATGCACCGATCCATCATCACTCCTGGCTAGATATCTCACGACAAGAATTAATGTTCAATAAAATCAGGTAAACTGATGTAACAAAGTGCCAGTATGTTTTGGTTTAATCAGTTATGACTGCAATTATGATATGCAGAATATGTTTTTTTTTTTAAATTGATTTCCAAGTTAAGCTCCAGATTTATTCATTAAGCAGGGCTTACCGAAGAAGAAAGGTCTACCATCTCGGCCACCTGGGTCCTTTTAACGGTCTAGTTGGATAAGCGCATGTAAATCAATAGTGTTTTTTTGTCAAAGCTACCTGTATTTTAATTTCCAAGGCCTTATAAGATCACAGTAAAACAATAGGCTATGTTGTCAAGATAACTGATTTTCATTTTTTTTATATTCTTTCGAATACGTATATTACCATAAAATAGGCACTAAATTGAGCATTACTCCGAAACAGGTCAACCGATTTTATCCATTATGAATAGACGTCTTCCCATGTACATTATAAATGTGTATACCAAGTTTCATAAAAATCCGGTAAAGCGTATTTGAGTTACCGCGTCTTTAAAATATACAATAAATTGGGTTTTACTCCGGTACCGGTCTACCGATTTGGTCCAATATCAGTAGACGTCTTTTCACGTACATTATAAATGGGTATACAAAATTTCAGGAAAATCCATTAAAGCATATTTGAGTTATTGCGACTTCTTATATATTAACATAAAAACACTAAATTGGGCATTATTCCGGTACTGGCCAACCGATTTGGTCCAATATCAATAAACATCTTCCCATGGACATTATAAATGCGTATACGAAGTTTCATAAATATCCAATAAAGCGTATTTGAGTTATTGCGCCTTTAAAGTAGACACTAAATTGGGTTTTACTCTGGTACCGGTCAACAGATTAGGTTCAAATTCAATAGGGCACTTCTCATGGACGTCATAAATGGGTATACCAAGTTTCATGGAAATCCGATACAATCTATTAAAATAGGCACTAAATTGGGCATTACTCCGGTACCGGTGAACCGATTTGGTTCAATATCAATAGGGTTTTTCCATTGGCATTATAAATGTGTTTTCCAAGTTTCATGAAAATCCGAAAAAGCGTATTTGAGTTATGGCGCGTACAGACACACGGACGGACAGACATTTTTCGTCCCCACACACAATCTCATAAAGTACCATACTGGCACTTAATAATGGGTATATTAATTTTAAAATACTAATTAAAAAGCAGGCGAGAAACCACTGCCTTTTCTATTTATTTCAAATATGAATATTAATAGAAATAGTTGCAGACTTACACTTTCTTTTGTTCTCGGATTTCCTCATCGAACATCTGCACCTCCTTGAGCTCCTCTTTGTAATCGATAGGTTTGTCAACACCAAAAGACTGTTGGTTCAGCGCAACATTTACTTCAATCAACGCCTCCATCGCCTGTAACACAAGATTTCAAGTAACTTAGCCACAGCCTGACAGAAACGGAGATGGCAATAATATTACATTGGGAAAAGACCTGGGCATCTGTCTATTATACCCTATGAATAAATAAAAATGCCCATAGAATGCCCGGGTGGTTCTATTCTATTCTATTCTATTCTATTTTGTGCCCCTTAAGGCAGGGAAGCAGGGTGGGAACGCCCCTAAGCACCGCAGCCGTTGCCGACTTATTGTACCTACCTCCGGGATGGGATGAGTTGCGTGCCCACAGGCCGCCCCAGACCCGCAAACCCCCCCGTGCGCCCCCACGGAACTCCCCTACATCCAACAATCCTAGTACCATGCCACGTGTGCGCCACCCCCTGCGGTACTCCAACCGGGAGCCCTGACAGGTTTGTGACACACACCACCAACAACCTCTTGACCACAAGCAGCGGGGAGAACGGGAGAGGCCCCCAAAGGGCTCTGACTGCCGAAGCAGACCCGATGCCAGAAGTGGAAACAGGATGAGGATGAAAAGGGGGAAAGGTGAGATGAAGTGGAAGTGTGTTGGTGGAATGAAAGGGGGAAACGGGAGAACCCCAAGAAAACCCCCCTAAAGCACGGCTTCGTCCACCACGAATGACACACCCGTTGGCCCCGAGATTTGAACTCAGGACTGCAAGCAAGGCAGGCTCACGCGCTACAGCATGAGCCACCGCACCAGCCCCGGATGGTTACTGAGGCTGCATTGTCAAGGAGAACTGAGTGCCGGTACTGGATGGGAACTGACCAATCAGGAACCAGACTGTGGACTCCAAGACCCAGCAAACTTAATGTGGTTCTGGTACCACAATACAGCCGGTACTGGTATACACAGTCCCAGGCCAGACTGGTTCTTTTTTCTTGGGAGAGACACGGATGGTTAGCATTCTCAGTCTAATTTCTTGGGATTACAGCTTCCACAATGGAGCGGTTGACAGTTTACAGAACATGAATCTGTAGATTTGCAGCATTGTCTGAATCAAGCGAGTGGGAGTGAGATTCTGGTAAAGCCTTCATATATATATATTTATATACTGCATTATTTTTTCTACAATAGGGAAATATACATGAAAAATAATTAATTAAACACAAACAGTTGTTCAAAATGGTGGTCAAGTTCCAAGGGTACCAACCTTAAGGTATGCATTCTCATGTTGGAGGGCACAAATCCACATTTTCCATTTTTAACTAGATAACTTATGGTATAATTAAAACTACCCCACTCATATGGCGCGTGCTTGATATTGGCCAATAACGTTTAGCAATTCCTCGGATATAGACCAATCACAGCCGTTTATCTTACAATATTCTTGTAGGAATCGGAGGAGGCCGTTTTATCGGGGTAAAATCGTGTGCTCATTACTGGACATGTAAGTATCAGTGTGCAGTGATTGCTGCCACTAAGTGGCACGAAAACAGATTATTTTATACAACATAACTTGTTTGGAAATTGAAATAATAGAAATGTACATTGATTAAAACACAATTTTGATTCGGTGCAAGCCATTCTGTTCTGCTGTTAGCTTACCTGAATGAAGTTAACTACATCTTATATGCACCATTGGTAGCACTGGTCACAACGTGGTAACTCGAATTGATCCATTTAGGGTTCGTATTTTTTGGTAACAACGATAAGCGAGAAATTTTATAAAACAACCTCCCTTAGCTATATTTAGCTTTTATATGCTTAAAATACCAATATGAACCAAATTGAATCCACGAAATATCGCAAAATTTACTCGATTCCGCAAAATGTGTCTATAAGCGCGAAATATGCCCCATTTGTCCGTAAAGTGAGAAATGAACACGAAAATGTGCGTTAAAATCACAATATTGTGTTTTGGTGTACTGTATTTTTTATTTCTTAGCAGCATGCTTTTTTCTGCTGTTTCTGTGGCTGTCGAAGATTTACCTATATATCGATATTTGTGATCGAATACAAAGAATTTACGCAAAGATGGATTACAAGAATTTACGCAAAGATTGTCTGTGACCCGGTTTGTACTGTTGAGTGCACTCCTTTCCTGCTATGTCTTTGCCAAGTTAGCGATGCCTATGATCAATTACAGCAGAAGAGTGTAGAATTGTTGTTACTTGTATTCAACAGATTTCGTCTTTTATCCACAGTGGTATGGCTGGCATTTCTGTTTGTAAATGGCTATTTGATGGTGTTTAGTAGAAATTACGATAATATTTCTCGTCGTTATATTTGAACATTAACTCTAATCTGGCCTAAATCGAAGGTTACTTCAGTTCATACAAAGGCAGAAGAATATAGAAATGGGAGGGGGGTGTTAGTTCATGTACATAAAGACGCAAAGCTTATCATTGCGCAATGTTCCCGATGTAGTATAGGCCTAAGTAATTTATTTCACGAAACACCCACCGAAATAGAAGGAAGTTAACACCGAAATCAGCCATTTTATTTCACCAATAAATCAGGGCCCTATTCATGGATGGTTGATTCATAGTATGCTGTGATCTTGCAGCTGTTAGTTTTGTAGCACGAAATTCATGGAATAGTCTTAATAAATCCAACTCGAGTTGACGAGTTACACCAGATAAATTCGCTCCTGCTGTGAAGTCGTGAATCTATCGATAACCTCGTCAACTCTCGTGGGATTACCTATGATAATTATCTGAAATTTATTAGTTTTTTACTTTCCTAAAAATATTAAGTATAATGGGCCATTCAGATAGAAAATTAACCGTAAACGTAACGTAAACATAGATTAGTTGTTAAATTTTCACTTGACAAGCAAACTTAGATTTACCTTTGGTAATCCGGACGGCCGTTTCGCACTATTTTAGTGCATCATCAGCGGTTTTCGAACTGCTACTGGTGGGTGCCTGTGTTGTACACCTAGGTGGTGTGGGTGTTGCGTTGGTCTTGAGGTGGGAGTGGGAGTATTTGGCGGTGTTTGAATGTCAGGTATCGTGTCAAAAAGTGTGTGTGATTTGAAGTGTAGTTGGTCATTCAGTATAGATGTGGGGTGATTTTTTGTGTGTTTATATATTTCTAGTTGTTCTATTGTGTTTAGTTTGCGACTTTTGTGGAGTGACACGACACGAACATGGAAATTCTCCACACACTCCACAAAAGTCGCAAACTAAACACAATAGAACAACTAGAAATATATAAACACACAAAAAATCACCCCACATCTATACTGAATGACCAACTACACTTCAAATCACACACACTTTTTGACACGATACCTGACATTCAAACACCGCCAAATACTCCCACTCCCACCTCAAGACCAACGCAACACCCACACCACCTAGGTGTACAACACAGGCACCCACCAGTAGCAGTTCGAAAACCACTGATGATGCACTAAAATAGTGCGAAACGGCCGTCCGGATTACCAAAGGTAAATCTAAGTTTGCTTGTCAAGTGAAAATTTAACAACTAACTTTTGTTAAAGCAATCAAGAATGGACACTCAAACATACAGTAAACATAGAAGTTTGGGGCCATGTTTTTCAATGTGACCATTCACAATGCATCACGTAAACATGGAACTTAAACGTAAAATTAAACGTAACGTAGAAGCTTGCAAACACCAAGCTTCTGCGTTACGTTTATGCGAAAAATAACGATACAACCAATCAGAGAACAGAACAGGAGATGGAAGTGGAAGTAGCCAAGAAGTATTCTATGAATGAGAAACTCCTCGTTATGATAAATGATATCCATTATATAAAGATGTGGCATTGAAGGAAAATATATGAAAATTAGTTCCCCAAGAAATGAACTACAGTATTAAATACAGCCCATATAATATTCTGTTAATTTTTATGAGCCTGCATAGGCTTGTATGATTTAAATTTTTAATGGCCTACACATGTTTAATAGAAACATGAAAGTATTTTCGTCTGCTGCAGCCATTTTATCAGCTGTTCAAATTCTCGTTTGTGATTGGTTGTTATATATGTTTAAGTTTTCATTGCGAATGCTCAATGCCGTGCTAAAGTCTGCGTTTAAGTTTATGTTCTTACGTTTACGGTTAAGTTTCTATCTGAATGGCCAATAAAAGTATTCTAATGTTCAAAATATAGAACTGCAAAAAATTATACAACTTTGAAAACTGATTTGTTCCTATTTAAGCACAGGATGTAGTAACACAGACCCAACTCAATCCTTAGGTAAAGATACAGCAAAAAGAGTTGCACTCCAACGTGTTGGAATTTTCATATATAAACAAGCTATCATTTTGAAGCAGAGAAACATGGTTCCTTTGTGCAATAAAAAACAAACAAACAAAAAAAAAGATTTTTTCAATGTGAATGCAAACCTTTAATCTTGGTGGGGATCAATACATGGAAGTAAAGACACAGGTAAAATTGATCGAACGTAGATAGGTTAGGTTTCCAACATAAAAGTAATTAAAAATGTATTACTCACTTGAATGGGTGTCATTTCCTCGTTTTGCTGCACCACCGGATAGCAAGCAGCCTCACATTCTTCGAATTTCTTAGTGAACATCATCTTCTTAATGAAACGCTTCTTACGGTCTTGCATTCTCTGCTCACTCCTCTTTTTTATTTCTTGTATGTGCACATTTTGTTCTTCGGCTGCTTTTTCCTGTACAAATGTGAAACATATGTTATATATGAGATTTATACATCTACACAGACCTTAAAGTTTTTGGGGGGTAAAACAACCAAAAATAGGATCGTTTTGGAATATTTTTATCGGTTACAAGCTGTAAGTTATAAACAGGGCCCGGATTCTAATGACATGTCATCTTTTTATTGATGCTGCATAGACATTGCCATCTTTTAGATAAATCCTAATCATGGACTCTAGATTATAGCATTTAAGCATGGAAGTAAGAAAACAAATTTGCCAAAACATTTGTAAGTTGTGTATTAACTTATGGATGCGAAACATGGACAATAGGAAAAGCAGAAGCCAAGAAACTAGAAGCAGCAGAAATGTGGATATGGAGAAGACTAACAAAGACGAGTTGGGTGGATAGGAAAACAAATGAAGAAGTGCTTAATGAAGTGATGGAAGAGAGATCCCTTCTGAATTCAATAGTTAGTAGGTCATACATTTCGGCACAACATTTCAAATCAATTACAGTTGGCTTTGGCTATTTTTGTCATACCTTGAAAATAAAACGTTCGCGATCGCTTGAATGTTGGAAGCCCTAAATATGGTCAAACGTTGTTTTATTTGGACAAATCTCACTATACAGAGGTTGTCTGGGCCAAGAAACTCGAATCTGAGGTCGCTTTTACCAGACGATGCTATCTAATCGTGGTATGTAGTCCATGTGATTTAGGTGTTAATAAATATAATGATTTTACTATTATGCTCTTAATTTTTAATTTTTGAAATAATTATCGCGGGCGAATCCGCGTGCACTTGCTAGTATAGATATAATCTAAGCCAGATGGCAAAGAAGTTAGAACTGCCTAGTCACAGGAAGGATTGACGTCTTAACTTCGGTTGTCTGGTTAATCTCAATTGGCTCTGAATTACATCAACACTCCGGTCACGATGGGTTTGATGTGTAAGTAGCTTACAACTCTTTGTTTGTCTGATTGCATTGCCAAAGTTAAAGAGATCAAATCAGAAGTACTCATACTTAAACCTTAAATTCAACTAATATATTATTTTACATTCAACCACTCAGTTCCTATTTTTATGTGTTACCTTTTTGTAATAAAAACTTAGCACTTTTGTGTTAAACATTCGTCTGCTTAATTTAGGATAACTGTTTGACCTGCTCCAAGCCAGTGTTATCCTTAAATCAGGCACGACAGTACATTAAAATGTTCTACAGTGAGTCTCAGACAGATTGCACCCGCCGCGCCGCACGTTGGGTTCCCCCCAGATGACGCTCCTATCCCCGGTATGCGGCAAAGGAACTCCCCGGCAGTTGACTGACTTGCCCGTGCATGACAATGAAAATAAATGAAATAAGTTTGAAAATAACGAAAATAGGCACCTACCTTATTACAGGAGATGCTGGAAGTGTCCTCCTCCTACATCCACACATTTTTGGCATCGTGATAGGAAATTCCGATTAATATGCATTAATTGTTCTTCCGTTATTATTGAGTTTATCTCTATCCTAATGTTTTCTTTTAGTTGTGACAAACTACAGAATATCACTTTCACGTCTGTACAACAAGAGAACAATGCTCAACTGCAGGCTATGCAGGAATTGTTGACTTATCTGCAGGGACAAAGCTGGCCGCGACGCAGGAAGTGTTGAGTCATCACAAGAGAAGCACGGCAAGCGGGTGCAATCTGTCTGAGACTCACTATAATTAGGAAGCTGGGGAAAAAATAGATTAAAACCTTCAAATCCGGGCCCTAGTAAAAAGCTTCTCTGTTCTACTCTTAACTTAATAGCGATCATACCTGAGCCAATGCTTGAGTGATAGCTTCTTTTGCATCCGACAGTTTCTCATCCATTCCCACTTCTGGTGCTATGGCTTCTATTTCCGTTGACTCAACGGATTCCATAAACTGCAATCACACAGAAACTTCCTGTTAAGAAAAACCTGATTAATGCACTCATGTAACTTTCTTTGCTTATTTAAGCATGCATAATAATTTTCTCACTTCACATTCTGATATAGAATTCAGTTGTTTCAACCTGAGGCAAGACTGAATTTCTACAAACAGTGGGTGGCTTATAACTACCCTTGAAAGAATTTTTGCAGCAAAATGTTTCAAATAAAATTTTATATTTTCATTTTGTTTTTAAATTCATTTTTATAGCTGTAAAGATGTAATAGTGAAGTGTTAATACTGAAAGAAATCAGCATCAGCTTCAAGAAGAAGGAAATTTTACTGTTTTGTTAAGTTTCAGACGTCGTTAATGGGAAAGAAGGGATTATTCTACTGTTCAAATTGTCATATGTCCCTAAAATTATGGAAATTAAAACTGCTGAGCCTACTGTAGCCTATTGGAAGCAACTGAAATGATGTACAGCAGGCAGATATTCCAGTATAACAACTGATGACAGATGGCACTTTATCTGAAGTGTTTTGTTAAGGCAGTTTTTGAAAGTTGGGGCATACCGACTGTACACTGTCACCAATATTACAAACATGACTACATCAGATTGCAAAGTAGTGACCAATAAAATCAGAGGAGTTATTGGGCCTCTTAGAGTAACCAAGTTTTACAAAGGCGTGGAAGACTAAAAAAGCTGCTGCACTAAGGGAAGTAGCGAAAGCTAGATTCTAGATTGGTGAGGAGTTATGTTAGGTTATAGTAATATAAGAATTGAGTCAATTTTTGTGACACTTACTTCACTTGAGTTCTCTATTTGGAGACTAGTTTCGGGAGATTTTTCCTCCCATATTCATTCCATTCTGACTGCTGCTTGTTGCTGTTGCTGCTTGACTGCCCTCTGGTTTCTTTAAGATGAATTTATTGAACAGTTCATTGGAGGCGGGCACAACAGCAACAAGCAGCAGTCAGAATGGAATGAATATGGGAGGAAAAATCTCCCGAAACTAGTCTCCAAATAGAGAACTCAAGTGAAGTAAGTGTCACAAAAATTGACTCAATTCTTATATTACTATATTAGAAAAACTTCACTGTTACTAACTTCCTGTAATAATTAATATTTATGTTAGGTTAGTTTAGCAGCAGCATTCTGAATAGCACAAGGTTTGGTATGTGCCATATTGAATCTTATCTCTGCGGAAAATCGATCTTCTTTTATTTTCTGTATACCTCGCTGTTAGAAGGCTGCCTTGTTCCGAAAGAGTTCCAAAATAATGAATCTGTTAGTCACCGCTCTGCACATGCTGTACCATAGAGAAAGTACGTGGGAAACATGAGAAAGCTGAACTTACGAGCATGAAATAAAATTTCCTAAAAATAGTCCAGTCAAATTATTGTAACTTTTGTTTTGTTGAAGATAAATTAAATATCTATAATTATATTTAAAGGAAATTTAATTTTCTACAACTATTTTTCTCACAAGTTTGCTGTAAAACGAAAGGCTGAGAAGTTAGAAAGACAAATGTAGCGAAAAACGTGAGGTAAATATTAGTTTTTGGAAAATTAGTGATATCCAGCAGCCTATATCTCGAAAACAATTTAGATACGACAAAAGTGTATAAGAACCATTGAAGGGTGGTCATAACCGCTTATTCAAGCCATTGCAAGCAGATGGACATTGTAGTGTGTTGTTTTGTATTATAAATAAATAAATAAGCCTCATTAATCCCATAAGGGCAAAGGCCTCTCGCCAATAGCAGGGTTAGCTCTGAGCGTTACTCGATAGGTGAGTTAGGCCTAATGAGTTAATATCTTCCTACTAATTTCATATTTCCATAATTGGAGACTAATCAAAACATATTAAAACCTGAACAGTAGACAGTGACTCTAAACTAATACAAATGAAGTAGTACACCATTTTGAACAACCTTATGAATTACAGTTTTTTTGGTTTGTTATTGTCTTTCCTAACTGTTTCCACCTTCTCCTGTCTCTGGCGATTCTTGTCCACTGTTTTCCTGCTGCTTCTACCATTAAAGTTGACCACTGGGTTCTAGGACGGCCCACACTCCTCTTGCCTATTCTGAGATCCCATACAGTTACCCCATTAAATTTCTGATCATTAAATTCTGTACTTTATGTTCTGTTCTCCATTAATAGTAACATCAATTTACGGGCATTCTATCTTATACAAATGATAACCACTCCAAAACTGAATTTTCAAGGACAGAGCACATTCTTTTCCTGCAAAAGAATGACCTTACAACGAAAGAGCACTTATGTAGTCCAAACGTTAAGAGAAACACTAAAGTGAAGTTAATGGTGATGAAGGTTAAGTGGATGGTTTCATATTTTTGGTTTGAAACTTTTTTAAAGTGCTCTCCTGTAAAATTAAGGAAATAGAGAAAGCATGTCGATATGTGTTACCTCTCTTAGCTTCTCTCGTACTTTCTGGTTGACAAGTCTCTCTCTGCGACTCGGATCCTGTATCAATATCAGTCTTTGATTCAATATCTCGCAGTTGCTGCGTATCAACTTCTTCTTCTCATTTCTCCTTGCCTCTTTAGCGTCAAGATGTTCCCTTCTCCTTGCCTTTTTAGTGTCCTCATGGAGATATTTCCTTATTATTGTATCTCGCCACATCTTCAAACATGCTAACTGCTCAATCAGCTTTTTTACTTCACATTTCAATTGTATGGAGCTACTTCTGAAAAATACACAAGAATCTGAGTTGAGACAGAAAGAATACTTAATAGAGGACTGAACTGTAGTAAAAACTCAGATCACAGAAAATAATGTTCAATACGTAAAGTTACAAACAGGGATCTCACATTTCTGATGTTCCTCTTACCAGCTCAAAGCGATTCACTTCACTGGATTGAGAGAATCTGTAACTTGTGTCATTGAAATATTATATAACATGTCAATGGCCGACGATAGGAAAATCGATACATGCTGCGACTACTGATATAATAATATGCTAACCTCATTTTTGCTATATCGTTCTCCAGTGCACAACACTTCCGCGTCTCCAGCTTCAAGTCATCCAACTCCTCCTTCACGTCCTTAGCTTCTTTTTCAACTGCACGCAAATCGGATTTTAAAGATTTCAGATCTTTGTAAATCTTCATCGCGGATTGAGCTTCACTACCAGATGCAGAGAGCATTAAGCCAGACTTGAACACCTGAAATGATAAGAAGCTTGTTAAGTCAAACATCGTGAATTTTAAAAGTTCGCTTGTGCTTAAAATAGTAACCAAGAACCTTTTTGGTAACTTTGTATGTAGCAGAATTCAGGCTCTTTTGGTAGGCAACAATTTGTTTCAAACAAATAACTAAACAAAATACTAAATTGTAATCTACTCCTATAGAATATTTGTGTATAATATCTCTCTTCAAGCTAAACAATAGGTAATTTTGAATTGTAAATGATTAATAGATACACGATAATAGTAGTAGTAGTATTTGTAGTGGTTAAAATTAAGGAAATGGATCATTATTAAGGGAAGAGAACGACAGTGACATCTGGTGATATCCTCTGTAATCTCCATAACAGACTCAGCCCATAAAATGGAACTTTACATACATGAGAAAGTTCTATTAACAATGAATACCATTCAAGATAACATGAACAAGATCCTCCAATACAGCTGTAATGATGCTGTTAACATGCTACGTAAGCCTATAACAGTTCAACATCATACGAAACGTTATTTTGAATCATATATTTTAATGTGGTAATTTCGTATTGTAGCAGAATTCAGGCTCTTTTGTTTGGCAACATTTTGTTTTGAAACAAATCACTATTTGAAACAGCTGAACATCGCAGAAACAATTGCTTAAATGTGTGATTTATTTGTAAAGAAACATATAATTCTCCAGAACGAACAAATATTGAAAAATCCTTCGGTATGATAAAGAGTTGCAGATTTTAAATGAATGGGGAGAAATGAAGTTCGTAAGTAATGTTTTGAGCGAAACTAAATATCGATTGGCTTACGTTTGTGTTTTGTCAGACTGCTGATATCTATGTTATGGACCAAATTGTTATTGCTAAAATAGTTATTTATGTTATTTTGATACACAAAAGAAAAGAAAAATAAAAATAATAAATAAATAAATAAATAAAAACAAAAACAAACAAAAAAAAACAAGCAAGAAAATAGGTCTCAACATTTCTTTCGAAAAGACCATTTAATAATTACAAACATGAAGAATTCTCCGAAACATGTCAAAGTGGGGCATCAGAACATAGAAATTGTCAAAGAATTCGAATATCTTGGAGAATGGATCAGCTGGAATGCCCTCGAGAAAAAGGCAGTAGAATCTAGAAGAAATGAAATTGAACTGGCCTTCCAACTAACCAAAAACACATATAACAAAAAGTCCCTCTCATGGAATGCAAAAATAAGACACTATAACATGGTAATCAAGCCAGAAGACCTATACGCAGCCGAAACACTGTCCATCACTAATCATGGTCCAATGGAAAGACTTGAGATCAAAGAAAGAAAGATATTAAGGAAAATCCTAGGCCCTACGTTCCATAACAACAAACTAATCCATATCAGAAACGAAACACTCTACCAAAAGACTGAAAAACTCTCAGACTCAATGAGGAAAAGAAGAATTGATTTTTATGGACACATCCTCAGAATGGACCCAAATAAACTGACCAAAAAAATCTTTGAATATTTTTGCAACAAAAAGACCAAACCAAATTGGTTTAAGGAAACGGAGAAGGACTTAAAAGAACTCAAAATCACAGAAAAATTGCTCATAGATAAAACTGAAAAAAAAACAAAGTCAAGAAAGAGAGGTTCCAAGTCAAAATCAAAACCAAACGAATGATTCAGATCAGTGAAGACGAGAGAAAAGCAAGATCAGAAAGAATGAAGCAATACTGGGCTTAAATTAAAACACAAAACATTAAAAAGTGATTGATTCAACGTACCCCAAAGTTGGGTGAAACGGAGAAGAAGAAGAAGAAGAAGAAGAAGAAGAAGAAGAAGACGAAGAAGAAGAAGAAGAAGAAGAAATAAATAGAATAAAATATATTTAAAAAATTAAGAAATAAAATAAATAATAATAAAAAAAGTAGGAATAATAGTATGTGAAGTGGTTAAAATGAGGGAAATGGACTATTATTAATTTGTACGAAAGGGAAGAGAATGACAGTGACATCTGGGGGTATCTTCTATAATCTCTATAACGTTCTAGCACCTAAATTTGTACCAAAACGATCTGTTAAAATGGAACTTGACATAGATGGAGAGACTTTTGTTAAACAGTAGAATTCAAGATAACATTTAGTGTATCTGGAACTAACATTCAGGGATATATAATGTTTACAATACTGTATTTACCCACACTTTTTATAACAAAAAGCTGGGGTGCAAGGAACAAAATTCAGTAAAAAAAAGCACATGTTAAAAGATGTGCTTGCTAACAATGCATAGCATACAGCTCTCATATCCAGGGCCGGATTTAAGAATATGCCGCCTATAGGCTGAAGTCCATTTGCCACACCCTCTATAGTTCACATTTGCTTAATACATTTGTTTTATACAACAAAAGGATAGAGTTCATTGGAGTTTTCATCTTTTTAAAACAAAGTTCATTTAGTTTACATAAAACTACAGTTTTAATGGTCTACATAATAAATTATATAATCAAATTAGTTATCTACCTTTTCTTTACTTACTTGTTTTAAGATCCGTTAAAAAATGAAAGGGTTTCAAAATTAATTAATTAAATTGTTCTTGGAGATCAGTGATCACTATTTTAAACATATTTTTATATTTTAATGCTAATGACTATCTTTTGCGTAATTGAAGAACCGTGTTCAATTTGAATTAAGTTGTCCTACACGGTGAAATGAAATTACACAAAATGTAGTTAATTACTGGTTTATTTGTTGAAACTTCTCTAAAAGAACTCATCCCAAAGGATTTAGCAGAAGTAACAGGACATGGAATGAATAGTGTAGTTCTATAAGGATTTAATAAATTCTTAAACCCTAGGAAAGTTGAAATATTTTAGTTTGAACCACGCATTCGGATTGAAAAGTCGCGAGTTCGGAATACAAAATTCGCAGAAGCGGAAAGCATATTCAGTAGGAGATAAACTGAAAACTATTGATTGTATACAAAATGGGAAACGGGGACCCTGAATGTTACAGTGTATGCAGTAAATGCGGTACGTTACTCTCGGGAATTAGAAAAATTCTCGCTCCCCATCTGCGAAAGAAGAGCCATAAATTGAGATCAGTTACAGGATTGGGTTAAATAGCATAACTGGTGAGTTATTTTTAAAACTACTGTATTTTTTTATTGCTGTATAACATTGTAATTTATTAATGAACAAATGTTCCCCTCTGCGGGGTCGATTTTTGTCACATTTCGATATACCGCAGTAAGGTTATAACATGGGGGTAAAGCAATGTCCCCCAACAACCGCGTTATATCGGGCTTCTACTATACTTCATTTTAACTTTTGAATATGGCCAAACTGCTGCGCCTGAAAATTTGCTGCTCTAGGCTGCAGCCTACTTAGCCTATTTAGAAATACGGCCTTGCTCATATCGTCTTCGTCCATTAATCTGATAACTTTCAGCTAAAACTTGCTGTGTCACTTGGTTCTTATCCACTGTCTACTGCAGACGTCCCAAGAATAACGCAATACTAATCGACAATTGTTGATATACGTAATTAACTAAGTTGCTGACTATTAAACACTTTAGGCTTCACTTTTCCTTACGTTTCATGGGCTTTGCACACATTTTCAACTGCTTGTCAACTGTCTTATGGCTGTACATACCATGTCTCCTTCTAACGTAACAGTATCACAGGCGTCCTTGCTCATCATGTCATCCACGTCCGTATCTCGGCTATCGCTCATCATGACAGCCACGTCCATATCTCGGCAAACAAGAGTTTTTCCAAACACTGAACACATTAATACCTCGTCTTCCTCTGCGAACTGCAGTCTCTCGATGAGTGGAAAAGTGTCCTGTGGGACAACAAGAAAAGTTTATTTTATTTCAACTTGATCCAGTGCTTTTGAATAACGTGCACTTTATCCAGGTCAAGCAAGGTTTATCAAATTTTGACCTCTACCCTTAATGTATATATAATTATATACAGTGCTTTTTTTTCTAAAAAAGATTTAAGTGGTTTTCTCACTTTTGACTTGACGGTACATTGCCAGATTTACCCACATATTTAGAAGGAAAGTGGATTCAGTTCGTACACATCAATTCTATCCGTAAACTGCAATTTAGTCACTCACAGGGTTTCTTACACCTTTCACCAGAAGATGCTAAATTTAAAATGAAAACTAGTTATACCTCTATTTTCAAGAGTTGGTGCTTGACAGGTTATAATTAAATTGATATAAATAATCATCGTGCAAAAAACAGCATGCAATACTCATGCCGCAAGCACATAACGGATCTCGGAAAATTGAAAAAACTCTGTGCAAGTGCCTCATTTTTTCAAACTCTTTCCTCCATCCGTATCCATCGCTTATGGCACTTGTATCGCAATATACTATAACACATGAAAAAATCTGCAGAATAGCCAGAGGCAGAATGGCAACATTAATTCAAATAGATGAAATTTGAAGCCAAGAGGAAAGGGATACAACACACTTAAGCACGTGCTAATGTTGAATCAGTAACAACGGGAACGTAGTCATGGTTACCATTGCAGTGGTACTGAAGCTCTCGCTTGTTTTCCTGATCGCAGTGCTAATGTCAGGCTCCACCTCTCGAAAATCATGGGATAGATAACGAACGTTAACACTAAAAATAACCACTTTAATGCAAACGATGCATATAATGTCTTTGTTTGGCACAAATTTCTCCAGATTTCAAAATTCTGGAAATTAAAGATTTTCTCCTATATGAAACTGGAAAAATCTCTAAGGGGTATGCGTACCCCCACATACCCCCAGAAGAAAAGCACTGTATGTATATGTATACGATTATAAATGATTATTACATAGAATTCACACTGCACGGTAATGAAGCCAACATGCAGTTTCCATAACAATTTTATTGTCTGTACATCAGTTAGAGAGGCACCCACATAACTTTCTCTACTTACTGGATTCTCATTGGTGTCCAACACCTCGGCCTTGACGTGAGGCATAGCCACGACTCCCACTTTTCCTCCGCTCTCATTGTGAGATAACAACTCCCTTCTAGCATTGTCGTCAGCAGCAACGTGGTAAAACAATCTGGAAAAAACAATAAGCCGTATTTACTTGTGCATTTTTCATCCATTCAAATTAGATTTGAGTACATAGTTCTGGGGTAACTCTACCATTTGTTTTCTATCCTTTAGATAAGAAGCAAACCATTTATTAACAATTCCTCTGATACCATATGAATGTAATTTAGACAATAGTAAATCGTGGTTGACCAAATCAAATGCTTTTGATAAGTCTAAACATAAACCAATACAGATTTTTGTTTTGTTATCAAGATTTTTGTAAACTTCTTCCAAAAACTGAATTAGTGCTGTATCTGTAGATCTACATTTACGAAAACCATGTTGTTGTTGTTCTGGTAATATATTATTCCTATTAAAAAAAGATATAAAAAAAAAATAGTAAAATTTGTTATACACTAAAAACATTAATAATGTCAGTAGATATTACCATAGTACAAGTAGCCTATTTTGCCTATTTTCATACTCTTTTAAATTATGGTGTCATTTTCTGGGGCAGTTCAAAGGAGTCAAATAAAATATTCAAAATGCAAAAGAGAGCTGTAAGGACAATGGTTAATCAATGTGAGCTGCAGAACTTATTTTATAGAACATAAAATTATGACTCTTCCATGTTTATATATATATAATATTCTTTTACATACTAAAGCATCCATAAAAATTTGTAAGACATATTCAGAAACGCATCAGCATGATACAAGAGGAAGCTCAAATCTATCAACAGTTAGTCATAATACTGCATTGTATAAACACTCCTTTACCTACAAAAGAGTTTCTAGAAACCTAATTCACTTCATTTTCTCATGTACTGTAATTGTATGTTGTGAATACGCTAAGTATGATACTATACTACAATATATTATGTTACACTGGTTTGCTTTGTAATCAGGCCTGACGAGAGGGAGGGGCAGCCGGGGCTGTAGCCCTGGGGCCTGGGCCCCAGAGGGGGCCCGGCAGACCAGGTTTTATTTTTTATCCTCTAAATTTGCTCTAAAATAAAATTGGTTATGTTTTATGTGTTTATTTTATCTGCATTGTCCTCTCGTCTAACGGTGACACGGAATTAATCATTTAATCTGAAACGGATTATTCTTGAAGAAAAATTGCTGTTTTTGGAAAGTAGGAGCAGAAATCCTTTTGGACCTAACAGTTCGGCAATTAAAATAATAATTTTCAAAAGATTAATTTTGGTACATACAGATTAAATTGGTACATGTAGATAAAATTGTTCCTAATTAGAAATTTTAACGTATTTTTCCGTTTCTTGATTCAGAATATATGAATCTTACAGAACCTAAAAAGGGCTAAATCGGACTGCAGGGCTTCAAAGTGCTAAGGAAACCTTTTGCTGAAAACTAGGAGCTAAAGAGGACTTTTGCTGAAAAACTTGATTTTTAAATAGATTTTCCAATTAATGCAAAGGATAATAAATATGTGAATTTTGTGCGTTTTAAGAAAAGACATAATAAAAAAACTAGAATAACTGTGTCAAAGTAATAATACAATTTTCGGTATTAATATTAGTGTTTTATTAAGGTGGCTAAAATCGTGTGTTTAAAACCTAAAACGGGCTATTCCACGGAAATAAAAGGCTAAAATACCTTTTATAAAAGTCTAAAAATCCGGGGCCCTATATATTACCATAAAATAGACTCTAAATTGGGCTTTACTCCGGCATCAGTCAACCGATTTGATTCAGAATCAATAGGCTTCGTCCCAGGGGCACTATGAATGCGTGCACCACGTTTTATGAAAATCCAATAAAGCATATTTGAGTTATCGCACTTAAAGACACAGACAGACGGACAGATATTTTCCCGTCTACCACATAATCTCATAAAGTACCGGCACCATTCTGGCACTTAATATTTATACGTATAATATCATTACATAATCTTTTTGTTGCATACATTATGAAGGACGAGGTTGAGTTTCAGTGGTAAATTTAATATTTGAAGAGGGCCCGAAAAAATTTGTTCCTGGGGCCCTTGCTTTCTCTCCACGGACCTGTTTGTAATTCTGTATTTTGTACTTTAGAATTTTTGTATTTCTATTTATATTTGTATTGACATGTCCATTATCTTATGTAAGATAGAAGGATGAAAATAAACTAAACTAAACTAAATAGTTCAGTGGTAACTTTGGTCACCTGCGTAACAATGCATAGCTATTGTCCAGCACCCCCTACTCTATCCCACCTAAACCATTATATCGACCTTTATTCATCGGCATTAACAAATCCATTGTAGTATAAAATGTATTCTACCATTGCATTTGTCAATAAACTCTTTTAGATTCGAGGCATTACTCCACATAGTGGCAGCACTGGCTATTAATAACAAATGACAAGTTGTCATTCGACCATTGTTAACATAAAAAAGCTTAAAATAAAAAATAAAGCATGATCAACTCCTCAGAATAGCCCTGCACTTGCCAGCAAGATGGTGCCCCATCGCAAGATGGATTAAACATCCATGTATTTTGAAGAGTGGAGTAAAATGGATTGGCCACCGAGATCACCAGACCTCATTCCGTGTGATTTTTCAATGTGGGGAATTTTGAAGGACAAAGTTTTTAGTACCTACAACATTTACAGGAACTGTGAATTGAAAACACTTTTCAAAATAATAAGAAATTTTGTGACAATATCAGTGTTCAAATGATGTCATAAATGATTAAATAACAATGGAAGCCACTTTGAACAATTTTTGTATAATTGTTATAAGTTATCAGACATGACCTTGTTTCAAGGTCTGAAATTTATGTCTGAGCGGATTTTTAAATTGTTTAAAATGTCCAGGATTTGTGTTTGTTCATTTCTTCACCTTCCTTATAAACATATTGCTCTTTTCTCTGCAAATTTAATTTTGACGTTATCCAAGAACTTCCTTAAAATTCTCTGCTTCCTTCACAGTTTTATGAAAATGTAATAAATAAATTAAGTGGAGGGAAAGGAAATAGACATTAAATTCATGTCTGGGATATTAATACAAGTAAGAATCAGTTTGAAAAATTTTATGTCATAACCAGGATTTGAACACGGATCTTCGGCTTAACGCGCCGATGCTCTACCATTGAGCTACCATGACAACATGCCAGTACGACATCAAATTCCTCTGGTCTGCCTTGTCTTCTGAATCAGTTGAGGAATTTGATGTCGTACTGGCATGTTGTCATGGTAGCTCAATGGTAGAGCATCGGCGCGTTAAGCCGAAGATCCGTGTTCAAATCCCAGTTATGACATAAAATTTTTCAAACTGATTCTTACTTGTAGTAATAAATAAAATTTAATTGTCTCTATAATTTACTTTTTTCTCTGCTAGCCTTTAACACATATATATATGTGAGAAAGTTTGTGCAACATATTTTTGCACCGTTTATTTGTAGTATCAGTTTCTAGTAAAAAATTCTTTCATATATGTTAAGCAAGTCTTTTGCCATTTACGAAAATATCCTGCAACATTGACAACAACAATCACATGATTAAAATATCAAAGATTGAGATGTGGACAACACCACAAAGGTTTTCTGTGTTCTTGGAGTGGCTGAAACGAAATCTGCCAAACTTGTACAACAAAAGTTTTAAGGGTCATGACAATGTTCCTTCTTGTGATCATTATGAAATGGGACAGACAGTTACGAGAAACTGGTAGCCTTTTGTCTAATCATGGGAAGCATAGCCTGCGGAAAATGTGGGAAGGATTCGTACGTCCTTCGTAAGAAGTTTGAAAAAGTCAATTTGACGAGCCAGTGCAAAAGGAAACCATTTTCCAACAAGGGCCCCACCGCATTTTGTGAACCAGGTGCGAGAATTTTTGAATGAGGAGTTCCCTGGTCAATGGATTGGATATGGTCCCATTGGAATTTTTTCCTGTGGGGTTTTGTGAAGAATCAAGTGTACAACACTCCTGTGAAGAACTTAGACAAAAAATGTATAAAGCCATCGGCAATGAGATACCGCAAATGTTGCTGAATAATAGATGGAAGTGGAGTATAGGTTGGCCACTGTGGGTGCACATGTTGAAATTGTTTAAAAGATGTGTATGGTAAATGGCATCAGACAATATCAGTGTTTTAATTAAATATGGCTTACTTTAACCCTTTCAGAGCTGAGATATTTTCACTGTCACTCGGCGCTAAATCCGAAAAATAAGAAGGCAGTTTTAAAATACGCCAGAACTTCGTCATCACGTTAGAAATGTTTTTCCTTGCTCGTGAAAGGAATGACTGTGTTGAAATTGAACATACCATGGCCTTGACGTGATTCCCGGCTTGTCATATGACTCGTGAGTTCAATGGCTTCTTCAGACATCACAACATTGTGAAAGGCCTCATATTTTCATCTACAGATAGCACCACAGGGCAAGGAAAGCAATGAAAATAATTTCTATCTAACCCCAAGAGATGGCAGGACATTATCCTTTCGTTGAAACCTTGTTAAAGAATTCTATTCTACGAGCAATTGTTTTATTCGTAGCACTAACTTAGCGGCAAAATTGTGCAAGGCCTCACATTTTGATCTACAAATTGCACCACAGAGCAGGGAAAGCAATGAAATTAAGTTCTATCTAACCCCAATAGATGGCAGGACACTATCCTTTCGTTAAAACTGTGTTAAAAAATTCCATGCCTTGTGGAATCGTCTCGTTCATAGCACCCAATTAGCGGCCGTCACAGTTCCGTCGTTAGCAGTGAAAGGGTTAAAGCATATACTCTCTTAAAATGTTAATCCTATAAGCCGGACACCCAGTACATATAAGCTGCATATGAAAATAATGAATAACTATTTATAATGCGGTGAAGCATTTTAAATCTCATATAATAGCACTGTAGCGAGGACTTTTAACTAAAAATAAAAACAGCTGATGCAGAGAGGCAATCAAGCTGACTACGTTATAATTAGGGATGGGTTCTCGATACTTTCGATACCTTGATACTCTCGATACTTGCATGGTATCGGCATCGAGGGATACTTAAAAAAACTCACTCGGTGCTTTTTCGATACTTTGGAAATTCTGCAATTTAAGGAAATGCGTTACCTCTTTCTGATTTTAGTAGTCTACTAAATATAGTAAATAATTCTATTTCTCCTTGAAATGGAGAAAACCACTCTGTGAGTTTCGTTAGTGATAAATAAAGACATTCCGACTTTTAAAATTCAAACAGAAGAGATTCTTAATTGTTTTGTTTCCTGTCAAACATTTCAATAACAACCAACCAATAATAGGCAAGCTGACTGTCCAAACCCCATTGTACAATGCTCCATTGGGGGGGATTAAGTTACTGCTTATTCTGCAAACCTTAAAACAGTTTGTTCATTGTTCTGCTCTGTGATCTGAGTAGAACGTCATATGATTATTTTATCCATTCATAAGCAATCTATGCTTTTAAAACAAATCTGCATGTCAGCTTTCAGTTGATATCTCTATGTGACAGAAGACTGTGTGTATTGCAGTACAATAACATAATTTTTTTCAGTCAATATGAGTGATGTACCTGTTTATTGAAACTGGAAATGTTGACTGTATCGAGTATCGAGGAAAAAATCATGTATCGGTATCAAGTATTGGGAATCGAGAAAATCTGGTATCGACCCATCCCTAGTTATAATGATGTGTTTTATTTAATTATTCACAACTACCTAATTATATGCATTAATTAAAATTAATGTTTGTTTAAAAAGTCTAACAAAATAAGTAAAAACAACAAAAAATTACAAAACCTGACAAAATAGTTGTGTTATCGTTACACACTGGATCCTCAGCCTCTACAGAATTACATAATAAAGAAAGAAATATAGTTTACCGTTCACCAGCGGTGGCTTGGACTGCAACGTTCAATCTATCATCACACTGCACTGCGTCTATTACCAAACCCCTGGAGGCGTTTTCACCAGATTTTGCTGCAGTGTCAGGTACCTAAGAACAAAACAGATCAAACAGTTGAGAGTCATTCAACATAAAGCAGCTTTCTGCACAGGGACAAGTGTAACCAGTGATGAAAAGTAATTGAGTAAAAGTAATCGGATTACAGTAACAATTCCTTTTTTGGTCCCATTTACTTGTAATCATTACTTTTTAGGTAGATTTTCGAAGAAAAATCTACCTATTGCAATGGATACCACTTTATGATTTTCGAAAAATTCTTTCATATCTTTACGTTTCATGCTCCCCTAAGTACGAAACCACCGCCCGTTCAAAAAAAAATTTTGTGATATTTATATATATATATATATTTATATATATATTTACACGATAGCGGCCGTAATTTTGAAGATATTTGAACCAAATTTTATTATGTTATTTCTAGGCCCAATAGTTCGGACAAGTTCGTTAATGGGCAAAATTGGCCCAAGGGGGTGGTCGGGGGAGGGGGTTGAAATTTTAAAACATTTATATCTCGGCCCCTATGAAGTATAGAGGGAAACTTTGTTTGAATAAATTAGAGTACTCCCTATGGAGTTCACAGTGACACCAACAATTCGGGGGTTCGAGTGAGGGTGGGGGTGGGGGATGAAAATTCGAAACTTTTGAAACCACGTCTTGTGGGGTATCGTTGAAAAGCTCTTGATGAGTACTCTACAAATCGATAAATAGTTTCTTGATAGCTCTCATATGACGCGAGATTTTAATGTTTGAAAATAATAACACTTAAAAGAATTATTATAATATCATAATTTTGTCTTGTTTAGCGGCTTTGCTAATTTTATTCATAGCTGATCTTGCGCACGGCCTCCCAGAATATTATATCCTATTCTTGTTGTCAAAACAAATGATTGTAGGCTCTTCCTCTTTACCGAATTCAGTTCTTATTACTGCAGGTTTACCATGCCAAGGCTAAAGAAAAAGAGTGCTATGCAGCGACAATAAATTAAACCAAAAGCACTTCGAAATCTACCTCCGCCTGTAGGCCTGCCTAAAGGGATTATTTAAAAATGTAATTTTTACTTGCAATTTACTTCTGGAAATAAAATTGTAATTGTTACAATTTAGTAGTCGTTAGTATCAGGGGTTGCTCGCGAACCTGAGGAATAAATTAGTACTAGTATCATTCTCGCTTGCTATATCGTCATCATAACTGTTTTTGCAACTAATATCCAAATTAGAGTTAATATTAACAAAAAGTTACTCCATGATTCCCGAAAATATTCTCATTGATATGTGTGTGTGTTTTTTTTTTGTTTTGTTTTGTTTGTTCATTAATAATTTGGGCTTGTGCCCAACACAAAACCCAAAACAAGGAATTTTTATGTACTGCCATTTTGTAAAGTAAATGTAAGTGTAATTTTACTGATTACTTTTAGAAAAAGTAATTTGTACTGTAAATAGATTATTGGGCAACACTCACCAATGTTTGTTGATCCCTTTGTGAAGCCTTTGTCAATAGTTGCTTAATCTTGCGTGAAGCCTTCGTCTTCTTAATAAAATAATAAAACACACACATTATATAAAACGTAAACACTAAAAATTGCAACTTCACAACAGGAATCACATGTGATTCCTGTTGTGAAGTTACAATTTTTAGTGTTTACGTTTTATATAATGTGTGTGTTTTATTATTTTATTAAGAAGACGAAGGCTTCACGCAAGATTAAGCAACTATTGACAACGGCTTCACAAAGATATCAACAACAAACATTGGTGAGTGTTGCCCAATAATCTATTTACAGTACATATCATTCCTCACCATAAGAAGAAGAATGTCATTCAGGAATAAAAAGTAATTTGTAATTGTAATTAAGTAAAATGTATCTCAGGTAATTGTAATTCAGCCCAATTACTTTCTTTTTGTACTTTTCCCATCACTGAGTGAGAAACAATGCTTGGATATCATAAGCTTACTTAACCTTATTACCATGGCCTACACTAAAAAAACTCTTTGACAGGATAAGATCAGGTAATGGACCACACTTAAGAAACAATTGAGTTTTATTTATACCACGGTTTCTTGAGAAAGTTTGATCAGCATATGGCAAGGAATAAGTAGGATATTTTGGCAATTTTCCCATCGGTTATAAGCTAAAAGTTATAAATTTGCCAACATGAGTAAACTTCAATGTTTAATAAGTGAATGTCGTAGATAGGGTTGCCATCTTTTGGTAAGGCTAAGTAGGGACACTTATCGAATATATGCAGATCGCCGATCTTCATACCTAAATTTGTAATGGAACAATGTATTAATAATAGAAAATATTCATTACAAAGCCAAAACTGAATAGGCTATATAACAGCAACTCTAACATTAGAAAAGAAAAGATTAGCAAGAAAGAACCTGGGCAAATCCACGACTTGAAGCTGCATTTCTTGTTTGATTAGGCAGCTTCTAATAGTTCTTTGATCTGTTTTACTCTTACTAAATAGTGCTTGAGGTATCAATAACATTTGTAGAAATTATGATTTCACTCTTTAAGAGGTCATCTGAGCACCTGTTTTTAGATTCAAGAGAGAGAACACTCTTTCCACAAAGGGCTTGCTACCAGGAATGCTTAGAACAAAGCATACGAGCTTATAGAGATAGGGAATGTGTTCTTCGCTATACTCATACTCAGTCTCTCCTTCTGCATAGTTCACTTTAGTAGCATTTATCATATCTGAACTAAAGCAGAATTCCTCATATAACTCATCCAAATTAACATCAGATTCTACATTAAGTGCCTTCACAGAAGGTTTGTTCGCAAAGCAAATCCGTGACCGCTTGAGAATTTGTTGTACTGCGCATGTCCAGTCAGAAACTTACCCGTGATTTGCACTTTGCGAACGGTTACAAGAATTTGGAATCGATAGTTTCTGCGTTTAATCGATATGATATGCAAATAAAATATATATTTTCCTTTGACATGTTATAAATGCAATATACATCGACAATGTAATCTATATTTTGGGAAACTTAATTATCTTCCATTATTCATACATATAAGTAGCCTATGTTTATAAATCTGGCGCAATGTTATAGGAGGGAGGAGTCAGGCGCGTGAAAATAGGTTACTGCGCATGTCTCTGATAATTCATGCTAGAGCCTGCAAACTTTTCTTACAGTACAGAAACTGTCCGTGAGAGCTTTGCGAACAGAAGATTGAAATCAGAATCACGGATTCTCGCTTTGCGAACGCTTGTGGTGAAAGAGCGCATGCGCGAACGATATGTTCCTGGTTTTTGACTGCTTTGTGAACAAACCTAGAGTCTTTGACGGTGATTTCACTGCTGCCAACCCGATACATTTTAGCAATGGAACAATATCGATATCTTGATCATGAGTCAAAATTCACAAAATATGCCACTAAGAATTACTGTCTCATATTTTGCTTTGGAATAATTCGGCATCCCACAATACAATGCGTCCCTCTTAGGCATAATTCGGGATGCTGAAAATGTTCTTAAAATGCGGGATGTCCCACCTAATTCGGGACAGGTGGAAACGCTAATCGTAGAAGATAATGACGCCATGGCTATCCAGCCACTTTTTCCATACTTTTAAGTAGGAACAGGATTTTTAGGTTTTTCATTAAGTGAAATAGGTTTCTGTCTAAAGCATCATTTTAGGTTATAATAAGGGCTTTAATGAACTTTCAATGTGCTACTTAGAATTCAACACGTATTACCTGTAAAATATAACTGAACAATTGAGTTCAATTTCCTGAAACTTGTTTTAAGATATTAAAACAGAATTCAAGCAAGAAAGAAGCCATGATATGAGACTTCACCTGTGATATCAAAATACAGGGTAATTCAAAATGCTCTCCGGGGTTTTATAATGCCACTGCATCCAAACTACCAAACATACACTGATGCAATAAGTACCAAAAGAAACAGAAACTGTGAAAGTTTGGTTTGCCTTCTACAAATGTTCAATGTGTCCACCTCGGGTCACGCGGCACACATCTTTCCGATATTGCAGTTCTTCCCACACTCGACGTAACATGTCACGATCGATGGTGTTGATGCTGGCTCTGATACGGGTCTTTAGGTCGTTCAAACCATTAGGCAAGGGTGGCACAAAGACAGTACCAATCTGTTTAGTTCTCTGCAGGCTTGATACGTGGATTTTTGCAAGCTTCGTTGGTACAATTGTCGCACACGGTACACGTCGTCTGGTGTTCTGGACGGATGTCCAGTTGCTTTCTTCTTGCCCAAGCAAGCAGTTTCTTCAAATTGTGTATACCATGCATGAATTGTCTTGTCTATTGGTGGATCCTTTCCATATCCCCTCCGAAAGAGACGTTGGACGGAGATTACTGACTTCCTAGCGTGGAAATCCAGCACAGAAAATGCTTTCTCACCAGCCGTAAACGCCATTTTCATTTAATGCTACCTGGCGGCCAAAAATTGTAACTACCTTCCATTGTTGCGAGTATAAATGAAATTTCCAGAGTTTCTTTATGTTACTATCCAAGGTTAGAAAATATATCCTCAATAACCACTCTGCAATGGTTTTTTTAAACCCCGGAGAGCATTTTGAATTACCCTGTAAAATCCTCAAGTTAAATGCAAACACCTCTAGTCATAAGTATAGTTTCTTAGATTGAAGGTATCTGTAAAATAAAGACTTACCTTCCTGTGCAGTTTCTTTATTTCAATACCAAGAAGCGATGACCTCTCCTTCAGTTCTGCTGCTCTCACAAGGAGTTCCCTGCGTAATAAACAAGATCTAAATGTACACACAAGTAAACTATAAAAATATATAAAGCAGAACTCCACCAATTGGGATTAGCAAAAATCCAAACAAACTATTTAATTTACTCGGTTGTTGAAACATGAAATGTTATTTTTGTGATGCGAACACCGCTGTTGTTCAAAACAAGCTTCTGAAAGTCATTCATTATCTTTGTTCTGAGTTCAGTTCAATTTTTTGGGTTCTGATTATTCAGGTTTTCAGACTAGCGGGGTTTGCTGTATATACATAAAAAAAAAGAAACTTGAAGTTATTGGAACTACAGTTAAATTTTCGATAATTCGGACCTCAGTATGCCGGGCTTTGGATAACTCGGACAGATTCTTGGTGATCCAGACCCAGTTCTACAGCCATTCCATGGCCACTTCAGAACTGCAAGAGAAGTAATTATTCAAAAGCAACAGAAACAATGTGTACACAGAAGAACATTTACAGTTTATTTTGGCCTAAATCTTCTCAGAAAAATATGCTCACAGTGCCACATCAATCATAATATTGTACTAATAATTTAACAGTGTGTATTTCAGACTCTGACTAGAAATTTCAATATAGAACTGAAGTGTTATTCTTTCTTGTTCCAGTTGTAAGTGTTAATATAATGTTCTGCCTCATATGTTTTGATATTGCAGCTTAAACACGAAATTTCGTTACTTAAATACCATTTCCTAATTTACTCTCCATAAGCCGGACATTTCATAATTCGGACAGACTTTAGTCCGGTTTATCGAGAGTTCACTGTACAACAAAATTACATTTTCACAATTTAACAAAAAAGTACAATATTAAACCTAACAAGAGGGTGATAAGTATCAATTATCGTAAGTGGAGTAATATTTTATTCTGAATACTGAAAAACTTAGCTGTTTTTGAAGAGGATCACCAAAAGGAATTCCAAATGACTCCATACAAACGAATGTCAGAATCCTGTGCTTGACGATATAACTTGTATGCTCTTTCCACCTCGTATTTGAGGTTCCTTTTTGTTTTACCTATGTACCTATGAGATTTTCGTACAACGCAGGTTTTAAGTTAAAAGTGATTTACACTGATTCCATTGTACAAGGTTATAATTTGTTTATGCAATGAAATACATTATTCCCTTTAAAATTTGTAGTTTAGAATCATATTAAACTTCTTTTCCTTTAAATTTTCATTCTAAAATAAAGGTGCATCTTATGGTCTGGAGCGTATTATAGTCCGTAATGTATGGCAACATAAATGAGAATTGATTTAAAAAAAAAATTGATTTGGAGCAAGCCAGTGTGTGTGCTTTTATTGTGTTTTATTGGTAGCATTGGTTATAATGTGGTAACTCATTCAATTCATGAGCAAAAGCAAAAGTAATTATTATTTACATAATCTATTACATTACTCATAATCTCTCAATGGATTACCTATGAAAATCCCTCGAGTTGGATTTATTAAGACTATTCAATGAACAAAATGTAACGGATTACATAAATAATAATTACTTTCCTACTTGTGTAGTTTAAAATCAATCAGTATTCTGTCAGCTGTGAAATGATGGCATATGAACAAGTAAAGAACTGAATGAGTTACCAATGCTACCAATAGTGCCTATGAGAAATAGTTAACCTAATTCAGGTTAGCTAACATCAGCTGGCTTGCAGCAAATCAAAATTGTGTTTTTAATCAATGCACATTTATATTATTTCAATTTCCAAACAAATTATGTTGTATAAAATATTGTGCTTTTATTCTGCTCGCTGGCAGCAAGTGACAAATTAATCACTCCATATTGATATCTTATGTTTCCAGTAACAAGCTGATGTTTTTTATTTTTGTGTTCCTAGCAAACATATTATAAGATTGGTGATCAGTCGCTAAACATATCAATCAAGAGCGTCGTATTAATGGAATAGTCACAGCTCCCTACTCACCTCTCCTTTGGTTCGTGTTCTCTCTTCATCTTTATCAAAAGTGTCAAGTTTTCTTTAACTTGGTCGACTGCACTTTGGTAGCGGACTTCAGTTCTCTGAAATCATTAAAACAAAGGGAAGGGAAACATTATGCATTATCCAACGAGACACGAGAGGAGACAGTTTCATAATTTTCATACGAGTGAAGTAATTACTATCAAAGGCAAGTTGCATATGAATCAACATACAGTCACAAAATAGTTACCTGCAGTTTTTTTTCTACCTTGCTGATCTGTTTTTCTCGTTCTTCCAGCTCCTTTCGGATAGTTTTTTGATTGTCCAGCCTCCTGAAAAATGTTTAAACAAGTGATCCAGTGCCATCTGTCACATGCAAACAAATTAGCTGTAAGTGGGTAAAGAAACAATGGCGGCTGGGAGCGGACATAGAGGAAGAAGTTACATCGTTCGTTACTCATTGAATGCGATAGTTCATTTTTAGTTAATCACTTTACATTTTGAAATTACATAATCTGCAGACGCTGAGGGTTTGGTTATGATTGTTATTGTGTGAGAATCACAACACTAGCGCTTCAAACAACCTGTTTTCAATCTAGACAAAACTCTTTTGGTGTTAAGAATTTGAACTAATATACTACAGTATTGACACGAATATAGGACTAAACTTTTTCCTTCAAAATGTGCTTATGTCTTCCATGCACAGCCTAACATTTTCCCCAAATTGTGCTACTCGGCATCAGGAGGTGGTCAACATTTCAAATTTACAAGATTCACAATTAATTTTCACCCACTTAAAGTTTATAATGATGCTGATGATGGTGGTGACGATGATGATGACGATGACAACGACAACTATGATGATGATGATAATAATAATAATAATAATAATAATAATAATAATAATAATAATAATAATAATAATAATAATAATGGGCATAGGTTTTACTTTACCATAATCTGAAGACTTTTACAGATTTACTAGACCGTCTCATTAATGTGAATGGCCAGTTGGACATTTGAACCTCCCCAACAAAACTGTCAGAGCAGTGGGACATTATGCCACTAAATGGGGCTGTCCGTATAATTTTTTGAAGGATTCTGCATTATTTGTGAAACATTTAAAAGGTTTGAGGGAAGCAATCTATATTTTAAACACTCCAAATAAAAGACATAATTTCATCTCCCAAAATACATTCATCTTGGACCAAAGCGGGCATATGTTTAAAAAACAAAACATTATCATTTCGTTCTAATTTTTACAAGTTGATAAATATGACAAATTTGTGTTATCGTCTGCAAGCAATTTCGAGTATATCTTAACTTAAATCATGTAGGAATATTCAAATTTCTTACATTAGTTCAACTTCGTCTGGTTCAGTTTCCTGTGGTTCAGCTTCGTCTGATTCCTTCTCTAACTCTGCCAGCCTGAAAGAGAACACACGAGCGAACATAAGTGATGTCAACAAATGGGTTTCACTTCATTTGGAAGAAGCTCTGGGTTTGTACCTCCGTTCAATCTCTTCTCCTTTCTCCTTCAATGCCCACATGGGATCTTTATAGTCGTCTTCCTGTTCTAGCTCGGGAGGAATCTGGAACACAGAAATAACAAAACTCAGCTCCGCCCTCTTTCTATTATTGGGTGCCCAAATAATCTAATATCTAAAATCTGAATTTTTAATAAAAAATTTGAGAAAACCTGGGACAATTAAGAAAAAAGGGGACAGCAATAATTTTATCCATAAATTTATTGAACACATGCTGTTTCTGTATTAAAACATACCAACTGGCTCTGAAAAATCAATAAACCTATCAAACACTTATTCCAGATATTTGAGGAGCGTCGATTCAAAACGCATTTAGTCCACAAATAATGATTTTTTAGGAATGACGAAAAACCGTTTGTGGCCAAACTATCAAACGATTTTGCAATACATATTTTTTTTCTAATCAGAATCAGTAATTAATACATAGTTAAATGTATTGGGTGTGTCAAATCATTCTTTTCAATTACATTTTATTGATAGTTAAAGTTTCAAAAGTAATGGACTTATGCGTTTTGACCCAACAATATAATAACACGTTTTGACCCAACACTATAATAATAATCATTTAAAAAGATCAAAGTTAGTATTTTATTTAAGAATTACAATCATATCTGATCGCATTAATACAAGTTGCCGAAGTACCAAATTGTCAAAATTTAAACAATTTTTGTTTTTTAAGCATGTTAAATCATGGAAAATCCATGCTTCTCTTCTTTTATTATTGACCGCTAATGACATCTGTTTCGGCCTCTGGTGAATGCCGCTTTTATTAGAAGAACACCTGCAAAAAATAGACATCGTAAAGTTCAACGCACCAATTGTTTCGCATGTGATTGCATCTAAAATGTGGACTCAACGTAATTTGCACTGATCTAAGTTCTGGACTGAACACGTTTTGCATCGAACCCAATATTTTCAGGCTCAATTTTAACGGGGAAAGATTGCGATTTGGAACAAAAACGTTATGTAGTATCATGCAGAACACCTCAGAGAATGAAAATCCGGAAAAAACTACATTACGATCGGAGGTGGACTTAACGAGTTTTGAACCAACACTCCTCATTTACAAAATTCATTTGATGACTAAAGTAGACTTTTTCTTAATCAATCACTGAATCCGGGTGATCCAATTTTGTAAGTCTTTATCAAGTTTCTCCTCAATTGGTCTTAACTAATTTAAACATACACATTTTATTATAAAACAAAAATAGGAACTTGAAGTTAAAAAACTGCAATATTAGAATGGTGTTGTGTTCGAGTGGTCACACGATAACAATGTAGTAACCTCGCTCAGCTTGTTATTATGATTCCTAGCATATTCCTAGGACATCACAGTATCAAAAGGCTGAGTGCACCCCATTCCAGACCTCCCTACCTCACCTATTTATATTTATTTAAATGATAATAATAAATTAAATAATAATAACATTTTGTAATGTCTGATATTTACAAAATGGACAATTTCTGAAAATTAAGGAAGTGATTTCCTTGTCCATCCAAATCGTTAACAATCACAAGGTCTTCATTGTTGTACTTTCTTTACACTGGCCAATCAGAATCACAAAAAAGGAGAACATCTGAGCGAACCCAATCAAACTTTAGAAACTGTGGGATATCTTGCCAAAAAATGCATTTTTAATATAGTAAAAGGTCGCCTCTCAATAGCAACCAAACTGAAACATTATAAAACAGTGACTCAACCACAAATCACGTATGCATGTGAAACACTATTCAAAACAACTAACGCAGTTGGAATAGATGGAGTACTCAAGGTAGAAAGGAGAATAGTAAGAACCTGTTGTCTAATGAAACAGTACATAAAGAAATAGAACCAGTGACAATGAAAAAAAAAAAAAAAAATCAGGTAAACTGATATAACAAAGTGCCAGTATGTTTTTGTTGAATCAATTATAACTGCAATTATGATATGCAGAAATTAAGTTTTTCTAATTAGATTAAAATCGACCAGCGTCATCAGAACTACAGATTTGTGATACCTTGACAACAGCGCACTCACAAAAAATAAAAAATAAAATGAAAAAAATCCATGTCAAATCAGCCGGCTCCGGGATTTGATCCGGGGACCTCCAGAATATGAGTCCAAGACGTTACCATTTGGCCAACTTAGTCAATTTGACTGTGTAGTTTGATAAGTATATGTGAAGGAATAGTGTTAACTGTCAAATTATACCGGTAGACAAAAATTAAAAACCATGTGACCTTTAATTAGTTGTTACTCTGGTACCGGTCAACCGATTAGGTCCAAAACTCATAGGTTTCTTGGAAGTTATAAATGCTTATACCAAGTTTCATTAAAATCCGATAAAGCATATTTGAGTTATGGGGCCTTTTGTTATATAATACCATAAAAGTGCACTAAATTGGGCATTATTCCAGTGCCGGCCAACCGATTTGGTCTAATATCAACAGATGTCTTCCCATGGACATTATAAATGTGTATACAAAGTTTCATGAAAATCCGATAAAGCTATGGCGCTTTTAAATAAAAACACTAAATTGGGTTTGACGCCGGTATTGGTGAACCGATTTGGTTCAATATCAATAGGGTTCTTCCCATGGACATTATAAATGTGTATACCAAGTTTCATGAAAATCCGATAAAGCGTATTTGATTTATGGTGCGTACAGACATTTTTCCATCCCCCACACACAATCTCATAAAGTACCATACTGGCACTTAATAAAGAATATCATTTTTGGGACATATATTATGGACACCAGAAAATATAATTAGCAGAAAAATAATAGAAAAATTATGGAAGAGTAAGAAAAATATAAGATGGATTATAGAACTTAAGGAAGATAATATGGCAGAGCTACATTTTACAATAGAGCAGCGTTTCTCAACGTATGGTCCGTGAAGATGGTGCAGATGGTCCACAGACATGATTAAAAAATATCATAAAGCAAGTGGAAAGTAAAGAAGTACAATTTTTTCACATATTTCGTTATAATGACCTAAAATTAATACCCCAAATATTAAGAATATAGGCCTTCTTTTAAAAATAGGATGTAAAATTAGGGGTCCGTAAATTTTTTTAGACATTTTACAGGTCCTCGGGTTAAAAAAAGTTGAGGAACGCTGCAATAGAGGATTTAATATACAAGACAGAGATATATTGAAAGACAAACACACTACACTACAGATGAAAATCAACAAACAGAGAATAGGAATAGTAGTTCCAGAAGCAGAAAGAAAATTGCGGTCAGAAAGGACGAAGAAGTACTGGGCTCACAAAAAGGAGAAAAACCTCAACCAGAAACCTGACTAAAGTGGTCCTATGAAGGCCAAAAAATTTTAACTAAAGACCCATTTCATCTCAAATCATACAGCTTAGTACCAAATGTGTCACCTTTGGATTTCAAAATCGGCTGAAAAAAATATATGTTAAAGGACCACATGACTTATGTTCAGAAATGAAATATTTTCCTTCTCACTTGATTTGTAACAATGTTACAGGCACACAAAGAATCGGGATTTTTGGTAAAAAGTTGTACGCAAGGAAAATATTGCAATTTTCAAAGCGCTATATATCAGAAACCAAAAATTATGGAGACTTGAGGTTTTTTTTATTTGAAAGCCTGTTCATAGTAGTTTCAAATCATGATATAGGAAGACATTTATGAAATTCTCTTTAACTCTAAAATTCAACATGAAAATACAAAAAATTGGATTTTTTTCCAAAGTTCATATATTTTTTTTGAAAATGTGAACAGTCGTAAGTCGCGACTTTTATTGGGATAATATGGTATGGAAACTGGACTAATTATTAGCAATAAAATTTCTGCCCCAGCTTCTCACATTAAGTAGATAAATCTTGGTAAAAAGTGAAAAAACACATTTTTGACTGTTTTTTAGAAACGATTTTCTCGAAAACACCCATCTCAAAAGTTTTGAAAATTACACAAAATATTCTTTGATGGTTGTTCTTATAGGTGGTACAATCACATTGGGAGATATTTGTGTGGAAAACCTGAGAGAATTTTTTCAAAACTACTCTACCTGTTCCATAATGTTGGACATTTAGTATATAATGCATTATTTTTCCAAAGTTCATGTATTTTTTTTGAAAATGTGAACAGTCGTAAGTCATGACTTTTGTTGGGATAATATGGTATGGAAACTGGACTAATTATTAGCAATAAAATTTCTGCCCCAGCTTCTCACATTAAGTAGATAAATCTTTGTAAAAAGTGAGAAAACACATTTTTGACTATTTTTTAGAAATGATTTTCTCGAAAACACCCATCTCAAAAGTTTTTTAAATTACACAAAATATTCTTTGATGGTTGTTCTTATAGGTGGTACAATCACATTGGGGGATATTTGTGTGGAAAACCTGAGAGAATTTTTTCAAAACTACTCTACCTGTTCCATAATGTTGGACATTTAGTATATAATGTATTACATTGACAACACTGTTTTGCCAAATGTTTTCAATGTACACAGTTCTATTAAATGAAATTGTATTTAAAGATCACACCATAGATGGTTGAGTCCATTTCCGGAGTGACGTCACTTGAATAACATAAACATGCTTTGAGGAAATGTTCGTCGTAATCTTGATGTTTATGAAGCTAATTGAATACACATGTAAATGTATTGGAACTGTATACAATCGGAGGACCAGCTATAATTGTAGCAAAAAGATGTAGCTTAATGACATTGTTACTTCTCACTAGCTAGAATATTTGTGTATTAATGTTTGTAGAAATGATAACATTTGAATGTTTACAGTATCTGAAGCTCAGAAGGAGGATTTGCATTGAATTAAGTTATTTACACTTGCTAAATAATAAATGTCTACATTTATTATCAATCACAATTACATTAAATTCTCTTTGGGACTGCGAATCTCACAAATCCTCGGTCCAAATATGCTGTTAAACTTACCTTCGGTATGTGATTCACGAAATTACTCACAAAATGAAGGATTTTCCCCTTCATTAGTATGAATGCCCTGAGGATTGATGAAGACTTATTATCTTTGTAAAGAAGTCCTTGAGGTCCTTAATATTGTGTTACATGCAATCTTCATTGTCGTTGACTTACTGAATCCATGATAAAAATGAAGAAAATGGCCTTTCGCCCGAAATTAGCAATATCTTGAAATGCTAGAAACCTTTAATAAGTTGAAAAAGAACTCCTTGCTCTTGGAAAAGGTGAATGTAACGTGGATGAAGCTATCTATTTTGAAGAAGTGTGATTAAAAACAGATGGTTGAAATAATTAGATATTCGCCAACCCAAAAAATAGCTTGATCAAAATATATTGAATTAATTAATCAATTCATGAAAAAACACTGCACTAAATATAATAATCTCACGATAAATAAAAATAAACAAAGAAATGTTTTAATAGGAAAGTATTTAAAAATAAATTTCCCATGTGCTTCTCAAGCTGGATCATTCTTTTCCACATGGACAGTCAGCCCAGCTTCATAAGTTTAATGCGGAACATATGAAGATGACAGAAGAACTCTTCTCAGCAATGTCAAGTGAAAAATATAGGCCTAATGATATTTCAGCATTTGTATATGTTAACATATATTTTACCTTATGTGGTTTTGTCTAAATCTAGTGATCAATATTAATAATTAACTGAAACTGATGGACTCTCACAAAGAACCAGCAATACCCTTTGCTGAATTTGGACTCAAAAACCTCTAGTGGTAAGATTTCCAATCCGGAAATGGACTCAACCATCTACGGTGTGATCTTTCAATACAATTTCATTTAATAGAACTGTGTACATTGAAAACATTTGGCAAAACAGTGTTGTCAATGTAATACATTATATACTAAATGTCCAACATTATGGAACAGGTAGAGTAGTTTTGAAAAAATTCTCTCAGGTTTTCCACACAAATATCCCCCAATGTGATTGTACCACCTATAAGAACAACCAACAAAGAATATTTTGTGTAATTTAAAAAACTTTTGAGATGGGTGTTTTCGAGAAAATCATTTCTAAAAAATAGTCAAAAATGTGTTTTCTCACTTTTTACAAAGATTTATCTACTTAATGTGAGAAGCTAGGGCAGAAATTTTATTGCTAATAATTAGTCCAGTTTCCATACCATATTATCCCAACAAAAGTCATGACTTACGACTGTTCACATTTTCAAAAAAAATACATGAACTTTGGAAAAATAATGCATTATATACTAAATGTCCAACATTATGGAACAGGTAGAGTAGTTTTGAAAAAATTCTCTCAGGTTTTCCACACAAATATCTCCCAATGTGATTGTACCACCTATAAGAACAACCATCAAAGAATATTTTGTGTAATTTTCAAAACTTTTGAGATGGGTGTTTTCGAGAAAATCGTTTCTAAAAAACAGTCAAAAATGTGTTTTTTCACTTTTTACCAAGATTTATCTACTTAATGTGAGAAGCTGGGGCAGAAATTTTATTGCTAATAATTAGTCCAGTTTCCATACCATATTATCCCAATAAAAGTCGCGACTTACGACTGTTCACATTTTCAAAAAAAATATATGAACTTTGGAAAAAAATCCAATTTTTTGTATTTTCATGTTGAATTTTAGAGTTAAAGAGAATTTCAAAAATGTCTTCCTATATCATGATTTGAAACTACTATGAACAGGCTTTCAAATAAAAAAAACCTCAAGTCTCCATAATTTTTGGTTTCTGATTTATAGCGCTTTGAAAATTGCAATATTTTCCTTGCGTACAACTTTTTACCAAAAATCCCGATTCTTTGTGTGCCTGTAACATTGTTACAAATCAAGTGAGAAGGAAAATATTTCATTTCTGAACATAGGTCATGTGGTCCTTTAACATATATTTTTTTCAGCAAAATCCATGATGTTGATGTGACACCCCCTGTATGATCTGAGATGAAATGGGTCTAAATTAAAATTAAAAGGTCATAACATTACAACTGTATTGAGACGTTACCTGCAATCCACGTTGCAATGTGTTTCTCTTTTCAAGAGCTACAGTACGCCTTATCTCCTCGCATCTCATCTCAGCATATTTGCGGTATAGGACTAGCAACTTTTCTTTATTTGTGTCCGTGGGTTCCTGATCAACGACCTCCTCCTCCTCCTCCTCCTCTTCATCTGCTGCCTCCTCCTAGAACACATTATTCCAGTAGCAGTGAAGTGAAACCTGTATGGAACAGGTTTCATGTGCTGGCTTGATACTCATGCACAGCTTCTTTGCTTCCCTTACCATTATTTTGGTAGGATATGTTTAAAAAATCCTGCCAAATCCTTCTCACGTGCACCTGGTGGACCTCTTATCAACTTCTTCCAGTAAATTATCTAAATTCATCAAAGAATTTTCATATTTTTTAATACAAGTTTCTTTACCATATTTCCAGACTCAGGACTAAATGGGAAAACATTGATCAATTTAGATGAAAGTCACTGTGAAAGAGGTTTTTTCGACCAGAAAACTCTAATGTTTAAAAGGACTAAATAAATTCTAGTTATAATTCTAACTCACCAGCTGGAGAATCCTTTTAAAATATTCACTTTTGTTTTTATTAAGAAGGACCTCCAGTATCTGTTTCTCTTTTCTTAATAATTCATACGTCCTCAACTTGGCCTTGCGTGTTTCCAGTGCTTCCAGTTTATACGATGCCACAGATTTTGCTGTCATCACCTTCTGCATATTGTCTTGGTTTTCTGCAAACACAAAACACCACATCACACTTTTAATTACAAGAATTTCTATTACTATTTTTGGTATGTAGTCTATAGTTGAAAATTAAAATAATTGTCTACTAGAATAAAGTCACGCAATGTTTCAACTATGCCCGCTGGTCTTCATCAGGCTCCTTACTGTCATTAACTGGGCCGGAAGAAGGACAGTCGACTTGCTCTCTCGATACGTCATAATCGATACAAAATATCGTGTTTCGATAAAATTCCTTCTTCCATGTTTCAGGTATGTCATATTCTACTTCCTCCAAGCATTTGTTATGAGGAGGAGGGATTTTTATCTTCTGATGTGTCCTTTTCATTCTTCGAATTAACTCAAGCCAATCTTCCCCTAAATCTCCGTCATATCTATTCAGACACACGCCCTTCCTGCCTGCGATGTTCCAAGCTTCACATACCTTTCTTTTTGTCTTCTCTCTTTCCACTCTTGTCACCAATATGGTGTTGGTTATCAATCATATGTTGACTCAGTCCAGTTGCACTTCTACCGCACACTATGTCTTTATCATGTTCTCAGAGTCTAGTTCTGATACTTACTGTGTATACTCATTTGTGTAAATTATTGTAACAATTTTATTATAAAAACTTTGAATTTTGTCATCCTTGTAATACTGTCCCTTAATGTGAGCAATTGGCTCGTTGGGACCTTTTGTTAAATAAATAAATAAATAAAATTTTGTCTTGTAAAAAAAAAAAAAATAATAAAAAAAAATAAATAAATAAATAAAAATAAAAAAAATAAAAAAAACTTCTTCACAATCATCACAAGAAATTGAATAAACCCCTTGGAGCTTCCATTTTGTCTTCCTCTTTTCCTATACGTTTATACCGAGAAAATATTTTTTCAATAGTTCTATCTGTACGGAAAGCTGGGGCGAGCCCATACTTTCGGTACATTTTCTCTAATTTTACACTGATAGAAGGAATATAAGGCATCCCCACATACTCCACCTTACTATTTACAATTAATTTCTTCTTTAAGTGGAGGGAAAGGAAATAGACATTAAATTCATGTCTGGGATATTAATACAAGTAAGAATCAGTTTGAAAAATTTTATGTCATAACCGGGATTTGAACACGGATCTTCGGCTTAACGCGCCGATGCTCTACCATTCAGCGCGTGTTCTCAACGGAGAAACCTCCCGTGGTCTGCCTTGTCTTCTGAATCAGTTGAGGAATTTGATGTCGTACTGGCATGTTGTCATGGTAGCTCAATGGTAGAGCAATGGTAGAGCAATGGTAGAGCAATGGTTAAGCCGAAGATCCGTGTTCAAATCCCGGTTATGACATAAAATTTTTCAAACTGATTCTTACTTGTATTAATTTCTTCTTTCTTATCCTTTCTTTCTTAACATTTTGTTGTTCCTTGCTTTTCCAAATACTGTCCATTTTTCTATCACAATATCCATTTTTTCTTCCTAACTTCAAAAACTCATCTTTTTCCCTTTCCAGGTCTTCTTGGTTATTGCACAAACTAAACGCTCTATGGGCGAAATTGCTCCACAGATTGTTTTTTATTCTGTAATGGTGAGCTGAGTTTTTATGAATGTACATTTCACCCTTATCTTTCTTTCTGTGTACACCTAACCGTACACCTAGATGTTGTAAGTGTATCTTCAAGTCCAAAAAATTAATGCAATTATCGACAGATTTCTAGATCGTAAATTTCACTCTACTATGATAAGTGTTAAACTCCTCCAACATAGCACCCGACACGTCTTTATTAGTTATTACCAAAATGTCGTCCACATATCTCATGTAAAGCTCAATGTAACTAGCGTACTTCTCAATCACTTGTTTCTCCATGAAATGCATAAATATATCTCTATATATATAAAAGGCTTTGTCCTGACTGACAGGAATCAACGTACAGCCTAAACTATAACAGGTAGAGACTTGGAATTTTGATAGTACCTTCGTTTCATAATGTAGATGCTCACTAAGAAGGGATTTTGAAAAATTCTGATTCTAAATGCCAAAAATTAAATGTTTTTAAAAATACTTAAGCCCTTTTTACATAGAATTATCGAAACAAATTCACAGAACATATTGTTGCCAATGGTATAGGTGGGTTTGGATTAAATGAAATGGATGTTTGACAAATTAGAGAAGGTATCATTATAATTCATATTATCTATATTAATAAAATGAATTGTCCTCGATGTCCAGCGAAATCTACTGAACGCAGAGATCTGAAATTTTAAACATAGGTGGGCTGAAGGGTCGGAAAATGCACCTCGAAGATGGAATTTTAATTTCAGTTTTCGTTCGTGAGTTATGAGTGAAAAACAGGCAAAAAACATGCATTTTTTGCGTTTTCAAAACATAAGTTTTCAGTTATACATTTCAATGTCAAATCAATTACAGTTGGCTTTGGCTGATTTTGTCATACCTTGAAAATAAAACTTTCGCGATCGCTTGAATGTTGTAAGCCCTAAATATGGTCAAACGTTGTTTTATTTGGACGAATCTCACTATACAGAGGTTTTCTGGGCCAAGAAACTCGAATCTGAGGTCGCTTTTACCAGACGATGCTATCTAATCGTGGTATGTAGTCCACGTGATTTAGGAGTTAATAAATATAATGATTTTACTATTATGCTCTTAATTTTTAATTTTTGAAATAATTATCGCGGGCGAAGCCGCGGGCACATGCTAGTCTGATATAAAACCTGAAAGAGGGTTACCCATGGTCCTTCCTCTTGCTTGTATATGACATAGTCGAATTGGAACACATTATAACCTGTACACACTTTAAACCATCTGTTATACTTGTTATATTCAGTCTGGATGTGATTTCATTATACCCCAGCATTCCAAGAGAAATTGCAGGTGAGTGCTTATATAAGTGGCTAATGGAACATGGAATAGACATAATAATAATAATAATATAATTTTTTGTAGTTTATAACTTGCCTAACTTTCTTTAGTGCAGCCTCAGAGTCAAGCTGCCTGGCAGGTCACGCAGTGACACCGGATAAGATGACATTGTAGTCGGTAGAGAAAGGATTTGTTTAATCTTGCAAAATAGCAGGTTATTCGATACAAAAATTGTATATTATTGTGCTTAAACTGTTTATAAGAAGTGCTGACCCTATATGGACACATTATCTGGCATGAATCCTGCAGAGACCTAATTCATTTCTAATATTTATTCAATTTTCTCAGTAAGCACATGTGAATGTTCTCTTGAGTACCGGTATTTTGTATTACACACAGAATCTAATCAAGGAAGAAGAAAGTGTGCCTATAGGCCAAAATAAAAATTTTCTACAAAGGTATTACGAATATGAGGGACAACACTTCTAGATCGTCTTATGTTCTGTTTAGAGCACTCCATAGCAACATATCCGCGATTTTGAAAAATAAAACACCGCGAACATGGGATTGATCATAACAATAAACAGCTGACAGTCATCACTACAACACATGCACTAAGAGCATTCTTGCTGAGATCGGTTCCATGTTATTACTCTGAGAGCGAAAACAAGTGTATTTTATTAAACTGTCTTTGTACTGGGGACTAGGAATATGATGAATACGTTGCAATGTGAACTTAGCATATGAAGAACAGTACAACTGATTTTCCTGAAAGGTCAATCATTTTTGCAATTTAGCTGAATTTGTGATTTTCTAGTAAAAAATGTAGCTTTTTGTGCTACTTGTAAAAACATATTCTTCTAAGAATCTTTTCCGACACTCACCTTTCAAATCATTTTTGTTTATCTGAATCTGCTTCTCAATTTTGTCCATACCCGTGATGTTGAGCATGAGACGTAATCTCTGCGAAGCCGAAGCCATCAACAACTCATTTATCTGCAAATCATACAAGTACAATCATATCACTTGAAAATACAGCCAGATACCAGATCTATAACGAGGGTGTATCAATAAATAACCGGACTAATTTTGTAATTAACACATAATGGCTTTATTTCATTCAAATTTACTTGCAAACTTTCAAAGTATTCTCCGTCTGTTGAAATATAACTATTCCAACGATTTACCCATTGTTCGAAACACTCACTGAAACCTTTTTTTGACATGACAATAATCTGTGGTTCACGATTGCTTATATATCTACCTTTTTTGACAGTCTGTTCAGTATAGCCATGACAACGTTGTTCAACTCCTTATCACTTTGAGAATGGCGACCACGTAACTCCTTTTTCACTTTAGGGAAGAGATGAAAATCGCAAGGTGCGAGATCCGGAGAATACAGTGGATGAGGCATGATCTCAATGCCCAATTCTTCGATGAATCTTGAGTTGCACTCGCTCGATGAACTGGCGCATTGTCTTGGCGCAAGAATCATCCTGTCCTGGCAAGATCTGGTTCCTAAAGACAAATCCATTATATCTGCAACCTTTGCAATTGTTATGCAACGATCTTCTTGCACAGTTGCATGAGATGTGTTGATGTTTACTTCCGTTTTTGCTGTCATGGGTCTTCCAGGGCGCAGAGAATTTTGAAGGTCTTCATACCATCTTTGAAACATTTGTGCCACTCAAAGACTTGTATTCTGCCTATGGTCTTTATATGCTTGCTGCACCATTTCTAAGGTTTCTGTAGGAGTTTTGTCTAGAAGAACACAAAACTTGCATTGCTGCAGTTTCAGTTCCATGTTGGGTACAGTAAACACCACCTGCGATATTCGGGTACAACTCCTAACTGAATCGTTCTGAATGACTGGGATTCACAGCAGTGCTAGATGAAGGATTCACCTTTCCGCGGCTAGCAGCTGTTTCGCTCCAGGGCAGTTTATTTAAATACAATTAAATCAGTCCGGTTATTTATTGATACACCTTCGTACAGTGGCTAGCTGTAAGGATTTCATCTGCATAAGATCAAGTGGAGATTTGTAAGGATATATCTTGCCTCACCTCACCCCAATGCTGTGTACGTCACTAAATCAGTGATTTGATGCACGGCTAGTGTCGTGGGGGGAACTTGTGCTTGGAGGGCGGGTCTTGTGCGCCAGGTTCTGCAACAAGACAAGTTTTGTCTTCCTGTTAAAATGTCCGAATGGAAAGGGGAGAGGGGTCGTTATAAGTCGGTGTCTCGATAGGAACTGTTGCTTCTACGTACTTCAAGAAGAGATCTACGATCAATGGGAACAGTGATGGTACAAATCTGATTGGGTCGTCCCACCCGGAGGAAAAGAAGCATCCTCTAATAAGTACTTGTGTTAAGTTCAATCAGACAGGAACAAACCTAGCTGTTGAAAAGTTGTAAGGCCTAAAGACAGTATTTCTGGGGGGGGGGAAAAAGATGTGATGTGATACATTTATAAAGACAGTCACATTTTCAAAGGCACTAAAGAGTTTTAAATCTCATAGTCTCATGATTAAATACTTATCTGTAAAAGACTTTAATATGGACAATAACATTTGGACTAGTTACATTAAAGTTCTGTTCCTCACAGTGGTGATGGTGGTGTTAAATCTTACATCTACTCTTATACAATTCAATAGCGTGCTCGCTCACTCACTCGCTCACTTCGTGAGACATTGGGTATACTGGGCGATGTTTGTCTCTCTCAATCTAAACTTTCATGAAAAGTACAAAATTAGGAAAACCGTTTCTTTATTATATAAGTCCTAAGTAAAATGAACACAATGAACAAATATTCTAATTTTATTTTTACTTACAATTTTCATAGTTTTGAACCACAAATATTTTTAATAAACTGCCAGTGTAAATTTCTTAAAAATCCTGGAGTCAATTAATAATGGCATGCGAAGCACCAGCTATAATATATTGATAGTTTAACCCTGGAAGTATCAAGAAAAACCACTCCTTCCCTTGAAAAATTATATAATTTCTGAAAATTACACTGAATTTATCAAATCAAATTCACATCATATTCATCTGTCAACATACAGTTGAGAAACGATATGTATTATCAGTGTTCACAAGTAGCTTTGGAACTGCATAAAACTTACGACATAATTAATTTCTGAAATCTACGTACTGGTAGGAATGAATTAAATTCTACAGGAAAAAGCATAATACATTCAGATAAGGAAGCATTGAAACATGGTTGACCATAATGCCTGCGTTTCTTCCAAGAGGCCACGATTAAATATTGGGGAATCGATTGTAGAACTGAATTAAGCTAGTTTCATACATTACACTGTAATGAGATTCTCAAATATTATGGACAAAACTCGTGATCACCTGAGAAGACTGCTTGAATACGTCTCGTCTCATCTCATCCTCGTAGGCCTATGAGACATATATTTATTGTACTGATTATCGAGACCTGATTTGTCTGAAAAGAGAAAAATCCCTTTAGGCAAGCTTACAGGCTGAGGTAGATTTCTAAGTGCTTTTGGTTAATTTACTGTCACTGCATAGCACTCTTCTTCTTTAGCCTTGGCATGACAAGCCTGCAATAATAACTGCAAAAAAAGAGGAAAGAGCACTTTATCAAGCATTCAAATCTCGCCTTATATGTGCACTATCAAGAAACTAGTTATTGATTTGTAGAGTACTCATCAAGAGCTTTTCAACAATACCCCACAAAACGTAGTTTCAAAAATTTCGAATTTCCATCCCCCCACCCCCACTCGTACCCCCAAAACCCCCGAATCGTTGGTGTCACTGTGAACTCCATAGGGAGTACTTTAATTTATTCAAACAAAGTTTCCCTATATACTTCATAAAGGCCGAGATATAAATGTTTTAAAACTTCAACCCCCTCCTCGACCACCCCCTTGGGCCAATTTTGCTCATTAACGAACTTGTCTGAACTAATGGGCCTAGAAATAACATAATCAAATTTGGTTCAAACATCTTCAAAATTACGGCCGCTAGCTTTTTTTTTGAACGGACGGTGGTTTCGTACTTAGGGAAGCATGAAACGTAAAGATATGAAAGAATTTTTCGAAAGTCATGACATGGTATCGATTGCAATAGGTAGATTTTTCTTGGAAATCTACCTAAAAATGAGGGAAAAGATCCTAATAGCCAATCCACTAACAGGTATTTTCCTCCTACGCTGCTGTATTTTACTACACTGGAGAATCACACTTACCTTGCCTGCTTTGAGAATGTTGTAGTGCATACTGGAAGACAACCCAGCCAACGTGATCACGCACTGCACATCATACTGAGTCTCCCGCTTGTTGTTCACATAATATCTGTCCGACGTTGCATCAACGAGTCGACTCAACACCACTTCGTTCCCATCATCCCCTTGAAACTGAAGAAATTATGTTTCAATTTTACTTTCTACGTTTATACACATTTTAACATCCTGTAGAGATCTATTCAAAAAGTTACTTACACAGATCTGTAGCTTGCTTTTGTCCAACGCTACTTCCACGACCGCATTTTCAGACGACTTTTTTATATCTCGTAAGTGCGTGAAACTATCACTTAACAAATACTCAAGACCTGCAAGGAAGAAAACAGTATTTATTATCTACGTGAATTATTCTGCTACTTTATTACAGAATCAGAATCAAATTAGGCATATATATAGGCCACAACACTTCTAGTGCTGTGCTTCTAATCGAAAGTCAGCACAATAATATACAATTTTTACTGTTAATATTAAAGAAAGTGGTGCTTACCATGGAAGATGCTAGTTTTACCACAGCCAGGTTCTCCAACTGTAACACAACACATAGAACATTATGACACTGTTCACTAAAATATAAGATAATATTTACTTACACTGTTACAGATCTACTAAAACTCCGTGGCGCTAGGCGTGGGACTAGGCCTACCACCCAACCGCTGCACCATCTACCATAGGCAAGCGGTCATTAATGATGGTTTCCATCACCAAAGCCGCTACTTCTATATTAAGTAGCTTTTTGGTTTGTATCACGAGGCTGAGTGCACCCTGTTCCAGAACACCCTACCTTGGAAAAGTCCGAGGAGTTACCAGGGATCGAACCTGGGCCATCGGATCTGTAGTCAGTGATGCTAACCACAAGATCATGCCGGCGGTCTTAAGTACGTGTCTACCCAGAGGAAATTCCTCAGAGTTACATAATTTTACAAGTGGACAAAAAAAAATCTGTTTGGTTGACTAGGTTTTAGTGAAGTGGGGGCCAATAAGAAAGTCGGAAAGCAGAATAATTGCAAGATGAGCTCTGATTGGTTGTGAAGGAAGCCAATAGAGGGGCGAAAGCTATTTGTACTGTTTCAGATGCAATCTGAGTCAACTAAAATTGGAAACTTTCATGCTGTTGTCATTTAAAACAACCCTGCGTTAATATATTAACAAATGTGATCTTACCGATGACAGTGAGGTTGGGATGAACTGGCTCCAGCACGGTTTCTTCCCCGTAACATTTGAAGCCATACAGCTCGACCTAAACAAACATAAAAAAATAATCAAAATGACTTTCTGTTTGGCTCATTTTAGAAATGTAGATTCACTGACAAGGAAGAATAAACCAAGGAATGTTTCTATCAGCACAGCAGGCTTTGAAACATGTCAATAGACAATTCCTAAGCAAGCTATGGGAACATTATCTATTTTATAGAACCCAAAGGTTCATCGCCGCGCTTACCTGGGCTCGCCATTCAACCCTATTCATCCATCCAACCATCCCTCGCAAATCCTACTTCCATTAAATCTATCCTAATATTGTCCTCTCATCTACGTCTACTTCTTCCACGTGGTCTCTAGGTCTTCCAAGAGGTCTTTTCCCTCCGGGTCTCCCAGTCAATACTTTTGAGATGTGTCTTTCCTCCCCGATTTCATCATCCGCGACTTAATTATCCTTACTATATCCAGTGACGAGTACAGGTTATGAAGCTCGTCATTATGCACTTTTCATCTCTCTTACGTCCGAATATTTTCTAACAGTCTCAATCCTTATTATTGAAGACTAATTCATTTTTCAGATGACAACTTTCCCCACTTAGGTCATTTCAAATAACATGAATATGTTCCGATAATAATAATAATAATAATAATAATAATAATAATAATAATAATAATAAATAAGCCTATCGTGTCCCATGTAGGGCAAAGGCCTCCTAAGAAGGGTTTAGCTCCTCTTGTCTAGCACGGCGAGCTACTCCGTGCTAGTGAATGTTCTGATAGGCTAATAAATCTATTCTATTCTATTTCCTAGAATTTTTTGAAAATTTTCACTTTCAAATGTGAAAAACAAATTTCATTAGTACTATTATGGGTTGCATATCATGAGAAAGTTTGTAAAAAAAAAATGCTAGAAAATGACTTTTCCCACCTCTGTAGGTTCATTAGAATAATTGCTACATTATTTCAAAGATATTGTTATTAATGCGATTTTTATTTTTTTAATAATTTACATGGCTGTATTTTATTTTAAAATGGGTTGAAATATTTCAATAAAAGTTTGTAACTCTCACCGTATTTAAAGGATCCTCAGGCAGCAACTATCTGATACATACTACGTTTTCATGCAGAATTCAGATCGATATGAATCCTCTTACCGGATTGAAACTGACATGAAAACGGGAACTCAGATCCATCTGAGTCTCAAGGTCAATCCCCCTAAAAAGTAGGATCAGATCGGACTGAGATCGTATGCAAACGTCATGAAAACACTACCTGTATTCAGTTCGGTCTCAATACGCTAATAAACATTTCACTGGTCCTCAATGTCCTCGCGACATTCTGGTGTGTGGCGAGAAGAGTTCCATAGGTCATGGAATGTGGGACTAGCACATTCTGTGGGTTCTCTCGAAAACTTTGTTTTCAATATCAGATCAACAGTTTTACATGAAAACGGGATCATATTGGAATAGGTTCGTATTCAGATCGATCTGAATTCTGCATGAAAACGTAGTAAATGTATCTGAACGCCACACCTGACCAAACCCTCCATAGATATCTTGTGGTTGAAAAGACGAAAAGGAAGGAGGGAAAGTGTGTTGCGCATGCCTAGGCATAAGATGCACATTGTTGCCACAGTTTAAAAGTCTTGCAGCTGATTTCCACAAATTACAGTCAATAATTTAATCTTGCTTGCTGTAAACACAATTGGGCCATTCTCCAAAAAAGGGCAGATTTCAATGTTAGAATTTTTTTTTTTAATATTTTTTTTTTTTGGACCATGTAATTTTTTTATGTAATCTTTCTTTCTGCAGAGTACTACTGAGGTACTAGTCCAACTTACCGAGTGGTATTTTGCATTAAATTAACAAGGTTAGAAAATGGCGCATTCATGGAGGTGAGATTTTTCTCTAATTTGTCAAACAGCTTGAGAACATTTGAGGTTAGAAAACCTCAGTTCTAAAGTTTAACTTAGCATTCGTTATTATTATAATTTATAGCAAAATTAAATATAAAAACATACAACTTTACCTTTGGGTGTAGGTAACGGAGGTGAGAAAGTCCAATTACCAACTCTGCATTTAGCCCTTTTACACAAACAAAACAACACAAAAAAGCACACTGACAGCTTGGCTTTATATAAATGATAAGAAAACTGTTAAAAGTTGGAGTCCAAGGAAAATAGAAAGACTACTGTGGAAACAATTGAACTTTTATATTGTTTCACGGAGGTGAGGTCTCACCTTGGGACAAGCATGTTTATTGCAAAAAATTGTCTTTACAAAATGATATATTTTCTTTTCAATTATTAATGTCTCATTTTTTGAGCTGTTTGTTCTTGTTATAACACTAAAATGGAATAAAAATTAAAGTCTGATGAATTATGAAAGAATGAAAACGACAAGTCAGGCATTGGGACATGACACGGAGGTGAGGTCTCACATACTGTGCCCCAAAATGCAGAAAATAGTAACTTTTGTTTAAAAAGTGGAATATGGGATCAAATAGACCTTATTTCAATCTAACTTATAATAATTCATAAACCATAAATACCTATTTAACACCAGAAAATCAGTTGCGACATTAATCTGCCCTTTTCTGGAGAATAACCCAGTTAGAAGAAAGTTTAAATAAATAAATATGTGTGTGTGACTGTGTACCATATAATAATTAAACTTGTGTTATTACCGCTTTAGAGTAAACCCAGAAACTAATACATTACAGTATAAGAACGGAAATGCATTTTAGTTTAACAGTCGGGACCTTAGAAACACGTGCTGAAAAGATTAAACACTTTTAGACGTCATAATAATTATATTTACAAATATCCATTTTCCACTTTTCTAGGTTATGTCCATTACATTCGGTGACACATGAAAACTCAGTACAGTAAAGTTGTAGAGAAAATTAAAAAGAACATTTTTTGTTAGAAACATTTCTTTATAAAATTAATAGGTATCAAGATAAAAACGAAATAACACGACTTAAATGCGAATTTCAGAACAAACATTTTGATTAAAATAGGAATATTCTTTTGTTGCCCATAGTAACAAGAATACAATAATTAATTGAATTGCTAATTTCAGTTCTAAGCAGAGAGCACATAAATGGTATGCTTTGGAACCTGCACATATAATATGATATGAAAGCTGTATATGTTATGTATCTTAATAAAGAATTGAAAAACCATGTCAAATAAGACTTGATTTCATGAGATCAAATTTAATTTGAGAAACTTCCCCCATCAGGAGGCTGCCAATAAGGAACCAATAAGAACATTATAATAGGCCTACATAACAAAGGAAAAATTCATAAAAACAAAGAAATGGACACACACACTCACACACAAACATATAAAAATAGGGTAACATAATACATAATATATACACTGACAAATAAATTCAACTGGTACAGAGGTGTGAGAATGGGGTAATGGCTTACTTTATGGAAAAACTTTCAATTGTTTATAAAACGTGTTAAACTGAAAAGTGGAAGATCTCCTTTTCAGGGAATGTAGTACTATTTGGTACTGATCAACAGTAAAAAAAATCATAATTTTTGGGATTGGCATTTATGAAAGAATTTTTTTTTTTTATTTATCACAAAAAAAATTCAGATGGCTAAAACAAAACACCCTGTAAATGCACTTCCAAACTTACGATATCATTTGAAGCAGAACATTATTATCTTTCAAATAAAAAGAGAAACAACAAAATATCTTGAACCGTTCCAGAAACAGAGCACTTTAAACTTTTTCCGAAAATCACACTCGAGAAATGGCATCTGAGACACCATCTTTGGTGGCCTGTATCTCGGCCCAGGATTTTTTTTGAGCAAAACAAAGAAAATGGTTTTCTTACTTTGTCCTGAATTTTATAAATAAAAATAATGTAGGACAAAGGCCTCCTAAGAAGGGTTTAGCTCCTCTTATCTAGCACGGCGAGCTACTCCGCGCTAGTGACGTTGTTTGTGATTTTGAGCGTCATGTACACTTGAACTTTAAAACTCAGTCTCGAGCACTTAGTCTTGCGTATTGTTCAGGGTTTTCCCCAGTTCTTTCCACTCATTTCTTCTTTTGGCTACCCTGGTCCATTGTTGGCCTACTTGATCCTTGAAGAGGTCCTCCCATCTCCTTTTTGGTCTGCCTTCTTCCTTGTCTGGGGTCCCATATGGTATTCCTGTAGGTCCATCTGTCGTTCACCAACCTTGAAACATGGCCGCCCCATCTCCATTTAGTGATTTCTGCTAGGCGAGCGATATCTGTCGTTTTTGCTGAGTAGAGTAGTGTAGCATTGGGGATTCTGTCCCTCAATGGTGTGCCTAGTACTTTTCTCAACATTTTCCTTTGGCATACCTGTAGCAACTTCTTCTGTGTCGATGTCAGCACCCATGTTTGACAGCCATAGAGTATCACCAGGTAGATGCAGGATTGTAGAGCTTCTATTCTTAGTGTTCTGCCGAGTTTTTTTATCCATAAGCACAAATCTGAGGGACCAGAAAGCTCTCCATGCCTGTGTGATTCATCTATGCCCCTCCCTCTCCATGACGTTATCAAAGGATATTATTTGGCCTAGGTATATGTACTTATTTACATATGGTATTTGCGTTCCCTCGATTGTGATCGGGGTTTGCATCTGAGACTATGAAGGTAAGCCCCTGCCTGAATTGACGTGGATTATGCCTAATGAATCCTTTCAGTTGGGCCCATATGAGTTCTGTAGGGTTAAATATGCAGTGATAGGGTGGAAGACTCAAAACTTCATGACCACCAGAAGCTGCACGTTCATCAACCACATACTTTTTACTTACGTTTGCAGATTTGATTCTGTTAATGAGGGCAGCTTTTATGGAAATGGGGTTCGGCACCGGTATGTTATGTTCTTTCATGAATGAAATAATATCTTGGACCCTTGTATTCATGGAGGGAATTTTAAACAGCTGCCGCAGATGATAGCTTGCATTGTCCATTATTATTACACACTTTCTCTTTGGCAAGTTTGCAAGCAGATTATTTGAAAACCACTTTTCAAAAACTTCTGCAATCATTTCATAATGACTGTCAGCTTTACAGTCTCCAATGTTCTTAGCTGACAAGAAAAGGCAATTCAGCACCCACCAATCACTGCCTTCAGCATGAAGCACCATAATATGCTTCCCTCGCACACAATTGCAGGTACCATCGTCCCATCCCACCTTCAACGTCATGGGTATCGAATCAGGTCTCATCAAGATAGATGATCTAGAAACCTTACGAGCGTAGATCCCGTAGCCTATGGAGAAATTGGCATCGCCAAGCCACTATTCTTGTAGATTCCATCACCACATTCTTCTTTTCAAGACGGTGAAATCGAAAACCCAGCTTCTTTAGCAATTCGCTAAGTGTGGTTTCTTCATAAGGAAAATCACTGCAAAAGTTCGCGGACAGTTGGTGATTGACCTTTACTTTAAAAACTGTACAATCACGCCTGATAAAGTCACAACCGAAATCGCCCACTTTATTAAATTTGGTTCTTTTGTTGCCAGGTTTTTTAGGAGTCATTGGACCCTCTGCAAAACATGTTGCTGGTTTTGTGACAGTAGCATATGATGATCCTTGGTGGCTGGGACGCATTGAAGAAAAACACAATGGCAATTACCGAATAAATTTTTTACACCCAAAAGGTCCAGCCTGTTCTTTTTGTTATCCACAACCAAGAGATTTATTAGATGTCCCAGGAAACACTCTTTTGCAAACAGTGGATCAAACTCAATGGCGCCAACTTATATGGGCCCCTGGGGCTGAAGCCCACCCAATAATTTGCTGTGTATCATTACCATAACTATTTATTGCTAATACTAAAAATCGTGTTTCATTTTTGAATCGCTCTAAAGCGAAAATCAAGCTATTGTTGGCATATATATTAAAGTGTTTTGTTACAATTCACTCATGATCTTTGAAATCTTCCTAAGTTCATTAATTTATTAATGGCTTACTCTGTCAAAGCAAAGATACTGCCGGAATATATTTTACTCTTTGAAAGAAAAAGATACTTTTTACGTTCATGGGAAAAAACTTAATCACATTTCTGTTCTAAATATACATAAGCAGCGTTCGGAAAAGTTCTAATTAGAATTTAGATGATACTTGTGATCAAGAAAAATTGACAGGAAGGATATTAATTGACAAAATAAATAATTGTGATATAAGCCAAGAGTGGATATCCACGAGTGGAAAAATAAGAAAGTCAAAATGAAACGAACAAATAGAAAGAATGAATTAAGAAAGAATCGTTAAATCAGCGAGGGATAATAAACCAGAGGGAAGAACGAAATAAGAGGCGGGAGTAAGAAAAATTTAAAATATTTGAGCCCACCCAATATTTTCAAAACTTGGCGCCCCTGATCCAACTACAGCAACATAGTCCTGAAGAAATAAAGCTGTCTTCTCTTGCTTTGGAAAAATATCTTAAAAGATCAAAAGTAAATATTTTTATTTTATATGGGACTCTTTGTAAATAATTACAAATAATACTGGAAAACCAAGCAAAAGATAACCTCTAACATTTATAACTGTATGAGTTGATATTACTAAGAGTTTGGATGATTCAAGGCTTTGTTCAAAATTTCACTATCAGTATGTTGTATGTAAATTTGTTCTTCCTTCTTATGTATATTTATTTATTTATTTCCAATCCACCATATTAGTCAAACACATGTTTGCTATCGGCTTCGTTAAAAAAGATTTTTACAACTAAAACTAAACTACAACTACAACTACAACTAAAACACACATATAGACATATAAAAACACGTTAAAACACACATATATGAAAAAGACATTACTACAATTAAAAATAGTGAAAAAGGTCTTTAAAAATTAAATGTCATCTTTAGTAACATTATCAAGATCACTCACTTTATAGAAAGGATGTTTTTCTAGCCATTTATATAGTCTACATTTGAACATGTTACTATCTAAATTTTGAATTTTGGTTGGCAGTTTATTGTACATATTTATTCCCATTTGTTTGTAGTATTTCGTAGTTTTTTGTAATCTGTGAGCTGGAATGTCTATTTAGTTAGAACTTCTTGTATGATGATTATGAATTTGCTGTCTCATTTGGTACATATGTAAATTTTCTCTTATCAAACATAAAACATCATATATATATAAATTAATGACAGTTAGAATCTCCATTTCTACACATAATGGTTTACAATGTTCCCTTACTTTTGCACCAGTCAATATTCTAACCGCTTTCTTTTGGATCATCAACACTTCATCAATTCTGGAACTACTTCCCCATATATCAATCCATAACTCATTACGCTCTGAAAGAATGAGTAATAAGCCATACGTACATATTCTCTTGGTATGACTTTTTTAAAATTTGCCAGTAGATACACCATGTTAGATAGTTTGCTATAGTTACAGGTATCACGAAAATTAAATTAAAAACAACACTACACATCATTTAATTAACAAACATTACGAGGGAAATGTTACATATCGTCGCTTAAGAAACAATACCGCGTAACTAACAAAACACAAATTTTACAGGAGAAGCAAAAAACTGTTTATTTTTGCTATTAGGCGTCGTACAATGTTTACATTTTCAGGATAATAAACAAGGTCATGACACAAAATTTTATCTTGACCGATATTTCATCATAAGCGTGCTATTTCAGTGATGCCAACAGTATAAAAATGTCATTTTCACCAAAAGTGTCAGTTACGCGGTATTGTTTCTTAAGCGACGATATGAACTCTATCTAAATAATTTAGGTTTGGTAGAACTACCTTAGTATTCATAGCCTAGAAATAGTCTGCTACACACCTCACTAGCGTGTAATCTGGTAGTCAAACATTTTTTTTAAACAAGAGCCTATTGGGATCCCATCTTGAAATTTTGCATGCATGTAGTCAATTAGAGTGGACAACACATGTATAATTTTTCCCAGAAAAACCTAGGGTATGTATTTTGGAAATTTAAAAAAGTTTTTTTGGGTACTTTTTTAACATTTCAAAAATTAAGAAACATAGCAGTGTGATACATCAAATTAAAGGGAATTATAAGCGGAAATAAATGGTGCAAGTTTGAGCTCTCTAGGTGGTATAGGTTTTAAGCTAAAGCATTTTATAATAATCTTAAAGCGATACAAAACCGTAGTTTTTATTTTATTTTTAAATCCTTGTAACTCACAAACCACAAGTAAGAAAAATTTGAAATATAAAAAAATCATACAAATCTGAGAGGTCAAGGTTCAAATCTCACAATAGTAGAATTGGTTGATTTGACATGGAATGACCCCGCTGCAACAGCTACCATAGGCAGATGGCAGGATCAGGGAGAACGTGGTCAGCATACCGACTCCAAACTGCTTTCTTGACCGGAGCAACTACTTGTTTAAAGTAAATCCTCAGTTGGCATCACGGGGCTGAGTGCACCCCGTTCCATATCTCCCTACCTCGGTAAAATCCGAGGAGTTACCGGGGATCGAAAGCAGACCTAAGAACCCGTAGTCAGCAATGCTAACAGTCACAGGAAAGGGTTTTATAAATAATCAAGTAAACGAACTTTTTGAAGGGACGCGATTGCGTTCTCGCTATTTTAACGCGCTGCTTTTAAAGCAGTAAGCTAATTACTATGTATATATGTGTATATGGTGTGGAAGTTTGTGCACAAAATATCATGCGTTGACATGCACAAAAAGAACAATATCAATAGTGCAGCTGTGCAGTGAATAACAGTGTTTAATTTATCTTAATGCCCATTGGGCGCACTTTACTTTATTATTCATCAATTACTATAGCGTGGGCCGTGAAACTTATGCTAGAGCTTGGGAATACCGGTAACTAACAGTCCCTACCTCATCTCACACTTTAGTTTTAGTTAATTTTAATTGTTTTAATATACCATTATAATATTGTTATAATATAATTATATATATATATATATGTGTGTTTAAACATACCCGTTTTATAGACATTTTCCTGGGAAACTTTCTTATACGGAAGTTAAAAGACACCAACTACTTAGCTGTGACGGCTCTTATCTGATCGTACAAGAAAAGGTGGGAAGACGTCCCCAACACAAATCCCCTAAAAAGAAATACCCCATTTTTTTTTAAATCGAAGCAAATCCGTACAAGTTACTAAAAATACGTTATGTTAATGATTTTGCTATTAATACTTCAATGCATATTGTGCGCTCTTCCATTTTAATTCATAACGTAGTTCTTTCCAGCGTAGCCAACCAAAATAATCGTTCTGTTAAAACTGTTGAACTCTATTAAATAAATAAAAAAAAATTAAAGCCCAACTAGCCGAAAGCACTTTCAATTTCTGCTTTTGACCATGGCAGCACTAAAAGCAAAATGGCAATTCCGTAATTTCTTTGGAAGTATTAAAACCACTTGCATATGTATTTTCAGTTAATTTCAAAATTTAGTGTTTTTCTCATTCCACAGTTGTAAGTTTCAACCACTGGAAGTCTATATCGCGTGTGTCGTCTCGAAACGAACTAGCCGAAAGCACTTTCAATTTCTGCTTTTGACCATGGCAGCACTAAAAGCAAAATGGCAATTCCGTAATTTCTTTGGAAGTATTAAAACCACTTGCATATGTATTTTCAGTTAATTTCAAAATTTAGTGTTTTTCTCATTCCACAGTTGTAAGTTTCAACCACTGGAAGTCTATATCGCGTGTGTCGTCTCGAAACGATTATATTTTTGGGCAGTGGCCACTGCCTTCTTTATAAGAAATAAACATAACTTTATAAGAAATAAACACACGAAACGAAACATACTATGCACGTTGGTGCGCTGTTCCTTTCATTCATAAGAAATAAAGAAGGCAGTGGCAGTGGCGATGGAAAATGTTGGCAACACAGAAAAATCCCTCGCATCATGCTCACAACTCAGCCACCAGATGGCAGTTTAGTTGACCGATGAGCGCGCGTCTTCGATATTCAAAAGAGAAGTGGATAGTGAGATATTTTATCATATTTATTATAATTAAAAAAAAAAAAAATTCGAAGAAAATGTCGCATTACACGGTCGTTAAATATAATTCGGATGCTACGACGGAACAATTTCCCAACAGATTCCAGTTTAAAGGTAGGCATCATTATAAATAATTCCTTGGACTAGCTTATGATCACAATTCCGAATTCTTAAATTTCTCATTCTCCTATTTTAACCATGCAAAGATCAATATACTTCACTAAGTGCAACCTGTTACGATAATACTTTAAATAGTCATGGAGTATTTCATTTTGTAAATAACAAAACAGTATTTCGCATCAGAACCTACATAGTTATTACACATTTTTTCCCCTTGCAATAACACACGTTACTGGTAATAAAAAATACTTTAAATTACAATTGTTTTCCACATCTCAACCTTTTAAAAAGGTTCCTATAATTTTTCGAGCATTTAAAAAGCAATTTCTGGCTTCTCTGGTTATCAGTGCTGTGAAAGCTTCAAATCTCATATTTCTGAAAACTACTTTCTAATAGATTAAAACCCGTGCAAGACTAGCGATAAGAAAATAATAATAGGCCTATTTGATTGAATAAGTCGATTAATGTACATTATTTTGGACAAATCAAGACTTAAAATTAAACTACGAGGGTTGATCAGGAAAAAAGGTTACAAGCCGCAGCATTTGAAAGCTACATATTATGGAGAACTTTTGTTTCCCCAGAGTGGAAACAGAGAGTGCTACTTGTCATACAGCTGGTTTGCAGGTAGGTAGTGAAAGTTCCCAGACGGTTCAGGACGATTGAAATGGCAAGACGCTTAGAAAATTGGTCTCGTTTGGAAGTGTGAGCTGTGATTAGATTTTTATGGGCAAAGAATGTGTCCGCATCTGACATTCACAGTAGAGTGAAGGTGTCATCCTCCTGCATGACAATGCCAGGCCCCATACTGCTCAAGCAACGCAGGAATTGTTGCGACGGTTCGGGTGGGAAATCTGGAGTCATTCCCCATACAACCCAGATTTGGCACCCAGTGACTATTTCCTGTTTCTGAAGTTGAAGGAGCACTTATAAGGCAGTCGGTTCTCTTCAGACAGGGCTGTGAAAACATCCGCCAAGACCTGGCTCAATGGACAGGGACCTGATTTCTACCAAGACGAGTTATACAAGTTGTTTGTGCGTTCTGATAAATGCCTAAATAGACTTGGTGGTTATGTCGAAAAGTGGTAGGCATCTATGTCTCTTAATTCCTTTTTGTATTTTCTGTCTATTGTTAATAAATATTTCTTTATTCGGCTTGTAACCTTTTTTTCTGATCAACCCTCGTAACTATAAGTAAACCATGCAAAAATATCTGGTATAACCCACTTCTGATTTGTACATAAATAGGTTATGTTAGATTCTTCAGTTCCTAGCTGTTTCTGGACAGGTATTCTTCGACAGAATATAATCAGTGGTCATTGAAATATGCCTTAAGAGATGATTTGAAACTACATCTTCTTGTAACAATTTCAAATGATTTAGTACCGTAATATTCAGTGGCGGACGCAGAATTTTTTTTCGGGGGGGATTTGAATAGGTAGAAAGAATACTAAAAAAAATTAATCAACTTACATATATAATTAGTTTATAAAACTGGTCACTTAGAGTACATATATACCCTTTTTTCAAATTTCGGAGGGGGGGGGGATGTAACCCCCCTATCCCCCCCCTGCGTCCGCCACTGGTAATATTTATAGTGCACTTAGATCAGATTCCAACACATGCAAACATAACACATTATCGATGCGATTTAGATTAGGTCTATGTTTGTAGTAATCTGATCTAGTAAGTGCACAACTGCAATCTTTCGTTCCCCAAACGACAGTGTAAACTATTATTCTGTTTGTAGCTAGCATTGGTTTTCAAATGCATGGTATTTCTTAGTTGATAGTTTTGGTATATCAACTGACATGCTTTAAAAGTTGTAGGCCTATGTTAATTGTGAATAAGGTATAACGCATGTGCGACCAAATATACAAATAAACGTTACAAAATGTTGAAAAGATAAAATATCCTGAAGAATGCATCAACCCACTGCTTTGTGTAGATCGTATAAGGACATACAAAATAGTAACTTCCTCAGTCTACAATGGAAATGACCGGGACGAGTTTGGTATTGTCATTATGATGATCAACAAGCGATACTCAATATTATTACTACAAGAATCTCTATGTATATAAAAGGCTTTGTCCTGACTGTGACTGACTGACAGGAATCAACGTAGAGCCTAAACTATAACGGTTAGAGACTTGGAATTTTGACAGTACCTTCGTTTCATAATGTAGGTGCTCACTAAGAAAGGATTTTGCCAGACTTTGATTTTAAATGCCAAAAATTAAATGTTTTTGAGAATACTTAATCCCTTTTTACACAGAATTATAAAATCCAAATCACAGAACATATTGTTGCTAATGGTATCAGATGGGTTTGGAAAAAAAAAAAAAAAAAAAGAAACGCAAGTTTGACAAATAAGAGAAGCTATCAATATAATTCATGTTATAAATAAATATTAAAGAATGTAATCCGCGAAAATAATGCAGTCACATAACTTTCTCTACCCTGGACATAGAGAAAACAATACGAGGTATGGTAATATGTAACATATATTATTATAGCGCAGGTTTTTGGAGAGAGAAGTATGAAAGTGATATTGCTTTCTGTTTAGTTTCATCCCCAAAACAGTTTTATGGTAACATGAGAGTGAGAAATAAAATCTTCCGCCTCGATATTACAATTTTATGTTACAGGAATTTCTGTTTTTTCTTATATGAACCCCTACCAGGCTTGCTGTGTACAAGCGATGGGATGCAGAATTCTACATCCACTATGAGCCATAAAAAACTATATCAAGCGTTTTCTGAGGGAACAGTTTGAGTGTAATAAGCCGTTCTTCCTATTTCAGATTATAAATACCTATATAAGGACCTAGAATTTAAAAATCGAAAGTCCTTCATAAGTTCATTTCCAGTTACAAAATAAAAAACCCGGGCACCGCTAGTGAATTAAAAAATAAGAAATTTTGCATATATAGGTAACATGCACATAGGCCTAATTCAATTGTCGGCTAAAGTGAAAAATTCTTTGATTGCCATCTCAGCTGGGCCACACAGATCGGGACCAAGTATACAATGTCACCAACATCACAAATACGACTTTGTGTGAGCTAAATTCACTAGAGCAACTTGTTGGTGGTAATGATAGAATAATCTTATCATCGCACTTCTCAGCCTACAGCAATGAATAATGTAACAGTGTGTAGGATTTTTACCAACCTGTCACGTGGGGTGACTTTGAAACCTTTTTTTGAATTCTTTAGCCGCTCTAGGGGTAAATCAAGAGCTTGTATAACGCTCAAAATTGTCACAAAATTAGTGAGGTGTGACGGAACGGACAGCACAGAAAACAATCAATTCAATGATTGGGCTTATCCAAAATTTAAAAAATCCAAAATTCCAAAATAAAAAGATAAAAAATCTAAAAAATCCAAAATGTTCAAAAACCCGATATTAAAAAGTCCAACAATCCAAAATTGAAAAATTCCAATAATCCAAAATTGAAAAAATCAAAAAATTAAAACAAGTTAGACTTTTGTCGCGTGGCGTTCCAAACACACTTTTTTTTAAATGTGTAGGTTGCAAATGATTTTTATTCTATTTTGAAAATTGTTATGAAATGGATTATAACCATTAAAATAATTAATTATACTTAAATAACTTTTTGCAATCTTTCATAAATTAGCCGTAAAATGAATAAAATAGGTGTTTTAATGACACCCCATATAATGTCACTTTGAAACCCACCTTGAAATTATGGAAGTCTTCATGTTGTGAAACGACATCAGCCTCCCCTTTTCAGGAACGTCTTGATTATGACAGCACAGTGAAAACTCGCTGGAAGTATTTTCAATAGAGTCTGGTTCTTTCAATAGGAACATGTTCGTGGGCATCATCACCTACAAAATGGGAATAAGGGAAGAGAGTTAAATTTACATGAACAAATCATTATGTAAATGAAAAGAAACACGTGTAAATCATTACACTTCAAATTGACCCCACATTATAATATGGGAGTTACACATGATATGTATATGAAAACAATGCCTTTTGTGTTTCAGAGAACTGAACTCTCGTTTCTTCTGATCATTGAATCTTAAAATCAGTTTAGGCTATTACATGTCTGCACAAAGAAATTTAAGCATTGCTTATTTTGTTATTGTTCTTACCTCTGTAAATTACTGAGTGATCTCACTAATTCTGTTGGTGATGTTCCACTGTACCTAACTGCAAGTAGAAGCTGCCCCACAATCCTGAGGCGTCTTGAACCCATCCGTAAAAATAAGAATGGACTCATGAGACGGGAGATAGGATACATAGTTAAGAAAGGTGTTATGGATGTAGAAATCTTGTTTAGAAAAGGAAGTCCAGGGAAAGAATAATCATATTCGGACAATGGAAAGTGAGGATAGGAATTTTTATCCCCTTCAGCATAAAAGGCTGAGAACACTTCATAGAAGGCAGATAAACTACTTTTAAGCCCACAATGTCAGCGCGGTGAAGCAATTCCTTCAGGGAATCGACAGTAGAGTATAATGTTGTCAGCAAATCCTAAATGGTTACAGGAGAGAAAAGGAAGCCGATACAAATGAGTTCTATATAAGTTAAATAATGTTGGGCTCAAAGAGGACCCCTGGGGTATACCCGTAGAAGTAATACATGTAGACTGGTTATTATGTTTACCCGGCCACCAATCGTCGGCACATTAATCGCCAGACGTTAGTAATATAAATAGAAGGTATCCCCATTGTCCGTAGTGTCCTGTACCTTATATCCAAATCAACTTTATCATAAGCGGCCCTAAAGTCAAGGGTCACCGCAAGCAAGTCTTCACCCTTACACCACCTTTTATAAATATCCATGAGTAGAAATAAAATACTAAGAATAGTATTATGCCCCTTCCGGAATCCAAATTGCTTAGGATGTAAAATATTATTTTTCTCAATATGAAAAGATAGTTGGTTCAACATTTTTTTTACACACTTTATGGAGCGTTTGGCTAAGTATAATTGGTCAGTAATGAGATGGTGGCAAGCCAGATCTATTCTGTTTCAAAATTGGGCAAACAAACATATTGTTCCAGGACGCTGGATATGATAAACCACGGAAAATTGCATTAAAACCCACGTCCAAATGATCTACCAACCCCATCTCCACCTGGGCTAGCATTTCATATGTTATATTGTGCTGAATGGGATGATCCCAGTTTACGCAGCCAATGTGAAATTTCAGACCGAGAGATAGGGGTGGAGGTCGCAAAATCATCCTGAGTATTATCTGGCTGACGATAAGGTGAAACAGTATCAGGTGCTACATGCATTAAGAACGCCTCCTGAAGATTGTGATCAAACAAGATAGGTGTGGAGTCAGAATTCTTTTTTCCCGTAAACCACCTTACATGCTTCCATATTTGGTGAGACCCAGTATAGTAAGATATTTGGGAACAAAATTCCTACCACGCCAATTGTCTGGCACTAACAATGAGGCGTTTAACTTTAGCATACTGACCCCGGAGTTTGAAATAAGATTGCCATGTGCCCAGTTTCCGAAACTGATTCAGAGCTAGTCGCCGCTTAGCTATTTCCAGACTGATTTCCACAGACCACCAAGGTGGTGTAGAACGACCCCAAGTCTTAGATGGATCCCGGTTAATAGACTGATGATGTAAAAACCCCTACAATGTCCTCATGACGAAATCAATGGAATCAGCATCAGGCATTGCCCCTTGCAAGACATATTGCACCTGCTCCCGAAAAGTGGACCAATTGAGTTTAGGTCGATACAGCCGAGATACAGAGGAAGAGAACATAGGCGAAGATGACCCCAAAGTGAGTATCGGGAAGTGATCACTCCCCAACATATCATATATAAAAGTTCCCAATGCGACCTAGCTATGAGAGAGGCGGAGAGAAGCGTTAAATCTAGAGATGTATTTTGTTGGCCCCGGTGCCCTAACCCAGTCGGTTGAGTCGAATTTACGGTTGAATGCCCAAATCCCGCAAATAATCAACAATAGCCACAGAGGGATACTGAAACAACTCCCCAATTGTCTTACCTAAATTGAAGTCCCCCAGAAACACATATTGGTGATCAATGCCCCAACCGAAATGAGAAGCCCAAAAAGTCTGGGTAATATAATTAGTACTTAAATTATATATGCCCGTTACTTTCAATGTTCCAATGGTAATTTCAATGGCTTGAAAAGAAAAATCCAAATTATTAATTATCCTGTATTATGTTATATGTAACTGTTGTTTAAAAAGAATAATCACCCGGTCATTCCTGATCGACCCATATTCTGGAATGTGAAATTTCATCCCCAGTTTGAGTCAAGATTTTAGAATTACCACAATATCAAAGTGATATTGATCTATTAAGCTACCTAGTTCAGCCTTCTTGTGCTTAATACTTTGAGCATTCCATTGCAGTATCTTAAATTTACCCACAGTACGTAAATTAGAAACATGAAAGAATGAAAGGTATCACGATAATGGATACAACCAGAATACTATCATTCTTCCCAGGACCTTACCGGGAAACTGCTCAAGGAGGAATTGACGGATGGGACCCCATATGTCGTCTAATAGCCTGTTTGATGCCAAGAAGAATGCTCCGTTGTTCCTCTGGGGCTTCACTTAGAAGTTTATTCATCGCTGTGATAGCAGTAATTAGAGGTTGTAAGGCAGGGGTTTGATCGGTCCGCATTCCCCCCCCCCGATGGAATCCGTTTTAAGAGTGGAGGAGGAGGCATCTTGCTTGCAGACACCTGACATCCGGGTTGTTCTCCTTCCGGGTCCCTTCCAACGACGAATTGTGAAATTGAGCTGGGTTGTCGGCCATCTGGTGTTATTAACAGTTTTTTTAATAGACTGTTGGATCATAACCCAATTGAGTATTGGGTTCTTTGTGCTTAGCTTTGGGTCTGGAAACCACCATCCCTGTGGGTGTGTCATCACGCTGAGTTAACGTCTTTTGAGGAGGACCTCTGCTCTCTCCTGCCCTCCTTGGCAGCAGGGGAAAAGCCATGGCATTTCCAAACAACGCTACCGTCCGGCATTGTGCCATAGAGGCATAGGTAATCTTACCCTGTGATATCATGAGAGCATCATTTCTAGACACCGGCAATGAACACAGTGTTTCCTCTAATTGCATAGCCAACTTGTATGCCAAACAAATTTCTGTTTTCAGCGTGGAATGTCCACTTATGCAATTAATGCATTTAGGCTTATCCGTCGTGCTTGTCAAGCCCACACCCTAGGCATTTTGGCCGAGATCTACAAAACTTCCTCCTATGGTTCAATTTTGCACAAGTTAAGACATACTAGTGTGCGTTCCTTACAAACCTCAACCTGGCATTTTTGGTGATACAAAGTATTGGGGCAAGCACTGACTGCAAAACGTTATCTTTACAGTCTGAATAGGTAAATAGGTCACCTGCCCATCCTCATTTTGTTTCCGTGCTGAACATAAGTAAGGGCGTACTGTTCAGCAATAACAGTGTGTCGCATGATCACATCCACCCCTTTAATCACTCCCGATGAAAACATATTGTAAGAAGGAATATATGATTCAGTCCCATGGTCAGCGTCAAGGACGAGGTCAAAAAGGAGTTCACGTCATGAAAAGTGTTGAAATGTACTTCCGAGTTGATACCGGCTAACTCTTTCCATCGATCTGACATCATATTGCTCTTGAAAGAGCCATCTGCCCATAAGCATGGGGTGCAGCGAACCAATATTCCTATTCCGTTGACGGATGGATACAAAAAATGGCCCAACATCCATAGATATGTAATTCTTGATTAGGCTTCGCCAAGGGCTCAACCAGAGATGTCGATAAAGGGTCATTCAGAGCCTGTCGAGTCATATCCATAGCCTGGACATCACCACTAGGTTCTTGGGACGTTCCCCCTTCAGGATGCAGTTTAGATTCCAGTTGGTCGCTCAGGATCTTTTCCTGAGAGATATCATACTCTGCAGTAGAAACAGATATTGAAGGAGTCGACATGATGAAAGAGGTAGAATAAAGTCAGACAATAGTTCACCCCTGCAGGGTAACACAAATGAAAAAAATCCAGAACACGAAGAAAAATTAGATGTCCATTTGAAACAACCAAAACCACAATTCATTGGTACACAAGTCCTAAACTCCACTAGTCCACTCGAAAACCTTCAGTACAACTAGACAATCAACCGTATCCATGAAGATTCAAACATGGACTTTTTCTCCTTGCTAGTTAACTGTGATATTTTAACATAATTATTGGGGCTGTACCGATTAATCGATTAAACATTTAATCGACGATCAATTACAATTTCCAATTAATCGGTATAGTCGAATTCTGAAAAATGTTTTTCGAGAAATGGGTCAAATGACAAAACGTTTTTCGAGAAATGGGTCAAATGACCAAACTCCTTTCTCTCGCTTCTCTGGCCTTGGCACATCATGTGTCATTCAGCCTATTGTGTCCAAACAATTCCCGTTATTCAGAAACCTGAAGGGTAGTTTAGTCAACAAACTCGTGTGTCTCAAGTCTTGGCTGAAAAAGTAACCAGAAATGTAAGTTTTTTTCACTAGTTGACTAATAATGGTATTCATTAATTCATTATTTGTAGTGTAGTAGTTATTAAACGTGTAAAACAATACTAAATGTACACTTTGGTTTCCTTTAAAATACTGACCTATTAATCGATTAATGTAAAGTATTAACACGATTAGAAATTTTAAACGATTTTCAGCCCTAATAATTATCCAAATCATAGTCATGGCAGTCACATAGTTTTATTAAACCTAAAAATGGCTAAAACTGTTTTAATTAAAATACTGAACAAACTAATAAAACATAATTAATCTAATTATTACTGTAGGGTACTATTAAATACTAACTTTTAAATGTTTGTCTACATTTTGCATCTTGCTCACTGTTTCTGAGAGTGAATTTAGCATTGCATCTTCTAATTTTGTATCGGGAATTGTTAATAAATCAAAATCCCTGGTTTCTTTAGAATTAAATTAAAGGCAGTGTTTGCTCCAGCAAGATGATGGAAGTGAAGTATTCTAAAAGTTGACTAATTAAAAAAAAGTTCTTGTTGAGTTTGTGGTTAGGGTGACCAGATGAAAATTTTCAAAAGCAGGACATTTGAAGGAAAAAAGCAGGACATTTTGAGAAAAAGCCTGACAACACGTTAAATTCCTTTTCAATCAAATTAAAATCCAACAAATACAATAACCAAGTGGATTTAACAATATTTCTGTGAAGAGGAAATGTCTTTCAGCAGTTCTGGGGATTTCAACAAATAGGCATGAAATTCCTTGCACGTAAAATGTTTCAAATTATACTGTACTGTTACAATCCCCTTTACTGATTCTACTGATAGTCTGTTTCTTTCTTCTGACCATTGGGCATTTATTAATGAAAATACCCTTTCAACATTGGCATTATGGGCAATTATTGAAAAAAAGAATTGACATATATGCAGCAATGATTGAAAACACTTAACATTCACAGCCTGCTCATAAAACTTACTCCATTGAAAATCTATTGATTCCAGGAAAAATGCTTCATCTTGCTTCAAAACAAATTCTTTTAGAGCACAAAATTCGTCAAACAATATCACATCATCCAAAACAATACATTTCTGTTTTTCATTAATGTACTTTACAGAAGGAATAATATCACTGAAAGTACAGTCTTTCTCTTTCAAATATTTCATGTTCAACCAATAAAAGCACTCAAATTCATCACACTGAACAGTCCATTTATCTAAATAGTCCTTACACGACTGGTACAGACACAGGGCAGAGTTTATGAAATTGTTTACTTCTGTTTTTAATCCATCTTCCCTTAGACTGTCAATCTTTTGGGAAATATTCATTGGCATAAACTTATTTTGCAACCTGTTTTCCAGACACTTTGAAACAGAGTTCTGAATCCGAACTATATCCAATAAACAGTTGTGTTCCTTTTCCAGATCATTAATTGTAGTATGAAATACATTCATGAGTGAATGAACTAGAGAAAGATACAGTTCAGAAAACTCATCTTTGAAGAAATCTTTCAAGATTCTTGGGACACCAGACTCTGATAGAAAATAAGACCTCAAAGCAGGATACAACTTAAGAATTCTCTCAATGGCCGGAAAAAGACTTAGCCAACGTGTCTTACAGTGACGAAGCAACTGTTGATAATTTATGTTGACAAAATCACAGAACTGCTTAAGCTTTTCAGTGCGAACAGTGTATATGGAAAAGAAATTGAAGATCTTCAGAACTATAGACTCTATATCTACAGGCAATAAATCAGTCCCATGCTGCAAAGTATTGTGGAGAATATGGGCAGGGCATCCTATTCCTGCAAGATCATTTGTCAAAACATTATTTAGTAGGGCAAAAACATTGTTTCCTGAAGCAGGTCTGTTGATGCCTCCGAAGTTTACATTTGCATTATCACCACAAAATGAAACACATTTATCACTAAGACCATGTGATTTCAAAACACTAAGCAGAACATCTGCTATTGTTTTGGCAGTTTCATTCTCGCAACTACATAAATCAATAATTTTTGAGACAACACCAATTTTCCAATCAAAGTACTGTATCATGACTGGAAATAATTTCACACTGCCATGATTACTGGCATCAGTTGCTATTCCCAGAAATGGAGAGTTCTCAACAGATTTTAGTACACATTCAAGAGAATGTGGAGCCAGTACTTTGTTAACAATGGCCTCTGTTTTTGTTCGAGCGCATTGTAGCTTCTTAGCGATCTCCGAATCCTCAACCAGTTTAGGAAGTAGTGATGAAGTACAATCCATTGATCTGTAAGTCTGGTGGTGACGTACAGTGTGAAATGATAATGCACCCTCAGCTGCACTAACGCTTTCGTCTATCTTCGAAAATTTTGGTGAGAAGAACGAGGTTACCACACGAGAAGAAGATGCACCTTTAAAGCAAGTAACATGTTTACTTGTAGCTAGGTGACGATCTAAATCCAACGCACCTCTTGAAGCCACAGATACGTAACAGTCACAGATAGTGCATTTCGCTTCGGTTTCCACTCGACCCGCAGTGAAGCATGGGTATTTACTTTTCATGGAATCACCGAATTTGCACTTTCGTTTTTTTAAGTCGGGTTTCCTTTCATCACTGCCTACCTTCGACATATCACTTTGATCGGGAATCAAACAAACTTATGACCAAATACAAGCCGGCAATGATTCTGAACAACAAAAGCAGGAACAGGAAGTGAAAACGGTTGGTTGTAACAAATCGATCTGAACGCGAAATTCGAGTGCGAGTGTTGTGGCAGGTAACCGGAAGCAGGGTCACCACACGTATTTTTACGAACATCAACATTTCCTTCAAATACGCATTTTTCATGTAACGACAAACTTTTGACCTCATGTTTTAAATCTTATATATCATATTTCAATATTGTGTACATTATATTGCTGTAAGACAGAAAGCCGGACATTTTGCCTTTCCCATAAAAAGCCGGCCGGATGCTCACAAAATACCAAAAAAGCAGGACATGTCCGGCGAAATCCGGACGTCTGGTCACCCTATTTGTGGTGGAGTTGGAAATGACAGTAGTACTTCTAAAATTAAGGAAAAAATATTTCTAGTTTCGTCGTTCAGAGCCAGAGATATTTAAGTAAAAATAAAATTAATAAATATATTTTTTGAATGTATTTATTGTACTTATTAAAGTGAATCTTAAAAAAACCTCAAACAAAACCAATTTGAAATGTTAAAAAAAACTAAAACAGGGTTTATAAAACCCTAAAATCCAGGCCTTAGTCATCAATCTTTGTGACACACCACCAGAAGGTAACTAACCTAAACACAAAATTTTTTTTTCATACAATTTTCCTCTACAAGAGGCTGTATTGCAAACAGTACATATTCTAAGTGGATAGCTTATAAATAGCCATTAGACTTTTTTTGCAAAAAAAATATTTCAAATAAAAGTTTTAGCTCTTGGAAGAAAATTGTTCCCATTCTGGAGCTAGGCTGTTCACAGACAGACACACATACCACCCGCGCGCGATTTCTTGGGCGCTCGGCTCCCTAGTCCTCATTCGGTAGGTTTCGTTCAATTCCGTAGGTAGAGCTGACAACATAGAAACACAAAGTACGCTATACACCCTGACATCTAGTGGCTTCAACACTAAGCTTTCATTCTGTCCCAGGATCCTTATTTATTTATTGACGTTATCTTTTCTGATGCATGGAGTTATGGCGAAAAAATACAATTTTGGAAATCGCTGATTTCACAAACACGTCATTGTACGTCCAACACTTTCTTCACCTCTTTAAGAATTCCGTATGTGCTAATTTCAGACACTCCCGTGAACTCTGATATCAATTTCATGGACTGAAAGTTGAACGAACTTTTCACAAAACGTATCAAATACATTAAAAATTACGCCTGTAGTTTCCTCCACTTTTACATGCCTTACCTCTCTTACGTTGTACAACACGAAATGGTGAAGCATGTTGTGCTAAGAATCTTCTTTATGCTTAAAACTAGTCACCCAGTGTAAAGATGTTGAGCCTATATTATATAATATTCTATTCCCGGAGGAAAATGATTTGACAACCAAACCCTTATGACGTGTAATTAATTGTTACGCAATACTGTCACCACATTATATTATTGGACTGCATTGAAATCGTTGTGTATTAAATGTCACTACATAAAATAACGAGGATGATTTCATCGGAAGTAATTATCCAATTCGGCATCCACACTTACGTTGCTGAAGTGCGCTTACCATACGCACGATTCTGCTGAAATACAATTTCTTGGGTTGGCAACACTGCAGAAAAACTAGCGGACTAGCTATGTTTTGTTCCCCCCAATTCTCACTTCTCCGTAAAACCAGCGCCCAAGAAATGGCACGCAGGTAGTAAAAATGTATTTATGAGACATATTTAAAGGCCCTGTTAACTTAAAATCAAGTGATTCTCAGAATAAAGAGTTTGTTTAGTAAAATACAGCAGTGAAAACCCCATGTTTCTACAATGCTTCGTTCTCGCAAATTTGAAGAATAACTGATGTGGCTTCCAGCGGAGTGACGTCAGCACACCCTAGCTGTCCACAGCCCACACGCTGTCACTGTAGTGTAATGTGTGGCACCTGCCTAAAGTCTCTTGCTAAAAAGCTCAAAGAGATCGGAAAAAATTCACCATTATTACAAAGTTGGAAAGACAGCATTGTTAACCAGTTATGAGTTACTTAAACTGATAAAAACAAATGAACCAAATATGAACAAAAATAAAGATATTCATGACCATGAGACGAGAACAGCAAATAATATAGCAATAACTAGACACAATCTTCAAATAACAGCAATGAGTCCCATTGCTATGGGAATCAAAATATTCAATAAGCTTCCCCATGAGGTGAAGAATTTGTCCGAAATCAAGTTCTGTAGAACTATACGACATGTACTAGTAACTAATGCATATTATTCCTTGAATGAATTTAATCCAAATAACTTCATACTTCAATAATATATTTATTTTTATTTTTAACCCTGTTAATAGTTTTTTTATAGATAAACCTGACATACATTTCTTCTTGTTAGAACAAGGGATCGTCTTGAACTTAATCTCTCCAAACAACTATTTGTAACTTCCCTGAAGCGAAGCATTTTGTTTGGAAATTTATGACAATGTTCAATAGGAACTCTACTTTGTAGAACCTCAATGAACAATAAAGATTATTATTATTATTATTATTATTATTATGGTGGTCATGTCAGACTTGTGGAGGGGACGAAACCGTGTTGGTATAAAAATTTCAATTGGTGTTATTTCATATTTCCAATGTACACAGCTGGACTGGAAATAAACGTAATTAATCAGTGAGAACATGAAGACATTATTGAAGATGAAGCAAGTGAATTGGATCAGACCAGAGTCAAATGATTGAAGATTTGAAGCACGCAAAGAACTATTGTCATACAGGGAATTTAGAGTCTGATCATAATGTTGCACTAAAATACAAGCCAAAAAGGATTCACTTTAGTTACGACGGAATGGTACTACGATCATGAATACTTCAAACATTGAATTTGAGAAAGATCCTACCTGGCTAAAGATGTTCCACAATGTATTGCTCCATTGGCCGTCCTGAATCACTGGAAGCTTTGAAGAGATTCTCTTTCTCAAGTTTCCAAGATCTTTAAAGGTACCGCAGTGACAGCTTTGTCCAGTAGTAACTTTTGATATGTATTTACAGTACCGGTATTATTATTAGTTTAAATTTAGTATATTATTTACAACAAAATTTTAAATTATAACAGTTTTTTTCTAGAATTTAATTGTTCTTTTACTTGCATGAAAATAAAAGACCAAACTAAATATTTTACAGATATAAGCCTAGTGCTGTAAAGAGAAGACTGAGTTGATTTTCAAAACTCTGTATGACATTTTTTGAACCTCATTGTACTTGTGGATTCAGGGTTAAAATTTAAATTAATCAAAATACGAAATATTTCTTCCATCAGCAGGTTGAAATTATCTGTAGGCCTACTCTTTGTTAGGCTCAGGGTATTCGTCCCGAATCTGTTTAACTATGCATGAAGGTATGACTTTTCTATTGCCTTTTCTGAAGGGCTTCCAAGAATTAATCCATCAGACGAATTGTCTGTAAGCTACATAACACATCATAAGGTGCCTAACAGTGTTCAATGTGTCCCTATTTAATACAACAGAGTGAAGGGAATCATGTAATGAAATGCAGTCAGCACTTCCCTTCACATCTCTTATCATAACACTTTCAGAACAGCAGAAACAATCATTATGAATCGCTGACAAAACACATTCACTACAGTTGCACCAATCAGTTCTATTTAAACGGTCAGCATTCCCAGTATTTTCTTCGTCTGGCCTTATAATTACACTTTTTTCCGGCTGGAATTGATATGGCCCGATTCCAGAAATGACACGAGAATCTGGTAAATTTATAATAATTTAACACACGAGACAACACCAGCAATGTACCAGCATACACAGAGTGATGTCTGCTACATATGGCATTCCAATGCTTAGGGCCTACTCACGGTGACATCGTATCACATTATTGATGGAACTTCTCTACTTGGATTGCGGGCGAGCGGTTAAATATAGAAAGCTCTGGTTTTCCCACAAACTAATCTCTAAATATCTGCTTTTTAAACCAGCTTTCATCTGAAAATGCATTTTTTAAGTTAACAGGGCCTTTAACCCGAAAAGTTACTACTTTAAACAATGCAAAAACATTGTTTAAACTTTAAAAACTTACGCCTCTAGCTCTGCAGTCAGTTGGGGGTAGGTGAGTTGGCAAGGAGACTTGTGGTGAAGCACTGGCGTCCTATTTGAGAGGCAGGAATACAGACTACCAAGTCTGTACTAGTTCCAACTAAAGAATCAAGTAGATGTAAACAAACACACTGATATGTATTATTCCGCGACGTGTTCGTTGACACATTGCACCATTTCAATGCAAGAGGAACTCGTTAATATTGATCAAAGTAAGCTAGCATCTACAGAAACAAAGCTGGATTTCATAAATATTACATATGCCTACGTTTAAAATGCTAATGCATTGTAATATTTTAATGTCAATGAAAATCTACGTAAGCGTAAGTGGTGCATAGAATATTTTTAGTAAAAGCTCTCTAAATTATATGAAATGAAATAAAAATATGATCATATAAATAATTATAGTCAGCCATATTCTCACAGCCGTCTGAATCCTATGCTATGATCCAATACAAAATGCGGCAGTGCGGTAGAGCTTAAGCTGAAGGATCGTAACTTAAGAACATTCAAGATAAGTTTTTTTTCCGCCACTATTTAACGGCTTTCCCCGCTTGTGCTTAACAACACAAGGTGGTGAGGCCTGATTAGCTTCAGCCATTGAACTGTATTGTTGTCTTTTATTAACAGCAGTGGTAAGCTTGTTTTCACCGTATGAATTAAACGTTATCTGTCTTCGAGTAATACATGACAAGTGACTGTTCTATTTTTTCATACCTTTGTTGTGTTCAGGCATGCAAGTCACATTACATTCAACCGATAATAAATAATAATAATAATGGTATTGTTTAAATCACATAGAAAGTGTTGCTACAAACTTGAGAAACGTGCTTAATTCAGTCATACATTAGGCCTACTTACTTTTTATGTTTGCATTAATACTCCATGTCATGTGTTTTTGTTTACATCTACTTTATTCTTTAGTTGGAACTAGTACAGTTTACATGATGACACTAGGTTTCGTAACTTCCAAACAATTTCCACCGCAGCTAAACATGTGAGTAACTCACTAACGTTGGAATCGGCCAAAACTGTGCAGCGTCATCGTAAAGTATAAGAAAGTTGCAAGATTATGTTACGAAACCTAATTCTGTCATGTAAACTATAGAGAACTGACACGACCACATGGTGTTTCTAGTTTTGTTTTAATTTCAAAGAACTGTACACTGAAAATTATATTTTTATTTCATTAGGGGCAGAGTCTTAATTACACTGTGAAACCCAAATCCCATGCACTAAGCTAACACGTTCAGGTATGGAATGTCGTCCTCACAGGTACAATGTATGGCAACATAACACAAGATCATCACGAACAGACCATCCAGGCTGCGGCATTACACGAACAGGGGTAACACTGGGGGGTGGTGTAGTACACCAGCGCTGCGGGTGGCTGATGTTGCAAAAGCAGTCGCTGCTGCTCTTGGCAGAGAACGTAGTAAGCTAACTCTTCTATGAGCGACAGCGTCTGGCGTCGCTCGTGGCCCATCAAACACACAGTTGATTCTTCCACAACGCTGTGCAACAACATGAGGTAACGGTACTTCAGACTCTCCTCATCGGGCCCAACAAAATGATTCCAAAGGTAGTTTTCAAGCTTGGCTCGCTGCTGGCCAATGTCTGAGAAATCTATAAAGAACCGAGAGCACATGTAGCGCTCTAGAATCTTAATATCAGACTTTGCGGGTTGGTAAGCTTTGACCAGGAGATGGCAATACTTGAGTAGGCCTCCTCCACGAATCTCTTCCGGATGTCTGGTTGCAATGAGCTTCTTCTGGAGATGATACAAAGCTTCTTGGAAGTCTCCGTACACAGATTCACCCACAACTGTCGGATAGAAATTCTCTTCAATTGGTAATTCACTGCAGTCATAGAACAGAAGTAACGAATCCAATACGATCTGGAAGGAATCTACTGAGAACTCGAACTGTCGCCTCATTGTGTCTACAAATTTCAACTCTACGTTTTTATGACCACGGGAGTTGCCGAGAGAGATGAGAGACCAGCGATCGCCATCGTGATTCACTTTCACCATCTTGCTCACGTATGCTTCCTTCAAACTGCATGTTGTGATGCGCTTGCGACTGACCCCTTCTGGGAGCAAGTCAAACAGCGACCCAAGCACGGCTGTCTTTATACGGTCAAAATTGCGACCTGCAGAGAGCTCCACACCAAAAATTAAGTCCAGATCATTGTACGGCTGTGACTCTGTAGCGAGGACATGAGACGCAGCTCCACCATTCAGACGGATGTCTCGAACATGCATTCCAGCACCTCCAGATGCTGTATCCCCCTCTAACTTGGCACGAACGACTGTCACCAAGTCTCGCAGACGCACCTCCAACGTGGGGAAATTACCCCGGCCATGAATGCTTACTACTTCATCCATAACATCATTAAGCCGTCTCACTTGCTCGTAGCTCAGTACTGCCAACCTCTGCTGACTGTCGTCCTCACTGTTACTGCCACTCTTCACATTGTTACTCCCCGACTCCATTCTCGTGACACTGCAACAATAGCAATCAGAAACATGTACCTTACTGAGTTGTCGAGTGTCTAACCAGCCATTTCATAAAATATGGGAATTTTTCCCTCAAAGAGAGAAGTTATAAAATTATTGTAATTGGGTGGTCAAAAATAAGTTTAAAACCTCAAATTATCTGAATTTTAAGGACTTGGGTGTATTTGAAGTGGTTTCATGTGTAGAATCTGTCGATTTACTTATTATTTTTTTTTTTTTTTTCATGATTTTAACACTCTTTAATACCAAGTTGTCAAGAGTAATCAGCTATGTCCACTTTCATTTGAGAAAATATACATCTTAAGGTACAATTTGGTATAAGATTAACTTCAAAAAATATGTGTGGTTAATTACTATGTAAAATAACAAACAAGGGAATTTTTGTGCCACCCGTAACAGTGGTAGTTTTGTTAAATTATTATTGATGAGTTAAATAAATGTTCTGACAACCTGGAAACAGTTTATAATTTGTATTTAATCCCTCATACCTTCATTAATAACAACATTAAGACCCCAACAGTAATAGCAGAACAGAAAATGAGCTTTTGTTTTGCATCATTAATATCAGTGTCCAAATTATGTCCCACCCGTAATAGATTTTGAAAAACAAATTTAAAATATTTAAAATAAATTTTTAATAATGCTTTGTATGTAGAACGAAGGAGGAGCCATAGTAGATTTTACAGAATGTGCAGAACAAGTTCTAATTCATTATTTATGACATGTAATAAACAAAAATGTTGTTATAATTTGCTAGAATGTCCCACCCGAAATTATGAAATGGCTGCAACCTCAAATAAAACAAACACTGTTAAAAATCATAAAATGGATATTAGTGATCATGCAGAGTAACAAATTCAACAAGCGATGCTCATGCAACCTACGCTGGACATGACATGGTGCTGTCGTTAACTTAACATTGCACTAATGCAAGCAGCCAATCAGAGCACAGGGCCATCTACTCTTATACAATTCAACGGCCCTAAATAGCGTGCTTGCTCGCCCGCTTCGTGAGACATCGGGTATACTCGGCGATGTTCGTCTCTCGCAGTCTAAACTTTCATGACGACTACAAAATTAGGAAGGAAAACCGTTTCATTATTATATAAGGCCTAAGTGAAATGAACACAATGAACAAATATTCTAATTTTACTTACAATTTTCATAGCTCTGAACCACAAACATTTTTAATAATCTACCAGTGGAATTTTCTTAAAAATCCTGGAGTCAATGAATAATGGCGGGCGAAGCCGAGGGCAACAACTGTAAAATATTGATAGTTTTATCTCTTGAAATATCGCTGATAATAATAATCCAAACAAACCATTCCTTCCCTTGAAACATTATATAATTTCTGAAAATTACACTGAATTGATAAAATAAAATTCACACCATATTCATGTCAATAAACAGTTGAGAAACAATAATGAGTATTACAGTCTAGAAGGCAGTGATGTGTTCACAGGTTCTTTGGAACTGCATAATCGATTCTGATATAGTTTTCCCAGGGGGCACTTTGAAGCCGGAATTTTAGCTGTTTCATTAATTATTAATGGCTTAGTTTATGAATGATTCGCGTGCAAGTTTTAATAAATATAATGCTTTAATAATTATTATACTCTTAATTTTTATTTTTAAAAGAATTATCGTGGGCGAAGCCACGGGCACCTCCTAGTGTAAAAACATGGAGCACATCAAGCAGAGTACAGCAGGCACGGTAAGCGTGTTTGTACCAATGACTAACTCTTCATTCACAAGTTGGAAACCCAATATGGCCAACTGGGGTCCAGCCCTATATCCTTAGCCATACAGTTTTAATTTTTACTAAACGGAACGTTAAAAATGTGTCCTAGGTGCAAGGATTATAATTAGGTGCGAAATTGGTTCATATATAAGAATATATCCTGTAATTCTCTTACCTTAAAATATGTAATTCATGATAATAACATATAACTGACGGCCATATTATGTGGTTAAACAGGTTAACCAACATGACAAACCTCACTGGAGATACAATATGGCACATTTTTAAAATGCGTGGATTCGGTATGCCCTACAAAACTAATATCACTGTTCATAACCTAACCTAACCTAACCTAACCTGCCACTAAAATAGAATCTATTGCAGTTGCTCATCCTACTTCACTCAGAACCATAACATGGCTGCAGTGTTTTACACGTAATAAAAATGAACTGATTACAAGGGGTAAAAATACAACATAAAGTTCTAAAAGCTACTAATTTCACTCCTGCATCAATTCCTTCAACAAAAGTAAGTATATTAAGTTACGTTTTCAGTGTCAGGAAGGAAAACTGTATGGCTAAGGAAATAGTGCTCTACCCGGCCAAAGTGTTTAATGTGATTTGGAGAGTAAACTCACTAGGTACGCTTGATACATAGGCTGGGAACATTACAGGAGACACTGGGACTTTAATCCAGGACCTTTGGCTATTCACGCCAATGCTCTACCAACTGAGCTAAGCCGGAGTTCAATTCGCAGCGCCAGATGGAACCTTTCTCCTTATGACTGATTGCCCTAATGGTCTACCTCACAGACAGACAAGTTATGTCATATGTCCCATCTATGATTATAAACGGCTGTAACTCATGCCTCTTGCTGTTTAGAACACTCTGCGCATGTAACTCTGATATTTTAATTAAGGAATCGCGCACAATGTGCATTATCTTAACCTACCCAGTCCTGAACCCGGGAAAGGGATTTTTCACTACTGAAAAATCCCTGACCCGGCCGGGAATTGAACCCGGGCCGCCGGAGTGGAAGGCAGGCGCGCTACCGACTCACCCACGGCGACATGACTTCTTCAATTTGTGAATAATTGTAATATGTCATTGTAAAGGCAGGGGTCCAGTTGGCAACCTGGTACTTCAATATATTTAACTATCGCCAAAACTCTGAAAGTTGTCTTATTTTAAAGTATGCAATTTTTCTTTTATGAAAATGTCTAACTTGCCTGATTTATATTTCTTCACTGAATTATCATGTTATATCTGAAGATAGGCCTACGCATGAAATGCATACATGGTCAACAAACTTCATATAATTATAGCCATATATATTTATATATGTTATGTTTATGAAAAATGGCCACATGGAGAGACTTGACAGACTACACCTTGTTAAATTTTTTTTTTTTAAATAAGCATGTCTCTAAATATTAATCTTTATTTACGATGACAATATTGGCCCAATTGTATGGAATGGCCCTTAACCTGCAGTAATATTCCTAGATTTTAATTTAATCAAGCTTTTTAACTATTTAAATTTTTTGCTGCTATGCATGCAATAGCAAATTCAAGGGAGCAAGTGACAGACCAAAGAGAATTGTCCGCTGATTCGTGACAGTAATTGAAATCAAACATCAATGATTGGAGTGTTATATTGGAGGCAGCAAGAAGCATCATTTATGATGAACTAACTGTCACCACCCAAGTTTAAATACAAAAATTAAAGAATAAGACACACTGGAAGGGCACATTGTTCAATAGGAGCAAACCTAACATGATTAGTGTGAACAAAATTGGCCTAATCATAGTCTAGAATTTTGTTTTACCCAGGTTGTGCTGACTTTTGAACTTGTAAATAAAAGTAATGTTAAATTCTTGTAAGTTGTTACTTGGCACACTCATTGTCTCCCAATTGATACACTTTAAAATTCTAAAATTAAAAAGGGAAAGAGTATTTTTTTAGATCTAAAACATTTGTACAGGAGGGGAAAAAAAAGCGGACCTACTAAAATATCTAATGTGCCAATATGATTGCTTAGTGAGTTGCAGGCATGCGCAGTGGCATTTTAGTAGGCCCGCTTTTTTTTTTCCTACCTGTAAATGAAAAAAGGAGATGTTCTTTTATCAAACAATTGGAAGTTTTTAGAGAAAAGAGCCTATATATATATATATATATATATATATATTTAACCGTATAAAGCGTTCTCAGTCTCAATTACAATTAAAAAAATGTAATCTAGTTTAGTCTGTGTTATGATGGAAAAAGTTATTTTAATGGGTACTTTGATATTTGACATGCTGTTACAAGACCCGTACTTGTCTCCAAACACTCTGATTGGTTGCCCATGATTGTTCATCTAATTGGTTGCTACGTAAAATCCTGCCAACATGCAGAAATCTGTGACACATAGCATGAGGTTGGTGATATGTAGTGTGAGGTTTTGACAGGTTAGGTCAGGTTAGTGACTTCAAGATGAGGCTGATTATGTGTACTGGAGTGGTGTAGTGGCAAATATATAATTTATTTAAAATTAACCTGTAAAAGTGCTACGAAAATGTTCCAAACTAAATGGGGTTTTCTTTAAAATTCTCTAATAATTATAAATACATTTGAAATAGATTTTTTTTATCTAGCCTGATTTTATTACATAATATAATTTATTAATCTATTTTAGTTTAGGGTGTTCATATAATGTTTATATAGATAAATGGTGCAAACATATGTTGCACAAACTTTCTCGCATATATGTGTTAAAAGCTAGCACAGAAAAAAAAATAAATTGGAGACAACTAAATTTTATTTATTACATTTCCATAAAACTAACAAATATCTAGAACGAAAAGCATCAGGACCAATCATTGTGTTCAATGCTTTTACCATGAAATAATAATAATAATAATAATAATAATAATAATAATAATAATAACAATAACAAAAAATGATGATGATAATAATAATCAATGGCAGTAAAACTGCATATTATTAGTACTACTACTACTAAGGTTATAGTGCACGCTTTAACTGGATTGTCATATCACGTGTTTAGTATGTTTGCGTGAACCATTAGCCTACAGTAACAACTCATTCGCGTCATCTGTTTCTATTGTTTAGTGATGTCTTCTTATGTGATATTCAGTTTAAACGATTATAATGTCGAGTAACATAGCGGCGATGAGTTATGGAAAATAAGAAAGTCCAACGAACCCAGCACTTGCCTTTGTGAACAAGGAAACCATGAAAAATCCAAGTCAATTTGGGCGGCCATGAGGTTTGATTTGAACCCAGGACCTCTTCCCTGTTAGCCTTTACCACCTCGCTGTAATTGATTTTGGTGTGTTCATTAGGACTGAGCTAAACTGACTGTATTTCACAACAAAAAGTACATTAGGCCTATAGTTTTCTTGTTACTAGGGGGAACAAAATGTCATTCATATTTTAATTGACATTTATGTTCTGAAATTCGCATTTAAGCTGTCCTTATTTCGTTGTTATCTTGATATCTATTAAATGTACAAAGAAATGTGTTAAACAAAAAATGATCACTTTAATTTTCCCTAAGACTTTACTGTGGTAGGTTTTCATGTATTGCCTACTGTAATGGATATAATCTAGAAAAATTGAAAATTTATAAGAGTTAAGTACCCCTTAAGTCATTTTTGCAGAAATATGGATATAGCCATTTTATTAGTCATAGATAAAGAGTTTCCAATTTTAAATTTTTATTAAAATCGTTAGCCAATTTTTAAAAAATAAAAAATTTTAAGAAAGTTTTCATGAAAAGTCCCCTTAATATTTCAGTTGTAAAGGTAAATTTCTGGGCGGTTCGACAAAATTTCGAAAAAGTCCTTAATTAAAAAAATGAAGTAAATACAAAGGACCGTTTATCCGCTGTGCTTGTCCACAGACGGACAGACAGACGTGATTCCGAAAACACTTTTTTTGGTTTCAAGGCATCGTGAAACATGCTTTCCCGGTGTCATCTCGATTTCGATTTTTTGTCATGATGACAATACTTTCTCTATACTACGTATGTGCGAGAAAGTAAAACGGGACTTTTCAATTTTATTTATAAAAAGACCTGGGGAAAAAACAGGACGAATGGACGTTACAAGTTTCTGAGTAGACTTTCTTCTCACAATTTTTAAATGTCACACCGGCCAACTTGAGCTCTAATTCCTTTGACAGGTTACGTTCAACATTGCCTAGACTGTCAATATGGCTGCTGCCGAAATCTATTCTTACGTAGAAAGAAAAAAGGCTGTGATTTCCGTGATATCTAATACCGGTTAATTGCATTACGTCAAACACGGGAGTTCGCACTGGCCGCCGCCATTGTCACGTGACCCAGCCGTGGGTTAAAATTTGCGAAACATGTTTACCTTCAAACGGGTCTGAAGGAAGTACCACAGTCTTTAATACTTTCACTTGCATTCCATTCCATACAAAATACCAAACTACATAAAAATACATAATCCAGTGCTATTTTTAGCGAGAGAGAACCCTATGAACTGTGAATTTGAGAATTGGAGAGGCTTGCTGTAGATTACGTAAGGCAACATATGGCAACGCTACTGGCTCACATTCCTTTACATAACGCAGCTTTAACACAAAGCTAACTTAACTTGAGAGTGAAAACTGCAATGCTGAGTAAAATCAGCCATGCTAAGACACTATCACATCGAAATAACATGAGAAAACAGCTGAACGTCTGCAACACATGCATGAATGCAGTTTCTACGTAACCCAGACAACAATAAGATAATAGCAAAGCCAACTGTTACAAACCTGTGGCAGATGGAGGACGAGTCGAGCTGGATTTTGACACAAATACGTTGTGCCCTGCTTCCAACACCTTCGAGTTTCTGTTACTAAGGCAACGCTAGACGAGTGAAAGGGAACGGAGTAATGACGTCAATGAAATGTGGTGCAACCTTGCGGAGGAAGACAGCATTCGGAAAGTCGTATGACGTCATACTACAGGCACCGATTGGGCTGGACGTTAATGACGTCACGACGCATCACGGCTGTCTCAATAATTGGAGCTAGGTTACCAGGTTTTCACTGTAAGCTGCACATTTCTGCTCCCGTTAGGCCTAGACATTCCATTTTCTTACATAACAATTATAATCTTGAAATCTTTAAAGCCATTTTTTATAAAATTTTATTTTTGAACTGATGCCCTTTTCCATCCAATTGTCTTCGTGCCTTAATTTTTCCTTTTTAATACTTTTTAAGGCGCCTAAAATATCATTTTAAAATTCCGATAATAAGTAAAAATCCAATTCCTGTCCCTAACTCTGACCAATGGACGCATTTTACATAAAGCATTGCTCTAATAGTGTTACATCTCGCATTTATATGTCAGTTGTAGTGAAAAGGTTACAAATATAACACTTCAAACTTTTCACTCTTATTATAGTCCAGTTATTCTTTGCAAACTTCTTTTTGTTAGGATGAAAAGTCTGCCGACAGCTCAACCCATGTTCTTTATTTTTACCGCACCAATCAGCTAGTTAACTCAGTCAATCAAAAAATCTAAGAATGTCCTGTGACGGCTGTGACAGCTACTCGTCTACTCCACATGGAGCGAAACGCTGCGTGGCAAGATCAAGTTAAGTAAACAATAATTGATTAAAGCAAGGAAAGTAAATGTGTCAAAAATTACATGATATGGAGAAAATATACAAAATTTACGCCAAACTTACAGATCTTTACTATAATTTATTTATTCTGATATCGTGAACAGATAACCAAATACTATATTCCAACTTTTCCACTCTGCTGTTTATTAAGTACCAGTAATAGAACTTGATGAGACGGGAAAATGTCTGCCCGTCCGTGTGTTTGTACGCGCGATAACTCAAATACGCTTTATCGGATTTTTATGAAACTTGGTATACGCATTTATAATGTCCATGGGAAGAAGTCTATTGATATTGGACCAAATCGGTTGGCCGGTACCGGAATAATGCCCAATTTAGTGCCTTTTTATGGTAATATATCACAAAGGCGCGGATAACTCAAATACGGTTTATCGGATGTTCATGAAACTTGGTATACGCATTTATAACGTCCTTGGCAAAGAGCCTATCGGTTGACTGGTACCAGAGTAACAACTAATTAAAGGTCACATGCTTTTTTAAATGATGTCTATACTACAATGTTGCATTCCTAATCAGTGAGAGCTTTGTCTGCAATGCAGTCAGAAGTTTTTTTATATAGTTGATCTAGTTGAAATTGAGTACTACATGAATACTGTTATATACACAAGGTACATTACTGTTAAATAATTATCGGAGTTATTTGCCACTGAATTTTGTGAATGTTGACATATTTTAAGAATTTCAAGTTGCAATACATTGAGATTTGACAAATAACACTATTCCTTTACATATACTCATCATACTGACTGAGTTGGCCGAATGGTAACGTCTTGGATTCGTATTCTGGAAGTCCCTGGATCAAATCCCGTTTGTTTATTTTTATGTGAGTGAGCGATTGTCAAGATATCACAAATCTGTAGTTCTGGCCGATTTAAGTCTGATTAATTAAAAAAAACCTTATAATTACAATTATAACTGATTAAACCAAAGCATTCTGGCACTTTGTTACATGAGTTTGCCTGATTTTATTAATTTCCAACAAAGCATTAAAATTGCTACCACTAGAATAAAAATAACAAATCTTGGGGTTGAAATTAGCACAGGGCTTGCTTGAAGGGGAATGATTACTCAAAGGGAAGTCTGTCTCTCACTTAATTATAATTACAAGGCAAAGCACGAGGAAATGTCGGGGTATGCACATAACAAATTTTCCCTGCAATCGAGATCACATATTTTTCATGCAATGTTGCTAACAAACACAGGCAATTCCTCGATTACCGTCCGTTCCGTTCCCAAGAAAAGAAGAGAGGAACGATTGTCAAAGTAATGAAATTTCCCAGCGCATGAATAGATTCAATATGGCACGTACCGAAACGCTAACTCTGGGACCACATGTAGCTTTGTTGCGGTTCGTAAAACTTGGTTACACTAAGAAGCCTTTGTTTGTAGTTCTTAAGATAGGTCCTACTAACATTGATTTTATTGTAAGATTTGAGGCTTTCCTGGCGAATCTTATGTAGAAAATCTTCTCGGGTTTGCAGCCAGGTGAGAAGTTTGTTGTGGTCCAACGTTTCCGAGGCTGACGCTGCCTCCATCCTCAGGGAATCTGAAGTGTCGAGTTTTGACATGTAGGGGATATATACCTTATACCAACCCGAGTTGGGCGGAGTCGACCAATCAGCAGCTGCTCCCTGATTGGTCGACACCGCCCAACTCGGGTTGGTATATATATCCCCTACATGTCAAAACTCGACACTTGACACTTCAGATTCCCTGAGGATGGAGGCAGCGTCAGCCTCGGAAACGTTGGACCACAACAAACTTCTCACCTGGCTGCAAACCCGAGAAGATTTTCTACATTGATTTTATTCGTCATCCTGCATGATCCCATACGAAATAAAATAAGGAAAACTGATATAACAAAGTTACTAATGCGATGCTATTTGAATTCAGAATCACAAAATAAGCACTAACAAATAAAGTTAAAATAAAGGCTCAGAGCCATAGAGGGCCATCTCCACTAGCAGCAAAAATGAGGTAGTGACACTTTGCGGTAGGGTTTTGAATTGTGCTTCAAGTATTTAATAATGTGGTCCATGTCCAGGGGCCTCTCATTTATGTATTGCTAGCTTAAATGGCCCGGCGTCGCCCGGGTTTTTATTTTGTAATTGGAAATTAACTTATAAAGAACTTTCAATTTTTAAATTCTAGGTCCTAATATAGGTATTTATAATTTGAAATAGGAAGAACGACTTATCACACTCAAACTATTCCCTCAGAAAACGCTTGATATAGCTTTTTGTGGCTCATAGAGGATCTAGAATTTTGCATCCCATCGCTTGTACACACCAAGCCTGGTAGGGGTTCAAATATGAAGAAACAAAAATTCCAGTAACATAAAATTGTATTGTCTTCCCGGAATATTCTATTCTATTTTTCACTCTCAAGTTATCACATAACCGTTTTGGGGAAGAAATTAAACAGAAATGCAATATCACTTTCATACTTCTCTCCCCAAAACATATTACCATACCTCGTATTGTTTTCTCTATGTCCAGGGTAGAGAAAGTTATGTGACTGCATTATTTTAGTGGATTTCATTCTGTAATATTTATTTATAACATGAATTATTTGGATAACTTCTCTTATTTGTCAAAAGTGCATTTCATTTGTTTTTTCCAAGCCCATCTGATACCATTTGGCAACAATATATTCTGTGATTTGGAATTGATAATTCTATGTAAAAAGGGATTAAGTATTTTCAAAAACATTTAATTTTTGGCATTTAGAATCAGAATTTTTCAAAATCCTTTCTTAGTGAGCACCTACATTATGAAACGAAGGTACTGTCAAAATTCCAAGTCTCTACCTGTTACAGTTTAGGCTGTACGTTGATTCCTGTCATTCAGTCAGTCAGGACAAAGCCTTTTATATATATAGAGATATAGAGATTAAACTTTACTTCTTGGTCTCTCCTTTTACTTTCTCGCTTATACGTAGTATAGAGAAAGTATTGTGATCGTGACAAAAAATCGAAATCGAGTTAACACCGAGAAAGCATGTTTCACGATGCCTAGAAACCGAAAAACGTGTTTTTGGTTTGACGTCTGTCCGTCCGTCTGTGGACAAGCACAGCGGGTAAACGGTTCATTGTATTTACTTCATTTTTTGAATTAAGGACTTTTTCGAAATTTTGTCGAGCCGCCCAGAAATTTAGTTTTACAACTGAAATATTAAGGGGACTTTTCATGAAAACTTTTTTAAAAATTTTGATTTCTGAAAAAATGGCTCTAACGATTTTAATAAAAATTTAAAATCGGAAACTCTTGTCTATGACTAATAAAATGGCTATATCTGTATTTCTGCAAAAATGACTTAAGGGGCACTTTACTCGTATCCATTTTCAATTTTTCTAGATTATATCCATTACAGTAGGCGATACACGAAAACCTACCACAGTAAAGTTGTAGAGAAAATTAAAATGAACATTTTTTGTTTAACACATTTCTTTATACGTTTAATAGATATCAAGATAAAAACGAAATAAGTACGGCTTAATGCGAATTTCAGAACATACATATCAATTAAAATATGAATGGCATTTTGTTGCCCCTAGTAACAAGAAAACTATAGGCCTAATGTACACTTATTGTTGTGAAATGCAACCAGTTTAGCTCAGTCGCAATGAACACACCAAAACCAATTACAGCGAGGTGATATGGGCTAACAGGGAGGAGGTCCTGAGTTCAAATCAAACCTTGTGGCCGCCCAAATTGACTTGGGTTTTTCATGGTTTCCTCATTCGCAAAGGCAAACGCCGGGTTTGTAGGACATGCTTACTTTCCATAACTCATCGCCGCTACGTCACTGGATATTATAATAGTTTAAACTGAATATCACAAAAGAAGACATCACTAAACAATAGAATCAGATGACACGAATGAGTTGCTACTATAGACTAATGGTTCACGCAACCATACTAAACACATGATATAACCTACATGAAGTTGCGTGCAATATAACCTAAGTAGTAGTAGTAGTTGTGGCGAAATTCAATTATAAGTCGCCCCTTAAGTTCCGCCCATTCGATATTCACATTTGCCCGGACTGTGTGATGTATTTTGTTTCTGAGCGAAGCAGAGTGACCAACTGTCCTTGTATATTGTCGCAAGTGCCTTGTATTCACCTCTACATATAGCTAAATAATGGATAACACTAACCACATAGTTAAGTGCGCGAAGCGGAGGCGGCAGCCGCAGCGAAGCGCCCTTGCATTTTCTAATAATGTACGATACACTGTTTGTAGGTTTCGAAAATGTGGCATATTATATCTCCCGCGAAGTTTGTCAGCCTGTCACCTCTCGTCTAGTGGTATGACGTCACACCTCCAACGTCCAATCACGAGTTTCTTCATAATACGAGGAGAGAAGAATTCGCTAGATCGTGGTATAAAAGAAACTGCATCGGTGATGGTGGGTTGGGTGGGGCCGTTTTATCCCAAGGTGCGACTTATATTTGAATTTTCCCGTAGTAGTACTAGTAGTACTAATAATATGCAGTTTTACTGTCATTCATTATTATTATTATTTCACGGTAAAAGCATTAAAAATGAAGATCGACTCTGATGGTTTCCGTTCTAGATACTTCTTAGTTTTATGAAAATGTAATAAATAAAATTTAATTGTCCCTATAATTTACTTTTTTCTGTGCTAGCCTTTAACACGTATATGCGAGAAAGTTTGTGCAACATATTTTTGCACCATTTATTTCTTTAATGGCACATGGCCCACTATGGCTCTGAACCCTTATTTATTGTCAATGAATATCTTCCGAAACATGACATTCTTGAGTCTGAAAATAAATATGCACTTTGCTTAGAAATTCGGAGTATAATAATTATAATTTATTCAATATGATACCTCTCGTTGAAGAAATAGTTTGAGTGGAAAACTCTGGAGATACAGGGATCGAAACCAATGACTTGCCCAAACACTTCTCTATTTGCAATCTGGTTATTACAACCAGCGTAATGTAGCAGCCACACAAACTCAGTTTCTAACAAACTCTGTCTCACAAAATTCCGTGGCGCTACATCCGGCAGGATATATCTGGGAGCAATAATAATTACAGATACAAATTAATCGAATATACAGGAAGCAAACTTTGTAGGTATAAATATGACTGTCATGAACGCACAGCCAACGCCATCTGTTAACATAACAAGACAGTGTAGAAAATCTTCTCGGGTTTGCAGCCAGGGGAGAAGTTTGTTGTGGTCCAACGTTTCCGAGGCTGACGCTGCCTCCATCCTCAGGGAATCTGAAGTGTCGAGTTTTGACATGTAGGGGAAATATATACCAAACCGAGTTGGGCGGAGTCGACCAATCAGGGAGCAGCTGCTCCCCTACATGTCAAAACTCGACACTTCAGATTCCCTGAGGATGGAGGCAGCGTCAGCCTCGGAAACGTTGGACCACAACAAACTTCTCACCTGGCTGCAAACCCGAGAAGATTTTCTACATAAGATTCGCCAGGAAAGCCTCAAATCTTACATAACAAGACAGTGTTCCATTGTGAGATTAATTGCCATAGCAACCGGGGGGGGGGGGAAGAGCATTTTATGACTTGGATGGAACTCACTATGCGGGGTTTTTTGGGCCCAGAGAACTCGAATCTGAGGTCTTTTTGAAGTGAAACTTCTTTAGCCGCGGTAGGGGTAAATCGAGAAGTTGTGTAACCCTCAAAAATCTTCACGAAATTAATGTAACGCTCAAAATCGTCACGAAATTATTGAGGTGTGACGGAACGGACTGCACAGAAAACAACTCAATTATTAGGCTTATCCAAAGTTTAAAAAGTCCAGCAATCCAAAATTGAAAAAATCCAATAATCCAAAATTGAAAAAATCCAAAAAATTAATACAAGTTTCATTTCTGTCGCGTGGCGTTTCACGTACACTTTTTTTTACCCGGGCATCGCACTTTAATCGTGAAATGAAACCGGGATTTTAGTTTTTTTAATTATCAATTGTTTGTGCATGATTTGGGTAAGGTTCATGAGTCTGTGGTACGAACCTTTATGCCCACACGGAATTATTTGTATTTGTTAAGAAAAAGCAATATAATTAAGAATAAAATTATCCAATTAATGCAATGTATTAAGGTAGAAGTTAAGTTTCGTCTGAAATCAGGAAATGCTTGTTTTTAGGCAGTTCGGAAACTTTTATCTTCTCGTCTTCTCTGCAGAAACGTAAAAATAAAAATGTTGAAGCAGTCACGGTCTCATAAGAAGGTCGACGGTCGTATGGTACGATCTTATCTTCTTCGTACGACGTCGATGATTAAGTTCTGCTTTACTGTCAGGGAGGTTGACGGATATTTACAGGTTTTTACACAAGATAACACATTTTGATAATTTCAATATTTATTATACAACACACGTTCAAGGGCGCCCATATAATATTTTCTAGGGGGGGGGGCAAATTTTTAGTTAATTTATTTTTTGTCCCTTTAACATCTTGGGTTAGTTTGTAACATTACATTAATAATATAATAATTGTAAGTGCAACAATGAAGTAGCCACAAAATAATTTCGGGGAGGATCGGAAGTGGCAGGGGATTTGGAATACCCCTCAAGCAAGGGGGTCGTGGGTCCATCCCCAGAAAATTTTAAAATATTCAGCTAATTAAAATCACTTTCTACGCTATTTTAGCACTGAAAAACTAGTTAGGAAAATTGTTTACGTGCCAATGTAAACAAGAAATCGTTACCTAAGTCGGGGGTCCACCCCTGGACAATTTTTAAATAATGAACTAGTTGAAATCACATTTTACGCTATTTTAGCTCTGAAAAACTAGTTAGGAAATTTGTTTACCATACTCTAAGACATGCGAACTTAAACAAACCTAAGTTATAATACTCATTACTATTTATAAGAAAAGTTAAATAACACAAGGAACAATGGAAATAACAGGCCTACTCATTAGCCTATGTTATGGAAACAAAATAACTGCTATATCATATTTGACACACCCACAAAAATTGTTTAATTTATTAATATTTTTGAAATACAAAAATAGAATTTTAGGTTTTGATTTTTGGGGGTTCAAACCCCCAGGATCCCCTTTTCTAATCCAGTGTGGATTCTGCTTCCATGGTGTCGATATGGTAAAACTTCTGCAAACTTATGTCTCTACTGACTTTCAAATAATTGTCTTAAAAGAAAAAAAACAGACTATAATTATTAATATTGAATTATTTCCTTTCCCTGAGAGCTAGGGGGGGGGGGGCCTCGGCTCCCCCTGCCCCCGGGTATGGGCGCCCTTGCACACGTTACACTCTTGTATAATAATCTAGTATTGCCTACATGGCTATTCAGTTGAAGACTGCTATTTATAAGATTTTCTAATTAAAAACTTGACTCGTCGGCAGTTACTTGAATACTCATGACTGATATTTTTATAGGATACAAGATGCGTATCACAAATTCTATAATTTTAGCTACTTTGAAGTTACACTGATTTTCATTGGTTCACATATACATTACTTAAGGTTCTAAGGGGGCTAATCATAAGTAAAAGGGGGTGAGTATACTTCTCTACTACTTGCAACTTTAACTTTAGGTTATCCACCCTTCGCTAAAATCTCCAGCTTTACAATATTTTGACAAAATCTTATTTACTATCAAGTGTATGTTATAAAGTTTTATGACACCTCAGCACACAGAAAAAAAACTTAAGGTTCTGAATACTTCTTTGAGGGGAACACTACCGCCTACCAGATGTTTTCACATCCTAGGTTTATTCCAAGATATAAATTTTCATATATTATACCACTTTCCTCTGTACTTATTTTAAGTACATTCAAAACCCTACCAATGTATAAGACAATTATTAAGTGCCAGTATGGTACTTTATGAGATTGTGTGGGGGACGAAAAATGTCTTGTCCGTCTGTCTGTCTGTCTGTCCGTCCGTCCGTCCGTCCGTGTGTCTGTACGCGCTCTAACTCAAATACGCTTTTTCGGATTTTCATGAAACTTGGAAAACACATTTATAATGTCAATGGGAAGAACCCTATTGATATTGAACCAAATCGGTTCACCGGTACCGGAGTAATGCCCAATTTAGTGCCTATTTTAATAGAGTAGAAAGGCGCCATAATTCAAATACGCTGTATCGGATTTCCATTAAACTTGGTATACGCATTTATGACATCCATGAAAAGTACTCTGTTAAATTTGAACCTAATCTGTTGGCCGGTACCGGAGTAAAACCCAATTTAGTGTATATTTTAAGGCGCAATAGCTCAAATACGCCTTATCGGATATTTATGAAACTTCGTATACGCATTTATACTATCCATGGAAAGACGTCTGTTGATGTTCAACCAAATCGGTTGGCCAGTACCGGAATAATGCCCAATTTATTGCCTTTTATGTTAATATATGAGAAGTCCCGATAACTCAAATATGCTTTATTGGATTTTCCTGAAACTTTGTATACCCATTTATAATGTACATGGGAAGACGTCTACCGATATTGGACCAAATCGGTAGACCGGTACCGGAGTAAAACCCAATTTAGTGTCTATTTTAAAAACGCGGTAACTCAAATACGCTTTACCGGATTTTTATGGAATTTGGTATACACATTTATAGTGTTCATGGGAAGAGGTCTACTGATACTGGATGAAATCGGTTCACCTGTTTCGGAGTAATGCTCAATTTGGTGCCTATTTTATGATAATATACGTATTCGAAAGAATTTATATAAAAAAAAAGCAAATCATTTATCATGACAACATAGTTAATTGTTTTACTGTGATATTTTACGGCTTTGGAAATTAAAATAGAGATAGCTATGACCAAAAACACTATTGTTTTACATGCGCTTATAACTTACAACTAGACCGTTAAACTGACCCAGGTGACCGAGATGGTAACGTTTTGGCCTCACGTTATGGAGTTCCATGGTTCAAATCCCGAAACCAGCCAATTTCACTTTCTTTTTCGTATTTTTATGTGAGTGTGCGATTGTCAAGATATCAAAAATCTGTACAGTTCAGCTGATGCTGGAAGATTTTAATCTGATTAAAAAGAAAACTAGACCTTTGTTCTTCCCTAAGCCCTGCTTAATGAATAAATCTGGAGCTTAACTTGTAAATCAATTAAAAAACATATTCTGCATATCATAATTGCAGTCATAACTGATTAAAAAAAACATACTGGCACTTTTTTACATCAGTTTACCTGATTTTATTATCCTACCGGTTGTATTATACCAGCAGGTGCCCGCGGCTTCGCCCACGATAATTAATTGAAAAATTAAAAATTAAGAGTATAATAATTATTAAAGCATTATATTTATTAACACTCGCACGGGAATCATTCATAAACTAAGTCATTAATAATTAATGAAACAGCTAAAATTCCTGCTTTAGAGTACATTCCACGATATGAAAGCGCCGCCTGGGAAAACGATCTCAGATTCGATTATGGAGTTCCAAAGCGACCTGTTAACACTGATAAAACGTATTGTTTCTCAACTGTTTGTTGACAGATGAATATGATGTGATCTTTACTTGATAAATTCAGTGTAATTTTCAGAAATTACATAATTTTTCAAGGGAAGGAGTGGTTTTATTGTCCGCGATACTTCCAGGGTTAAACTATCATTGCATTACAGCTGGTGCCCGCGGCTTCGCCCGCCATTATTAATTGACTCCAGGTTTTTTAAGAAATTTACACTGGTAGTTTATTAAAAATGTTTGGGGTTCAAAGCTATGAAAATTGTAAGTAAAAATAAAATTAGAACATTTGTTCATTGTGTTCATTTCACTTAGGCCTTATATAATAAAGAAACGGTTTTCCTTCCTAATTTTGTAGTCGTCATGAAAGTTTAGACTGCGAGAGACGAACATCGCCGAGTATACCCGATGTCTCACGAAGCGGGCGAGCAAGCACGCTATTTAGGGCCGTTGAATTGTATAAGAGTAGATAGATAGATGGATGTGAGACATGGCCCCAAACATAATCTGAGAATGTTCGAAAACAGGGGGGTTAAAAATATATATTTGGGCCTAAGAGAGATGAAAACTGCACAATGACTAGCTACATAACCTGTACTCGTCACAGGATACAGTAAGGGTAATTAAATCATGGAGGATGAAATAAAAGTGGAAAGAGAAATGTCAAAAATATTAACTGGGAGAACCGAAGGGAAAAGACCACGTGGAAGACCTAGACGTAGGTGGGAGGACAATATTAGGATAGATTTAAGGGGTGGTTGGATGGAGTTAGCACAGAATATGGTTGAATGGCGGGCTCAGGTAAGCGCGGCAATGAATCTCCGGGTTCCATAAAATATAATGAACAAGCATAAGCGGGCTAACTAAATGCAAGCGATCGACAGATCCATGCTTCACGTTGATGCTGTTCTTTTCAAGTTGCCATGGCAGCAAAACAAGGCCACCTGCAATTAATTTCACAACTGAAATGTTTTAGCAAAAAGCGGTGCTTCGATAGCGTTACGCATCGGAACATCATCGTTGGAGTAACGCCGATGCATTGGGAATTGCGTGGGTGGCCCGGGATTTCATTCAACCCACGCACATAAAATCTATATCTGTACTACGTCCCACACATAAGCGAACCACGTTCGTGGGTTCGAGCCCAGACATGTCAAACAAGTCAACAAATCGACCTAACGCGGTTGTACAGTTTTGTGGTTTCGTTTGGGTACCCACCTCGCCGCGCTAAAATTAGCCAATCCAATGACATTGAACTTGTAAGGTAGCTCACATTTGCTATCTACAACAAACTATATAGGCCGATTCAAACAACGAAAAATGGATTGAGGGGCGTCAAAATACATAGAGCTAGCACCTCCACAATTACAACTTTTCTAATTCCAAATCGTCATTAATTCGATTTTATTTATTCAAGTTTGACTGTATATAATTATTTCATCATCATCATCAATAATAATAATAATAATAATAATAATAATAATAATAATAATAATCTGAAAAAAGTGGGAAGTTGACCAAGAAGACAGACCGAAGGAAAAAACTGTAACAACATGGACAAACGAGAGGAAGGAAGCTCACAGCCAAAGGATGAAAGGAATATGGAGTCAAAGGAAAACACAGAAACGCCTCTAAGTACGTTGCGAAGTCCGACATGGGCTCATGCGCGAAAAAAAAGAAGAAAAAAAAAACAAAAAACAAAAATAATAATAATAATAATAATAACAACAATAATAATGAAACAACGAGCGGGATCGTGTTTGGGCTTACAGAACCTGAATTCGTGATATGGCCTCAATGTTGAAATTATATAACTTATAATGACAACTAGTGACGCGAAATGTAGTTCAATTTAAATTAGGTCAGTTGGAGGTATTGTCATTGCTATTGGTTGAAATGCCACAATTCTTACACTAGATGATCTAAATAGTCACGAAATAATTAACAAAACGAGCGCTAGCGACGACATTTTATGTTATTATGAATCGTAAATTTTAAAAGGAAAATAATTTCATTTCACTTGTGCTTAGAATAGCAGTCAAAAAACGTTTTGGTAATTTCGTAATAATAATAATAATAATAATAATAATAATAATAATAATAATAATAATAATAATAATACTATTTTATTGTCATGGAGCAGAGCTATAGACAACGTCATGATGTATGTGTGTGTATATAGTTTACAATTAAATTAATAATAAAAAATGTAATAAATATATGCATTAATAAAAGCTTACCCTTACAATATGTACATAAGAAGGGTGAAGTTAAGTAATGATGTATTTACTAACACTAAAAACCTTCCTTATCCTAGTTAAATTAAGTTACTGTAAAATAGTAAAATTCCTACAATGTGTACATGTCAAGATTAATATAATTATATGATTAGTAGTTAATTAAATGGCTGGTCAAGTAACCAAAATTAAAACATACATTTTCCTAACTAAGTTAAATTACCATAAAAACAATAATATCAACACAGACAACATAAGACAATAAAAACTACAATACAGACAGAGTCCATGTGATTGTATATGTTACAATATAGCAGTGTTCGGTCCAAATTTGTCTTTATCATTAAAAAATTCTTTTATTTCATAATACGGTGTGATAATTAACCAGTTATATAGAGTCTTTTTAAATTTTGAAAAGGGTAGCTGTATAAGTTCCAGAGGTAAACTGTTGTACATTTTTATTCCCATCACATCGAAGCTCATAAGTGATTTGGAAAGTCTGTGATAAGGTAAGTAGATGTGCTGCTTGTTCCTAGTATTGTATGAATGAATATCGTGTTTTTGTTGTACTTCCGTTGAATTATTTTCTTTTATGTAGATGAGCAATGTATATATGTACAGGTTTATTACTGTCATGATTCTTGTTTGAATAAATAGTGGTTTACAGTGTTCTAATTTATGAGAATTACTTAATATTCTGATAACCTTTATCTGTAGCAGAAGAATGTCATTTACATGACTATTACCTCCCCATAGCTATATGCCGTAAGAGATTACACTATGGAAAAATGCAAAATAGGCTGTTCTCACATATGTATCAGTAACATGATTTTTTAGGTTTCTTATTAGGTATATAACTCTAGACTGTAGTGGAATTCAGGCTCTTTCGGTTGGCAACAAATGACGTATGAAAACGAATGAACGTAGCTTCTACATTTTCTGAAAATACTAAATCGTGATCCATTCGTACAGAATATTTATTATAATATCTGTCTTCAAGTTATATGGGAAATTAAGGAACTAATCTGGATAAATCATTCGCTTTGACTCGGAATTGCAGACTTTGAATGAATGGGGAAGAAATGTAGGTCGTAACTAATGTTTTAAGCGATACTATTATCATTATATTGTGCATTGTCAAACATCATCCAGTTTATGGACGAAATTTATATTATTTTGTTTAAGGGGAGATGATAGTTAACGCTAGCAAAATGATAGAAAATGTATCGTATGCTCAAGAAGCCATAACTCAGGTGTTAACAGTCGGATTTAGTTGAATTCTTTTATGCTTTGCAAGTGCACTCTGCAGTTTAAAATAAGCAGAGAATGGTTGTTCTAGAACTCACTGTTTGGTAGGAAAGAATTTTTTAACACAGGTGATAATTTAGTTTTACAGTTACTTCCCTTGACATAGGTACGCTTTATTCAAATTCTGTAGCTTAGATTTTTGTGAAACTTTGGGAACTTACTAACAATATTATTTACCCTAGCACAATCAGTCTAATAGGCTATGTACAATATTACTGCATTAAAACTTTACGACTAAAAAAAAAAAAAAATCCTTTTTTTAAAATAAAAATAGTTGAAAATTCTGTATAGTCAAGACTTTTCCCAAAATTCTGCTAAGGGAGATTTGTCATCCATCTTTAATGAATTCCTGAAAGTTTCATTATTTTAGCATGAATAGCTTTTCAGAAAATGGTACCCGAAGTACAAAAAAATCCCTTTAGGCAGGCCTACAGGCGGAGGTAGATTTCGAAGTGCTTTTGGTTTAATTTATTGTCGCTGCATAGCCTTCTTTAGTAGTAGCATAGTCTTCTTTAGCCTTGGCATGGTAAACCTGCAGTAATAAGAACTGAATTCGGTAAAGAGGAAGAGCCTACAATCATTTGTTTTGACAACAAGAATAGGATATAATATTCTGGGAGGCCGTGCGCAAGATCAGCAATGAATAAAATTAGCAAAGCCGCTAAACAAGACAAAATTATGATATTATAATAATTCTTTTAAGTGTTATTATTTTCAAACATTAAAATCTCGCGTAATATGAGAGCTATCAAGAAACTATTTATTGATTTGTAGAGTACTCATCAAGAGCTTTTCAACGATACCCCACAAGACGTGGTTTCAAAAGTTTCGAATTTTCATCCCCCACCCCCACCTCCACCCCCACCCTCACTCGAACCCCCGAATCGTTGGTGTCACTGTGAACTCCATAGGGAGTACTCTAATTTATTCAAACAAAGTTTCCCTCTATACTTCATAGGGGCCGAGATATACATTTTTAAAAATTTCAACCCCCTCCCCCGACCACCCCCTTGGGCCAATTTTGCCCATTAACGAACTTGTCCGAACTATTGGGCCTAGAAATAACATAATAAAATTTGGTTCAAATATCTTCAAAATTACGGCCGCTATCGTGTAAAGATATATATAAATATATATATATATAAATATATATATATATAAATATATATATATATATAAATATATATATATATATAAATATATATATATATATATAAATATATATATATATATAAATATCACAAAATTTTTTTTTGAACGGGCGGTGGTTTCGTACTTAGGGGAGCATGAAACGTAAAGATATGAAAGAATTTTTCGAAAATCATAAAGTGGTATCCATTGCAATAGGTAGAATTTTCTTCGAAAATCTACCTAAAATGTAATTTTACAGGAGAGCAGAAAGAAAAGACATGCATGTTCTAACCGTATGGTATTTCATCCATCCAGGTCGCTCTGCTGGGCTTAATAATAACGCAACAAATAAGACCTATATATCAAAATGTTCAGAAAACTATGCTCTATTACATCAGCCTACTGATAACTGCCATCTCCCCTTAATAGACACACGATAATAGTGGTGAAGGAATAATAGTATTTGTAGTGGTTAAAATAAAGGAAATTGATCATTATTAAGGGAAGAGAACGACAGTGGCATCTGGTGATATCCTGTATAATCTCTTTCACGTTACAAAACCCTAATTTTTTACCTTAACGCTGGTTATATCGTATCGCAACCCCGAAGGATACACAACTAAAAAAAAATCTTATTAATGCGCTCAAGTAACTTCCTCTATTCTAAGCATGGGAAAAAACATCTTTCTCACTTCGCAGTCTGATATAGAATAAGAGGCCGCATGGCAAAGAATGCGTATTCAGTTTGTTCACTCTACAAGGCTCTTCTTTATTGATTAAGCATGAAATTGCACCTCTAATACAAACAAACAATATTTTGACTTTCTTGTTGTTACAGCTTAAATGTCTGAGTCAGCTGTAAAGACAGAAGGCGTTTTAACCTCAAAGCAACGCGCAGTAAAACACAAGAAATGAACTTAGGTTAGTACAATATTAAAATTAGCATGAATAGAATCAATTTTGGTCCATCGCTGTGGTGTGGGGGATGCGTTCGCTTCTCTCACGCAGCGGGCCCGGGTTCGATTCCTGGTCGGGACAAGTTGCCTAGGTAGGTTTTTTCTGGGGTTTTTCCTCACCTGTGAGACAAATGTCGGGTAACTTTACGCCCTTGTGGTCCCCGGATATCATCTGGCCTCATTATCATCTCTATCCCATCCTCGCCTTGTTCGGTGTGAATGGTGTGTCTCGTTCTATGTGTTTCTGTTGTCTCGGAGGTGGCCCCGGCATTGGGCTGATCACTCATCCGGGAGGCCCTCCATGCCCTTGTCTGGTAAAAAAAGTATGTATGTGATCCACAGATAATCCCTCTCCCGACAGGTCGTGGCCCTGTAAGGCCCGAGCGGCTTGGGTCGCTTAAATCCTAAAAGGGAGGTAAAACTAAGATAAAGAAAGAATCAATTTTATGTTAAATACAGATGCAGTTTGAATTGCTTCAAGATAATAATAATTGACACATGTTACGTCACGAGGAGTTATCTGCTACCAAAGTCCACGACTCAAGTCTAGTCTGTATTGATAACAGCAAAACACCGTCTTCATTAACAGTGACGATTAATAATGAAAATGCTAAAAAGCCGGCTTCACGATTACAAAGCGCCTCAGCTTCAAGTTCCCTGGGCCCAGTCGATCAATGTTTTCCTATTTAGGCCTAGATTCATGATTGCCCTTACGTGAACCTATGAAACAAGCAGAGCGGGCTAACAATGTGGAAGCGATCCACTATTTACAGGCGATTGAAAGAAATGTCTCTCAGCGCTGCCACCTGCAACTAATTTCACCATCGAATTAATGTTACAGCGAGTTATGAACGAAAGCGAAAATAAAAAATCAATCAATGGTCCAGTGGGAGGATCACCCCTCTTATTTATTTATTTATTTCTTTTACGTTGATTTTACTTTTTTTATTCATCGAAAATAATTAGTTAATAAGACAACATTAAAATTTAATTCGATACAAAACAAACAACAAATCCCTTTAGGCAGGCCCACAGGCTGAGGTAGATTTCTCTGTGTGTATATCAGAGTAGACCATGCAACTACTGATGTGCATGTTTTCTATTGTTGATGTGTTTATGGCGTCTGTTAATTTCGACTGATATTAATTTTAACAAATGGCGGCTCTGAGTCATTGTAAGTAAATATCCAATTCGGCATTTGCCTTTACGATTGGGGAAACCATCAAATAGGCCGGCCACGGAGTCTGAACCCGGGATCTCCCGAATGCGAATCCAAGACGCCAGCCACCTTGCTCAGTTAATGTATTATTCATATTACGATTGTACATATCTGATGAGAAATAAAGGAGGTCATGGTTGATTCCAGCCAATCAGAAGGCGTTCCCCGTTGTTTAACCTAGTTGCAGCACTGCAATCAATTGAGATCAGACGTTGATTGGTGATGAGTTGTAGGCCTACAATAATAGGAGGAAGCGTGCGATGTCCAGCACATAGATGGACTGAAGGGTGGGCGAATTCATCTCGAAGCCGGATTTTTAATTTTCGCTTTCGTTCGCGAGTTATGAGCGAAAAATTGGCAGAGAACGTGAATTTTTTTTTGCGCTGTCGAAGCATTAGTTTTCGGTAATACATCTCAATTGTCAGGTGGCTTTGCTTTTTTTTGTTGTTGTCATAACTTGGAAATAAAAGCATCGCGATTTTTTTTCTCAATACATCGCATGGGATTATCGATCTTTCAATGTGGTGAGTTCACTCTGGTCGATTCATTTGTTTACAATGTCAAGGCCCGCAAACATCTGAAATTTTCAACAAATATTGAAAAGAGATAATTAATGGTAAAAACGTTGGTAGATTTGGACGGAACTCACTGGAATCTGATGTCGCCATTTCCCAGACGGCGCTTTCTAATCCTGGAATGCGCCGTATTTTTAACTGTTTCGTTATGGTTATTAATAATTTAGTTTAGGTCTATGAATGATTCGCGTGCAACTGTCAACATAAAAATCTAGCGATTGAATTAATAATGGCGGCCATCGGCTAGTAGGCCTACATGTGCACTCAACTGCTAAATGTTTTATTTAACAGAAAAATAATTAAAACATTGTATTCATTAGCACTTACATAGTTTTAGGTAAATTGTCTGAATTTTATAATTTTATTCTTAATTATATTGTTTCGCGTAGTAAATAGAAATAAACGAATAAAAGGAATCTTGTGCTGCCATATGCCCGGGGGAAAAAAGACCTCAGATTCAAGTTCCCTAGCCCCCCTCCCCAAGTCCAAGTCATTAATGCCCGGTTTCTATAAACTCGCGAAATACCTATGGGCAAATTATCCAATGGACAGAATTTACACAAGAATAAGTTTTACAAACTCAAATAATTTAAAGGTAACAATCACATACCCTTGTGGCGAGTTTCTACCCAGATAAATGTCCTCTGGGTAAATATGCAAATGACAGAAAAATGCTCCTACAAACTCGGGCTATCAATAATAATTTAAACAATGAGAATCAAAGCCTTCTGAATTAAATTAACTGTACAACTCCAAGGCCTTCCTCATTATATCAAAGTGGGTGATTAGGAGCTAATTTTCCCATGGATAATTTACCCATAGGTATTTTTTATAGAAACAGGGCATTAATGTTCTTTTTTCCCCTCTTGCTATGGCAATTGTTCTGTTTTGTTAATAGGTGGCGTTGGCTGTGCGTTCAAGATAGGCTAAGTTGCTTATGAACAGAAGGACATATGAAAATAATGTCAATGGAGTTAATAGGCAATATTTCATAACTATTGAGCTTTAGACGACGGTTTCTTGAGGAAGTTTGATGAGCATATGTGAAGGAATAACTAGAATATTAACAGAACGAATTTACAACAAATTCCTCAGTAAACATATTCCTTTATTTCTGCCAAAACATCTGAAGCCGTAGAAACGCGCAGTGAAAAAAATCTGACAGATTATTTTAGAGGGGAAAAAAATTAAAAATACTCTTATGAACTTTTTGAAATTTTCACATCGGTTACAGGTTTGCTAAACTTCAAGTTTCTAGCTCATCTGAAAGTGAGTAAAATGTAAGTAAATGATCTATAGACTGGAGTAAGTAATATGTGAATGACATCACTTCTAGGGCAGCTAGAAACACGAAATTTTGCACGCTTATGGCTGCTGTGTGTGCCAATATTCCTGCCAAATTTTACGATTCTATCTGTCCTATAAGTGAGTCAAAAATTGCATAATTTGAGGAAAATATACGAAATATACTAATTCTAACTAAGGTATAACCAACGCAGTTACGACAAAAAAGAAATCATATGACCAAACTTATAGATCTCTCAAAATCGATGGTGCAATCTGTTTACCTACTATAAGCCTCCAAAGAAGGTCTGCATACTTGCACAGACCTTATACCTGATTTTAGAAAAAAAAAATCGCAATATGTGAAGAGCCATTAAGAGAAAAGGATGTATCTCTCAGGTCTGAAACTTTTTAGGGAAGGAGGATAGTATAAACAGAAAAAATGCAGGTGAGCCTTAGTTTTATCTTTAACATTTTTAATTTTAAAAGAGATTTTTATTTTGAAAACATTAACATTTACCAATTGTTTCGTTTTTTTACAGTTAAGTAGACAGGAAATATTGTACAGTTTATACTCTTTTACATGACTTTTGTTTGAACCAAAGAAACAAAGAAGCTACAGAGTTTACGCCAACATTTGTAAAATGCAAAATAGGTTGACGCACCAAGTCAAAATGGCCGCTCAAAAAGAAATAGAACATCTAAAAAATTAATTAATACTTGTAAGATTTGAGGCTTTCCTGGCAATCTTATATAATAGGTAGAGACTTGGAATTTTGACACTACATTCGTTTCATAATGTAAGTGCTCACTAAGAAAGGATTTTGAAAAATTTTCATTTTAAATGCCAAACATCAAACATCAAATCTTTTTTGAGAATAATTAATCCCTTTTTACACAGAATTATCAAATCCAAATCACAGTTCTCATGACAACAGTGTATTGTTGGCATTGGTCTCAGGTAGGTTTGGAAATAAATGTTGACAAATTAGAGGAGCTATCGATAGAATTCATGTTATAAATAAATATTAAAGAATGAAATCCACGAAAATAATGCCGTCACATAACTTTCTCTAGCCTGGAAATAGAGAAAACAATACGAGGTATGGTAATATGTATATTATTATATCGCAGGTTTTTGGGGAGATAAATATGAAAGTAGTATTGCATTTCTGTTTAATTTCATCCCCAAAACGGTTTTATGGTAACATGAGAGTGAGAAATAAAATATTCCGCAAAGACAATACAATTTTATGTTACCGGAATTTCTGTTTCTTCTTATTTTAACCCCTACCAGGCTTGCTGTGTACAAGCGATCGGATGCAAAATTCTAGATCCTCTATGAGCCATAAAAAGCTATACCAAGCGTTTTCTGATGGAATATTTTGAGTGTGATTAGTCGTGTTTCTTCATTTCAAATTGTAAATACCTATATAAGGACCTATAATTTGAAAATCGATAGTCCTTAATAAGTTAATTTCGAATTGCAAAATACAAAACCCGGGCGACGCCGGGCCTTTTAAACTAGTCTAACAAGTCATTTGCTAAAAACTGATTTTGTATCGGTCGAGTGCATCGAGAAGCGATGTGACGATATAATTGGCTTGGAGACTTTGCAATTTTTTAATTCCGTTGCTTCTGACTTCAATATAACACAGCCTGGAAGCTAAAAGTTGTAACTAAATTTGTGTTGAAGTTCTGTTAGGCTATTTGGTTATGCACACATTTGCTGTTTCGTAATCTGGTGAAGACAGATTAGGTCTGAATCTCTTTCAATGTCATTTGTTTCTTATCTTACCGTCATTAGTCTGATAATCAGCTTTCCATGTGAATGACTTCCTATCCACGTCAACAATATTCCTTTATTTTCCAACAAAAAACATCTGAAAGCGTACAAATGCGCAAGCAAAATATCTCAAAGATCTTTTTCTTTTGAACGGTAAAAAACTAAAAGGGTAAACTTCTTGGAATATTTCTGGTAGAAGCTGTAAGAATGCTGCGCATTGCAATCGTTTAATTTTAAGATTGACACAGTTGCAATGTACACTTGTATATATCAAACGCAGCATGTCTGTTCTAATTTTATTTTATGCCTCCAGTCGTATTAATTTAGCCTACTTACTTGGTTAGTAACAAAATGATGGTCTTTTATATTGTAAACTAGCTTAAAAGGCCCAAATTTTGTATTTTGTAATTGGAAATTTTCTTATGAAGGACTTTCGATTTTTAAATTATAGGTCATTATATAGGTATTTATAATTTGAAATAGGAAGAACGACTTATCACACTCCAACTATTCCCTCAGAAAACGCTTGGTATACCTTTTTATGGCTGATAAACGATGTAGCATTTTGCACCCCATTGCTTCTACACACCAAGCCTGGTAGGGGTTCAAATAAGAAGAAACAGAAATTCCGGTAACATAAAATTGTATTGTCTTTGCAGAATATTTTATTTCTCACTCTCATGTTACCATACAACCGTTTCGGGCCATACTTCCCTCCCCAAAAACCTGGGATATAATAATATACATATTACCATACCTCATGTGGTATTCTCTATGTCCAGGGTAGAGAAAGTTATATGACTGCATCATATTGTGCATTATTTTCGTGGATTTCAATTTCAATATTTATTTACACCAATGAATTATATCGATAGTTTCTCTAATTTGTCCAAGTCCCGTATCATTTACTTCCAAAGCTACCTGAGACCACTGCCAACAATACACTGTTGTCATGTGAACTGTGATTTGGATTTGATAATTCTGTGTAAAAAGGGACTAAGTGTTCTAAAAACATTTGATTTTTGGCATTTAAAATGAATTTTTTTCAAAATCCTTTCTTAGTGAGCACTTACATTATTAAACGAAGGTACTGTCAAAATTCCAAGTCTCTACCTATTATAGTTTAGGCCCTACGTTGATTCTCTGTCATTGAGTCAGCCAGTCAGTCGCGGTGGTTGCAAAAATAGTCATACTTGGTGGCTGAAAATCATTGTTCACTTCATCCCTTACGTTGTCTGCGCAGCTGTATACTAGATGGCAGGACATTTGGTAACCTTCCAAAATGGCTGCACGGTAAGCAATAAAATTATTTACAAATATTAAACGACGTACGATACACGTGGTAAAACGATTTTATTTTGCTGCACTCGCTCTTAAGGGCTCGTTTCGCAAACATACCCATTCACAACACGTGTGCCGAAACACTCTAAATTACGGTAACAGTGCCACAATATTTTTCTTGGTAATGTTTTCCACACTGACCGCCTTTACTTCCTGTTAAAGAGGCCAAAGTGCACTTGATAACGACCAGTGCGATGTAATTGGCTGAAATCAAGGTTCTCAACTGACCAGGAGATGGCACTGCAGTCAATTAAGTTAAAATGTGAGTTTGACCGTCATCGAGGTCAGTAAGTAGAGAGGAGCAGCCGACGTCTGTCACGAGGTACGTCACATGCATGCGAAGAAGCGCTATTTCTGTTGTCACGGCCACCTCCGATATTATGACAGTGTCATCGGTAAACACGAAGAGGATCATTGTTACGTCACGTTCGTTTTCATTTGTCATTAATTATTCTGTGAACAGTGTTGCCACCCTACTAGTACGGTAATTTTCTACTAAATAGAGTAATTGCAGCGTAAAATCGTTCGAAAATTTTTATTTGAATGTGACGTATTTATGTAAGACTACAATATGTTATCATGACTGGAGACTTTCTTCTTGACTGCTTTAATTCTGATAACAAATAATAATAAAAGTATTTTTTAGTACACTCTCTCTAAAACAGCTCCTTGTGGGACTGTTAACACACGCCGAAAAATCGAATTTTAGCTAAAATTGCATAAAACTGCATTTAAAATGCAATTTTTTCGGCCTAGGACGCTAAAGTCGTCATGACAATCTATAAACAAAATACAGATAGCACTAAGCAGTCACACTTACTTTAACATGGATTTAAGCATATAATTACTGTAGTCATAAAACAAGAAATTTAAGTCAATGTGTTTATTTATGATAATCCGAATTTTTACCAGGGGTTTTCGCAAAACATGGAAGCCTACTTCATCATATAACAACAAATATAAGCCAACAACTTTTCAAATCTTTGTTCACAAGAGAATCATTGCTTACCCTGGATGCACCAGCATTCAATTGCAATATATTCCTTCTCATAGTGTACTGCTTGCACCAGCTCCAATTCAGTGTTTCTGGCTTGGATTCAAATTTCCTCTGGATTAAAATTCATATTTTCACAAACTTTTCATAAATACTAGTTCGTATGCATTACTGTTTACAGAAAGCTTCTCATAATTAATGCATCTATACCGCATTTCGTATTGTTGTTTTGTGATTCAGGGCGCTGTCAGAATATGACGTCAGCAAATGGCTGACTATACCTTTCATTATAATTAATTATACGGCATTTTTATTTTATTTCATATAATTTAGAGAACTTTTACTAAAAAGAAAAAAAATGGTATGCACCACGTATGCAAAATCATTAGGGGGGGCTCATCCAATATTTCAACATCGGCTTTCGCCTCGGCCGCTTTACTAGATTCGTCCGCTAAAGCGTTATTTTGCGTACTTGATACATAAATAGCTATTAAAGTAGCACTGATAAATTTCATTTCTTTAGTGGTCTAACAAAGCGATAGATAGCTCTGTGATATACACGCTTTTATATATAAACCAGGGATATATATATAACATAAAGTGATAAACATATGTTATTTAATTATGCACATCCCTGTCTTATTTATACTGTTAGTCATATTCAAAAAATTCCTTTAGGCAAGGTTGAGGTAGATTTCAAAGTGCTTTTGGTTTAATTTACTGTCGCTGCGTAGCACTCTTCTTCTTTAGCCTTGGCATGACAAACCCGCAATAATAACTGCAAAAAAGAGGAAAGAGCACTTTTTCAAACATTCAAATCTCGACTTGTATGAGAACTATGGAGAAACTAGTTATTGATTTGTAGAGTACTCATCAAGAGCTTTTCAACGATACCCCATAAGACGTGGTTTCGAAAATTTATAATTTCCACCCCCAAACTCCCCGAATCGTTGGTGTCACTGTGACCTCCATAGGGAGTACTCTAATTTATTCAAACAAAGTTTCCCTCTATACTTCATAGGGGCCGAGATATAAATATTTTAAAATTTCAACCCCCTCCCTCGACCACCCCCCTTGGGCCAATTTTGCTCATTAACGAACTTGTCCCAACTATTGGGCCTAGAAATAACAAATAAAATTTGGTTCAGATATCTTCAAAATTACGGCCGGAACGGACGGTGGTTTCGTACTTAGGGAGGCATGGAACGTAAAGACATGAAAGAATTTTTCGACAGTCATGACATGGTATCCATTGCAATAGGTAGATTTTTCTTCGAAATCTACCTAAAATACCTGCAAATTATCATTTGTAAAATGTTGGGTAGGCCTATAAATTAACTAATAGATTATATAAATTATCTATACATTAGAAATCACGAGAAACTCTCTAGAAGTGTAAAAACAATCACTTTATATATAAGGTATGCACTGTATGTGTATGTATGTATCTATATATATATACATTTTTACATCACTGTGATTTTATTAGTTTTTAGTTAGAAATTTATATACCGGCATATATGACTATTCATTAAAATAAGAGAAGACCTATTGTAATAATGCACAATATTAATGACACTGTAACTAAACTTTTAACGGATAGTACAGATAATAAGATATCTCGTATAATATTTGAGCTGGTGTTTCCGTGTGGATAGCATTCAAATGTGAAATTAATTGGTGGCCTTGCGGGATTAAAAAAAAAAAAAAAAGAGCAAAGCTGAAATCGATGTTTTGCAATATGACACATCAATTCGTCGATCGCTATCATCGTTAACCCGCTCTACTTGATTCATTTGTTTATAAGATACTAGCTTAAAAGGCCCGGGTTTTGTATTTTGTAATTAACTTATGAAGGACTTTCGATTTTAAAATTCTAGGTCATATAGCCTACGTATTGAAATTGGAAATGAAGAACGACTTACCATACTCAAACTGTCCCCGCAGAAAACGCTTGATATAGCTTTTTATGGCTCAAGGGGATTTAGAATTTTGCATCCCATCGCTTCTACACACCAAGCCTGGTAGGGGTTCAAATAAGAAAAAAACACAAATTCCGATAGCATAAAATTGTATTGCCTGTGCGGAATAAACCTGCGATATAATAATATACATATTACCATACCTCGTATGATTTTTTCTATGTCCAGGGTAGAGAAAGTTATGATTGAATCACTTTGTGCATTAAATGAATTATATCGATAGCTTATCTAATTTGTCAAAGTCCCGTTTCATTTGTTTCCAAAGCCTTATGTAAAGACTGCCAACAATAGACTGTTGTCATGTGAACTGTGATTTGGATTTGATAATTCTGTGTAAAAAGGGATTAAGTATTCTCAAAAACATAAAAAAGTTAATACACTCAATGTAAATACATGAAAATGACTAAATAAGGAAGCAAATGACACGAAAATGACCAAATAATGACCTAAAACTGAAATAAATGCCCCAAAAATATAAAATTGCATAAAATTACAAAAAATTAGCTAATAAAAATGTATTTCTATAATCTAGAGGCCATGATTAGGATTGGCAATGTCCATGCAGCATCAATAAAAAGATGACCTGTCATTGGAATCCGGGCCCTGCTGATAACCGATGCTTCAAAACCGCAAAAAAATGCACGTGTTCCCGTTTTTCGCTCATAACACGCGAACGAAAGCTAAAATTAAAAATGTACTATGCCAGAAACCTTCATGGGAGTGTACTCAACAATTTCCCCAAAGTTTCATGGCGATCGGATGAATGGTGTAGCAATGCATAAAGGACAGACACACATACATTCGTTTTTATATATAATATATAGATTATGTATCAAAAATTTATTTGTGTTTTATCTATCTTTTTCCATAGTAGAAAATTTTTAGCCTGATTTTTTTGCAATTTGAAATTTTTGTAACATCAAAATATTACGTTAAATTATTAAAATACGTATGACGGCAATGTAGTGAAGGCCATCTCTATTCAATTTACCACGTTTACATGCGGGATTGAAATCTATCTGAATCCGATCCCAACTCAATACGTTCCCTGTTTACATGGCAAGTTCTAGGAGTGGATTGAGATTTGTTGGACTATTGGCTAACTTGGTTTTGTGTGGCTATTGTTGTGGCTAACCTGTTTAAACATAGGCCGAATTTATTCCGTGATTAAAAATATAAATAAAAGTGTGTTCTATCAATAATTTCTAGTCACCATAAACAAATTATGACATAAAAGAGTAACAATGATATTAATATTATAGTGTGAGTGGGTGTTTTTTATTAAATTGACTATCAGCTGACAGAACAAAATAACGAACGCCATGCGAGTGTATGCGCGCGCACCAGGATTGAGTTCGCTAGCGTTTACATGGAATTGAATACGATTTGAATCCGATCCGTTCCTCTATTTGCAGAGGATCGAATCGAAAATTCATTCCGGACTGAATCCGTGTTTACATGACTATTTCAACACTGGGATCGGACTCAGATCGATCTGAATCCTGCATGTAAACGTACAAGTATGCAATACATTCATTTGTCCACACTTGGTGGCTTTATAAGACATTCACAAGGCTCACTGTTACCACAGTTACTGAACAAACTGCGCATGAGCGAGAATATGATCCTTTCTGCATCGATAACATTTCAGACTCCATGGGGAATTAGAAAATATTGAATTAACCAAACTGTAGCTTTTAAAACGAAAATGCTGTAAAAAAAAAAAAAAAAAAAAAAAAAAAAAAGTGTGCGACAGAAGTGAAACTTGTTTTAAATTTTGGATTTTTTGGATTGTTGGACTTTTTAATATTGGGGTTTTAGCCTTTTTTAACTTTGCATTTTGTATTTTGTATTTTTTATATTATTAAATTTTGGCTTTTGTATTTTTAATTTTGTATTTTTTATTTTTATTTTTGAATTTTTATTTTTTATTTTTTTTTTATTTTTAAATTTTAGATTTTTTACTTTTTAAATTTTGGATTTTTGGACTTTTGAATTTTGGATCTTTGAATTTTTTAATTTTGGATGTTCAATTTTTTTATTTTTTAAACTTTGGATAAGCCTAATCACTGAGTTGTTTTCTGTGCAGTCCGTCACACCTCACTAATTTTGTGACGATTTTGAGCGTTACATTAATTTCGTGGCGATTTTTGAGCGTTACACAAGCTCTCGATTTACCCCTACCGCGGCTAAAGAAGTTTCACTTCAAAAACAAATTCATTGCAATAAACAATAATTGCTGTCAGACTGTAGTGATGCCGCCTCTCATGTGTTTTGTGCAATCCACCCCTCACATTGATTTGTTGGGTAAGATGTTATATTCTTATGCAATGTCACACTTTTCTTACCCCTTTCTCCACCACTCCAGTTCCACGTTTCAACATTTTCAACACAACTGAATCCCTCCAGTGCTACCGACCCCATAGACAAATTATTGAATTCATGGATTCCTTATCAAATTAATGTGACACAAATTCTGGCTTCCATTTATCCCAATTAACCTTACAAATTCTAATTAACTGCATTTTTTTAAACATTCATCGAAATAGGAATTTCAAGGGGAGCGAATATTTATTCGAATTATACAAGGGCAAGTCAATAAGTATCCGCACGCTTTTTAAATTCATTGCAACAAAACCTTCAATTACCTCATTTTTCAACATAGTGCCCTTGCTTCTCAATGATCCATCGTTGCGCAAGCCTCCTGACGCCTTCAGAAAAAAAAAGTTCTCGGCTGAGTAGCAAGCCACATATGCACCGCTTCCTTCAGTTCTTGGTCTGTGATAAATTGACAAGTGGCCAACGAGATGAAAATCTGAAGGGGTGAGATAGGGATTGTATGCAGGATGCTCTAACGCCTCAAAACCCTGTTCCGCAACAGTTAGAGCAGTGTGGGCATGCATTTTCATGCTTCGCCGCAGTAAAACGTTGCCCCCATATCGTGCGGAAAGTCTTCGATGGATTACTGCATGCTGTTCTTCTTTGGTGTAAACGCTGAGCGGTGCAGCCATGTTCAATGTGCAACAGCGCAACACTTAGTGGAGTCATTACGGTCAAACACTCTACAAGCAGAGAAAATTGAACAACATGTCGACATGCGCAAGCACAAAGTGATACAGCCAACCTACATAAAGATTAAAGAAAAAGTGCCTCGTATAATATTTCGAAATATTCAACATCGAATTAGCCAAACTCTACTGTATGTGTAATGACTATTTGGGTGGATACATTAGAGACTTAAATACAGATACACATGTTTCCGTATAATTAGGGACGGTAGGGCTCGCTTTTATTTTGACTTTTTTTGGATTGTTATGGCTTTTCCCTGTGATTATTAACACATTTTAAGAAGCACATAAAGGATTTCAATGTATGAAACTTACACAAATAATGAAATGACGAAAACATTTACTGAGGATCTCGTTCCCTATAAATGCATTTATTAAGTGGCAGAATGGTCTTTCTAAGATTGTATGGTGGACGGGAAAACTATCTGTCTGACAGTGTGTGTGTGTGTAAACAACGTCCATGGGACGAAGCCTTTTGATTTTGGACCAAATCGGTTGACCGATACCGGAGTCCTAACGATTGAAAACAAGACAAAATCAAAATAGGATGGAACATTTTTAGTCTTATGTGCACAGTAAATTAGTGTCCCATATTTTTGGGGAGGAATGTGTGAAAATGATATTTTCTTTTGATTTCAGCCCCAAAATGGTTGTATAGCAACATGAAAGTGGGACATAAGATATCCCATAAAGACAATAAAATGCAGTTACCGGAATTTCTGTTTCCTATTTCAATCCCTGGTGCGTAAAAGCAATGGTTGCAAAATTCTAAATCCTGTATGAGGGATAAAAGAATTTTCTGAGGGAAAGTTTGAGTGCGGTAAGTTGTCCTTCTTTGCTTCAAACTCTGGATACCTACATAAGGACTTACAGCTTGGAAACCAAAAGTCCACCACAGTTTAATTTTGAATTGCTCACAAAATACAGAATCCGGGTGACGCCAGACCTTTTAATATAGTACAGTACAAAGCTGCAAGGCTAACTCACTCACTGACAATTGTTTGCCCACTTCCAGACGAGCCAGAAACTTGAAATTTGGCACATTTATAGTTTGTAGCATGTAACAGACGGAAATATTCCAAAAAGTTCTGATTTTTTTGAAGTGAAACTTCTTTAGTGGCGGCAGAGGGTAAATCTGGAAAATCAGTCACACTAAAACCGTCACGAAATCAGTCACACTCTTACTTGTTTCGGTGCGGACTGCACAGAAAACAATCAACTCAATGATTAGGAGTAATCAAAGGAAATTTTTCAGACCTTACTTCCTCAATGGCAATAGACAATTCCTAAGCAATCTAAAGGTATATTATCTATTTTATGGAACCCGGAGGTTCATTACCGCGCAAATCCAAAATTAAACATCCAAAATTAAAAAATACATATTTTTAAAATAAAAAAAAAACAAAATTAAAAATTAAAACATCCAAAAATCCAAAATTTAATAAATAATAAAATAAAAAATTTAAAAATGAAAAATTTAAAAAATAAAAAATAAACAATTCAAACCTCGAAAATTTAAAAAATTCAAAATTAAAAAGTCCAAAATCCAAAATTTAAAAAGTTCAAAAACCCAATATTAAAAAGTCCAATAATGCAAAACTGAAAAAATCCAATAATCAAAAATTGAAAAAATAAAAAAGTAAAATAAAGTTTTACTTCTGTCGCGTGGCATTCCACGCACTCTTTTTTTTTTTTTTTTTTTACCCACCTAAAACATTCAAAATAGCGGTCACAACTTTAAGGTCTATGCAGACCTCCTTTGGAGGCTTACAGTAAGTAAACGTTAAGTCGTATAAAAACCGATCACCCTATCAGTACATACTTTGACAGCAGTACGTACTTTGACAGAACTAGAAGTTTGGTCCTATAACTTTTGATTTTAAATAAATTTTATATATTTTCCTCACATTATGTAATTTCTAGAGTGATAGGGAAAAAGGGAATAAGTCAAAATACCAAAGTTTTAGGAGAGACAAATAACGATTTATTTTCACAGGATTTTTACAATATTTAGATCAGCTCACCCAGATATTTTTACATCATATAAGATACTGTGTAAAAATATCTGGGTGAGCTGATCTAAATATTGTAACAGTGCTGTGGAAATAAATTATTTGTCTCTCCTAAAACTTTGGTATTTTCACTTATTCCCTTTTTCCCTATGACTCCAGATTTTTGGCACACTTATAGGACACACAGAATTGTAAAATTTGGGAGGAATAGTGGCACATGCCACAGCCATAAGCATAAAAAATTTGATGTAAGCTGCCCCATAGGTAAGGAAAAATTGGCTGAGCCGACATTCACATCTACGACAGTCTAATCATAACATTGATGTTTACTCACTTTCAGATGAGCTGAAAACTTGAAATTTGGCAAACTTACAGCGTTTAGCCTATAACCGATGGGAAAATTCCAAAAAAGCAAATTTTTAATTTTTTCCCCTCCAATACAAACTTTGAAATTTTTTGATTGCTTGTTTGTATGGCTTCAGATGTTTTGACAGAAATAAAGGAATGTTGTTGACAATTCATTCTGTTAATATTCTAGTTATCGGGCACTTTTTCCTTCACATACGCCTATCAATCTTTCTCAAGAAACCATGGTCTAAAACTCAACAGTTTCTGGAATATGGCATATTAACTCTATCTGTTACAGATGTGATTGTCTTGTTTCAGTAACTGGGATAGCGATGGCGACCTCCAACTACAGGAACTTGACAGGTAAGCACAGACACCATAACATCGGTTAAGAAGCGAGACCTCGAATAGTTGTGGAAAATTTGTTTGCTTACAGATCGGCTGACATGTCGGCAAGTTCTCAACATAATGGTAATTCTGGGCTTTATGTTCAACTACATGCTTCGTGTGAACTTGACAATTGCGATAGTAGCCATGGTTATCCCAGGCAACAAAACCGACAGCCACGAGAACATTGTTGCTGCCGAAGAGTGTTCAGGACTTGAGCAGCCCACAACAAACAGTAGTCTCAGCATTGTTACACCTTCAGTCCAGGTAAGTTTCCTCCGTCGTGTGTAACATTGGCAGATATGTATAAAAGTGAGCATAAAGTGAGAGTTTATACTTGCTGAGAACTGTAGTCACCCACAAGTCGTATGCAAAAAAAATCGTAACAACAGAATAGATCCCACTCACAGCCGCAGAGTTTATACTCCGGCTACCCATGCAAAAAATGCACCTGCGTCTGCACGTGCTATGAAAACAACATGGGTATCAATTAAATCACAGCCACGTCGGCGTTAAGAAAGAGGAAGAAAATTAATTAATTATATCAGTCTCGAAGGGACTTCATGGAGACGTGCAAAATGGAAGGACAGGAATTCCATTCAATTTTCATTGAAATTTTGAAACAAAACAAAATTCTGTTCTCAAAATCCCAGTTACCAGTAGTTCGGCTAAAAAAGCAGAAGCTATGAAAGCAGTTGTTACACACAAAGTCAAAATTTAATTTCAATTTCACTGAAACACGAGTTCAAGAAGAAATCAAAACAGATATGAAGAAAACCGGGAAGAAACCCATTATTTTGAAAGCATGGGAGAAAATAATGGGTCATCCACTCTACACTTTCCTTCCTAAATCTGTAAAGCTCCTTGTAGTTCACATCAAGACAGTCCCTACATTCTTTGTAGGTTTTCACCATTTCTGGAATGTTAGTACTCCATAATCCAATGAAACGTCCTCCCACCTCCCCCGTCTCTCCCGTACAGTGAGTGAAGTGAGTGTCGTATTTGTTAGCTTACAAATTTCCTAGTTAATACTCCACCGCTCGGTTTTTATGCATGCGGAATTGAAGTAGGCGCTATGCGACTGAGTACAAAGAGCGTCTTGTCACGTGATCGCAGTGGGTGGGGGGTCCGTTGGGTTTTTATGCATACGAATGCAAGTAGAAACTTGAAATCTGCGAGTATAAACTTTATACTCTCTATACATATCTACCAATGTCTAGATTGTTAGAGGTTAGTAGTTCATTTGACATGTATTACAGCGAGACGATGAAATACGCTTCCAATGGAATGAGTACGAGCAAAACATGATCCTGGGCTGTTTCTTCTGGGGCTACGTGATGACGGAACTGCCTGGGGGTCGCTTAGCTGAGATCATCGGGGGTCACCGAGTGTTTGGGTACTCTATGCTGAGCGCGTCAGTAATCACGCTCCTCACTCCTCTTGCAGCGAGGATGGGATTTGTCGCTGTGGTCATCCTGCGAGTGCTGCTAGGACTCATGCTTGTAAGTTACACCAGTTTCATTTTGTCTATGCGAGGACCAAGCTTTAAGGTGGTTACAACTTATTTACCTTGTTATTATAATGTGTCTAAATTGAATTATACCTTTAACCTGTCACAATAATCTATATTACCACAAGAAAGTTGAGCCATGTGTTTGAGGTGAGAAAATATGATTGTGTTAATTATGTGCCGTCCACCGGCATGGTCTTGTGGTCAGCTTCGCTGACTATAGATCCGTCGGCCCAGGTTCGATCCCCGGTACCTCCTCGGATTTTTCTGAGGTAGGGAGGTCTGGTAGGGGTGCACTCAGCCTCGTGATTCAAACTGAGGAGCTACTTGATAGAAGTAGCGGCTCCGGTCATGGAAACCACCATTAACGGCCGTGGGTGTCAGCTTGCTGACTACATGCCCCCCAATCCTGCCATCTGCCTATGGTAGATGACGCAACGGTCGGGTGGTAGGCCAAGTCCCTCCAGGGATGTAGTGCCACGGAGTTTAGTTTAGTTAATTAAGTGCCAGACTAGTACTTTGAGATTGTGTGGTGGTTGGGAAAATGTCTGTCCGTTTGCCTGTACACACAATAACTCAAATAAATACGCTTCTTCAGGTTTTCATGAAACTTGGTATATACATTTAAAACGTCCATGGGAAGATACCTATTGATATTGGACCAAATCGGTTGTCCAGTACTGGAGTAATCCCAATTTAGCGCCTATTTTACGGTAATATATTTGAAAGAATTTATCAAATGCAAATTAGTTCTCATTACAACATATTGTTTTACAGTGTTCATATACTGCTTTGGAAGTTGCAATACAGGTAGCTTTGACAATTAACACTACCCACATATTCCTTCACATATGCTTATCAAACTAGACTTTGTTCTTCCGTAAACCCTGCTTAATGAATCGATCTGGAGCTTAACTCGGAGATAGATTACAAAAATTTCTTCTCTGGCAATTTCGATGGCGTGGGTTGATTAAACAAAATCATGACTTATCAAGTAAAAAATACAAGACTTCATCTAGGAGTTTTAAATATAAAATACAAGTTTTCAGATGTATTTAATAAAGATAGGAGAAAACTTTATTTGTAGACAAGAAATATTAATTGGAGTGAATTCATGTAAATGTTTTAATTCATGTTTTTTAATGATTAATATGCGAAAGCTTGAACGCCAAGGTATTTTGTTATAGCCGCACTCTACATCTGCAGTTTGTGGTATCGAGCTCCCCTCAGATATGTTGTGTATTTTGCAGGACCCTAGCAATTTCTTTTTAGTACACGTTCTCTAAAACAGCTGCTACATCTTACTGTTAACATGCTGAAAGATATGAACTTTTGTTTCAATATTGTCTCACTTTCACAATGTCTTATGGAGTTTTTTCTTTCTTTTAGTTACTATCCATCATTTACAGATTCCACCGCGCATTCCAAATACCAATTTATTATTACTGTATATCATGTCTTGCTTTAGACATGCGGAATTTGTTGTAAATTCATTCTCTTAATATTCTAGTTATCCCACTTGTTCCTTCACATATGCTTATCAAACTTCTCAAGAAACCGTGGTCTAAAACTCTTCGTTATATCAGTTTACGTAATTAGCCTATCCAGTATGATAGATGGCGGGGAAAACAACTGATATGCATGTAGTGTAGCATAGCTTTATCACGTACGTCTTGAATCATGGGCCATTCCAGAAAAATGTCAACCAGAACATGTATTTCTAAACATGAATGTAATTAGAAAGTAAGGATTATATTTCACGGGAATATTTTGTTTTTTAAGATATATTTCAAGTAGTGCATTTAGGAGCTCGTGGAAAAAGAACCTCTTTTACACCAAGTATGTTCTCCATTTCTCCATCATTGTCATTGATCATTTTGTTTAAAATAAAGGTAAAAAACTTGACAATTAATCATCGAATTAGTATCTGGTATTCATTAAGATTCTTTAAATGCACTTACACAAGTAATTTCAAAAGTTTTTATATACAATAATTAATATTATAAGTTTCTGTGCCTCAGGCATGTAATTCCGTCACAAAAACGGACATTTTTCTCTGTTACTATTAAAGTAATGGCAGTAGGGGGGGAGAAAATTTGTATCCAAAGCTAGTTTTACCTGCTTTACAAACAGACCATATCATTTTTTTTTCACAGGACTACATTAAAATCAATACATAACGTCTGCTTCACATACTGAGGCCTCTTACTAACAAACAGTACTTAACATGAACTTAGTTAGTGTAAGCTGAAAAAAGGGATATAATGCTAAAATAAGAATAAGAAGCATACCAGAACTTTATTAGGCACAGAAAATTATATGTACGTCAGCAAAAACTGTAAACCAACACAATTATTAGAAAGTGATTATCCGATTGAATTCGTGTGATATAAGAATTTAGTGCGTGTAAACGTTTTAAATTGGAACACTTATTTAAAAAGTTATTATTTTAGATCATATTTAGCATGTTTTGGTTATATTTAGTCATTTTTAAGGGCATATTTGCAGTCATATTTTTCAAATTTTCAAGTCATAAACCATCCGAACCCTAATAATTATTTATTTAAGTGTTCTTTACATATAACTTATATGCAACCTGTTCCTATTTTATTTTGTTTAATAGTGTTAGGAACTTATTTAAGTGGTAATTAGATATAGACAGTCTAAAATCTTAATGACTGGTATGAGTACTGTTCAATTGGATAAATTTCTAATTCACAGGAAAACTTGAAATTCTGTTACTCGTTCATTCATTAATGGTATCTAAATGGAAAGTTGTATCTAGTTTAGAATTTAATTTTCTAAGCTACATCTCTTCTAGTTTAAAACGATGTGTAAATAAAGTTCCTTAAAGCTTAGAGTTTCAGAAGGTTTCACATTTTAAATAATTTATTTACCAGCAAAGTAAAAACTAAACTAAACTAAACTCTGTGGCACTACATCCCTGGAGGGACTTGGCCTACCATCCGACCGCTGCATCATCTACCACAGGTAGATGGCAGGATTGGGGGCATGTGGTCAGCATGCCATAACAGCAAAGTAATTACACTGGTAATTATAATAATAATAATAATAATAATAATTATTATTATTATTATTATTATTATAATTACCAGTGTAATTAGTTTGCTGTTAGACATCATGTTTACATTCTTGTTAGTGGGTTGGTAATAACAAAAAAAACAGTACCGGTAGGCTATATTATACAAAAAAAAAAAAATCCCTAATAGAAATATTGGTAGCCTACTAGACAAACTAAGTTACATTGTGTTCTTCCGTTTGGAGCTAAAACCCACATAGGCTATAGCTAAGTTCAATCGACTTTGTGATGTTTGCTCTATTTCCATCATGCTCTTCTTTCCCAGTTCCTACATGGCAAAAGAGCAAGGCCAACTACTATTAATTTCACAAAATTATTAGCAAAATCTGTGCTTTGATAGCATTAAAAACAACTTTTCCTGGCAGTTTTTTTTTCTTTCTTTCTTTCTTTCTTTTTTTTTTTTTTTTTTTTCTCTTCCCTCACAACTCACATACAAAAGTAAAAATTACAAAATCTGACTTCGAGGTGCATTCAGAACCCCTTTAGTAGTCGTGCACACCATGGGCGTACGGTGGTGGAGGGTTGAAACCCATCCCGAAATATCCGCGTTTTTTAGGATTATAAGATCATGTTCAATAATTTAAAAAAAACATTGGTTTGGTTATTTTATTGTATTTTCATGTATATCACAGCATTATTTAAAAAAAAAAATCTTGTAAATTTCAATTTCTTAATGATTCTATACTCTCGTTTAATAATAATGCATATAGTACTTAATCTCAATGAGCAAATGATTTGAAATAACTTCTACTGGAAAGGAAAGCATAGACCTATTGTCATTAAATAATTTATTAATACTGGTGGATTTTTAATTTTATAACTTATTTCTTGTAACAATAATGCATTGCTGGTAAACAAAATTTCCTTCGGAATTTCTAATAAATGATTCGATAACCTGGATATTTAAGAGATGTGATCGGTTGGATCTCAGGAGTCCAGTAAATATCAGCTTTCAATATGTATAATCAAATTTTCTGGAATTAATTAGCTCCAGAAACCAGCACAAGAAATTAATAGTATATTGTGATACAAGTGCCGCAAGCGATGCATACGGATCGAGGAAAGAGTTTTTCAATTTTCCGAGATCCGTTATGCGCTTACGGCACAAGTATTGAATGCTATTTTTTGCACAATGATTATTTATATCAATTTAATTATATTAATTGTGATATTACCTGAAAATATTATGTATATACATTCTTGAAGATAGATGTTTATTTCAGAAAGTGATTCGCATGTGTTTGTTGTTATGGGAACCGAATATTTGTCGTGGGGGGCCTTGTCCATAAAGGCTTGTATTATGATGTGTCGTAAGTAAATTCTTACCGTACATAGCAACAAGATTGCATGCGGGAATGTCAACTTACGATCCACAGCAACAATATTCGTAAGTACCACTAAATAGTTAAGTCGTGGAAAAAAGAAATTACTAAGTCTGCAATCAACTTGCCGATACAGAAACAAATAAATAAATATACAACGATTCATAGTGCTCCACATAAAGAAATCATGTGACTTATAGCCCATAGTGTTTATTACGTGATACAGTAGTATGATAATTTCTCAAAAAAGGATTTTTTTAAACAAGAAATTGACAGATACTTAAAGAAAATATTTTGAAATACTGTGCTGCATAACTAACGTATTATTTATAGTCTTCCTGTAATAATTAATATTTATAGTCTATTAGTGATCACAATAAAACTGTTAATAGTGTATTAAGTTACATGAAGGTGAAACAAACGCCCTTGGTGCACACAGACTATACAGTCATTTCATAATTACGGGTGGAACATTCTAGCATATTATAAAAACTATTTTTGTTTATTACATATCTTAAATAATAAACTAGAATTGGTTCTTCACATTCTGTAAAATTTACAATGCCTTCTCCTCCACACTACATGCAAAGCATTATTTAAAACTTATTATAAATATTTTAAATTTGTTTTTCAAAATCTGTTACGGGTGGGGCATAATTTGGACACTGATTTTAATGATGCAAAACAAAAGTTCATTTGCTGTTCTGCTATTACTGTTAGGGTCTTAATTTTCTTATTAATGATGATATGAGGGATTAAATACAAATTATAAACTGTTTCCAGGTTGTCTGAACATTTAGGCTATTTAACTCATCAATAATAATTTAACAAAACTATCACCATTACGAGTAGGACAAAAAGTCACTTGTTTGTTATTTTATATAGTAATTAACCACACATACTTTTTGAAGTTAATCTTATACCAAATTGTACCTTAAGATGTATATTTTCTCAAATGAAAATGGACATAGCTGATTACTCTTGACTACTTGGTATTAAAGAGTGTTAAAATCATGCTAAAAATGGCAAAAAAAAAGTAACTCAATGCAATAAATAAGTAAATAGACAGATTTTACGCATAAAACCACTTCAGATACACCTAAGTCCTTAATACTCAGGGAATTTGAGGTTTTTAAACTTATTTTTGACCACCCAATTACAATAATTTTATAACTTCTCTCTTTGAGGGAAAAATTCCCATATTTTATGAAATGGCTGTATATAGAACTCGCTCCGTCTGTTACAGGGAGCCACATGGCCAGCTATTCATCCCATGACTGCACGATGGATTCCCCCGACAGAAAGAAGCAAGTTCATGTCCAACATGATGGGTAAGCTGACTCTCTCACTCCGGTGTAACTTAACTTGTTTTAGAAAAACTTGAAATTACTTTTAAAAAAAATTCACATGAAACTTTCTCTACCCTTCGTTTAAGCTAGCAGCTGCTCCTGATATAGCCTAGCCTGCAGCTAGTAGGCCTATACCTCAGTTGTGCAAATGTGTCAGTAGGTCAAGTAGGTATTGGCTCTACCCCTTTTCACCTTTAAATTCTGAACCGACACATTCAAATTGAGATGAATCACTTTCAAATTGACAACAAACAACTTCTAATCAGAAATAAGCATTCATACAAACAGAAGCATTAAAGGATATCTTGTCTTATCTAATAGTCAACGCTCTCTCACTTTAGCTTCCATTACTCAGAATTAAACATTAAACACGAATTGGCTTCTACAACTTTATTTAGTTAGTATACCGGTACATTCATAATACATTATTTACTGATAAATCTTTTTCTTACGCAGTTTTGGCAAGAATGACCAGTTCTTGAATAGTATCTAGGGAAAACGGAAGAACGGGTCACCACTTAAGCTCCACCCACCCAACTCACAATAAAGCAACAAGTGACATCTAGGTGGCAACGATGGAACTACTAGCAGCGTTGAAAACTGGGACATTATTTTTTTCCTTTCTCCTCTTCTCTTCCTCATTCTCTTCTATCTATGTATTTAAGACCTATTTCTATCCTACAAATTTTCGACCTAACGGGATTCGAACACAAGACTGCTAACATCATAGCCAGTCATCTTAACCATTAGGCCTACATCATCAAGTGATCATTGCACTGTGAAGTGAGAATTCATTTATTTAAGTTTTGGTTCAAAGGGATGCCTCGTGTTGTAGTAATTAGTGCATCAGCTTTGGTACAAGGGGCTGTAGCGGGGATGCTATAGGAACGCTTGGCTGGGGTGGGCGACCTGTTCTTCCATTTTGCCAGTATCTACTTCAAAAGAAGAAATTATTGATTGTATGAACAAAAACCAACAACAACTGTGTCGACTATATTGAAGGACAAAGAAAAAATCTCCAAATGCACAAAAGTTTGGCAAAGGCAAAGTGTGTTGTGGAATTTAGCTTACAATGACGTTTTCGTTTCAACCAAAGATTGACAGCATTTGCTTGTTCTAATAAAGTATAAAATATTGCATGTCTATATTCAGCCTAGTTGTAACTTTAGCTAGCCTAGGTCTACGTGTAAACTCTGATAACCACCTACCTTTGTGCTTCCTTTCGCGGTTTATTCAGGTCTGGTTTCGTTCACATGGCACTTACAACGCTTGCCGTAAATGACTTTCACTATGATTCAAAGCACATGTTTCCCGCACTAATCACCCGCTATTCTAGGTAAGTGGCAGTTAGGTTAGGAACAGTGGATCAGGTGATCAGGGAAAAAAGCGGACCTACTAAAATATCTAAGTTGCCGATATGAGCCACTGCGCTTGCCTAGATAACCTAAAGATCAGCTGTATGTGCTTCAGCGGCCAACACAAGACAAGTAGCTCTAGTAACATCATCACTATCAAGTTTCCAGTAATCTTTAAGTGATATGGGGCTATCCTTGTACCTAAACTCCACTTTTTAGAACGTGGATAAAATCATACTTCACAAAAGATGCTGAAAATGTCGTCCTTTCTCATGTATCCAGAAAACACGATTAGGTACTGAAATCAATTTTATATGGTTCATTTACACAAAATTCAGCCACTGCAGAATAGTCTACGTTTAGATCTGGTGCATGTGTGGGATAGCCTGAAAGACAAATACCTCGGACAATGAAAACATTAGGAATGAAATCAGAAACATTACTGTGTCCAAACTTAATTGTGACAACCAGAATACAACCCCTGTTTACACGATGGAGGACATATTGACCATCGTTTGTAAGGAAAGATTTTATACACATTCTAAGAAGCAGGGAAACCCAGTTTTTGCCTGCCCAGCAAAACACTGCACGAACGGTAATTAGTTTCCCACACAGCACACTACGTATAATATACGAATAATCTACGTATATACGTATAATATACGTATATTATACGTGGTGTGCTGTGTGGGTTACCTCATATAGCTGCAAGGGTTTTCATATGTAGTTGTGCCGACCGCAAATTAAGGAAACTAAGTGAGCTATGTCAACTGGGTTAGCTGTGTACATAGTCCCACGCTGGGTAAGAGAAGCTAGGTTTCCCCTTCCACAAGACATTTGCCTTCTCCCCAATACTGATAATTTTCGTTGTAACGTCCACCAACTCAACAAACCACTAACAGGTGATTTGTATTCACTTAGTTTTCAGTGCGCATCCAACTTTAGCTTAGCTTAGCTTAACAAGGCATAGCTTAGCTTTTGGTAGACAACCCACATAAAGCTCTGTAGCGGTTTGTACTTTCCTATCTGAAGGTGCACCACCATAGTTCAACGAATACTTGAATAGTTTAATATCATTGCCCAACTTGAATGTTTTAAATTCTTGCTTTTGTATTCTAAACCCCAAACATGAGTGTTGCTGTAATCTCTATGACAGTTTTTTGTGTTTTCTAAACAAAACCAAGAACAAGTCGCCCCTTTAGCTCCGCCCACTCCAGCTGTTGCATTGCTACGGTGACAGCCCGCTTACCCCGCTCCCCTAGCCAACAATCTTTTTGTGTCGTACCAAAGTATTTGCACTAATTAGTACAATACGAAAATTACCCTTGTACCAAATCATCACCAGAGCCTCTTTAGTGTTACTCAGGACCCACCACGTGATGGTAGAGGTTGATTAGGGAACGAGAGGTCCCAATTTGGTATGCCCATAAGACGAGATGAATAATAAAACCAAAACGACACTTGTACCAGTTAGAAGCTCCCTAGAACCAAAACGATATTTCACAATTGCAATTAATATGAAATTATCAATCTCTGCTACATCATGCAGCTTTCTAAACTTAAACAGATGAATTCTTCCTTCACACTGCAATGATCACTCGATGGAGTAGTGGGTAAAACGACTGGCTATCATGCTAGCGGTCCCGTGTTCGAAAATTTATAGGATAGGAATACATAGGTAGGATAAGAAAGAGGGGAAAAAATTCCACATTTTCAACGCTGCTAGTAGTTCCACCATTCGTACCTAGATGTCTCTCATTGTCTACATAGTGAGTCGAGTGGGAAGAGCTTAGGAGGCGACCTATTCTTCTTTTTTCTTTCTTAAAAAAAACACAGCGTGCAGTGTGTCACAGAATCCCCCTGCTGTTCTGTGACTTCATTTAAATTTTAAATGGAACCATGGCTACGTGGCCATTTAAATTGTAAATGGAACCATGGTTACATGACCATTCAAATTTTATAGGGAACCCTGATTGGGCTATAAAAAATAAGGAATTGTTTCGCATATTAAGCACAATGTAATACAACCCAACCGATAAATGTAATGTTTGATTCACAATGAACGAGCACACACGATAATCAGATCTGGTCTGGCGTTGTGTCACGTATCAGGAATACTGTGTTGTATATGTTAGGTTAGGTTAGGTTAGGTTTACCTACAAAATTTGTCTGCTCTTACTTTTTGCGGCTAAAGTTGTTTAGGCGGCGGCAACAGGGCGACGTAAATTAACAGAAACCCCTCCGCCAAAAAATACAATAAAAAATTTCACAAAACACGTGTCTTTTGCAGCGATACTTGAAACAGGAAAGCAGGAAGCCATGGAAGGGCCATTTTCGTGCAACGTGAAACAACTTATTAACCTTTGTAATAAAATAATAGGATTTGTATTAAATTCAAAGAAAAATAAAATGAATGGAGAAGTGATAAATGACATAAATGCCATCTAACAAAATCTGGAACTTCTTTTAGCCAATTTAGTACTTGCGTTCATTGAGTTGCTGCCAATGGGATCACATCCGGTCTAGATGGCGACCACTTCAAATGTGCTATTTCTATGATCTAAGCATAAAACTGACCTCATTTACTATTAATGAGCGAATTTATTATAGTAAGCAGAATTATTTTGCTGTACCACAGCCCAGTGGCACCAACTATTGGATGGGCTCAAAGATTTTAAAATTTTCATATTCCCACCCCCTCTTTTGTTTCAAGAAATGATTTCATTGTTGTTCATCTTATTCTTCTTTCCTTAGATCAGTAAGTAGCCTACATAATCTTTTTCATGGATGACCCTAGTTCTTCCTTTCCTCTGGTCTATTCTCCTTTGCTGATATTTTAACCAATCATTCTTAATTTGTTCTTTCTCATGTTCATTCCACACTGACTTTCTTCTTTTTAACTATTCACCAATGTCTTGCAACTTCAGTCATGTATCACAATTCCAAATATAGATAAAGCAAGATCGGAATAAATGACAGGATAGTATGTTAACACTTGCGGTTATTTTACAATGACAAAAATTACAATCACACATCTCAGATTACCAACGATGGTCAGGGAGTAATTACAATGTCTGAGATAATCGTACGTTGTAATACAAGTTGTTATTGTACTGTATATAGACTCAGCAACTGTTCAAGATTCTGCCCGTATGGATGACAATAAAGCAGGCATTACTCTGCTTAGGCTTTACTGTGTCTGTAGACTTAATGCACTTAATTTTTTACAGATGGTAATAGAAATTCAAAATTGAATCAAATTATTTTTTAAAAAAATATGCTACATGAGATACAAAAACAATTTTCGTACTTTTATAGAGGTGGTTAAACTACAAAATATTGAATTGTTCTTTGCAAGTTATGAAAATACCTGCTTAAGCGGGTGACTGATGTGATTTCCACAGCTTCGTCTCTGGGAGCGGCCATCACGATGCCCGTGTGTGGTTACCTCATCGCATCACTAGGCTGGGAATCTGTTTTCTATGCCACTGGAGTGGTAGGACTGGCTTGGAGCGTTGCTTGGTTCTTCATTGTGTTCGACTCCCCAGCACAGCACCCACGCATCTCCGAGGAGGAACGCCGTTACATAGAGGAGTCCATCGGGGAAGCAACTAGCCATGGGAAGGTAATGCTTCTAATTTTATTATCCCATTAATATTGCCTAATCCTGTCCGTATTCCCAAGTCAACTGTCAAGGGATTTTAAGCAGAAAATATGCATCTCAGTAAAAATACTTAGCAATACAATGTAATGTGTATTACCTTGAAAATATAGCATCAAAAACAATGAATGAATGATTATTAACAACTCGGTGGTCGTTACATAGCCAAAGCTTATTAATTATACACTAAATACCTAAATATAATATTAAGCTACCATGATACTTTTAAATATTTTGTAAGAAAAGTATTTTTGTACTTTCAGTTCAAAAATTTCACATTCAAATTGCTCATGAAAAAAAGAAATGCTTCAAAATAAAGAAAGGAAAAAAAACTCCATGGCACGACATCCCCAAAGGGACAAGGCCTACCACCCGACCGCTGCGTCATCTACCTATAGGCAGATGGCAGGATTGGGGGGCATGTGGTCAGCATGCCGACACCCACGGCCGTTAATGGTGGTTTCCATGACCGGAGCCGCTACTTCTCTATCAAGTAGCTCCTCAGTTTGAATCACGAGGCTGAGTGCACCCTGTTCCAGACCTCCCTACCTTAGAAAAATCTGAGGAGGTACTGGGGATCGAACCCAGGCCGACGGATCCGTAGTCAGTGATACTAACCCCAAGACAGCTTTGTCTAAAGCATATAACATGCATTATTATTCTAGATTTATTGAATACATTAAAATAATAGTGTATAAAAGAATAAAAAATCACATTTTTAAGCCTTCTAACCTAAGCACATGAAGTGAAGATTTATAATTTTAGAGCAGTGATAACGTTTGTAACGTCAGGCAAGAGCACTCCTTTGCCACAATACTATTGCTCCTCTCTTCTCCCCTACATTTCACAAAGTTGTTGCAGAAGTCTTATCGCATCAAGGAAGAGCAATCTTCTGTCCTCCCCATTTCTGTTAATATTTCCCATTCTATTAATTCTGCATGTTTTGTCAAGTCTACAAGCTAGGAGAGAGTTTATATTAGCTGATGATTGTTGTTATAGGCTCACAAAGTGCCATGGAGAAACATCATGACATCGTCCTGTGTTTGGGCCATCGTGGTCACGCATGCTGCCAGTGTGTTCGGCTACTTCACTATCGTCAATCAACTGCCAACATACATGAAGTACATCCTGCATTTCAATATTAAAGAGGTAAGAAAAGCACCTCTCCATGAGGCCGCGTTATAAAAAAAGGAACAGTTTTAAGATAACGCATATCTGTGGGCTTCCATTGCAGAACGGCCTTCTCTCCAGTTTGCCTTACCTGGGCAAATATGTGTTTGCACTGTTGACGAGTATGCTGGCCGATTACCTGCTGCGTTCTAACAAGTTATCTCGCACTGCCACAAGAAAGCTGTTCACAACTTTTGGTAAATATTTTTTATAAATATAAAACAAAGCATATTTATAATAATTGCATTCCTCATACTTATTACTGTATTTGTATCCACAGCGCTCGCTTTACCTGCAATGTTAATGATTGGACAGATGTTCCTGGGATGCAACAGGGTGGCGTCGGTTACATTCTTCACAATAGCACTCACAGTGAACGGTGCAGTGTGCGGAGGTTATCTAGGGAACGGTCTCGACATTGCACCAAACTTCTCAGGTAAGTCTTCTCTAGTTTCGGCTGTAGATTTGCCTAATTTTTTGACAGAAATTAACATCTGCCCATTGCTAGCATTCAACAAAGACCATGAATGACCCATGCACTAGGGTATGAAGTCTATTACACAGGTCAGGCCAGGAAAATAATTATTTTACCAATAAAGCAGTAGAATTTTAAACGCCGAACAGTAAATATTTATTGACCGGTTTGACACACCGAATTACATCTTGTTAGTGTGTATCATATTACTGGACAACAAATAACCTCAACCAAAATTAAATTTTGACCGAACCGACTGTGTTATCAGGATGAAATTAGAGAGACACATCCAGCAGGTCATGGAGAGCGTATGGTTGGAATTTCAGATCTCTAAACTAAGTTCAAAGTAGTTGTAAACAAAGCCACGTGACAAGGGAGCGCCTCATTGGCTAGTGGACAAACTGTAACTTTTGCTGCTTAGTATGCACACTCTTGCTCTTAATAAAATAGTTCGGTTCAAACCGTACCTTTTTGTTGCTATTTTCGTGCAGAGAAATTTAAAAACACGTTTCTGAAGCAGATCTGTTTTTGAAACAAAAATAATTCGGTCAGATTTACCTGATGCTTAATAACTATAAGTGAAATATTTAAACCGTTACAACGATGTGTAAATAGTAGGCGTTTACGATGGCTGTGCGCATGCTCAGGCACACCATCAGTGGAATGAACTTGCCACAGCACCTTCCCAAGAATTGGGTATGATCTGCTGAATATGCGTTCATTTATTTATATTGGCTATACAACACGTACGTGAGGACAAGAAAGCCGTGTGCTAGAACAAGACAAAATTTACATGTAACCTACAGCTCTGATAGGGTTGGGGCGGTTACAAACAGAAATTAATGAATAGTGAACAACATTCAAAAAGAAAACGCCTCTGAAGAGGGCAACCAACATTGCAAATTAAGATTAATTTTTCATACTCATTATCTTCTTGTCTACTCGTCTATGACTTTCTTAAATACTACCATTAAGCCTTACTTTGTACAAATGCATTGAGGTTTTCAAAATAACTATCACATTTTTCAACAAAGGTCCATGTCATAAAAAATAATTTAAAAGTAGATGCAATACTATTTAGAACACTGGAATATGCCAAAATAACGATGAGGTTCAGGACCTGTACGCATCACCAGATACAGTAAGGGTAATTAAATCGCGAAGGATGAAATAGGCTGGACATGTTGCACGCATGGGGGAGGAAAGACATATCTAAAAGGATTGACTGGGAGACCCGAAGGGAAAAGATCATGTGGAAGACCTAGACGTACGTGGGAGGACAATCTTAGAACGGATTTATGGGAAGTAGGATTTGTGGGGGACGATTGGATGGAGTTAGCATAGAATAGGGTTGAATGGCGGACTCAGGTAAGCGCAAAATGAACCTCTGGCTTCCATAAAATAGATAATATTCATTTAGCTTGCTTAGGAATTGTCTATTGCCATTGAGTAAGTAAGTAAGTAAGTAAGTAAGGAATATGCCAAATCCTCATTATATTTCTTTCTGCGGTAAATCTCCACGTGGTATTGTCACATGCTCGGCGGAGTGGTGCATTAGTGTTTGTTTACATCTTCTTTGAACTTCATCAAGTGAAAATAGAATAGGTAAACAAGCCTATAAATATACACACGTTTCAGGGCGCAGTACTACCAAATTGTCCATCACTCTGTTGCAGGAACAATATTTGGCATGGCTAATACTCTGTCGTCTTTTGGTGGATTCCTGTCGTCTCTCATGGTTGGAAGCCTTACTAAAAATAACGTAAGTAAACATTTGTCTTCACAGTAGTTTGAATGCAATTTATTTAATTAATTATTGAGTTTTAAGGAACAACTCAAGTACAATGAACTTTTGCTATAAACTCAGATGAAACACTAATTTAGACCTTCTCATATACCATTCCTCGTGGTTTCCCAGGGGTTAAAATTACAAAAAGATATGCTATGCCTAAGACTAACTGTCGTATTATGGCAGTTATATCGATTTGAGTTCTTCACATAGCTATCAAACTAGGTATTGTTTAGATGTAACTATAGAGAAACAAAAAGTCAATTAAGTGTTACAATGGTCTTCCTCCGGCTGCCCTGTATTAGGTTCAAGAAGAACTAAAAGAATATTGACTGAAAATTGTATTTATAAGGTAGATGAATTTTTTAAAATACATTTAACATTTTTCAATAATTTATTATTATGTTAGCCAATGAATTTAACTGTATAAAAAAGTGTCCGTGGAGCATCATGCGACAGAAGTGAAACATGCTTTAATTTTTTTATTTTATCAATTTTGGATTGTTGGTCTTCTTAATATTGGGTTTTAGGACTTTTTAAATTTTGGATTTTTAATTTTTCATCTTTTAATTTTGGAATTTTATATTTTTAATTTGTTAAATTTTATATCTTTGAATTTTATAATTTTTAAATTTTGGATTTTTGGACTCATTAATTTTGGATCGTTGAATTTTTGGATTTTTTAAATTTTGGATTTTGGATTTTTTAAATTTTGGATAAGCTTAATCATTGAGTTGATTGTTTTCTGTGCTGTCCGTTCCGTCACACCTCACTAATTTTGTGACGATTTTGAGCGTTACACAAGTTCTCGATTTACCCCTACCATGGCTAAAGAGGTTTCACTTCAAAAAGAATGGGACTGGTAAATAAATAAATAAATCTGGACTCTTGTTGTTTCACAGAAAAGTTGTAAACAAAATGTGTGCAACATTATTTGAATTTTCATCTAATTGTTTTGATTAGCATATTGTACATTTGACATGGGTAATTTGTTGGTTACAGCAAACGTACTCACAGTGGCGGATAGTGTTTGGAATCATCGCAGCGACATATGCATTGGGAACTTTAACATATGTCGTATTCGGCTCAGGGAAGTTACAGAAATGGAACGCAGCTGAAAAACCTGAGGACAGAGAGAAAGAAAAACTACCTCTAAGGACTGTAAACGACTAACAATAATCGAGTGCACTGGAGCGCTTACTTCACATTCTGATACACTAGGGGTCCTGTAGTTACAGTCGACTGACTCTCAATTATCCATGGCCGGTTTATAACGCATGACTCAACATGACCCATTCTCATTACTTTCCGCGTCACAGTAAATGTCAAAATCAAAGAAACATCACTTACAAGAAAGTGATAAGTAGAGCACAAGGGACGTGTGTAGTCGACTGTACCTGCATTCAGCCTTGCACAAGTTGTATTGTTGGCAAGGCGAGAATTCGTGTGAACAACTGTATGATAATTTTTACAAGAAGTTTCAAATAAAACAATTATGTTTTGGTACTAAAAGTTAGTGTATTAATTAAAAATGTTTCCAAATAGTATATTGCGATACAAGTGCCGTAAGTTATGCATATGGATCGAGGAGAGTTTTTTTTTCAATTTCCGAGATCCGTTATGCGCTTATGGCACAAGTATTGCATGCTATTTTTAGCACGATGATTATTTATATCAATTTAATTATATTAATTGTGATATTACCTGAAAATATTATGTATATACATTCTTGAAGATAGATGTTTATTTCAGGAAGTGTTTCGCATGTGTTTGTTGTTATCTGTATCTGGTACCCTATGATCCCCGGGTGGGGCGAAGGGGCCTCCAATGGAGGTTTCATTACATATACTAATTTTGATATGCTTATTTTCCGAGAGAGGGTAGAGGGACAGGTGTTAAGCCCATCGCCTCGCAACCCCCCTCTGGAAACTAAGTATTTCTTGGACGTGAAAGGGCAGAGAAATTTTGTCCAGAGGCTCTAATTTAGGCTTGGAGTTCTTTTACGTGCCGTAAATCTACGACACGGGACCCCCAGCTTAAAGTCCCTCCCGGAGGACTCCATGCCCAGGATTTTTGTTTGTTGTTATGGGAACCGTATATATGTCCTGGGGGGCCTTGTCCATTAAGGCTTGTACAGTATTATGATGTGCTTTAAGTAAATTCTTACCGCACGGAAACTCTTACCACACATATATGCTATAGCAACAAGATTGCATGTGGGAATGTCAACTTACGATCCATGGCAACAACATTAGTAAGTACCACCAATTAGTTAAGGTCTGAATATTTTTCTAAGCCCCCTGTTTTCGAACACACACTTCCCGAAGAGCAAGGGACAATGTCTCACATCCATTTAATATAAGCGGTAAGTTAACTTAGTCAACATTTATGATTATTTTAAATGTAAAGTTAGTTTTAAACAAACGGACCCATAACCCATTAATATTATTATTATTATCATTATTATTATTATTATTATTATTATTATTATTATTATCATCATCATCATCATTATGATTACTATTATTATATTATATTATGATTATATTATTATGATTTGTTATGTTTTTTTATGATTATTATTATGATTATTGTTATTATATTATTATGATTATTATTATTATTATTATATGATTTTTATTTTATTATTATTATTTCTATTATTATGATTATGATTATGATTATTATTATTACTATTATTATGATTATTATTATTACGTTGGTTATATGGTTATTTAAGGGTAGGGCGTACTACAACTTAGGCCAATAACCATCGCCATTGTGCTGAATTTTTTTTTAGCTGGAGCTCGTTTTCATGCCTGTGTATTAAGGACATTGGGGGGGGGTGTCACATTTATGCACATGTAAATTCCAGTGATTGGCCATGGCCAGCTGATGACATTATTTACTCGTTGGAATTATCTATTTTATGGAACATAATTGAGGCATTCAGAAGCAAAGTGATATAAGTGACAAATTTGAAAAATACAAATGATTTTAGGCCTTTATTTATCCTAGGTGCATTTTAATGTATAATGCCACTGTAAAGTTACAACACCATAGCCCAGCAAATAATTTTTTTAATGCTATTTCAACTTCAAAGTACTTTATCTTGAAAGTAACTAAATGTCACTTGTATCACTTTGCTTCTCAGGCCCTCAATTGTGTCTAAGTCAGGTCTGTCTCTCAGTAAGTTTGTCGCAACTTACATTTTAAAACACTGTTTATCATAATGTGAAGTTTTTAAACATTTTAATCAATGAAATAGACTTGTTTTCATATGCCGGGATATATTCACGCTAAAAGTGCTCAACAATCCCACAAGAGGGCAGGAGCAGCCAGTACTAACTGCTGCTGCCATCTGTTGAGTTCGTAGTGAACTCCATTACTCAGAGCAGTATGTGTTCTGTGGAGCAGGCACCACTTTTCCAGCACTTAGACGCCAGACCCATCAGCTGTTGGTCTAATAGGAGTTTACAGTTTGCTGCTTGGAATCGGAATGGTCGTTAGTACACTCTTGCTCTCATTAATGATTTCGATTGTCTGCTTTTTGGTTTGGTGAAGGGAAGCGCGGTACGGGTGGGCGGAGCTAATGGCCAGTCGCCATGACAACGCAGGGGAGCAGCTTAGCGATACACAAGGGTTTTGCCGTATAGCTAAAAATAATATATATATCTATCTAATGTGGTAAATCATATTCTTAAAAAATGTAAGATCTTCAATTCTTGCTATACGAAAATATTAGAATTTACTTTGACTTTTTCAGTCGCCTTGATGGCAGCAAAGATGGAACTATTTTTTATTCCGCTGCGTCGTTAGGTCATAGACTGCCTGCTCCCCGCAGAGTAGGGATAAGTACACACTCGTTTTTATCAGATGGCAGCAGTAATCAGCAGTCTTCTCCTGCCATCTGCTGGGAATCTTGAACACTTGCAACGCGAGCAATTCTCAAGATTTCAAATGGGGGTACGTGAACCTAACAATTCTTTAGCACTTTTATTTATTATTTAATATCTTAGGAACATTTTTAAAAATAAATAAGGGCAGAACTAATAGCGGTCCTCATGCCAATGCAGGGGAGGAACCTTGCCACCATAAATAATAAAATGGCAAATGCTATTCTTAGAACCATGTAAAAACCTATGCTTTGGTTTCCACCATAAGGTGTGCACTGAAAAGACGTATCACGACCCGGGTCCTGAATGTGAATGTGCATGGTGTGGGGGCTGGTGCAGTAAATACCATGCACTGACTTGCTCAAAGAGAGCGGTATCAATAGTACATTTATGTAGTGACTAAGTGATCAGTGATAGTGCTCTTCTTTAATGCCCATTGGGTGCATTTCATTATTTATTAACAGATCGAACTGCGAGTCAATCAGAAGGAATCGGTTCGTTCAAGAGCGTGGTATGGTGAACGATCTACTCTCAGTGGACTATCTAGTTCGTTAACAGATCGAACTGCGAGTCAATAAGATGGAATCGGTTCGTTCAAGAGCGTGGTATGGTGAACGATCTACTCACAGTGAACTATCTAGTTCGTTAACAGATCGAACTGCGAGTCAATAAGAAGGAATCGGTTCGTTCAAGAGCATGGTATGGTGAACGATCTTCTCTCAGAGAACTAGCTAGTTCGTTAACAGATCGAACTGCGAGTCATTAAGAAGGAAAAAGGTCGTTCACGAGCTTGGTATCGTGAACGATCTACTCTCAGTGAACTAGCCAGTTCGTTAACAGATCGAACTGCGAGTCATTAAGAAGGAATAAGTTCGTTCACGAGCTTGGTATCGTGAACGATCTAGTCTCAGTGAACTAGCTAGTTCGTTAACAGATCGAACTGCGAGTCAATCAGAAGGAATCGGTTCTTTCAAGAGCGTGGTATGGTGAACGATCTACTCTGTGAACTATCTAGTTTGTTAACAGATCGAACTGCGAGTCAATAAGAAGGAATCGGTTCGTTCAAGAGCATGGTATGGTGAACGATCTTCTCTCAGAGAACTAGCTAGTTCGTTAACAGATCGAACTGCGAGTCATTCAGAAGGAGTCGGTTCGTTCAAGAGCGCGAGAAAGATCTTCTCTCAGTGAACTTAACTGCTAGTCATTCGGAAGGAATCAGTTCTTTCACGAGCGTATGCAAATTGTGCGAAGATGCCTATGAAAGATAACACGCCATCTCATGCAGCCGAAGAGTGGTCACTAACTAGTTTCTGCAGTGAATAAACAAACACATCAAACATGCATATTTTGCGCTATTCTATTATTAATTAGTTGAAATTTATAACTCTGGATTGGGAAAAAATCAAAATATAAGTGAATTTTTTTAATTAAATGAGAATTTTTATACAAGTGATTATAACCTTTTCAAAGAAATTTCGGAATTGCCCTTATGCTTTTATTGCTGCCATGTACAAATGCACAAGTTGAAAGTTTAGAGTTTGAGCCTGATGACATTACCAATAATACTTTCGGCTAAAGAGATGAGGTTTCCAGATGACGCACTGTCAGAAATAAACTTCCATTAGTTTCTATTCGACTGAAACTATGACCAACAAGGAATGGACAAACACCAACTATGAGTTGAGACACACAGTGACACGATTTGCGATTCAAGGTTTCCACCATAAGGTGTGCACTGAAAAGACGTATCACGACCCGGGTCATGAATGTGAATGTGGGGGTTGGTGCAGTAAATACCATGCTCTGACTTGCTCAAAGAGAGCGGTATCAATAGTACATTTATGTAGTGACTAAGTGATCAGTGACAGTGCTCTTCTTTAATGCCCATTGGGCGCATTTCATTATTTATTATTTCTAAAAACCTATGCTTTATATACGAAAATACTAGAACTTACAGTCGCCCTGATGAGAGCTGCTATTCCAGTGGAGTAGCCCCCCCCCCCCCCAGATTAGAATGATTTTTCTATTTTCACTTGAGGTCAATTAGTGAAAAGAATGCAAGATTGTTTAAAATATTTCACATAGAATGTTTGAAATTTTTTATTGGGTTAATAATAAAATTAGTTTACGCCGTACATAACAGAAATTCGAAATTGATTTTAAATGCATTATTTTCAGCGTCGCTTTACATTTGCCGAATCCAGTCCAAATCCTGCTGTACAAAGATTGCTGCAGAATTCAGAATGACAGAATATGATAAAATCTTCTGTAATAGCAATGATTTCAAGTCGTCATGGAAATCGAATCAATTTAGTATGTTTAAAGTAGATATATGCATATGCATTCATAAACCACCCATGGAAAATTGTTAAATATTGAACTAATAAAAATGACATTTTAGGCTATTTTAAAATTGTCAGCAAATTTGTTTGCCATACTCTAAGACAGGGGTTCCCAACCAGGCGGGCACGAGGCTCTTCTTAGGGGGACGTACAATAATTTGAAATTCATATTTTGATTTAGTGTTGTTGCCTTGTCAGCCGACAAGAATTTTTAAACGGTTAACTTTAACCAAACAAATACACAGACCGTAATTAACAAGAAATACAAAAGTACTGACAATCACTTTTTAGGCCTTCTTCTCCCCATTACTATCAAGGGGGGCGTGAGGATTTCATGATATTCGAAGGGGGGCGTCAGCTGAAAAAGGTTGGGAACCCCTGCTCTATGACGTCAATGTAAACAAGAAATCGTTACCCAAGTTGAATAACACATGGGACAGTGGACATAATAGGCCTACCCATTATGTTATGAAAAGAAAATAACTGCTATATCATATTTGACACACCAACAAATCTTGTTTTATTAAATAATTATATATTTTTAATACAAATACGGAATTTTAGGTTTTGACTTTTGGGGGTTCAAACCCCCTGGACCCCCCCTTCCTAATCCACTGTGGATTCTGCTTCCATGTTGTCGATTTGGTAAAACTTCTGCAAACTTTTTATGTCTTAACTGACTTTCAAATGAGTGTTTTAAAAGAAAAACCACCCGACTATAATTATTCATACACATTTTTTCTTTCCCTGAGAGCTGGGGGGCGCCCCCCACCCCCAAACAGGCGCCCATGATCCTGGCTACGCCACTGCTGCATCATTACCAGTATCCAGCTGGCAGCACGCAGAACAGAAAAGCCCTGAAGAAGTAGTGCTCACTATCCCTAACAGATGGCAGCAGTAAACGGCATTGATTGCTTCTGCCATCTGCTGGGAAGCTTGAGCACTTGCAGCGCAAGCAATTCTTGGGATTTCAAATGGGGATTTGAGCTGATACCAAATGAACTTAACATACCTTAATCACTTTTATTTATTATTTCAATTTAAATCCTTATTTAATATTTTTAAGAAAATAAAGAATTTATAATACAGTAAACCCCCCGATTTAACGTTAAATTTTGAAAACCCCAAACATTACCACATATAAATGAATGTATAAGAAATTCGATTTAACATTATTCCTTGTACTGCAAAACCTGCTTTTAACGTATACAATTTTTGGCTATCAAGTTTTTTTTTTCCCCGGAAATCTCAGAAAAATGCTAAAATGTAATCTTTGATATATCACGCTTTACAGAGATCTGGCAACGTGGGTATGCCTCCCTCTCCCTTTTGTGCTAACTGCCGATTTCTGTAGCGTCAGGCTGACCGCGTGGTGCGTGACCTTGGTAGCTTACTCTCGTGGCCCATTTGCTTTTGTGCTTCCCGCTTGTACCATGTAAGCAAGCGTACATCTTATCGTGGTTTACAAAGCTTTCCCCTTATTTTATACATTACTGTTAATTTTGAAGCTTGAGTGATGGCTACAAAGAGGAAAACACTGTCTCTCAGTGACAAAGTGCGTATCATACGCGAAGTTGAAAAAATCCAACGGTTAAGGTATCCGAAATGGCGAGGCGGTTAGGCATGGCTACATCAACCTTGGCAGAAATTTTGAAAAACAAGACCAACATTTTAGACGAGGAAGGAAAATGTGGCTCAACATCTAAGAAGAGGAAAAACATTAAGAGTTGGAAGAAGTATTGATGGAGTGGTTCAATGGTGCACGTGCACAAGGACTCCCAATAGATGGATCGTACATCAAAGAAAAAGCATCCCTTGTTGCGACAAAACTTGGCATAGAAGACTTCAAAGCTTCGAATGGATGGCTGGATCGATTTAATAAGAGGCATGGCGTTACTTGCAGGGCAGTGTGTGGGGAGAGTGCTGTTGTTAATGATGACACTGTGCAGCAATGGAAGACAAACGCTCTACCATCCCTACTGGAAGGCTATGATCCGCGAGATATTTATAATGTTGATGAAACTGGACTCTTTTACCACCTAATGCCTGCTAGAACTCTAAGCCTAAAAGGTGAAGCATGTCATGGTGACAAACTCAGTAACTCTTCTAGATTTTTTCAGAAAATAGAAAGTTATGTTTGCTATTAGATATTCTTTTTAAGCTAAGGGGAAAAAACATAATTCCAAGATTGCCTGCCTGTTGGGCCTAGGCCACCCTAAAACTGCTCTTTTCTGAGCCAACAGGGACCTAACGGGGAAGTGATGTGACTAATATAACCTCTCCTTCCCAAATCGACCTCTTCCGTCACATGGCGAGTCCTGAGTAAAGCTAAAGAGGCTCTGGTGATTGTATTTCAATTGCATTGAATACAATAACATTAATAGCACAGTATAACATGCAGCACAACAGTGAGCTGCATTACTGGCGTTGAGCAGCAGCCGGCCGGCCTTCAACAGCTTGCTAGATGAAAGGTTGCTGGCAGGCAGGTGGCTAAGGGAAGGTATAGGGGAAGCTGCCGTGGTCATAGCAGTGGAAGGGTGGAAGGGGAGCCTGAACATGGCAAGTATTTGTCTTTCATCTTGAATGCCATTAAATTAAGTTTTTTTACATTAGTTCTTCTTTGATGTCTTAAAAATAGCAAAACCCCTATTTAGTGTAAACCCCCATTTAAGGTAAAAAATTTTGTACCCCCAGAAAAACGTTAAATGGGGGTTCTACTGTATACAGTTCTTGACAAAAAATAAAAAAGACCATAATTATCAAATGTGAATTGATAACATTTTTTTCACAGCATTGTTATCAGTGAAATAAAAAACAGTCGAGTAGGCTGTAATGTGAAACTTCTTGTGCGTGCTGCCTAAATCTAGGGTGCAAAGAAAATCTGTATGTCTCCTCTCGGATTTTGTTTAAAATTTTTACATGGGTTGCTTATATTAAGAGCTAAAACTTTTAAGTAAAAAAAATTCTCTGAAGGGTAGTTATAAGCCACCCACTCTGAAAATGCAGTCTTTGCAATGTTATGGCATCTTATGTGAAGTGAGAAAAATGTACTGGTCATGTTTGAAGTAAAAATAGTTACGACAGTACCTTAATCAGATTTTATTTGGGTTGTGTATCCTTTGGGGATGTGACGTACCGTATTTCATCGCGTAATCGTCACCACCGCATAATCGTCGCACCTTGATTTTCAGTCCAAAATTGGTGTATATAAATTTCATCGCATAATCGTCGCACGGATATTTTGACATTATTCTCTCTTTCACGATGATTCAGAGATTTATAACTGACACGCCGCCACTGCAATCTAGAGCACCGTTATCCTCCACCCGATGCATTCAAGGTTGACGAATGTGCTGACCGGTGACCGCTAGCTTGACACAATAGCCAGGGGTAGGGGTGGCAATTCACGAGAAATTGCGGTAACACCATTTGGGTCAGTTTCAGTAGGCTACACTACACTTGTAGAAAAAGGGAAGAAATAGGAATTATACTGTGAGTTTTCATTTGAAAGTAATAGCATTCGCGGAAGAAAATGGAAACCAGGGAGTTTTCAGTGAACGAAAAACTTGAACGAGATTGGCACAAAATAAAATAGCAATCAGCAGCGCACATCATTCGGACTCATCGTTCATGTGTCATTTAAAGTTGCAATCAGATCTCGCATGAAAAAATCATTGTAAAGAGCGTCAAGAAGACGGGATTTCCAACAGACGGCACGAGGTGCGGATGGCGGGGTTCTGATGCAACTGTAGGGAAGACGCGCGATACCGGCTCTGCCGTGAATCATTGGACAAAGAATAATAATAATAATAAAAACATGTTGTGGAAGTATGTAGTTAGTATTACAAGACATCGTGTCGAATAAATTTTCACAATCGTAATATTTACAGGTAAACACAATAACACAAAGTAATTGTAACTTTATTTCGGATTGATCGCCTTTCCGCGAATTGATATGATTGACGTAATTTCATTGCACATGCAGTTTAATAACTCTGCAACTGTAAATAGTAAAGTGCTCTGGTAGTTTAATAATACGTTTTTTCTTTCGTTGTAAGGTATATATACGTACTGAAGGCCTATACATGTTAGTTCCAGCCTTTCCTCGCGTAATGGTCGCACTGTGTTTTCACACGGGAAAAAATGGCCTAAAAAATGCAACGATTATGCGGTGAAATACGGTATTAACAACATTCTCTTCATTTTTTTTTTACAATCAAATTACTTGAAGAGAATGTCATACATAATAATTATATTATACTGAGAGGCTAATTTTTAGTTATGTGAGTTTTACATAAGATTTATTTTCCCCTCCTGCTGACACAGCTGACAAGACAGACTTACTCGATTTAACCTACATGGTTAGGTCAAGAGAGCTGGATAGGATCAGCAATGAAACAGTCCCAGATCTACACTTGGTGTTTAATTTTCAAAGTACTAAGTTTAAAACAACAATAATTACTATCTAATTATTATTTAAGTGGATTATAGTTTGTGGTTCATTTAACTCGGAGGCGGAGGTGGAGGTGCTGTGAGTAAACTTGGCAGCCCAGCCAAAGCGTTCATGTCGACGCTTTGTCCTGGTGGTGGCGGCGGTTGTACCGGCTGCGGTGGGGGAACTCCGATGTAATTCTGATGCCAAGGAAACATGCTCGGTGGTGGTGGAGGTGGAGCTCGAGTGGGAGGCGGCACAGGGCCTGGGGGTGGAGCCTGTTGCCATGGAGGCAGGCCCGGCTGCTGGGGTTGTGATCCTGGTGGAGGCGGCTGCGATTGTGATTGTATCCATGGCAACAGAGGTGGGAGTGCAGGCTGAGAAGTTGTAACAGGCGGCGACTGAGTCGATGCCGGGGGCGGTGGAGGCGGTGCCTGAAGTAGGGTTGGCGGTGGGATGCTCGGCGTCTGCCATGGGGGTGGAGCTGCTGTTGCTGGGGGCGGGGGGTGATTCAGATTCGGCACCAGTTCTGAGCCTGGAGGTTTGCTCGCTGGAGTCCATGGTGGGGGAGGCAACGTGTTGGGTATGAGCTGCGGTGGCGTTGGCATCACGTTCAGTTCAATCCTCGGAGGAGGAGCCAGAATGGCTCGAGGGGCCATCTGACGCTCAAACAAATTTGTATTAGCACGACGTCCAAATCTGTTCTGACTGGCATCTCGATCAGCATCTCTGTTGGGCGGTGGACCTTCACCGAGCTCAGCCATGAGTGACATGTACTGCAAACGAGAAGTAACTCTTTCTACACTGCTTTTAAATTAGGGTCCATTGCTTTGAATATATAATAGTAAATATAGAAGAATAGAAGACAATGGTTTCATTAAAGATCTGATTGACAAAAAGTAATGAAATTAAAAAAAACAGAAGAAGGTTAAAGAGACAACTACACAAATAAATGAAAAAGAAAACACAAATCACAAAAGATTCACCTACCACCCATGGGCAAACAAGAAATTCCAAAAGGTTTTCAATAAAGTAAACATCAAATTGGCACCGCAAAATAAATCCAGTTTGAGAAATCTTATAAAAACCAACCAGAAAGATAAGGTCCCTTATTACAAAAAAGCTGGAATTTACAAAATTAATTGCAAAGATTGTGAAAAATTGTATATAGGCCAAACAAAAAGGAATTTAGATAAAAGGAGAAAAGAACATTTTAGGAACATCATGAACAAACAAATTGAAAAATCCGCTTTGGCAATGCATTTCTGGGAAGTAGGCCATGAAATTGAAAATGAAATAGCACTACTAAAGCAAGTTGAAATACCAATAGATCTTAATAGTTTGGGAGAAAATATTCATTAAAAAGAACTGGAAAAATCTCTTAAACTTCGACACTTAAGTTGGCATACAATGAACTTTGATCGACAAGTTCATTCACCCGCTGCTAGAGGACCAATCGAAATCAGCTAATGATGATGGGAAGACCCAGTGATATACCTTTTAGTGAAGTTTAGTGTGTATATTTCCGATCTCACTCTTGCTACAGATATCAACACTTCACTATTTCCACCTAATATTAATACTGTATGTTATTGCTCGTGAGTAAAAACTGGAATAAGTAACTACATTAAACCTTCAATTAAAGGTTCTCTAAAATAAATTAAACCATATCAATTTATGTCTTTAGGAAAACGGCAAACATTTTCAACATCACCTGTGAATAGATGAGTTTTATGTTTCTTTTATTTCTTATAACCATCTGAGGCCTTACCTCTTCGTCAATTTTATTCTTGTCTCCGCCTCCGCCCACAGCAGTGGGTGCTGCTGCTCCTGGTCGCTTCTGTCTGCAATCTCTGGCTATGTGTCCCGCTCCGCCACAGCTTGAGCACACTATGTTGTTGGTAACATTGGGTTTGTCAGGGCACTGTAATACACATATGACATATTGTAAAACACATTATTATTATTATTAACTTGCTATATAAATTCATTCTGAACTACATTATTTCTTACCATCCAAGATTTATGGTCCGAAGCACCACAGTTAGAACATCTGGGTCCATCGTTTTCTCTGAGTGTCCCATTCAGTAAAGCCAGTTCTCGTAACTGCATTCGACGTAAATCATTCTGTCCTTCAGGGACTTCGACACCTTGACGGATTATCTCTTTGATCTGGAAAAATGAATGATACATCACAATGTCAGACTCCTGTTCACTTCCACAGAATGCATGTTTCACAATATTCAAAGTAGAATTTTTTTTTTTGTCTATGCTCAGCAAAATTACCAATAGGCTAAAAGGTTTTATGCTAACACATCTACACTTTTTATAATGTCATCCTTTTCAATGGACGTCAGTAAAAAAGATTTCAATTTTTATTGACACAAATTCCACCTCAAACTTTCATGTCTCCGACAACTCTTCAGGTTCTAAAAACATGATAGTAAGGCTGGCCAAAGAAAATTAGGATGTCTATAGTCCAAAATAAAATAATTGTATACAGTGGATGAATTACTAAAATAAAGTCACGCAACGTTTCAACTATGCCAGCTAGTCTTCATCAGGCGCCTTACTGTCATTAACTGTAAACGCCCTTAGAATCGGTCTCTTGCTGAAACTGCATGCACCGGTAGACTAATTGCAATCTTTAACTGTATGTTAAAATATGAACTAAATTCTAGACTATAAGAAGTGAGAAGAAGAATTACCCTGTCGACAGCTTTCTTCACTGCCTCTGGATTATTAGCAGTCACATACGCATGAAGTGGTTCGTCTTCTCCTGGTAGGGGTTGACCATCCTTACGTCCCACCTTTCCTTCCTTGACAGAACCTTTTCCTCGAATTATTATTTTTGCTCCTGTATCTCTTTCCATAGCTGAAAACAATGACACAAGATAACATTTCAAGCCTTCTACCAAAATTAGAGCAACAATGTTATTTAACATTATATTTATTAACACTGACAGCATTTTTACAAGAATTACATAATTTTATTCTTTTACATAACAAATATAAATAATTAAACGAATAAAATAATAATGTGCTGTCATATGGGCATACAGATTCAAAATGAAACGATTAAAACATACCACAGATTCATGAACCTTACCCAAATCATGCATAAACAATTAAAACTGTCGATAGTTAAAAAGCTTAAACCTGGCTTCGAGGTGCATTACATGATTAACATGTGCCACCCAGGGAAAAAAAGACCTCAAATTTGAGTCCCAGGAATGCATCATGATCAGATCTCTGCGAGTCATAAACAAATGAATCAAGAAAGCATCAAAGCAAGGCCACCATCAATTAATTTCACAACATGCTTTTGTTAATAGATGGCGCTGGATGTATATTACAAATTGATATTTTATTTTGTCATTTCGTAATATAAATTACAGCAGACTTTGAATACATAATATACATTCGACGCTGCCTGGTGGCCCAGTATACTTCTAAATCTGAAAGAACTAAAATGCCCAAGAAATCTCTACAAGCTTACACAAAGCTATTTTAGCGAAAGATTTGCTACAATGCATACAAATACTTATCAAGTCATAAAGCAGGTGCACAAGGGATGCCCTCAGGGATCTTGTTGTGGCCCTGGCTTTTGGAACATTATGTATAATTCATTGTTAAATCTTAACTACTCAAAACATTCACACGCACTGGCTTTTGCAGATGATCTTATACTGCTGACCAAGGGAGCTACTCGTCTTGAAGCAGAAAATTATGCTAATTCGGATATTTATAAAATACAGAATTGGGCTTACCAGAACAAAGTTGACTTTAATGAAAGTAAATCAAAGGTCTTAATAATTTCAAAGAAGAAGAAAGACCGGGCTGAGAAAACAAATATATTTTTAAACTACAAAGCCTTGGAACAGGTTAGAGAATTAAAATATCTAGGAATTTACTTCAACGAAAAATTCAACTTTGGTAAACATATCGACAAAATAACTGAAAAAGCACTACAAGTAGTAAATATCTTGAGTAGAGCAGCAAAATTACAATGGGGACTAGGGCACTGTGCCTTAAAGACAATTTATAAAGGAGCCCTGCTCCCTATGTTAACATACGGCTGCCCAGTTTGGTATGAGGCATTGCAAACACAAAAAAATTTAAGGAAACTGCAGCGAATACAAAGATTAATTAATATCAGAATGGCCAAGGCTCACAGGACGCTGTCATTTGAAGCCTCGTGCGTGGCTGCCGGAGTTCAGCCTATAGGTATAATAGTGACACAATCTGTAAAGATCTATGACGCAACTCATCAAAGTAAAGATTTCCGTGTAGATTATGACAAGCCTCTACAAGTAAAGGACTGGCCTCATCCTGCAGACAGAACATCAATTGAAGAAATTAATAGTTCTCTAGCATATGAGTTAGAAATCTACACAGATGGCAGTAAAATTCACGGAAAAGTAGGCGCAGCAGCAGCATTTTATAAACGAGGACAATTAATTCATACCATGAAGAACAGACTTCTCAGTGATTGTTCCAACAATCAGGCGGAACAGATTGCGATCTTAAAAGCTATTGAAACAATCAATGAACTACCTATTCCACTCGAAGAGAACAAGGTAGCAATCTATACTGACAGTAAAATTACCCTGGATTTACTTCAGAACAACCGTAATCACAGCTACCTTATCGAGCAGATCAGGAACTTGGTAAGAAAACTCAAGGATCACAAAATACATTTTGGATGGATAAAGGCCCATGTGGGATTTGCTGGTAACGAGATGGCAGATAAGCTAGCTAAGGAAGCAGCAGGAGATGAAGATAGAGAACCGGTATACTCGAAAATTCCCAAAACTGCAATAGTTCGAGAAATTAAAGAAGAAGGCCTAACAAAATGGCAGGCGGATTGGACCAACACGACTAAGGGAGCTACCTGTAGGGCCTTCTTCCCATCAGTTCGTCAGAGAATAAGACAAAGGATCATAATGACAGCACCAATTGCAGCAATAGTTACTGGACATGGAATAACCAAATCCTACCTGAAGAGATTCCACATTACGAATGATGACACGTGTTCCTGTCTTCAAGAGGCCCAAACTGTAGACCACCTTTTATACAGATGCAGTAAACTCCAACAACAGAGAGACATTTTAAAAAAGCATATTGCAATCAAACACGGGCAATGGCCGGTTCCTCCAGATCAACTCATTGTGAAACACTATACATCTTTTAAAAGTTTTATACACGCAATAGACTTCAGTTCATTATAGTTAATAATAATACAGGTTTAGATAACACAGCTGTTCAATGATAGAATTTTATAAAAAAGTTGTAATTTATTAGAATTAGCTCAGAAATTATTAACTTAATTATTTAATGTATCATTGCAAATACTTGTATATACTTAATTTTTTTTTCTAATGAGACATAGCATGTAGTATTGCAGCACTTAAGCAATGGAACATGCTGTATTCATTCAATAAAAAAAAAAAAAAAAAAAAATATACAATACAAGAAAGTAATGATACAACACAAAATATTTGAAACAAGAATTTTAAAATGTTATGTCATACTTCATTGTCAAAGTGATTTTGATGGTGTTCACTATATTTAAGCTATACCATGTTTTTGTATTGAGGTGACTTCAAAACGTTTATTAATGACTAGCTTAAAAGGCCCGGCGTCGCCCGAGTTTTTTATTTTGTAATTGGAAATTATCTTATGAAGGACTTTCGATTTTTAAATTATAGGTAATTAGATAGTAATTTAGAGTTTGAAATAGGAAGAACGACTTATCACACTCAAACTATTCCCTCAGAAAACGCTTGATTTAGCTTTTTATAGCTCATAGAGGATGTAGAATTTTGCATGTACGCAGCGAGCCTGGTAGGGGTTCAAACAAGAAGAAATAAAAATTCCAGTAACATAAAATTGAATTGTCTTTGTGGAATATTTTATTTCTCACTCTCATGTTACCATAAAACCGTTTTGGGGATGAAATAAATAAGAAAGCAATATCACTTTCATACTTCTCTCTCCAAAAACCTGCGATATAATAATATACACATTACCATACCTCGTATTGTTTTCTCTATGTCCAGGGTAGAGAAAGTTATGTTACTGCATTATTTTCGTGGATTTCATTCTTTAGTATTTATTTATCACATGAATTATATTGATATCTTCTCTAATTTGTCAAAGTCTCGTATCATTTATTTCCAAACCTACCTGAGACCAATGCCAAGAATACATTGTTGTCATGTGAATTGTGATTTGGATTTGATAATTCTGTGTAAAAAGGATTAAGTATACTCAAAAACATTTGATTTTTGGCACTTAAAATCAAAATTTTGCAAAATCCTTTCTTAGTGAGCACCTACATTATGAATTGAAGGTACTTCAAAATTCCAAATCCCTACCTATTATAGTTTAGGCTCTGCGTTGATTCTCTGTCATTAAGTCAGTCAGTCAGGACAAAGCCTCTTATACATATGTAGAGATGAAAACTAGACAGGAATTTCATGGTGGAACACAATATTTCGTCTACAAAGATTCAGGTTTGGAAATAAAGTGTCTCCATCCTCAGGGTTGTGAAAATTGTTGCTTACATTTCAATGTGTTTCCTCGAGGACCAATGAGCAATCCCACGAAATTGATATCTGGATGATCATCTTGTGGAATCATCACTTTGTCACTCACTCGGATGATGGGTGGTCTGCACACAAAACAACACTCGTAAGAAATCGAAATGATTATTTATTCATCAGATGCTGCAAGGAGAATATAATATCAATAACTCAGTAAGACAAATCTAGGTATAGTTACTATGTTTCGCAACTGTCTTTTATTTGAACGTGTGATGACAAGTTACGACACTACAGTTTCGGCTGATTCCAACCTTTCAAGCAAGTGTAGCAGTAATCTTGAGGTTACAAGCGTAATTTGCTTTGTAGACTGAAGAAGGGAAGTGAGAAATGCATGGATTTATACGTGGTTCAAATGTGTATATAGGATTTCAGTCAGCTGATCTTTAAAATTAAGGTGGAATGTTGCTTAGGTTACTGGCAACGTGAGGCATAAACATATGGAAATAACTCGTGATTTGAGCAGTTGCTCGATCTTGTACAAAAGAATGAACCTATGGCCGGTATTCATAGTCGCAATAAGTCGTACTTATATCCAAGTCAAACTTTAATCTCATCTTAAGTTGAGTTTCTGACTTATTACGTATTTACTTTATAAAGTCAGACTTGACAAAGTCAAGCTTATTGGTATTCATAGTCATTAAAGTATGACTTATTTGTCGAAATAAGTCTTACTTGATCAAGTCAATGGTCCCCCTGACTTATTTCAGTTTAAGCCAGTACCAGGGATAGTAATTTTGAGCATCTTGGTATTAGAAGAGACTCATGCCCCAAAGCGTTATTTGCGAAACATGATGAATCCTTTCAAATTCTACAGTGACAATGAATTTAAAAGGAGATTTCGTTTCAAGCAGACACAATTTTATTGCCTATCTTTTATCAGCATTTCTCTCTGCTGGCATTTCATATTGGCCAAAAACTTCCTAAGCTGATTTGAATCTCTCTATAACAATAATTAATATTGAAATAAATACATAAGCGTACCGGTACTAATTCTGAACAATCTACAAGCTAATATATACGCAGAATATTCTGAAGAAACTATTGATCAGTTTACTTACACGCTGCATAATATGACTGGATAAATTGAATTCTTTGTTTACAATGCACAGCGCCGTCTGTATTTTTATATCACAATAGTGAAATACGTAACCAGATGGCTTTGCATTACATGGAATCCAAAAAAAATCTTGAATGCGATTGGCTAATTCAATTGTTACGGCAGTGAACGTGCGATTTTTCATAATATCATGTTCGACTTTAATATGTAGAATAAGTAGAGCTTTATGAAGTCAGACTTAATAAAGTACGACTTTAATGAAGACTATGAATACAAAAAACATAAGTCGACTTGTCAAATAAGTTCGGCTTTATAAAGTCGGTTCTTAAGTCGCCGACTATGAATACCAGCCTACGTTTTTCTTTGACTGTGTTTCTCCTTTGATTTTCTTCTTGTGTTAAAACATGTAAAAGAAAAAGTTTCGAGTTCTATCGTCGTACACTGTGAAGGCAAAATTATCACACAATGAACATGTCTTGTGGCATTTTAAAAATCAGGTGAACCTTGTATTAAACTGACATTTGCTATATTTAGGAATACAGGCCAATCTATTTACTTACTTGTAATCTGCTGGAGGTTTAAAATCCGGATTCAGACTCAGCATCTGTTGGATGAGATGATGACGCTCTTCTTCTAAACGCTTTCTGGTACGATATTCACGGGTGTTCAGACGCTTTCCATCACTGCTATAGATAGGTTCTGGAGAAGGAGACCTAAGGCAAGAATTCCTCACATTATACAAACACTTGGTTGTGAATGTTGCCATACCACGGCATCACCTCACAAAGTATAACAGCTATCAGTGGGCATTACCTTTACAATCTATTCGTATGTGTATCCGCAATCACAATTAAACAAGAATAATGTTCAGAAAATATACATAACACACTGTACGTGATAAAAGACATGGAAAGAAGGACACACACTGATTGATAACCTAACCCGAGGTTCTTTCAGAATGCTAGTGAACATGCCCACATATGACAATGATCTTATCTTATCCACAGCTGTTACAGTTTGTAAGGAAGGTCATCCACAGATTTTCTTGTCTGTCAGTAAAGAACAATTTGTAAAGTGAAAATGTTCACAGCGCATGTGAAAAGCAACTCTTGTTGTATAATTTATGAGATACTAGGTTAAAAGGCCCGGCGTCACTTGGGTTTTGTATTTTGTAAATAACTAATAGGTCCTTATATAGGTATTTAGAATTTGAAATGGGAACGACTTATCACACTCAAACTATTCCGTCATAAAACGCTAGATACAGCTTTTTATAGCTTATAGCAGATCCCCGCGGCTTTGTCCACAATAATTAATCGAAAGATTAACAATTAAGAGCAAAATAATTAAAATATTATATTTATTAACACTTTTCACACGAAACATTCATAGGTCTAAACCAAACAATTGATAGCTCTAATTAATGAAACAGCTTAATAACAGTGATAATTACTAGTAAAAAAAATCCCTTTGGAATCTGTGAAACGACAACTCGAATACTCCCGCTGAAATCCATCAACCTGTTTGTAAAGCCAACAGTAATCACAAGCTCATCACAAAATTATCATGAAGTAATTGGCATTAATCGGGCTTTTCTACTGGTGGATTTACAGACGACTTTGAAAACGTACCCTATACACCATACAGTATTATAATTTTTCAAAAGAAAGTTTTTATTTATACACTCTAGCTTAAACGAGAAATTGATAGAAATCTCAAGAAAAACAGTTTCAAAGACCGAGCTGCATATTAACTTATTACAGTGTATTAATTATCACAATACAATTTTTTTTTTCCAGTTTACTATTTAATAAATAACAATGAGTGAACGGACAGAACCATAAAAAAAAACTGTTAGGCCGAGAGTTTTAAGACCACATGATGACAGTTATGACAAAATTTTGCAGTGAACGTTTTGAGAGGATGACTGTATGTCTCATTCGTACTGCACATGGTGAACTATGATGAATATCTCATGTGAAAGATGATACTAAATATGCTTATGTGTACATTATCTAATCATTTGAAAAATATTAACATATCTTCCAAACTGTGCATTTCATTGCATTTGTGGTGCAGTGACTCACAAGGGAAATGTGTGGTTGTCATGTCGAAATCTATCCTCCAATTCTGCATATTGGTAGGTCTTCGTTACAGATACATGCATGCGAAAAATTAGCTGCTCATATAAATTTTAAGTGGGTGAAAATTAATTACAAATATTGCAGATTCAATAGTATATTGCGATACTACTTCCGTAAGCTGTGCTTACAGATCGAGGAAAGAGTTTGAAAAAACAAGGTGCTAGCGCAGAGTTTTTTCAATTTCCAAGATCCGTTATGCGCTTACGGAACGAGTATTGCATCCTATTTTTTGCACGATGATTATTTATATCAATTTAATTATATTAATTGAGATATTAGCTGATAATATTATGTATATACACTATTGAAGATAGATGTTGGTAATTTCAGAAAGTGATTCGCATGTGTTTGTTGTTATGGGGAACGAATATTTGTCCTGTTAAAATCGCCACAAACTGGGGGGCCTTGGTTCTGGTCTTCGATAAAGGCTTGTATGGTTTTTGTCATCTTTACAGCACTGAGATTTCTTTTGTTTTCAAAGCGTGTGGGAATGTCAACTTACGATCCATGGCAACAATATTCGTAAGTACCACTAATAAGCAGCCCCTCAACATATGTAAAGATTAAACAGTTTCAAAATGTGGAAATGATAAGAAAAGATTATCTAAAAATTATCTAGTGAGACATTTTCGAGTCCCCTCCTCTGTCACACACCCCAGTCGCCTGCTCCCGGAATGAAGGCTCGTCAAATGAGCTCTACAAGTGCTCACAATTGATTCCTTATGGAACATGACAAACACGTTTTCACCCACTTTTAATTCGTATGAGCAGCTAATATTTTGCATGTGGTTATCAGTTATGAAGGTTTCGACATGGTTCCCTCGTCAGAACATTTGCTTGAATAGAAATTAAAATTCAATTTCTTTGTTGTTAAAAGCCTCATTGCTCACTCAAACCTAATGTCCATGTTAAAACTGACAACTTCAAGTAAATATGAATATTTAGTCAACGTGTTCATGGCAATATCACTGGTACACTTAATTTTTTGCTACAGAAATTAGAATAATACAACTAAATAAAATTTTTTTTTTTTTTTTTTAATTGAACCTTACCGCCCAGCTGTATACATTATTACTGTGCTTGTAACAGAGTTTGCTCGGTGATACCGGGTACAGCACATACGACACAATGACACTCTCAACAACTGTTTTGGGTTTCCATTCTACACTTACAGCCAATTCAATGGAATAATGGAAATTCAAAACAGTCAGACATTAGCTAAGGATGACCATGACAGGGGTTCAAACCAAAGAAGCCCGTGTAAATAAATCTGTGAAATAGTAACTCAATTAAGCTCAGTCAATTTACATAACTTCTTTCCAGTTTTGTAATTTTATAAATTTGTTTTACCTGCATATCCGCAATGATGACCTGGAACGGAAAATGTGATGAGGGTATTTATGTATTAGACGTATGCCTTAATATAAGGTACGCAGACCAAAAAATAACAAAGTTAGTAACATTATATAATTAGTACTAACAAAATAGTTCATTTTCCTGAAAATAAATAATCATTTATTTTTGTCTGGAAAATACTAGTTAAATATCTGAATAAATTTACAGTTATAACATATCCAAATACATTACACAGCTCGTAATGTACTGGCTCTCCTCATGTGCTGGAGGAAATATCATCCAGTTATTAAATCATGTGCATATGAAAATGAAGACACGCCTCAGTTTTATGAAATAGTTTTGAGTTTTCAGTTCAAAGCTATACTATTAAATAGCACCTTGGGGAAGAAACGTCAAGTAAATAAAGAAGACCAAATTAACGCAACCAAAATTACGGTCCTTCAAGTGATAGGGAGAATCGAGCTGAACCCAAACAGGATAAAGCAGGGGACGAATATGCATAGGAACATCAGGAAACAAGCAGGAAGGAGACTGTAAGGGCTTTCAGGCTGAAACGTACACTCAAATTTAGCATATCGGTAGGTCTTCGTTGCAGATATATACATGCCAAAAATTAGTTGCTTGTAGGAACTTTAAGTGGGTGAAAATTAATTGTGAAATACTGAGTAATATGTGCAGTCTGTATAAGTGTTAACAAAATGAATCTCGTGTTAAGCTGCGTCTCCATTGATATACATTTAACACCAACATGTCAATATTAACAAGTTGATATTGACATGTATATTGCAATTTCACATTCCAATTAACTTGACATGCAAACCCAGCGTGTTGCACTTAACATTTTCAGATGTTAATTTGTTTTCCGGAGAAAATGGACAACATGTCAAGACTATTCGGTCAATATCGGCTTTGTTTCGGGAATTTCCGGGAAACGAAAAGCGATCGCCAGCTTAATCGGCTTTGGTTCGGGAATTTCCAGGTAAACAAAAAGCAGTCGACAGCTTCCTCAATATTCCTGGCATCCATTTTGTATTATGTGAGGATTTGGTATATCAGTGTTCTCAATAGTATTGCATCTACTTTTAAAAATTATTATTTTTATGGCATACTCCATTGTTGAAAAAAGTGATAGTTATTTTGAAAAGATCAAGACATCTGTACAAAATTAGTATTTAAGAAAGTCATAGACAGTTAACAAGAAGATAATAGTGAGTGTACAAAACTACTCTCATTTTGTAATGTTGGCTGCCCTCTTCAGAGGAGTTTTCTTTTTGAATGTTATTCATTTCTGTTCGTAACCACGCCAACAGTAGTGGAGACAGTTGATAATTGGCAAACCACTTGACTTGTATACGTCAACAAGTTGATGATAAACATTGAACATATGTTAACTGCAACATGTTGGTGCTAAATGTATATCAATGGAAACGCAGCTTTAGTTCAATACTTTCGCCTATTGTGTGGAGAATAAATCTCAACATTGAGAACAAGCTGGTTGTTTTGCTGAGCACGGCAACACCCACCCACAAACATTAACAATCAACATATCAGGTATTCACAACCCAGGTCCAACTCTTTCCACCGGTTATGGATATAAAATTGATTAAAACTTATATACAGTGGATAAAATTTTACCTTTAAAACGGTCACTACGTTTCAGCCTGACCTCCAGGCCTTCCTCAGGTTCATTAACAATCATAAGCAACCCCTCACTGTCTATACAAATGATAAGCGATCATAGCGAAACGCTTTCAACGAGTAATGACGTAACGAGCTGTGCAATGCAAAGATGTTTTCACCCACGTACAATTAATATGAGCAGCTAATATTTTGCATGTGGCAATATGTTAAATTTGGGGTTAGGTTTCAACTTGACAATTCCCTACAACATACATACATGTTTAGCTGTCACTTCAATGATCATGTAGATAAAGCTAACAAGTATTATGTATAGTGAACTTAACAGGAATTAAAGACTGTAAGAGAAATGTTTGTTATGGCCGGCTGGTGTTAAGAACACATGCAAACAGGCAGTGCGGAGGCAAGGAGGGGATTGAGGAGACTCTGAAAATGAAAAAAAAAAACCAATGGAAGGAAAATAAAACCTAGTGAAATTATGTTCATATCTGTAAATAAAGTCTTAGTTAAATGTTTCTACTAAATATTCTCAACAGATCAATTGGTCGGTACAACGCCAAAGTGAACTAAGCGCCAATTGTCAAAATATAGACTATTGGTAGTCCATGGTGCAGATTTTGATATCCTACGGTCTGTAATAACGAACTAAGCGATACTACGATAGTAAAATCAGTTGAGAAAAAAGGAAATTTCGTTTTGATCAAGATTTTTTTACAACACTCAAACTTCAACTTCAGTTTTCTCAAAATATGGAGTTTGGCGCTTAGTTCACTTTGGCGTTGTACCGACCAATTGTAGATCTGCACTCTTCTGCCTAGACCAAAATAAAGCTATCATGAATAAAAACAAATCACAGCCAAAGTAAACAAAATTGTCATCTAACTAAAATGAAATAGCATTTAGAATTTATATCTGGAACAAACTGCAAAGGCAGATTATTTTGATCAAACTTAGGTCTGGACGTCTAATATTGGCCAAATCCGATTGGGCGGTTTTTGTATGTGGGGAAAAGAGAAAATATTCCCACTCCATTATTACAGTACAGTGCCCCCTCTATAATCCGGCGCTTGGTCTTTCCATGCAAAACCCTCTGCATCACAATTTTTTTTCTTTTCATTTTAATAAGTTGCTATTTGCATTAACCCCTTTCTGTATTTATTACGTGCCTGCATGGTACTTAATGAGATTGTGTGGTGGACAGGAAAATGTTCATCTGTCTGTAAGCACAATAACTCAAATACGCTTTATCGGATTTTCACGAAACTTGGCATATGCATTTATGTGTCAGTGGGAAGAAGCCTATTGAATTTGGATAAAATCGGTTGACCAGTACCGAAATAACGACTTATTAAGGGTCACATCTATTATAATATGTTTTGCGTTATCCCAAGACCCGAAGCATTTTGATTGGTACGCAGGGAGCCAGAGTTATCACAAGCATTAACGATGTCACTGTAAATAAAAATAACTTAAGTTTAGCCATTCAATAATGAAACACAGCTGCTGTTGCTATTATATTGTGCATTCTATCGGTACCAATATCTACATTATATTTTAACATGAGTAATTTTCAATTTCAACGCTCCTGTGCAAGCAATAGACCTAATGTAATTCCTGACAGACTGAATTTAATTCATTCATAACCTATAAGGCTGCTTTAAACCTGAAATAAACATGTCGGCATATTGTAGGCCTACTTTCATCATCAACATTATTGCCAGTGCATTTTTGTGAAATGTTGATATAAGTTAATTTAAGAATTTTTTATATCAGTGTATATGAGTATTAATTAAGGTTAAGAATCAAACTTTAGTCCTTTGTTTTTCTATAAGCCCTGCTTAATGAATCAATCTGAGATCCATTAAAAAATAACTTATTTCCTTCACATCATAATTGAAATTATCACTGATAACAAAAGCATTCTGGCACTCTATTACATTAATTTATCTGATTTTATTTTTTTCTGACTTCATCATAGTTCAAAATACCATTTGGAAGATATGAATGCAAAGAAGAAGAAAAAAAACTATTTTTTAACTACTCAGTACGAAGTTTATATGAATAAATATATTCAATGAAAGAAATGTTTAAAATAATAGACAGTGAGTCCATTTTATGAGGAAACCTCGCATCACTGCTGCATTGCCGCAGTGCAGTGTATTACCGAAGTGGAATTACAGAAAGTGGCAAATAATTTGTTTAAACTATGTGAGGAATGTCTTACTGCTGACGGGGGTCATTTTCAACAGTATTTCAAATAAATGGTGAGTAATAAGCCTCTACATGTAGGCCTATGTTGTTAAAATCTTGATTTGCCGGTAGTAACGGAACACGGTCCCCGCCGTTGCAACCACAACAGCGGGGAAAGTGTGAGCAGGGGCAACGCTGTTAAAGTTTCCGCATAAAATGGATTCCCTGTATAAATTAATAGCAAAACGGACTTCGTAATTAGTTTGAATAGTAGCTAGTGTATATTATGCATTCTGTAATTGAATTTAGAGCTTGTAATTGTAACAAATCGAAATGTAGTCACTCTGCATGACTACAACATCCTACAATCAAGTGAGAATGTGTTGTGATTTTGAACCTTAAGCACAAAACTCATGTTTCAAAAGATTTCGTCAGGAAGATATACAGGGTCTTTATTATAAGTTGAGACAGGGCGACCGGTGTTTTCACTCTCCACTACGGAGTCCGCATTAGCCGCGGGCGGCGCGGCTTCCCTGCTTAGAGTGTAGGCTATATAGGCTTACCTTATAACATATGTTGGAAGTGTCGTCCTTCCTGTGTTATACAGGCATTGTATCTGGAAACCACATTCTGGCTGACGTGAGTGAGTTCTTCCACTGTAATGCCCCTAATTTCATTCGTAATGTTTTCTTTCAGCTCCTCCAATGTGTGAGGATTTGTTCGATAAACCTTATCTTTAAGAATGTGGTTTCCAGATACAATGCCTGTATAACACAGGAAGGACGACACTTCCAACATATGTTATAAGGTAAAATATGTAATACTTTATATAGCCTACACTCTAAGCAGGGACGCCGCCGCCCGCAGACAATGCGGACTCCGCAGCGGAGAGTGAAAACACCGGTCGCCCCGTCTCAACTTATAATAAAGACCCTGTAGAACAGTCCACTTCCTCAATACATATATTTATTCAATTCATTGCCTGTTTTCATAGTTATCTTAGAAGAATATTGTCAAAAAAATTATTTGATTTAAAATATGGAAATCTCCTTTTAGAATGAAATACATTTTATTTTACTACCATGAAGCGTGTACATCCACCTTAAAACCCTAACATTTCATCCATCACTTTTTGTATTATTTTCATACATGACCAGAAACTTTTAAATGTTGTGTGGAACGGCAGGAAACGGAAAAAACTTTCAGAAATCACCCAGCTTACAGTAGTACACTACAACAGTCATTAGAAACATGCAATAATGTTTTAATAAATGTTTTCTTGTACTGTATTTTTGTGAAACAAGTGAGTTTACATTAACACCTGGTCTGGTATCTGCCGGATTAGTGAGAGAGTACTGTACTGGGATGTGGCCTCTATAACCAAGTATATACTGTGTCCTTGAATGACACTGGGACTCAAAGGGACAAGAAGCGTGCTACGTATGAATGATACATATTAACATGGAAGTAGATCTTTAAAAGCTGCGGAAAGTGTTCACCTGAAATAAAATAACAAGATTATAATTGCTATTAGCAGTAATTAGGCAGAAATCATTGTAGCCAAATTTTATAGTGTACTTCAAGAAGGTAGGCCAAAACTTTGGCGAAACATTCCTTGCATATAGAGAGTGAAATTATGTTAAATGAACATGGGTCTGAAAATATTTTGTTTCCTTGTTAGAGCCCTTTCACTATATCTGCATCACTTAGCAGAAAGCCATATGAAATGGTACTCAAAAACAGAACATCAAATCAAATGTAAAAATGTCCTCAATTAGCAGGGATACATCCGCCAACCCACTCTCGCAAGACTCTCAACACCTTGCACAGTGATTCAGGCCAGGCGAGTGAATTACTCCACTTCATCTTATACAATTATCATGGAACCGTCTCTTCAGAAACCAACAAACCCCCACCAGAGGTAAAGTGACTTGGCATATTAGCGGAGTTGTAGTAACCAGAAAATAAGGCATTTTCAGACCCGTGATAATACAACAGAATTTCATCCCCTCTATGCAAGAAATAATTCTCCTACCTTTTTGTTACTTGCAACTTTATAAAGTCGGGATGTGGGAAATATGAGACGTCCAAACCAACGTCTGGCTGCAGTTTGTATCAACCTGAAATTCTGTACTTATTAATTATCAAACCAATACAAAGCCCATGGTGGTAAGTGAAGCACACCTTTCTTCTGGGTTAACAGGGATTCCTAATTCACCAGTGCGCAGCTTTCTGCTGATCTCTTCTATCTGCAGTTGAACTGTAATGAAATGGGTTAGAAAAGGGCACAAAGCCCAACAATTAGATAAATATCTTGTTAGATAACACACACCATTAATTTAAAATTTTGCTAAAAACTGAAACAAGAAAATTACATTCTTCCAATAAAATGTTTAACGAACTCACCTAGATACGCGGCTTCCTGCTCCTTGCTCAAGTTGGTTGGCAACACTGTAGGCATGCCTGGAATGAACGTCTTCTCCTTCTCATCCCCACCCCATCTCGACTTCCTTCTCTTTGCTCTTCTCTCCTCTCTCTCGGCTGAAACAAGAGTGGAGCATTTCCATGATTTTGCACATTATTTTTTAGCCTTGCGCTACATTAAACATCGATTTTAAGTGGGATCGGGGCAAGTTTCTGGCTCCATTTTCAGTAGCATGAGTTTAACTTTGACACTGTAGGTTTTCAGTATTTGATTTTGTCCACATGACTCAACCCAACAATAGAACAACGTCCAGTGCAAGAGAATCATAGTTTAATAACTGTTCATTGCGCCATTTCTGGGGAAAAGGAAGAACTGGTCATCCCCTAGAATTCCCACCACAACCCACTAACAGAACTTGCCTGGGAAGGAGGGGTTTAGGGCCGGGAGAATCTTTAAACAATGAGAGAATCTAGGAGATATTTGCAGAACTACTAGCAGCGTTGAAATTTTCCCTTTCTTCTTCTCTTTTCATCCTCTTTCCTCCCTTTCTCTCACTTATTCTTTAGCCTATCTACCTATTTGGGACCCATTCCTATCCTACAAATTTACGTATCAAGCAGGATTTGAACATGGGACCCTTAGCTTCATAGCCAGTTGTCTTATCCACTATGCCATTGAGCAATTGTTGAGGTATGAAGCGAGAATTCATCTATTTAAGTTTAGAGAGCTACATGAAACAGCAGAGATTGATAATTTTGTATTCATTGTAATTGTGAAATATTAAGTTGGCTCTCAGAAAGAGTCATTTTGGTTCAAGGGAAGTTTTAAATGGTACAAGGGACTTTTGGTTTTATTAATCAACTTGTCTTGTGGGTGACATACCATATCATACTGGACAAGAGGAAACTAAAATTGATTAAAACAGTTATTAAAACTTATATACAGTGGATAAAATTTTACCTTTAAAACGGTCACTACGTTTCAGCCTGACCTCCAGGCCTTCCTCAGGTGAACTGAAGTTTACTCGCATGCTGGTACGTTGTCCATGCTGGAAGGGGTCTCTGCCGTGCTCCCGTGCACGTTCGGAAAACCACTCTGTGCACAATCATCCTCCATACCCTCGGCGCGTAACATAAAGGTGGTATCCCTGTGGTGTACTTCGATCCATTCTCTCGGGATTTCGTACTCTGCGGGCGTCGCTACGTAAATGGGGGGAAATTTTGGTGTTGTTGTTCCCTTTGCGAACCTCCTGACGATTTCCAACCAATCATCGCCTAGGTCTCCTTCATAGTTGTTGAGGAGTTTCCCCGTTCTCCTGATAATATGAAAGGCCTCGCATATCTTCCTCTGAGTAACGTCGTTCTCCACCTCTAAAACTTCAAAACCGCCGATTTGATGATTGTTTTCAACCATATGCTGACTTAGGCCGGTATTTGTGTTTTTGTTCCTTACATCGCGCTCATGTTCTCGGAGCCTTACGGAAAACGACCTCCCGGTCTCCCCAATGTAAACACCATCACAATCTTTACAGTTTATTGCATATACATCTGGTTTTTAATTTTTCCCGGTTTCAACCCCAAACCTTTTATATTGCGAAAACATGTTCTCTATAGTCCTTCCTGACTTGTATGCCGGCCTTAACCCGTATTTGCATAATACCTTACCCAAACGTTCGCTAGTCCCGGGCCGGACGTTCAGGCTCACGTATTTCGCGCAGGAATCTTTCACCTTTACATCCACTTCCTTTCCACCACTTGCACCGTGCGCACTCTCCATTCTCCTCCAGATTTTGTTAATTACACCCTCCCTGTATCCGTTTGCTCTTGCCAATGTTACGATCGCGTTCCTCTCTTTATGCAAATCTGAGGGGTTATTACATATTCTAAATGCCCTCTGCACAAAGTTTCGCCAAACGTTTAATTTAGTTGTGTGGTGGTGTGCGGATTTCTCGTGAATGTACAGGTCACCTTTACCCGGCTTCCTATATACTCCTAACTTCACTTCAGGAGAGGCGATGTTGATGCTTAGGTCCAAAAAATTTAATTGTCTATTCACAGACTTTTCACACGTAAATTTAATCCTAGGGTGGCACTGGTTAAAGCAAGTCAACAATTCGGTAAAGGTAAAATTTTATCCACTGTATATAAGTTTTAATAACTGTTTTAATCAATTTTATATCCATAACCGGTGGAAAGAGTTGGACCTGGGTTGTGAATTACCTGATATGTTGAAAGAGGAAACTACGACTTAAAGACACTTGGTGACTAAACTGGCGGTGCATGGGTTCCAATACAGGATCTGCAAAGTCGCAACATTCTACCAATCAAATCAAGACTGTGTGCGCAAGCCATGTGAGAGATATCACACTATGATATGCAAGGAGAGTTCTGCAATATAAAACTGAAATTTCTTGCACTTTTTTTTTATTTCATTCATAATATGTCCTTACTTCTTCTGTGGGTCCTGATTAACACTAAAGAGGCTCTGGTGATGATTTGGTACAAGGGTTATTTTAGTACCGGTATTGTACCGTGGTAATTATTGCATATATTTTGGTAGGGGTCTTTCTCGTGGGTGCAGTGAATAATGCACTATAACAGTGAGCTGCACTGCCGGCATGGAACGGCTGGTGGCTAGAGGAAGCAGGCCTTTACGTATCATAACTAGACATCGGAATTATATGCACTAAAAACTGTTATGATATGCATGCATTTATGCTGTTAAAATATATAAAATATGCACCAAAATCTCGAAAATATGCAGTTAAAATGCAATCTACTCACATTCAGCGTGTCCAATTATATGTCCTCCTCCTGACTGTAATTGGATTTGCAGTAGATTATCATCATATTCTCTAAGTGTTCCGGAGTAAATTTATGTCTGTTGGTTAGTATGAGTTCGTATGTTGAGAGGAACCACACTTTTCTAATGTCTGAATTGCTTCAGGTAAATTTTTTAAAAGAGCTTTGATTACATTTAAATCCCTATGTAAAGTTTCACTTTTGAATACTTTTTGTGAACGCTGAATTGAAGTGGTATCACTTGGATCCAGGCCGCAAACAAATTCTTTAACGGCACTAAAATTATCTGAATAAAATAGAGTAGCATTTATCCATGTGCCCCAATGCGAAATAATTGGTTCTGGTGGTAAAGGTCGTTCCGGAAGTGATTCTCTGTAAGCATTTACTCGCACAGGAGCTTTCAGAAATACCTTCTTAGTATATAGAATTTTAGAAAGTTTATACAGGGAAGTTAATATTACGAAAAAATAATATTGAGATAGATAAATACACTGCTTCCCTTATTTTAATTACTAACCTGAACCCAGGTTTCGGTGAGCCTTCCCACCATGTTCACCAGTTATACTAGAGTATAACTGGTGAACATGGTGGGAAGGCTCACCGAAACCTGGGTTCAGGTTAGTAATTAAAATAAGGGAAGCAGTGTATTTATCTATCTCAATATTATTTTTTCGACCTTCTTAGTACTTGAAATCAAAGTGTTCACTTCAGAAAATTGTTCCCGTACTGTTTCTGCTATCTGTAAAGTTCATGTACAATGCAAGTAACATGTATTAAATAGGGACAGAATTTCATAAAGATAGACGACACAGTGCAGAAATCAAAAGAAGTCACTCAAACCAGAGGAGTTCTACAGGGGGATCCTCTAAGCCCACTACTTTTCAATATAATGACGGCAGATATAACAGACATCTGCACATCAGCAACAAAAATGTACATATACGCTGATGATATGGTTCTAGGTTCAACAGACAAGAAAGAAATACAGAACTCTATCAACAACCTCGCAGCATGGGCTGCAAGAAACGACTTTAAGATCAATGAAACAAAAACCCTGCAAATGATCTTCAGAAAGGGTGGAAGAGTGGCAGGAGACGACCACATCCAACTGCAAAACGAACCACTACAAATTACAAATGCCTTCAAATACCTAGGAGTGACGCTCCAAACAACGGCAAAATCTTTCCGAATACATATCAAAGAAAGGGCAGCAGCCGCCATCATTGCTATACATGACATAAATAACATCACACAGATCTCTCTCTCAACAGCGATGAAACTATTTTACGCTAAGATAATGCCTGTTCTAACATATGGGATAGAGCTAATGTGGAAAGAACTTAGTTACGGAGACCTAAACACCATAGAAAAGGTGAAAGCAAGATTCCTAAAAGCAGCATTGGGGATTTCAAAATTCGCTCCATCGAGATTGGCATACGAATTGGCACGCGAGACATTCCTAATAGAAGACCTACGCATCAGATTCCTGCTTCCTTCTACGCCACAAGAATACCAACTAAAAGAGGACAGGCAGCAGAAAAGAAGAGAAATTTGGCAAGAGTTTTACTCAACTGAAGCAATGGTGAACCGAAACTGGATAGGTCCAAACAATAAATTCCGCAGTGCCATAACAAGACTGGCAATACATGGTTTTCACCATAAGCTCTGCAGAAGAACCGAATATCATGATCCTACAGAAGACTGCGTGTGTAAATTATGTGACAATAAGTGCACAAGATACCATTTTTCTATATGTCCAAACAGAGTGAAGTCATTGATGGACTACAGCAAAGACTTAGTTTAAGTGCACATTTGTGCGAGTTCTCTCTTATTAAATAGGGATAAAATGTTTTTACAGCCGAACCAGCACTCAACATATAGGATGCAGAATCTGAAAGGAGGACACGAAATTTGTCGTCGTTGCCCCCTACTGGCCACAATACTCTTAGAACGTCATTCACAAAGCGTGCTACAGTGGAGTGATTAGTTTTTTCTAAGACCCTACAAGCGATCAAATAAGGCGTTCCCGGCTCTTCTTCACTTAGTTTGCCAACGAGAAAATTTTCGACATGGCGGCCACAAGCGTCTGTAGTTTTATCGACTACACCCCATATATGGTATCCTTTCACATGGTATTTTGAATTTCAGTAATTGCATTGCACAACAGTAACTGGAACTTGGAGAGTTGTGATTCCCGGGTGACGTCACCAGTGTGGAGTGCAAGCCTCTCACCAAAATCTCATTATGGGTTTCGGGGTAGTAAGCAGGCTGCACAAGTATTTCATGACTCTATAAAAATTGTTAATACTTAAAAAAAAAAAAAAAATAACGTTCCAATCCTTAAAACCGTTTGATATATGCATGGTGCATACTAAAATTGCAAAATATGCAACAACACCAAAAATATGCTTTTATATGCACGATAAACTGTATGTATACAGCAACTAGTGATGGTAAAACGTACTTAAAGTCTCCTTTCCATATCATCTGTTAGAGCAGGTGGAATATGCATTTCCATATAAATCCGGTCTAATCATAACGCATGGTTGAAGTGGGCGGAGCTTAAGGGGTGACCTGTTCTTCTCTTATGCCCCTTTTTTGGTTAATTTTGTGTAGAACTATACTTCTTCATAATGTTTATTACATTTAGAACATCAATAAAATATTAAGTGCTTAACTTACGCCTACATAGCACTAATGGAATCTACAGGTTCTCAAGAATAATGTAACATCAAAGGAAAAAATGTTTTAAGTCGTGCACTAGGCCCCTCCCATCAACCAACTAAGGGGACCCGCTTGGGAAGGAGGGGTTTAGGGTGGCAAAAACACTGAACATTCTAGTGGCGGCATTTGAACTACGAGCAATGCCATCCATCATGCAAAAGGTGAATCAGGGAAAAAATGTAATAATTTATTTTCCTTTCTTGTCTTCTTTTTCCTCCTCCTTCCTCCCTTTCTCTTTACCCTACCTATCTATTTGGGACCTATTCCTAAGAAAGAACAGTGTTGGTGCAAGGGTGACTTAAAATTACAATTAATAGCACAGAGCACAGAATAACATGCAGTACAGAGGGGAAAGGTTGCAGCCAACCTTGAGCAGCGAGAAGGTAGGGGAAGCGGCCCATTGCCATGGCAACGCGCAGCGGAGAGCGGAGTGAGAGCCAGGGTGCCAAAAGGAAGACAAAAAAAGAAAGAAATGATCGTTATTCCCCATTTCACCTTCTGCCTATTAGACGGCGTTGCTAGTGGTTCAAAAGGTGCTGCTATATGCCTCACTGTTTATGCCCTCCTTCCCAGGTGGGTCACGTTAATATTTATTTTTTTGGAAACAAGGTAATACATGTTGCTCTTGAGTCCCCTCTCCTATTCCCTAATGGGACCCGACTGGAAAGTAGGGGTTTTGGGTGGGGGAGAGAACATTGGCCAGCGCACGGAGATTCGTGTTTTGACAGCAGTTCCCAGTACCATTTTTAGGTTAATTTTGTTTGTACTTCTTCATGACCTTTGAACAAATAAATGGTGCTTATAAATGGAATCTATAGGTTTTAAAGGATAATATAACATCAAATTTGGCTGTTTTCCGTGCTTTTAAAATGAAAATATCATGAATAGTAGAGTGCTAGGGAAAAAAATAGTTTTAAGCTGCACACTAGGCTCCTCTCTAATGGGGCCCGCCTAACAAAACGGCGGTGCTTGGCTGGTGCACAGAATAAATCTATCTTTTGCCGAATGCTATACCATCCCCCCTCTCTTTTCCTCCCTTTCTCTCACCTTCTCCTTGCCCTACCTACCTATTTGGGACCTATTCCTAACTCTAAATTTTGGATAGACCAGGATTCGAATTCGTGACCACTAGGATCGTAATCAGCAGCTTTAACCACTACACCACAAGCGATTGCTGGCCAGTGAAGGGACAATCCATCTAGCCTATCTAAGTTTAGGGAGCTTTAATACATTGGAAATAGCTGTTTGACATATCATTTTCGTAACGCTGTGACTTTGTACATTTTTATGCATTGACGAAGCGCACAAGGCTCGGAAGCAAGGGTAGCAGCCAGCGGGCGACAGCAGGCAGAGTTTAGGTGGTGTGCATACCACACGACCTAACTTTTTTTATAATTGTGAAATATTATGTTTGATACAGTGTAACACAGTCACCTGCATTACCAGCATTAAGCAGCAGGCGGCCGGTGAAGGTAGGGGAAGCGAGCAATGTAAAGCGGTGAGTGGAAGGGGAGCTTGCAGGAAACATGTATTACTTTTATGCCTATTTTTTCCCCAACTTTGTTACGTTCTTTCTGTTCCTGGCTTTTAATGACAGTAGAGCTAACAAAATATCCCCAGAAATATCAATTTGAGAAAGTATACCGGCTCTAACATCCCAATTGGTCTGTCCCATTTACGCCACAGGCTGGGTTAGAATCCGCAAATTGGGAACAAAAAGCCAGTTCTGAACGTACTATTTCATAAGCAAACAAAATGATAAATTCAAAATACATTCAACTTACCATCAGTTTCTCGTTTTAAAGATTCTTTACCACCGGATGCTTGTAAGTAGCCTGGATTTAACAAGCTGGTGAAATTCCTTGAACTTCCTTGTGAACCAAACAGTGAATCTAATCTTCCTCCTGAGCTATCATTTGAACCACTTGAACTCATCATTAATATCTGAAATACAGAAATTTGATATAAAACATTATCACCTAGAGCATTCCGATTTTAATGAATATATTTAAATTCAAGTTACACAATTACCTTCACAACATACAAAATGGCGATACCTTCCTACCCAGCCAACGTCATCAACACGGCAGCCTGCATGGAACCCGACACTAATCTAGCCCATGTTGACGTACTTTCAACTGATGACCGCAAGAGGCAGTGTATTACACTATATATTTGCGTTTTACCATCTAAGTTAATGTACAATGGTACAAAGAAGCAGATTTTACATCACAGCATAAAATAAAACCACGAATTTTTGTGGTCTTTATTTTTTTAAAAACTTTTTTGATGTCAACACTGACATTACATTACCCGTAACAAGATTTATTAGCCAAATGTAAGATGTTTACAAGGCTTTGTCAAGTACACGAATTGAACAAAATAAATTTTAGGTACACATTATAAAATACCGGCAATAATAATAATAATAATTGAATTAAAAAAAGATTCAAGTCATTAATACATGGGCAATTCCTAGCTAACCTACCCATTTGGAATACTGAAAAATTCAGATACAGAATTACATGAATTAGATGCATTAACAAAGAAAACTCGTTTACATTTAGGTATCACCATGCATATGCTGCAATACAACGTCTCTACCTCCCACGATTCTAAGGGGGACTTGGATTGATAAACATTTATGAACTGAATAAAAAATAGGTTGGGAACATGAGAAAATATTTTTTCCAGAGTCAGAATAAAATTACTAAACACGTAGTTCAACTTGACAGCAAATTTACACCACTAGACCTGCAAAGAGAGGACATTAGTTTGCCTACATTGGATAGCGAAGAACAATGGAAGGTTAAAGTGCTTCAAGGGAAATATCCAACAGCTTTAGATTATGAATATTTTCACAAGGATCAATCCCTGGAATTGTTGAGAAAGAGCTCTCTTTATCCAGAAACAGAAGGATTCAAGATACGAACTAGAGATTATGAAAAGCATGTAATGAAAGCAAATACAATAGACAGATATCGGAAATGCAATATACAAGGAGAAACCATAGAGCACACAACATCTGCTTGTCAAGCTCCAACAGACAACTCATACCTACCTATTGGACATAACCAGGTAGCAAAAATTCTCCACATATAAATAGCACTCCAACATAACTCATCCAGAATCCACCACCGTATTACAAACACACTCCACCCATTTTTGAGTCTGAAGAATCCCTGTTATATTGGGACAGAGTTACAACAGATAAAACAGTTGACTATAACCGACCAGACCTACTATTGATAGATAAAAAGAGCCCTCAGACAATTATAATTGGACCACATTCTGAAGAAAGGAACCAACCCTCAAATTTAAAACCCAGAGTAGATGAAAAATGTTTGCTACTTAACTATACGTATATCTACGTTGTGCAAACTAACCAAGCCTCTTCATCCATTTATATGCCAACTATGGAACAAACAAAAACACACTGAAAAGATCCAGGTGGTTTTTTGTTTAACTTTAAATTTTTTTTAGCTTAAAAATCATGTGGGTTGGTTCCTTTCTGCAGAATGTTGTCCAATTGAGAACCTGGCATTGGAGATTAAAAATAAAAAAAATCTGAAAACTACAAACTGTAAAAATTGTACCAATGGTAATATCAGTGGAAGGCGTGATCTCAATATTTTTATCAAAGAACATTCAAAACATCGGAATTCCACTGAAGATAATCAGCAAAATACAATGAGCAACATTACTCCAAACATGCTAAATTGTGAGAAAGTTTCTGAGCTGCTGAATAAGATGAAATTCTTCTCAGTTGTGAAACTGTGTTGAATAATAATAATTAAATTCAATTCCATTTCTTTATTCACCACATAAAAATTGCACAATTTTTTTTTGGCTTCATCAATTTAAAAATAGAAAACAAAAGGAGAAAGAGAAAATTTTAAATATTACAGATTAAAAAAAAAAAAAATACAATCATAATTAAGAATTAAATGTTATAATGCAGAGGATAAGTATTATTCTGAGTTATAGAATAAATTTTTAAGGAGTAGACATTTAACACTCTTCTTAAAAGATGTCAGATGAGAGCTTTGATGTCCTGAGGGAGTTTGTTGTAAAGAACATAAAAAGGGTTTCGAAATTAATTAATTAATTACCGGTAATTTGTTCTTTGAGATCAGTGATCACTATTTTAAACTATTTTTATATTTTAATGCTAATGACTATCTTTTGCGCAATTGAAGAACTGTGTTCAATTTGAATTAAGTTGTCCTAAATGGTCAAATGAAATTACACAAAATGTAGTTAATTACTGGTTTATTTGTTGAAATTATTTATTTAATCTTCCCATAGTTATGGGTTGCCTACACAGACAAAGAGTACCAGAAAAGAAAAACAAAAAGGTAATTGAACATAGAACATTGAAAAGAAAAAGAGAATGAAGTTAAGGAAAAAATCAATACAAAATAGAAAATCTTTAACAGTTACGATTAGGATTTATATATGTGATTCCTCAGTATTGAAACAGATCCTCTGAGGGTTGCTAAAGCAACTTCAGTTATAACTGATGGAGGAAGTCCCAATCTCTTGAAAGTTGTAACAGTTCCTCTTGCTCCTACCATGAGTCCAATGACTTCAAGTTCTTTTAGATTGTATTTATCACGATAGTAAGGGATGGTAGGATTATAGATGTCCAATTTCTGAGAATCTCTTGATAGCCAACTTAGTGAGTTCAGTTGCAGAAGCTTCATCGTTACCAATAAGCACAGTATCATCCGCAAATCCTAGTACAGTCATGGGAGTTAATTCAGCAACAAGTTCAAAACCAAATTTTGATGCAATAGTTGGTTCACACAACTCATTCAAAATGTGATCGGTAGCCAGGTTGTACAAGGCAGGTGATAATGGAGAACCTTGCATAACACCTTTTTGCAGTTGAATACTTTTAGTTCTTTTATTAAGTTAAATTTTGTCCTTCCTCTGTTAGGTTGGAACTTATAGCTGCATATTCTAAATTCCTGTTACCTCCCTACTAGTTTACAAATAAGTGATTTTCAGGCCTTTATATTTGGTATATTGCTTTAGGTTTGCATAGCACATATTTTCAGGTTAATTTATTTATTTAATCTTCCCATAGTTATGGGCTGCCTACACAGACAAAGAGTACCAGAAAAGAAAAACAAAAAGGTAATTGAACATAGAACATTGAAAAGAAAAAGAGAATAAAATTAAGGAAAAATTAGTACAAAATAGAAAATCTTTAACAGTTACGATTAGGATTTATATATGTGATTCCTCAGTATTGAAACAGATCCTCTGAGGGTTGCAAAAGCAACTTCTCTAAAACAACTCACCCCAAGTAACCTTCATAGCTTTTTTACGAGATTTCTTAATGCCAAACTTGTTAATAATGTCCTAATATGAAAGTGTTTTTGTTGAAATACTTCATTTTAACTTTTGAATAAATTGCCAAAATGCCACCCCTGAAAATTTGCCGCTCTAGGCTGCAGCCTACTTAGCCTATTTAGAAATACGGCCATGATTATAAGTGTTGTGTATTTTTGAAGTAAAACTTTTTTTCTCGCGGTTGGGGTAAATCGGAAAATCAGTCACACTAAAACCGTAACGAAATCAGTCACACTCAAAACTACGTGTTTCGGAGCGGACTGCCCAGAAAACTATCAACTCAATGATTAGGAGTAATCAAAGGAAATTTTTCAGACATTACTTCCTCAATGGCAATAGACAATTCCTAAGCAATCTAAAGGTATATTATCTATTTTATGGAACCCGGAGGTTCATTACTGCACAAATCCAAAATTAAAAATCCAAAATTAAAAAATACAAATTTCCAAAACTAAAAAAAAAATTAAAACATCCAAAAATTAAAACAATAAACTCAATGATTCAACTCAATGATTAAGCTTATCCAAAATTTAAATAAATTATCCGACATTGGTAAAGTGTGTTAAAACCACCGCCTTCTCGAGAATTACACTGAATCTTTCTTTTCGTTTGACTGTGTACACTTTGAAAAAAGTTGAACAGCACTAGCCACCGCCTTCTCGAGAATTACACTGCATCTTTCTTTTCGTTTGACTGTGTACATTTTGAAAAAAGTTGAACAGCACTATAATCAACAAAGTCGTAGCAGAAAACGCATACGATTTTAAATGAAGTGCATGATAGAACTGATATGAAACTATATTAAAATCTATTTTGCCTTATGCAAACTATAATTCTCATAAAAAGGCACACACAGACTTTAAAAAACCGAAATCAATTGCAGAAAGAGCAAGAGGATACCGTGAGAGGATGAAAGTGACAAAGAAAAGGAAAATTGAAGAAAATACATGAAGTGTAACGGAAAAAACTGCAGCAGAACGCAAGAGAGAAAGCCGATCACGAAGAATAGCATTAGAAAATGCTCGTGAAGCATCAGTAAGTGAAGTGCATGATAGAACTGATACGTGTGAACCTATGGTAAAATCTATTTTGCCTTATACAAACTATAATTCTCATAAAAAGGCACACACAGACTTTAAAAACCGAAATCAATTGCAGAAAGAGCAAGAGGATACCGTGAGAGGATGAAAGTGACAAAGAAAAGGAAACTGAAGAAAATACATAAATAAATAAAGTTTTACTTCTGTCGCGTAGTGTTCCACGCACTCTTTTTTTTCTTTTTAACCCTTTGTGTGCCGTGAGCCAATTTGCCCGTATTCCCGAAGTCGGCTGGAGTGCGCCAGCAGTCTGCCACTCTTTAGTGTCGTAGTGGTTTTGAATGGAACAGATAAATAAAATTCATGAAAGTTTTTTCATTAATTAACTTGATGAGTACTCTACAAATCAAGAACTAGTTTCTTGGTAGTTCTCATATAAGGCGAGATTTGAATGTTTGAAAAAGTTCTCTTTCCTCTTTTTTGCAGTTATTATTGCTGGTTTGTCATGCCAAGGCTAAAGAAGAAGAGTGCTACGCAGCGACAGTAAATTAAACCAAAAGCACTTCAAAATCTACCTCAGCCTGTAGGCTTGCCTAAAGGGATTTTTATAATTATTAAGTCATTTTATTTAAAACTAGCGTGTGCCCGCGGCTTCGCACGCGATAATTATTTCAAAAATTAAAAATTAAGAGCATAATAGCACCTAAACCACGTGGACTACATACCACGATTAGATAGTGTCGCCTGGTAAAAGCGACCTCAGATTAGAGTTCCCTGGCCCAGAAAACCCCTGCATAGTGAGTTTCGTCCAAGTCGAACAATGTTTGACCATATTTAGGCCTATATTGAATATCCCTCTTCCGTGTAGGTTGAAAATTTCATACGTCTGCGGGCCTTGATATTCTAAACAAATGAATAGTCAAGGATGGACTTACAAAATCAAGCGATTGCCCGCGATAATTATTTCAAAAATTAAAAATTAAGAGCATAAAAGTTAAGTCATTATATTTATTAACACCTAAATCACGTGAATTACATACCACCATTAGATAGCGTCGACTGGTAAAAGCGACCTCAGATTCGAGGTCCTTGGCCCAGAAAACCCCTGTATAGTGAGTTTCGTCCAAATCAAACAACGTTTGACCATATTGAGGCCTATATTGATTATCCCTTTTATTATAATAATAATAATAATAATAATAATAATAATAATCCTCTTCGGTGTAGGTTGAAAATTTCATATGTCTGCATGCCTTGACATTATAAACAAATGAATCGACCAGCGTGAGCTACAACATTCAAGCGATCGCGATAGTTTTATGTCCAAGGAATGACAAAAATAGCCAAAGCCTACTGTAATTGATTTGACATTGAATGGTATTACTGAAAACGATGCTTCGAAAACGCAAAAAATACACGTTTTTTGCCCGTTTTTCACTCATAACTCACGAACGAAAGGAAAAATTAAAAATGTAATATGCCAGAAACCTTCCCGGGAATGCACTCAACAACTTCCCAAAGTTTCATGGCGATCGGATGAATGGTGTAGTAATGCATAAAGGACACACACACACACACACATTCATTCATTTTTATATATATAGATTTACGGTCATTTTATAGGTCATTTTTCAAACAATACTAGGTCATCAGAATCCAGGCCCTGATAATGATATTTTATTTAATCATTAAGTAATATGAATATACAGCGAGTCCCATGCAAGAGTTGGCCAATGACGAGGGTAGCAATGAATTAAAACAAGTGTATAGAAATACCACTCACCGGACTAATTATTTAGATCTTTAAATGTATGGCAGGATTTTTACATTGACCACAGTCAGGTTTGAACCCATGACCTTCCAATCATGATGTTGAGATACATACTCTTAAAATAAAATATTATAACCTTTAAAATAAATAAAGTAAAGTAGTATTAAATTTTATTGGAAGTCAATAACACAGAGTTGAAATTACTCACTAAAGTTTACTTTTGGTATAGTTTACCTGAACTAATTTTGGTGCCATTGCTATCATTTTCAACATCCTGTGGATGTCAACGTTCACGAGTTGATTCTTCTTCTCCTAGACTGAAAGCTCCTTGTGATGATCTCTATCAGCTTCATGCCCTGCATCCCAAACGTGGGTCGTGACCGCTGATTTATCAGTGTTTTGGTATTTGATGTGTCTTATGTGCTCGCTAGTTCAAGAAATAAAAACTAACCAGCGAAATAAAACCTTGAAACCAATAGAAAATCTTGAAATACAAGAAACTTACATTCCACCCTTAGGATGTCAAAAAAATTTCAGAAGCCTTTAAGATTCATGGCATCACAACTGTAAACAGATACTCTTTGAAAAACTTACATCTACCATATAATAATTACAATTTGAGTTGAACTTAGACACTTAGACACTAGACACTAAGTTCAACTCAAATTGTAATTATTATATTATAGTTGCTTCACTGTATATGTTCCATCATTTTTTAAATTACATCTACCAATTTAAATGTATTGATTGTACCCACGTAAACAATTATACTGATACACAAGACACTTGTACTGTTCAGTCTCCTACAGATTAGAATTTCCATGTTACAAACTTACAATTAAAGGGAAAACAGTAGTATATGCCACAACCGAGTCCCCCACTCCCCTGGGAAGTAGGGGTTTTGGGTGGGGAGAAATATTATTTTGTTTCATACAAGTAAGAATCAGTTTTAAAAATGTTATGTCATAACCGGGATTTGAACACGGATCTTCGGCTTAACGCGCCAATGCTCTACCATTGAGCTACCATGACAACATGCCAGTACGACATCAAATTCCTCAACTGATTCAGAAGACAAGGCAGACCACGGGAGGTTTCTCCGTTGAGAACACGCATCCAATGGCGTCCTACATTTGTAGGTACTTTGAAGCCAAGTTATTATTTATATACTATTAATTCGTGTTCAAATCCCGGTTATGACATAAAATTTTTCAAACTGATTCTTACTTGTATTAATATCCCAGACATGGATTTAATGTCTATTTCCTTTCCCTCCACTTAATTATTTTGTTTGTTATGATTGTGAAATGTCCTGTTGGCATATATATGGTGTTTTTTATAATAGTGAAATATTATGTTTGGTGCAAGGGTCTTTTTTATTTTGGAATATTATTTTGTGTTTCATAATCATTTTTCAAAACTATGAAATATTATGTTTGGTGCAAGGGTAATTTTTATTGTGAAATATTATGTTTGTTAAAATGTGTTGCTGGGAAGCGGGAAAGGTGCATGGGGCAGCGGCCAGGTGGGGAAAGTGGCTGCACCTATGGAAGGGAGCGTACTACTAACTTGCCCAATTAAAATATGCTCCCTACTTATGAGGATGGCGGATGCGGCAACGTTGGGTGGAGCAACAACTATGGATGCAGTGGTGCCGAAAGCATCTAAGTTGATGCAGCGGTTATTGATTTTTTCCGAGCCTTCGATATTGTACCACACAATAATTTATGGGATAACTGCAAGAATTATGAACTGATTACCGGGTACTTTGCTGGATAGAGTCTGGGTTGGGACGATTTTTCAAGACCTACAGAGATCACATCAGGGTCCTGTGGCAGACAGCTGATGATGGGGATGAGTTGTTTCCCCGAAACTAGTCCATGAAAGAATGTGATGTGAGTGGAGCTTAAAGTGTATATAAGTTGACCATGAGCTCTAAAGATTCAATAGTTTCACCGTTTATATCACTTCCCGTGTTTATCGTTTAATTATTGTGAAAATGTTTAGACTTAAATAGACTTAAGTCCTAGTACGTACTATTTAGCTTTGGCTATGTAACAACCACACAGTTTTAATTAATAAATATTAGGGCTGTACCGATTAATTGGCTCGATTAATCGATTAAACATTTAATCGTCGATCAATTACATTTTCCGATTAATCGGTTTAGTTGAATCCTGAAAAACATTTTTCGAGAAATGGATCAAATGACCAAACTGGTTTCTCTCGCTTCTCCGGCCTTGGCACATCATGTGTCATTCAGCCTATTGTGTCCAAACAATTCCCGTCATTCAGAAACCTGAAGGGTAGTTTAGTCAACAAACTCGTGTGTCTCAAGTCTTGGCTGAAAAAGTAACCGGAAATGTAAGTTTTGTGTATATTTTTCACTAGTTAACTAATAATGGTATTCATTAATTCATTATTTGTAGTGTAGTAGTTATTAAACGTGTAAAACAATACTAAATGTACACTTTGGTTTCGTTTAAAATACCAAACTGTTTGTCGATTAATCAGTCAATTAATCGATTAAACTCAAGCGTTAACTCGATTACAATTTTTAATCGATTTTTAGCCCTAATAAATATTCATTCATTCTTTTAGTCTATTAATGGTCCTAATCCTATTTCGAGGAATATCTTCATTTGAAGTCAAAAGAAGGCTATGCCACTGATGGAATACATATATAAATGCTTTTGTTTGATTGCCACCATCTAGAAATGTGTATGCTTTGTTTTTAATACCAGTCTAACAGAAACTGGAGAAATATAATTTTTTATACAAGTAAGAATCAGTTTGAAAAATTTTATGTCATAACCGGGATTTGAACACGGATCTTCGGCTTAACGCGCCGATGCTCTACCATTGAGCTACCATGACAACATGCCAGTACGACATCAAATTCCTCAACTGATTCAGAAGACAAGGCAGACCACGGGAGGTTTCTCCGTTGAGAACACGCATCCAATGGCGTCCTACGTCCTTCTGAATCAGTTGAGGAATTTGATGTCGTACTGGCATGTTGTCATGGTAGCTCAATGGTAGAGCATCGGCGCGTTAAGCCGAAGATCCGTGTTCAAATCCCGGTTATGACATAAAATTTTTCAAACTGATTCTTACTTGTATTAATATCCCAGACATGGATTTAATGTCTATTTCCTTTCCCTCCACTTAAATAATTTTTTATATTTAACTATTTTTGGGAATTACACAGTGAAGTGGTATTGAATTACATAAAAACCTTTGTTATTACATACATGCTTCACTAAATATTTACCTGTTTTTATCAGGACAGATCTGTTTCCGCCATTCTCATGGCCATCGTCAGCTGTCAGGGTGGAACCCTCCACCAGATGGCAACACAACACCAAGAAATCGAGAACAGCTGACGATGGCCATGAGAATGGCGGAAACAGATCTGTCCTGATAAAAACAGGTAAATATTTAGTGAAGCATGTATGTAATAACAAAGGTTTTTATGTAATAATTTTTTATGTTTTTATGAAGTGCCCTTATGGGAATCGCTGTACTGATGGGAATACAGGAGGTTTATTAAACAATAAATATATTAGGAATGTTATTTAAAACAATACATAAAAGTTTTAACAATATAATAACAATAGCAAAGCACCGACATACCTAACAATACGATCACATGAGATCAGAGAAAGGAACCAAGCGAGTGTGCGTCTTCTCCAGAACTTCCATCAGAGCCTTCGACGTGTCCAATCCAAATGCATCCAGACATTTGCGATCCATGGCAGAAACCCTGTAAAATATAAACAACAGAGACCTCAAACCTTCAGAAAAGTTCAAGATTGTAAAATGCCAGTTGACGATGGGAGTAACACTCTTTTCTCAAAAACAGAGACCTCGTATAGGTTGAGTAGAGGCCGGCTAGTCTGGATGCCTGACAGGGACCGGTCCATCTCGCAAATTACAACAGGTGACAGTGAATTTATATCTTCAACAAAGTCATGTGTTCCAGGTAATTTTTGGTGCAAAACACCAATATGGTACACAGAAGTCCCTGAAGGATGTTTTTTTTAGAGATACAGCTGATATATGACTAATTTTAGTGGAAAAATAGGAAAAAGGTGCTTTAATTTTTCTTCAAGAGCCACTTATCTGTAAGTTGCAGTACATATTACTGCACGAAAGACAAACGCTGCATCAGTATTTTGTTATCACTCATGGTTTTTAATGTATAGGCGATACAACATAAGACAAATTGAATAATGCAAGATGCAAAATTATTAAAATAAGCCAACAAACATAAAGATCTGTAAATTTATATTAAAACAATTGAAAAACTGTGCTATATTAGCTTTGCTTACCGTCCTCCAGACAGACTGTGCAGGAATTTCCAGTAAGACGGTCGCAGATTCTGTGGCTCCACAAGTGCAGCATGGAAGAGAATCGCAGTGGAGAAGGAGTAGAGTATGGTGATGCCTCCAGGCAGTTCTGGCAGATATCCTTTCCTTATGCTGTCGTTATACATAATCTGAAACCAATGTTTTGTCATCATTTCCACATTCTCGTTGTACAATGTTTTTTCTGTATTCCACTCAGAAATTTATTCAGGCAGTCCGAATCAGCTAATGATGATGGGGATACCCAAGGCTGGTATATGCAAGGTTCTCTCGTTCGAGCACGAGGGATGTGACGTCGCCCCTAGCCCTGTACGAGGATTTAAACAGCTACATACAATGGCAATGATGGAAATATAACTTATTTTGAACTAGAATAATACATGTTTTCGTAAAGATAGACTATATATGACCTTACAGGGAGTATGGCTTAATAGAGAGACCACTTCTGAGTGCTCAGGCCTCAAACGAAAAGGCTGTAACAAAATATTTAAGCTGCTGGTTTCTGTAAAACATACTGTGGATGACAAAATAAAGAAAACACACAAACATTTCTCTGGCAAGGCTCTTTTTAAATTTATTGGGGTACTTTTACAACTCTTTGGTTATGACTCGGAAAATGGGAAATAGCCTATACAATTTTTTTGTCTCATGCAGAGGGGAGTTTGGTTGGAACTCATACAAAATAAGAGTTCAAAACTTAATGTGTTAGAAAATTTAGAAATTTACAGACACAGAAACAATATAATCAATGAAACACAAGTGAACAAAATAAACTTTTTGAACTATACTGCAACCTAACCGATAATAGGCTACTGGTCAGGCTAAATAATTCAGTGGCTTCTTAGCGCTCCAGATGAGTACACTATTTTAGATATCTCTCGTCTGAGAACAGTTCAGACTGATGATGACACATACCAGTGTCAAAATGCATCTCTAAACACTGAGACAGGAAAATCGTCGCTGAAAACGAGTTATAGACAAGACTACAGCAGAACACAACACCAACGCAATAGTGAAGCCATCCAATCTTGCACTTATAGCAAAAATATATAGTCAGAGTGTCCACCAAGTAATGCTGAAGAAATTCCCGGCTTATTCCCTGATTTTCATTGATCATTTCAGAAATTCCCTTCCAAAATATGAAGCACTTTCTAATAACTGTGTAAGAAAAATTATAGGATTATACATACTTTAAATAATAAAAACTTTAATAACAAAAGTAATTGCAAACAATAACTACTTAGGCTATAACAGATACAAAAATTAGGAACAATAAAATAAATTAAATATACTTTCATATAGGCCTAATATTGACTAGAAGTCTTTTTGATCACACATTAAAATTTTTCGAATTTTCCCGGATATTTTAACAAATTCATTGACTTTTCCCGGATTTTCCCGACCATACGAAATTCCCGGATTTTCCCGACCAGTGGACACCCTGATAGTACAATTAATGGTTTATAAAATTGTTTTTTAAACTAACTGACGTGTGCAAATGTATACAACAATATTACTTTCAGACTTGTATATTTTTAAAATCTATGTAATTGGTATATGTGTAATTTTTAGCATTTTAATATTTTAACATCCATTATTCATTTAACATAAATGTTCAACACTTACCAAGCAGAATGAACATGACCGATATTGGGAAGCACGAGGTTATAACTTTTGTTAATTGTACTTGCCATTAGAATAAATAAATAAATATTTTAACATACTGAATTCTGGACACACATACTATATATTGTAAATTTCCCCAATTGTTTTGTATAAATGCTTTAGGGGACACTCTTGTAACATAATCAACGCTACAATTCAATTTGGTTCACAATATATTCTGCACTAATCAAACTACTGTAATATATATCTCGTTTTCAGTAACTATTTCCCTATCTAGTTTTGATACTGGTTTAAAGGCAGATCTTCTACGAAATACTTTATTATACATTAATGTATTGGTTTAGGTTAGGTGGCTCTAGGCCATTAAGCATGAAAAAGATATAAAAAGGAGAGGAAGGTGCCAGAGAACTTACCAATTGGCAGGAGAAGCTGGTCTTCAATTGGTGCTGGCTCTGGTATCATAGAAACACATAAAAAGAAAACAATAAAAACGAAAATTTTCGGACAAACTTTGCCCTTTGTCAATCACTTAGAGAATGGAGCTTCAAGCTCCATTCTCTAAGTGATTGACAAAGGGCAAAGTTTGTCCGAAAATTTTCGTTTTTATTGTTTTCTTTTTATGTGTTTCTATGATACCAGAGCCAGCACCAATTGAAGACCAGCTTCTCCTGCCAATTGGTAAGTTCTCTGGCACCTTCCTCTCCTTTTTATATCTTTTCCATGTTTATTATACATTACAAAGCTAAAATAAGCAGAAGTAACACTTTTACTAATTTGTTTTGTTTTTCCTTGTTTCAGACTGTGGAGACTTACCCAAGTGCTGCAAATTGCTTACAGTTACCATTGTCTAATATGGACAGTGAGTGAGGAACATGCTCAAGACTGAGAATGTAGAACTGATGTTGGGGTTGTCGTTAAATACGGGTGGACAAAATTTTGATGGTGATGATGACAGCGAGTGATTATTTTAACTTTATTCATACTTCTATTTTTTAAGTTCTACGTGTTGACGAATAAATATTTTAGGATGAATTTGTGCATTTTTTTAACTGCCATAACCACAATTAATTTTAAAGTATTTCATTAACAAAGTGGAGGGAAAGGAAATAGACATTAAATCCATGTCTGGGATATTAATACAAGTAAGAATCAGCTTGAAAAATTTTATGTCATAACCGGGATTTGAACACGGATCTCCAGCTTAACGCGCTGATGCTCTACCTTGTATTCTGAATCAGTTGAGGAATTTGATGTTGTACTGGCATGTTGTCATGGTAGCTCAATGGTAGAGCATCAGCGCGTTAAGCTGGAGATCCGTGTTCAAATCCCGGTTATGACATAAAATTTTTCAAGCTGATTCTTACTTGTATTTCATTAACAGTTTTTATTTCATATGAATTCAAGACATTTCATATCACTCCTGCATGTTGCTTGATATTTATTATCAGCGTACGAAAAAATGCAGTTAGCTTTCTATAAAAGCTGATTTTCAAGATTTTTTTTTTACCTTTTTAAGGCGAAATCCAATTTTTATATAGCGAAATATATCTAGAAATTTTGATTTTGATTTGACGAAATCCTGAGTTTTTGCTCACCACAAATCATCCTGTATCTTATGTAATGTTAGTTTACCTGCAAGCTCTTCCACATGACGTACAAGGCAATGGTGTTGTCAGGGAAGAAAGCAAACGACAATCCAGCTGCCAGACCTGCAGGAAGTGTGTGATACTTTGAGTCTCCATCCATAGCTTGTCGAAGGATGCAGCACAGTAACTGCAGAATAGAATACAAGCCACAATTGTAATCAAATACAAAGCTAGTAGGATAGTTAATAATAAATATCTGATAAATTATTGGGTAGGTCAAATTAAGTAGTAGAATTTAAAGGAACGTACATTTTTATTTACTGTAGAATCCTTATATTCCCACACTTTTTACTACAACCAGAAAAAATCTTAAAGCATTAGACTGACAAAACTGATTACTGTATTCAATTTTCCCGTTAATTCTATAAACTTTTTTAGCATTGAAGACATGTCGATAATGTAGGTTACTGAAAGTAGGAAATATGCATTCGAGCCACAAGTGCATCTGCAGAGCTCTCATACAATGTCGAATCTGTTATGGACAGCAAGCACCTACTACAATGCAGAGCATTACACAGCTCAGACTTATCTACACGCTACTGGGAAGCAAGACAGCTAATGGAAGAGCTCCAACAAGCTGGGCATTAGCAACCAACCAAACCAACAATGTCAAATGGAATTACTTGGACGTGAACACTGGTGCTTGCTCTATGACGTGATTTGCCATAATCCTAATATACCAATGGAAAACATGTAATCATGAACATTTTAGTACTGAGTCGAGATTTCTGCACCCTATATAAGACGCACTCCATTTTTAAGGTGAATTTTATGGGTTAAAAAGTGCACGTTATATACTGAAAAAAAGTGTGCATGGAACGCCACGTGACAGAAGTGAAACTTGTTTTAATTTTTTTGATTTTTTTCAATTTTGGATTATTGGATTTTTTCACTTTTGGATTGTTAGACTTTTTAATATTGGGTTTTTGGACCTTCTTAATTTTGAATTTTTTAATTGTTGATCTTTTAATTTTTTTAATTTTGGAATTTTAATTTTTAAATTTTGGATTTTTTAATTTTTAAATTTTGGATTTTTGGACTTTTTAATTTTGGATCTTTTAATTTTTTAATTTTGGAATTTTTAAATGTTGGATCTTTGAAATTTTTTTGGATTTTTTAATTTTGGATTGTTGAACTTTTTAAATTTTGGATTTTCAATTTTTTTTAAATATTGGATAAGCCTAATCATTAAGTTGACTGTTTTCTGTGCAGTCCGTTCCGTCACACTTCACTAATTTCGTGACAATTTTGATCATTACACAAGCTCTCGATTTACCCGTACCGCGGCTAAAGAAGTTTCACTTAAAAAACTCTACATGTTTGTGCAAGGATATATTTTTATTACGGAAGTTGTAGAAGTAGACAGGAGTGAATACTTTGATCTGTGATAATTAGAGTTATGCTAAATGCTAACATTAAGGGTAATGGGGGAGGAAAGATGTATTTCAAAGGGAAGTGGCCACTTGGAAGACCTGTTACTTACCCTGAATGTCCCGGAGAATGTTCCCAGGAAAGCTCCCAGTTGGATTGCATTTCTGTGTACCAGCAACTTTGCTATTAAACTTGGCTTCCTTATCAATCTTCTCATTTGCATTAAAATGCGAACACACACTTGAAGGCCATACCCTAATGAAAACAATTTCACAAACCCCTGAAACACATCAAGCAAAGTAAAAATACCCGGACACAAAATATGAAAGGAAAAGGTGTTCAACTTGAATCACACATAAAAACGTTACCTGCAGAGTGTAGTATATGCAGCTGAACGGGTGAGGACACGACGTGTGTCTTCTTAATCCTCTCACGCTCCTCATGACATTGCGACACAAGGTGACTGGCCTTCCCTCCATCTCCTCTGAGGTCACACACGTTCTGCGTGCTTCTTGACCAGTCAGAGCTGGCAAATCCTCGCGATTCTCTGTGTAGTCACTCTCTTCATACGGTCCCACCACAAACCTGATGAGGAGAAAAATGTTACTAACAATCCCTGCAATACTTTACACACCCTAACACCCTTGTATAAACTTGATGTAAATAATAAACATGACCAATATCAACCAGTCGTTTGGTAGGTGTTTGGTACTGTTGCTATTTGTTTTAACATAGTACACCCATTTCATAATTATGGGTGGGACATTCTAGCAAATTATAAAAACTATTTTTGTTTATTACATTTCTTAAATAATAAACTAGAAATGGTTCTTCACATTCTGTAAATTTACAATGCCTTCTCCTCCACACTACATGCAAAGCATTATTTCAAATTGACATAGTTGGGACATAATTTGGACACTGATTTTAATGATGCAAAACAAAAGTTCATTTGCTGTTCTGCTATTACTGTTAGGGTCTTAATGTTGTTATTAATGAAGGTATGAGGGATTAAATACAAATTATAAAGTTTCCAGATTGTCAGAACATTTATTTAACTCATCAATAATAATTTAACAAAACTATCACCATTACGGGTGGGACAAAAAGTTAATCTTATACCAAATTGTACCTTAAGACGTATATTTTCTCAAATGAAAATGGACATGGCTGATTACTCTCGACTACTTGGTATTATAGAGTGTTAAAATCATGCTAAAATGGCAAAAAAAAGAAAAAAAGAAGTAAATCAACGCAATAAATAAGTAAATCAACAGATTTTACTCATGAAACCACTTCAGAAACACCTAAATCCTTAAAATTCAGAGAATTTGAGGTTTTAAACTTATTTCTGACCACCCAATTACAATAATTTTATAACTTCTCTCTTTGAGGGAAAAATTCCCATATTTTATGAAATGGCTGAGTAGTAGGAGAGGTTGTATACGGAGTTCACATGTATTATTTGAATGATACACCCGTTTTTGGATAGGGACAGCGTCATGCACCAGGTCTCCTCTCTTTGGTTACTGCATGATGTACAATACAGCCTTGGGGGATCGCTCTAGGTAAATATACCTAAGACTGAAGTAAGCGTGCATATTTCTGCTTACCTGAGCACACTGTAAATGGAATCCAGTTTTGTTTTCTGACTTCTGTAGAAGTAGAGGAGAAGAGTCATGGAAAGGGTGAAGATGACGACCTGGCCATGTGGAACTGGTCGAACAAGACCTCGCCATACTGCCATTCTGAACAATGTCTCTGTGGCCTGGGAACAAAACAAAATCCAATGTGAACATCCTTCATATAAAGTGTGTGTCTTCCCTCTGCTTAGCAACAAGAAGACACGAGAAACTGTCACACCCCAGCTCCCTCAGAAGCACATGCCATGAAAACCTACTTAAATGCTGCTCTGTGTTTTGAAATAATTAGATTCAGTGTGTTTTAATAGTATATTGCGATACAAGTGCCATAAGCGGTGCATACGGATTGAGGAAAGAGTTTTTTCAATTTCCAAGATCCGTTATGCGCTTACGGCATGAGTATTGCATGCTATTTTTTGCACAATGATTATTTATATCAATTTATTTATATTAATTGAGATATTAGCTGAAAATGTTATGTTTATACACTATTGAAGATAGATGTTATATTTCAGAAAGTGATTCGCATGTGTTTGTTGTTATGGGGACCAAATATTTGTCCTGTTCAAGTCGCCACAAACTGGAGGACTTGGTCCATAAAGGCGTGTATTATGATTTTACTTACGGCACAGTGTGCTTTTTGTAATTTTTACCGCATGGAGATTTCTTTTGTTTTGATAGCAACCAGATTGCGTGTGGGAATGTCAAGTTACAATCCACGGCAACAATATTCATAAGTACCACTAATTAGTTACGTCGTGCAAAAGTTATTTTAAATTTCAGCAGTGTATATACGCCTTTTAGGAGTTCAGGCATTCCATGAAAAGTGCAACCTCGGCATGATTTGTAAACTATCAAAAAACAGTACTACCGGTACAGTGAGTCCCACACAAGAGTTGGCTAATGACACGGGTTTCTGTGTCGCAGCGGGCACAGCTCCAACTCTCGAGCAATCGGTGTAATGGTTCAGGTTCTCACATTTACAGTTGGAATTACAACAAAAATAACTACGCATCTCATCACAAGAGATGTTGGAAAAGTCTTCCTCTTCATCCACACAACACTGGCACCTTTTTAGGAAATTTTCTTTCAGGCTCATAAGTTCAGCTTCCGAGACAGAGTTAATTTCTCCTGTGATATTGTCTTTAAGTGTTTCTAATGTATGGGAAATTGACCTATACACTTTATTTTTCAAGTTTCCCCATAAATAATAGTCACATACTGTTTTACGGTTTATTAACAGATTTCATTTTGAATAGGAAAGAGATACTCGTCTCAATTATCTCATTTGTACTCACCACATTTGTCACATACAACGCCAGCAAACTCCTTCTCGATGGTCTCTCCAGTAAAATTGACACAAAGGATGCAAGGAAAGCTGGGATGAAACCAACCGACAGGACATTAAAATGCCCAATTAATTTCCTGAAACAAATAAAATACATATTAATTGAACTACCGAAGGTATGAATCAAGAGAAGTAACCTAAATAACATAAATATAACCCATGCTATATCATAGATCTGTCGGCCGCGGTGGTCTAGAGGTAGCGTGCCCGCCTTTGGATCCGCAGGGCGCGGGATCAAACCCGGCCGCGGTCGATGGATTTTTCAGGACGTAAAAATCCTGGGCACGGAGTCCTCTGGGAGCGACTTTAAGCTGGGGGTCCCGTGTCGTAGATTTACGGCACGTAAAAGAACTCCAAGCCTAAATTAGAGCCTCTGGACAAAATTTCTCGGCCCTTTCACGTCCAAGAAATACTTAGTTTCCAGAGGGGGGTTGCAAGGCGATGGGCTTACCACCCGTCCCTCTACCCTCTCTCGGAAAATAAGCATATCAAAATTAGTATAGGTAATGAAACCTCCATCGGAGGCTCCTTCGCCCCACCTGGGGATCATAGGGTACCAGATACAGACAGATATATCATACATCTAAGTTGCAATAGTCAACATGTATATTATTTAGAGAAAAATATTGCTGTTATCTTCCAGGGAAACAGTTTGACAAGGAAGGGAATTTCCATCTTCCCCATATTAAAATAAAAGACTGAATAGGCCGAGGCCTATTTGATTTTTTGTCTGTTTTGCATGGCACAAACTAATTTAACATAAACAACAAGCTGTAACAACAGCTAGAGCAACAATTAGCTAAAACACAGGGACCAAAAATAATGAATGCCAAGTGGCACGTTCAAATTATATCGATAACAAGGATTTTTGTGAATGCTTCTGATTAAATTAGAAAATTCGGGGATTCGAGATATGAGATTTGTGTTTGGATTTCTAATGAGAAAAAATGTCATCTTAATACTTCATTTATTTCTTCTTATTGGAATTTACATATTTCAAAGTGTTTACAAAAATTAACTTCAGACCCTTTATCACCTTCTTAAGAGTTTTTTCTCAGTTTTCCGATATTTTTAAAAATTTTCAAAACTTTGAAGTGCCATATCTCAGTAAGCATTTGGTTTTAAAAACGTTTAAACAATGCAAATGGTACAAAATTTAATGCTCTTTAACTTTTGTAATGGAAGTTTTTACGCTGTAACGCGTTGTTTAGCAGTAATAAGGTAAAAAACTACGAAAACTCCAAAATTTTGAGGTTTTCGGCTGCCCTGAAATTCGCACAGCGTTCTCGAACTGGAAAACTTGGATTTTACACCACAGAGTAGCCACATGCAACATATTAAGAAATTATTAACTTCGGACCTTTTTGCAGGTAGAAGTACCTGGTGACTAGACTATTACCGCGCCCTTCATATGCTTCCGACCTGGCTTAGCCCACTCTCTCACTGGAAAAACGCCATTCCCTTAATTTATGAAAATTGTGTTTAAAGAATAGATAAGGAAGGAACCCACACAAACCTTTAATTTTAGGTTTACAGTTACATGACTATATGTACTACACAGAGATGACAGTAACTCAAATTTGAAATTTTTTTGTTTGGCCCACTCTCTCACTGGATGCCACAATTTCAATCTTACTATTGATGAGGCAGCTAAGTACGGGTCATTCCATGTCAAGTGAACCAATTTTTTGTCAATTTTGAACATGACCATCTCCGATTTTAGTCATACTTGGTTGTCATGAAGTACCACCTGAGATATGTTAAAGTGCAAAATATCAGATTTTTATGTGTTGTAGTTTTCCAGTTATACCCTTCTGAAATATGGAAAAAAACCAAATTTTCTGCATAAGTGCAATCACAAAATGACGCATAAATCAAGCTGGAATTGACATAGATGAGTGGGAAAAGTACCAAAATGTAGCTTATATTATGAGCTTTAATTTGATATGTCACACGAGTACTTTCGAAAAAAAATATTTTCAAGGTTACCCAAAAAAAATTTGAAAACTGAATTTTTCAAAAACCTATATTTTGAAAATTTTGAAAAAAATCTCACAGAAACATACATATTTCAGCATCATGTCCTACAAGTTTTGTTATGGGATCGAAATGGGATCATATTTTTTTACATTTATAACAAATACTATGCACGCTGGGTAAGAATATATGACACAGGAATATTGCACTTAATTCTAAAATTTCATTACAATCAAAAAGAAAAACTTACAGAAAACATGTTACCTTCCCTTCTTCAATGACAAAAACGTGAATTTATTGTCTACAGTAATTTTCTAGAGCCATGGTTGCCGCATCCATCTCTTCCTTCGAGAGGTAATAACTACGGCCAGTGGGACATGTAGGTTGCACAAGGGTGAGGATCTGAGAGAGAGGCACAGTCAGTTTATTTGGACAGTCACTTTTGAAAGTAAATGATGGAGAAGGACCTGCAGGGTGCAGAAACATCAGTTCCACTATCTGTGCTGTCTCATTTTTGTCCACAACTACACCAAGCCACCAATGATTGTTGTTCTCACATGTAACATATCCTTTTACTTCTGCTAGCTTCAGCCTCTGTTGCACACGTGGTCCTAACACTGAAAAAGTGGATGACTGTTCACTTCTTGAAAATACCTTTGTCAACAACACTTTATCTGACAATGGGATGAAACTGTGGAACTTCTGTGTGCCTGGTATTGCTTTTGTAGACAGAAATCTGTCTGCAAGTATTTTTTCCTCTTTGTTGTATTGTGCTTCATTGAAGAAGAAGAACTGCATGGAGTCGATGTTTTCCTCACTCCATGTAAACAGCTGTGCTGGTGTCATGATTTGATGCTCGTATGGCCGCTGTAGGCTTGCCTTTCCTGCAAGTCTTTTCACAGTACCACCCAGACCGTCACATACTCCTTTCCCATGGGCTGTTGCATAGAAATGCCACTCTGCCTCAATTCCAAAATCATGAACATGGTTTGAAAAGTTTTTTCTGTTTTTAAATTGCGCAGCTGCACCATCTGAGAAGTAGTAAATTTTTTTCAAATCTCTAATTACTTCCAACTTCAAATGAGAGATAAGCCTTTTCTGGAATAAATGAACAGCAGTGGTGTCATGCTGTAGACATTCAGAGATACATACAATACTTTTGTAGTGTATATTATGATCATTGTAGTAGACTGCTATAGGAAAAATAGTTGCTTGATCATTGTTCCAATGAAAAGACTGGGCTTCATCCTGTAGTACAAACGAATAATTTTCTGCAAAGTCCATACATACCACAGCTTCATTTACTCCAATATTCTGCTTCAAGTGATTATAATATTCTGCCTGTCTTCTTGCAATAAAAGAATGTCTCTTCAAAATCAACAACTGTTCACACAAAGTTTCTATAAACTCATCTGCAGTTTTGATGAAGGTTACTAAATTACATCTGTCAACAGAAACCCACTGCTTGTATGTAATGTTGTCCACCAGTTCATTATCTAGCAGCAACTGTAACTCATCTTTCAAATTATCTACACCTGGACATGAAGGACATTCATTAAGGTGGCATGCTGTGCCTGGCTCTTCACACATTAACTTCGCTAAACAGGAATTATAATTACTTATATCTGTGCCATCATTCAGTGTAATTTGTTTGGATTTCAACACTTGTAGCATTAATTTAACATTCTGATGCACTGTACAAACGCATACTGTGTGGGTACCACTTCCTCCAGCCAAGACGCAATGTTTAGGTCGTAAATCAGCAAATTTCGAAAATCCAATCTTATCAGTAGGATTTTTGTTTTTGAACAGCTCGTACACTTCCTTCAAGTTGCCCATCACTAGCCTCTTCTGTACATGAATTCTACTACTGTCACCCGTTTTCACAGAAACAAAGTCTTTTTTTCCAGGCATAAGACGGCTGACATCATCACTGTTGTAGAACCCTATTACCTTCTCAATCACAGATTCATTTAAAACCTTTCCTGGTTTAGGATTTGGTGTTGCCAGAATACCCTTCGCTTTCACCAATGCTTTAGCTTTTCTTGCCATTCTGTTGCTAACCTGAAATTCATTTTGTATTTCACTGCATGACCAGCTTTTAGGTAGTACTGTTAAAATTTGCAATTTTTCACTAACACTTATATTTTCTTCTTGAAACTTTTCTTTTAGCTGACAAATGACTTCACATGATTCTGATTTATGGTCAACAGTTTTCTCTGTATTTGTACTTGCTGCTGTTAGTACCTTTTCTGTCAAACATTTTTTTATTTTACTGTATTTTTTATCACAGTATGATTTCATTTGCAACTTCCTCTTAGCAACAGGTGACTCCTCTAGAGAGCTTAGAGACTTATTAAGGTACTCTAAGGTAACATCTAAAGCTACAAATGATTCATCAACATTAGTAGGCCTAGTGGTATTGGCTACTGGTACTAAACAGTCATCTGTTGTATCTGTAACCTGTTTCTGCTTTGATAGTTCTTTCCTACAACTGTCACAAATGTTCATACCTACCACAATGGTGTCAAACATGTCACACATCCAGTCAGTAACAGGCCTCACACTTCTTTTCACACCCTGATGTCTGTCTTTCTTGAAAGGGTTGCAGCAGAAAATCTTTGCTGTTTCACTTACTTTTTCAGCCATACTGGGGAAATACACAATGCCTATTTTAATCACTGAACCCACTACTTTACATGCAGCAATACAGTCTTTGTACAGCCTTTGAAGAAAGGAAGCACACTGCATGAGAGTCAAGGCACAACTGAAGCCAGGTCCAACAGGTTACAACTTGCATTCCCTGGCTGACTCACATGCTTGCAGACTGTGTTTACTCATACCCATTTGACCACTTGCACAAGTTGGTATATGCATGTTGGTAAACAACTCCCTGGACAAAGGAATGGATTTTAGAATTAAGTGCAATATTCCTGTGTCATATATTCTTACCCAGCGTGCATAGTATTTGTTATAAATGTAAAAAAATATGATCCCATTTCGATCCCATAACAAAACTTGTAGGACATGATGCTGAAATATGTATGTTTCTGTGAGATTTTTTTCAAAATTTTCAAAATATAGGTTTTTGAAAAATTCAGTTTTCAAATTTTTTTTTGGGTAACCTTGAAAATATTTTTTTTCGAAAGTACTCGTGTGACATATCAAATTAAAGCTCATAATATAAGCTACATTTTGGTACTTTTCCCACTCATCTATGTCAATTCCAGCTTGATTTATGCGTCATTTTGTGATTGCACTTATGCAGAAAATTTGGTTTTTTTCCATATTTCAGAAGGGTATAACTGGAAAACTACAACACATAAAAATCTGATATTTTGTACTTCAACATATCTCAGGTGGTACTTCATGACAACCAAGTATGACTAAAATCGGAGGTGGTCACGTTTTTCCATTGGTTCACTTGACATGGAATGACCCGTACGATACATACGATATCGTCATCCCCAACCCAACTAGAGCACAGCACATAACAATAGTTTTCTTACCTCAACCAACACGCAAACAGTGGAAATGTAAATGCATTAGATCCCAAAAAGATGGTGGATATTATTATTCCCGTGAGTGTTCTCCTCATGTCTTGCTGCGTTGGAATTCTTCCTCGCATCAGGAGTGCCAACTGAAACAAAGAGGTGAACTGAGTACATGTTGCCAAATCAGCCGAACAATTTTAGCTGAAAGATGTTGGCCAATCTATATTCGCTCGCTTGTATAATGTCTGATGAAATTACTGGTTAAGTCTCACAGGACTTAAGGTATTTTGATCGGTATTTTTTCTGAACTCAGTTCGGAATAGCAGGACTGTACTGTATGTGAAAAATAAACAAGATATATTTATAGTTGAAAATACGATAGAAATTTTGTAAAAAAATTCATAGTAATTTTAATGTAATACTCTCCTTACAAGCCTAACATCTGTAAAAAATAAAAAAAAAATCTCCTTCCTTCTCTTCTTGTTCCTTTTCCTCCCTTTCTCTCACCTTCTATTCCAGACCTCTTCCTAATTGTAATTTGTTTTGCATCGACCAGTATTCGAACACAAAGACCACTACCATAGCAACTAGCAGCCTTAGCCATTACAGGATGATTGCTGAGCGGTGAAGTGAAAATTCATCCGCTTGCAGACCTTAATTTGGTAGAAAAGTCATTTTTGTACTGCAGAAATGGGAAACAAGTATTTTATGCAGTGCATGAGTCCCCCACTCCTACTCTCTAACGGGACCCGCCTGGAAAGTTAGGGGAGACATCTAGCGGCGACATTGTTTCACAATAGTGAAACCATAATGAATAGAATGAGAAAGTGTGATGACTTCGCCGCTAATACAATGGTGGGTATAGGGAGAGCGGCGGTCCACCGAAACACTGGCAGCACCTTCGTTTGCGTTTCAACTTATCAATGCTGCATCATGATAGTTTGGCATCTTATGATTAAACTCGCAATCTTTAATTAACCTTTGGTCCTATTTCTGTGAAATTTGTGCAGAAATAATCTGCACAACACAGTCCTTCTGTTGGTTAAAACAGAGATTTAAAAAATGCGGACATAAATGTTTTTATTTCATTATATAAACATCACCAATTACATAAAATTCATGGAGGGTGAAACGGAATTTGACTATGCGACGATTTTTTTCATTTTTGTGTCCCGTAAAAACTTCAAGCGAGAAAGTTTTAGTGAAATATTTCAACTTTATTTTAAATTCAGTACCACCTTTATATCTTGAATGGTTTACGAGTAATTGAGTGGTAATTATTCCTGGCGCACAGCTGTCTGAATGATGTGGGACGATCGTGAAATGTTGAGGGTGAAGCAAATTTGACTATGCGACATTTATTACTTTATATTTGTGTCCAGAAAGAGATCAAGCGTGTAAGGTTTAGTGAAATATTTGGATCTTATTATAAATCGAGTACCACCTATATATTTATAATGGTTAACTAGTAATAGTAATTACTCTATTTAGCTAAAGCTATCAGAATGGTATTGAGGTATTGGCAGGCATCTTTTCCATAAAATACCAGCAATAACGTAAAATTTTTACATAATTTATTTGTGGACTCAATAATAATACTATATTAACTGACTACTTGTACCCATACTGCAAGATTGACCCGTTGGGGAAAAGGAGCGAATGAAGCTTTTTTCTAACTTAGTAAATCTGCACTACTTTTATTTATGCATTTATTGGATTATTTATCATATTTTCTGTTCACTAATGTTAGTAATTTTTATGTATAATTATTATAGCAAATGTCTTATTAGTTTAATATCTTGATCCTTTTTTTAATAATATACTTTAACAACATAAGACGTACATCAGTTACAGCGAACGGCGAATGGTCGAGGGTTTGAGCAAATAGCGGGCTGTAGTTAAGGCAAGAGGATTTAATTTTTTTATGAAAAAATCAGGGAAAATGCTTTGAAATATTGTGTGATATATGTAGAATGCATTGCAAAACAATTTTTGCGTATGTGCGTCTTTATCGGATGTTGAGACGCCAATTTTAAACATCACGCGCCCTATTTTTGTAGTGCTGCTTATGAATTTTCCATGCCCTGCAATTCACAAACCATCCCTTAGTGTATATTATCTCTGTTCACATAATTTGTACACAGATCTACACTTTTGACCGTGTTTCACCTACATAACTTACCCCATACAGCCAGGAGAAAATTAATATTAATATAAATAATATTACTATTAATACAATATTAATACAAATTAATAGCCTACTCAGTAATATTCTATACAATGTAATATTAATATTAATTTATAAAATATCCCTTAGCTGTTTTCTACCCTAATTATACGTTGTTATTTCTATACAAATGTACATTCTTTAAAAAATTCTCATCATATTATACTAACATACCCTCTACCCTATTTTCTAGGCAACAAAATATTAGATCAAATCATCCCTTAGCTGTTTCATACCTATATTATATAATTGTTCATTGCTTGTGAACATCTTCGATTTTTGGAAAGATGTGGAACGAAATGTTATGGTCAAGCTTCTTGCAATCTGAGAAATTACTGTTACACACGGCCATGTTTATTTATGGAGATGAGATCTTCCAAGACGTGTAAAGCAGCCCGAAAATTGTCAAAAGTATCTAACAATTCAATTTAGATAAGGTGAGTCATTTAGAAATAGATTAATGTATTATTTTGTTTAAGAATGTTTGCAATTTTTCCTATACCGCCCGTAGTAATCTTGCTCCCGCGAATCTCAAGCAGAGTAACTGCTACCTAGCGGCGGAACCAGTGAACTACCTCAGTCATCACACTTTCTCCTCTATTCATTATGGTGAAACTGAAAAAATAACTTATTTCTTCTTTATTTTCTTTTTCTCTTCCTTTCCCGTCTCCTTCCTCTCACCTCCTCTTCACCCTTCCTACCTATTTGAGACCTATTCCTAAGAGTAAATTTTGGATCGACTGGGATTCGAACTCAAGACCTCTAGGCCCATAGCAAGGAGCCTTGACCATTATGCGATGAGTGAATGTTGAGCAGTGAAGGAACCTTTCGTATATTTGAGTTAGGATAGGTTCCATGAGTTTTAACGCAAGAATCGGTTTTTATAATTTTGATATACTTTGTTAGTTATGAAAAGAGCAGTGTTAGTGCAAGGGAATTTTCCTGTATCAATCAAGCCATTTTTTAAGTTATAATACAGCGGTTTTTTTATAATTGTGAAATGATATGTATGGCACAAGGGTCTCTATTATGAAATATTTTTTTTATAATTGTGAAATACTGTTTGGTGCAAGTTTTTTTCTTTTTAAATTGTGAAACATTATTACTGGAGTTGAGCCACGGCTGGCGGGTGCGTAAGAGAAGATAGGGGAAGCAGCCAGTGGAAGAGGGACCTGTGCACGGCATAAACTACTCATTCGCCGCAGTAATTAGTCCAAATGATTTAGTACAAGGGTACAAGAGTGAGATGCATTGCCGGCATTTTGCAGCTTAACCAGGGTGAATGTTGAAGGCTAGGAAAAGTAGGGAAGAGGAACGCTGCCATTGCAACACACTGGAAAGCAGGTGGGAGTGGGCGGAGCTTACCGGAGTGACTTAAACTATCTTTTGCTACAAAGAGTAACCGACAAGATGAAACTACCCACAAGATTTAACATGCCATATGCACAAACCTGTATGTTACAGCTAAATTAATATCACTTACTAACCTAACCTAACCTAACCTAAGAGCTACACATCACTAACCTAGAGCCTTTGGAAGATAGAAGGGGCTTAGCACTGTAAATAAGTGAACCCGTCTAGTGCTGATGTTTTGAATGTTTGAGAAACCTACGCATGACAGCTAACCCTAATTGCGTAACATTATTCCCCCTCTTTTTCGCTAATATATTATAAACGAATTTTTATTGTAATAACTTATGCTGTAATTAATGTAGGGCCATTGTAATTGTTCTGTATTGCACTGCATTTATCTACTACAGCCTGAAGGGAATCACGCAAATTATTTCCTTCATACCTAGGACCAAATTAAAGTACCGTACTATATAAAAACTGGGTAATTACCATATACACAGTGAAATATATTCTAAAACTTTCTTGCAGAGCATGTATTCCTAGCATTGTTGTTGCACAGGAACAGGATTCGGTCCATGGGTGAATATACTCCATACATGAAGTCGGAATTGTTATAAATTTACTAAACACAGCCATTTTTACGTGGAACTTCAGACATATTTCGCCATTAACACTTTTTTTTTTATAAATAATACGTCCAAAAAAACAAGGTCAGTAGAGGGAGCACTTGCTGCATGACTACCCCTCGCGCACTCTTCATTGCGCAACTTGCAGTGCTCTGCCTACGTTATACGCAAGGCCTCCGCTGATGCATCCCAATGCTGACCGTAAGCTTTACTATTTTGCCGCTAGAGAGCAGTTTTTGTACAGCTGTAAATGCGAAATTACTGAAATCTTAACACACAGAATTAAATAAAGAATTTGGACGAAATAATTACTAATTATTAATTGCACGATGGATATATATGCACGGGTATATATTCTCGATATTCTTATTATTTACACGTCTATCACTGAACTTAAGTAAATAAATACTTGAACGAAAGGAATTAAAGCCATACATCACATACTAAACTAAAGGGATAATTTTCAGAATACAGAAAAAAATATTAATCATGCACGTATCTAATAACACAAGTTGCAGAGAATGAGTTTATTAATATTTTGTCACTACCTTGCACATACATAATTATATCATGCATTATACAGTGCACTACACTTATTGTGATCACTTTGGGACGCATCTAATCTGATAATATTAACCGATTGAACAATGGCCGAAGGAATTAAATGAAGGTTATTTATTCATATAAATATAAGATAGTACACCACAAAACAGAATTAAATAAATGGTGCAAAATATGTTGCACAAACTTTCTCACACAGACATGTTGAAAGCAAGCACAGAAAAAAGTATATTATAGAGACAAATTTTATTTATTACATTTTCATAAAACTAACAAGTATCTGGAACGCAAAGTATCAGGACCGATCTTTATGTTCAATGCTTTTACCGTGGAATAATAATAATAAATGACGATAATAACAATAATAATAACTTGGGGTTTGCAATCTCAAAGGCAAAAATCCAGGATACATTGATATATTACCGAACAATAGAACCAATTGCTGCACAAATGAGCCTAGTGGTAAATTTGGGCAGCCACGAGGGTTGATTTGAACCCAGGACCTCTTCCCTATTACCCTGTATCACCTTCGCTCTAATTGATTTTGATGTGTTCGTTACAACTGTGGTAAAGTGACTACATTTCATAACAATAATTAGATTATAATATTCTTGTTACTGTGGGCAACAGAAGAATATTCTTATTTTAATCAAAATGTATGTTCTGAAATTCGTATTTAAGTCATGTTATTTCGTTTTTATCTTTATACCAATTAATTTTACAAAGAAATGTATTTAACAAAAAACGTTCTTTTTAATTTACTCTACAACTTGACTGTACTAAGTTTCCATGTATCACCCAATGTAATGGAGATAGCCTAGAAAAATTGAAAATGGATACAAGTAAAGAAATGCCCTCTAATGCATACGAACTGTTCCATGAAACTCACCTCTCTTAATTTGTACGATGCAATGTAATTATTATTATTCTCAACTTGCATTAAAGTAATAGTATCAGAGGTAGCGGAGATTATAAATAAACAATACCTATCATGGAATGCATAGGACCACAAATCCCACACTGTTAGGAAAAAAAAAATGTGCATACAATATGTGGAAGAAAAATTAAGTTAAAAATAATTAAATATTTTTTACAAAGTTTTGCCTTAACCCTTAACATACAACTTATCTTGATCCACTCAAAAACAGCATTTATAAGATAGACACAAATAAAATATTGATATCACCTTTAAAGATGTAGATGAAAGCTGGTTTCTTCTGTGTGGAACCAAGATGCGTCACTATTTAAAAAGAATATGCATTTCGGTGTATTTGATGCACCATCTTCAGTTCTGTCGAGTCGTATTGAACATAAACAACATTATATCAGAGGAATTGCTTGTCAGCCATTTCATAAAATATGGGAATTTTTCCCTCAAAGAGAGAAGTTATAAAATTATTGTTATTGGGTGGTCAAAAATAAGCTTAAAACCTCAAATTCTTTGAATATTAAGGACTTAGGTGTATCTGAAGTGGTTTCATGTGTAAAATCTGTCGATTTACTTATTTATTACGTTGAGTTACTTTTTTTTGCCATTTTTAGCATGATTTTAACACTCTTTAATACCAAGTCGTCAAGAGTAATCAGCTATGTCCATTTTCATTTGAGAAAATATACATCTTAAGGTACAATTTGGTATAAGATTAACTTCAAAAAATATGTGTGGTTAATTACTATGTAAAATAACAAACAAGGGAATTTTTGTCCCACCCGTAACAGTGATAGTTTTGTTAAATTATTATTGGCGAGTTAAATAAATGTTCTGACAACCTGGAAACAGTTTATAATTTGTATTGAATCCCTCATACCTTCATTAATAACAATATTAAGACCCTAACAGTAATAGCAGAACAGAAAATGAGCTTTTGTTTTGCATCATTAAAATCAGTGTCCAAATCATGTCCCACCCGTAACAGATTTTGAAAAACAAATTTAAAATATTTAAAACAAGTTTTAAGTAATGCTTTGCATGCAGTGTGGAGGAGAAGGCATTGTAAATTGTACAGAATGTGAAGAACCATTTCTAGTTTATTATTTATGATATGTAATAAACAAAAATAGCTTTTATAATTTGTCAGAATGTCCCACCCGTATTTATGAAATGGCTGTTGTATCAAACATTTCTGCAATTTAATGTACTTTGTGGTTTACGGTGGATACTGTTTTACCATGCTATAATAATACAGTGGACTCTTAGTAATTCGAACCCTGAGGGGAATCAGAAAAAAATCGAATTATCCAAATTTCGAATTAACCAAAACTGTGACTTTTTAAAGGAAAATGCCGTGAAAATGTCAAAAATAAACTCATTGCAATAAATAATAATTATTGTATAGTGAATCTTACCTATGACTGCCATCCTGTTGTTAGGATGTTAAATGAAACCGTCTTTTTCCACACTAAAACTGTAACCCTAAATTTAATAAAGGAACTGGTGTATGCTCTACGCTTTGACATTTTCAAACACAGTCACACTTGGAGGATAGAATGAACACTAAAATTTTCACAGAAGTGTTGAATCCCTCCAAGACTGCATTGGACGTGGTGAACTTCGCATTCCATTGAACATCCATTCAGCAGGAGGAAGATAACGGTTAAAAATAACTTTAGTACGGTACCTGCTAGGGTTCTTCAGGGAAATACAGAATTCTTGTGGAATTCCTGTAAGCAATGAACTCTTGGAATCCTTACATTAACTTGAGACAAATTTTGGCTTCGATTTATCCAAATTAAGCTTAAAAAATTCGAATTAATTGCAATTTTTTAACATATATTTATATTGGAATTTCAAGGGGAATGAGTGTTTATTCGAATTATACAATATTTCGAATTATCCAACGTCGAATTAATCAAATTCGACTGTATAATGTAAGATCAGAGCTGAGTGAAGCTTGCAATATACTTTGTCAATGAGCCTCTAGATGTCACCAGTGAACAAGCCTTCTCCAGATAACATATTAGGATGAACATAATATTACGCTTATGTTATGTCAGTGTCTAAGATGGCGAGCGGGAGGAGAGGAAGTGAAAGTGACAATAAAGAATATGAGAGCAAGAACAAACACAAGGACTGCAACAAATCCTAGGAAGACCTTTACCTCGTAACTAGGGTCCGAATTTGAAGGTTTTTACCTATTTTTCCCCAGTTTCCTAATTAGAACATTTTAATGTATTTTTCCGTCTCATCCCCCTTGCTTCTGAATAAGTGAATCTTATAGAACCTAAAAAGGGCTAAATCGGACTAAAGGGCTTAAAAGGGGCTGAAAAACATGATTTTTAATAGATTTTCCAATTAATGCAAAGGAAAATAAATATGTGAATTTGTGCATTTTAAGATGAGACATAATAAATTTATACAATGCACTGAAATTAAAAACGTTGCTTGTCTTTGTAACTCGAAAATGTGTTGGCTCGCCTTCACAGAAAATTAAACTTGAGCCATCTGCAACTAATCCAAGTTGCTGACCGACGACAGAGAAGTGTATTAGAAGAACAAATTCGTGATACAAGAGTCTATTTTTGTAGATCGGAAGTGAATTGAGTGGCGTACTGTATAATTGTATCATTAAAGGGTAAATATCTCAATTGTTTATGCTATTTTTCGAGTGTCGATATAAGGAATAGTTACTTGTTTATTTTGTAAAAATCTAGAATAACTGTGTCAAAATTATAGGCTAATACATTTTTTGGGCTTAATATTAGTGTTCATTATATGTTTTATTAAGACGGCTAAATTCATTTGTTTAAAGCCTAAAAATCCAGGCCCTATTCATGTGTAATTGAGACTGTTCTAGGAAAATCCTCGAACTCTGGTTGTTCAGTTCCCAAAAACAGAGAAGTATATTAAAGGAACAAATTTGTGACCCTCAAGTCTACTTATTTTTGTAGATTGGAAGTGAACTGAGTGGTGTATTGAATAATTGTATCATTGAAGGGTAAATATCTCAATTGTTTATGCTATTTTTCGAGTGCCAATATGAGAAATAGTTATTTGTTTATTTTGTAATAGTATATTGCGATACAAGTGCCGTAAGTGGTGCATACAGATCGAGGAAAGAGATTGAAAAAAAAAGCAGTTTTTTCAATTTCTGAGATCCATTATGCGCTTACGGCACGAGTATTGCATGCTACTTTTTGCACGATGATTATTTATATCAATTTATTAATTGAGATATTAGCTGAAAATATTATGTTTATATACTATCGAAGATGGATGTTATATTTCAGAAAGTGATTCGCACGTGTTGGTTGTTATGGGAACCGAATATCTGTCCTATTAAAGTCGCCACAAACTGAGGGGCCTTGGTTCCGGTCTTCCATAAAGGCTTGTATTATGATGATCTTACTTATGGCACTTGTGCTTTTTGTAATGTTTACTGCACGGAGATTTCTTTTGTTTTCATAGCAACCAGATTGCGTGCGGGAATGTCAAGTTACGATCCACAGCAACTATATTCGTAAGTACTACTAATTAGTTATGTCGTGCAAAAAAAAAAAAACTAGAATAACTGTGTGAAAATTATAATACTGTTTCCGGTGTTAATATTAGTGTTCATTATATGTTTTATTAAGACAGCTAAAATCGTTTAAAGCCTAAAAAGGGCTATTCCATGAAAATAAAAGCCTAAAAAGGGCTATTCCATGAAAATAAAAGCCTAAAAATGTTGGCCCTACTCATAACATTTATTTCCAGAATAACCAAATATAAGAAACAAATCATCTTACTACCACACTATTTGAAATGAGTTACTACACAAAATGTGTTGCGATTGCTATGAGCTTGGTGAAGTCCGCTCCTTTCACAACATTCTTTTCTTTGAGTAATGTTCTGAGAATCTGCGGCAGTGGGGCGTGGATTCTGGTGCCTAGAGGTGTGCCGTTGTCATCAATAAGCACCACGTTGTTACTGTCAAACCTAGGCAACAAGGCCGGCTGGAGCTGTTTCACCCCCACTAGAATTCCCTTCTTCTTCTCCCCTTTGATCGCTACCAGCACCTTGTCACCTGCAAACAGCAACAAGCGAGAAGTCACGACAGGCCTTATATGAGGGTGTATCAATAAATTACCAGACTGATTTAGAAAGGTGAAGTCAGAATGAAAAAATCAATGCCACTGAACCAGGATTTGAACCAGGATCTTCGGCTCTCCATGCCGATGCTCTAACCAACTGAGCTACCATGGCAACGTGCCGGTACAACATTAAATTCAACTCTTGAAACTGAAAATTTAATTCAACAATTAAATCCAACTCTGAGTCAGTTGGCAAGTGTCATGCAAGGGGAATTCGTAATAGTGACATAAGCCACTCTTATGCAGTGCAATCTGGCATTTGATTGGAAAAGCATTTGTCTTCAAGAACCACTGTGGAAAAGCAGGATGAAAATAAAAAATGCGAGAGTAGTAATTATTATTAATCATCTATAATAATGAAAGGAAGTGTTTATCTTTCTGTCTGTGTGCATTGCCCAGCAAAATCTACTGAACGCAGAGATCTGAAAGCATCAGTTTCAGATCCACGCATCAGTTTTCAGTATTTCATTTCACCTGTCAAATCAATTGCAGGTGGCTTTGCAGTTTTTTGTCACAATTTTTAAATAAAAGAATTGTTTTATTTTATAAGCCCACTCTGGTCGATTCATTGGTTTATAATGTCAAGGCCCGAGACATCTGAAATTTTCAACGTAGTCGGAAGATGGATAGGTAATGAATATAGGCCTAAATGAACAAACATTTATTGATTTGGACGGAACTCACTATGCAGGGGTTTTCTGGGTCAGGGAACTCGAATCAGAGGTTGCTTTTCCCACGCTGCGCTTTTTAATCATGAAATTCAATTCAAAAACAGATTTTTAGCTGTTTCATTAATGATTAATTGTTCAGTTTAGACCTATGAATGTTTCGCATGCAAGTGAAATTAATAGGCTATAATGTTTTAATTACTTTGCTCTTAATTTTTTATCTTCCAAGTAATTATCGTGGGCAAAGCCACAGGGAACTGCTAGTGAATAATATGCGAGCAGTGAAAAGGTTAAACGATGTTTGTGTTTCCTGACAAAACTCCAGGAATAAACAATGAAATCAGTTTCCTGTCTTCTTCCTAATTTACAGTGTTACCTAATTTTAATGAAAAACTGCATTTTTCTAGTCTATTAAGACAACTTTCTAATAACGAGTACATCCCAGGTGATTGAAAAATGTCAATTTATGCTATAAAAGAACCTAAAGTTTAGCAAGTAACAGAAACAGAGTAAAAGTAAGATTTACAATATGGTAACAAAAGTGCCAGACACTTGTCCTACAACTATTTCTTAGGCGTGTCCTACGTATGTCATATTGATGTATTACATTAAACTGGAGAAATCTCGGCTGGGCCGCATCGATTGGGACCAAGTGCTAATGGCTTTCTTCTCAATGATTCTAAGACTGAATTCTTATTAGGCCTATTCACTCTTAAGAAAGCTCAGGAGACCAAAAGTTTTAATATGCTGGGTATTGTCATTAATCACAGATTGACTTGGGAAGATCATATTAACTATATTTGTCTTAAACTATCTAGAGTTCTTTTTCTTCTCTTAAGACTAAGATCCATTGTGCCTAATGCCTACATTAGGTACACAGTATTCTTACTTAGGGACTCACCATCTGGGGCAATAGTTCTCACGCCAATAAGGTTGTTGTTCTCCAGAAGAAGGCCATTAGAATTATCACTAATTCACCATTGAATGAACATTGTAGACCACTGTTTACTGATCTTAAAATATTGCTTTTCAGTATATTCTTGAGTCTCTTTTATACGATAGGGATAATACGAGGGTGGTTCGTAAAGTAAGTTCCGATATTTTTTTGCAGAAAACCCTTTATTGTAGGAACTTTTATTACACACCAATGAACAGTACACCCTTTCAGCTGTTTTCAACATAATTTCCGCTAACATTCAGGCATTTGTCATACCGCTTCACAAGCTTCGAAATTCCTTCTGCATAAAACTCTGCCGCCTGTGCGTGTAGCTGCCCGTTGACGCTCTCCTTGAGCTCCTCATCTGTTTGAAACCGCTGCGATCCGACAGTCCAACAAATTTGTGGAAAATGCTCTGAGAGTGGGGACATGGTGAAACGGAAATTCTGTGTGACCACTTCATCCACTTTTGCAACAAGTTCATCACTCACAACAGACGGTCGGCCACTTCATTCTTCATCATGGACGTTAGTGCGTCCGTCACGAATATCGCGACACCAACGTAGAACCATAGTGTCACTCATAATGTTCCCGTACACTTCAGTAATCTCACGATGAATTGCTGCTGGTGCCATTTGTTTTGTCCACAGAAATCGTATTAATACAAGTAAGAATCAGCTTGAAAAATTTCAAATTTCAAATTTCTCAACGGAGAAACCTCCTGTGGTTTGCCTTGTCTTCTGAATCAGTTGAGGAATATGATGTCATACTGGCATGTTGTCATGGTAGCTCAATGGTAGAGCATCAGCACGTTAAGCTGAAGATCCGTGTTCAAATCCCGGTTATGACATAAGATTTTTCAAGCTGATTCTTACTTGTATTAATATCCCAGACATGGATTTAATGTCTATTTCCTTTCCCTCCACTTAATTAATAGTATATAAATAATAACTTGGCTTCAAGTACCTACAAATGTAGGACGCCATTGGATGTGTGTTCTCAACGGAGAAACCTCCTGTGGTTTGCCTTGTCTTCTGAATCAGTTGAGGAATTTGATGTCATACTGGCATGTTGTCATGGTAGCTCAATGGTAGAGCATCAGCGCGTTAAGCTGAAGATCCGTGTTCAAATCCCGGTTATGACATAAAATTTTTCAAGCTGATTCTTACTTGTATTAATATCCCAGACATGGATTTAATGTCTATTTCCTTTCCCTCCATTTAATGAAATCGTATTAATCCACGTACCTCACTCTTAGCGGGATCTCTTATCGCTGCGCACATTTCAAACGCCTGTATTGTTGAGATAAATGGCCGAAAACAATCTCACAGTTATACTGTAATGAGCCAAGCTACACAACGGAACACAGTTCGCGATGCTAGCGCCACTCATTCGCGTGTTGTGAGAGACCGGAACTTACTTTACGAACCGCCCTCGTATTAATGCTTTTAGTTATAAGCTAGAAGCAATCTACACAATTACGAAACAAGGAAACAAAACTTATTGAACTATCCTGCCTGAAGCTTTCTTTAACTATGAAAAATTGTGAAGCCATGTCCATAAAAATTGTGAACAAAGTGCCTGCTGGATTATTTAGGCTAAAGTGAAATCATTTCAAATCTGTGATCTCTGGTTGGTTGACTACAAGGTCATTTTACGATATGAGTGAGTTTTTTAATTGTGATGTGTGTGATTTGATGTAATTTTATCTTTTTGACCAAGTCTATGCACTTTGTATTCTCCGACAGGCAATCAAACATTACGCATTAAACATTATCGCTAACAGATTAGGCCTACTCTGTATTATGAAGTAAACCCTGCATAAATACAGAATGAGGTTTAACATTATGATGGTAAATAGAGGTCAGGAGTGGCAGCAACATATGGAATAGCTTGTTTTTTGTTATGTGACGGGCAGGGGAATTTCATCGCTGCGACAGCTCATAGATATATAGGGGTTAGCAGCGAAGTATACCTACTGTTGACTGGCAATTGTGTTGTAAAGTTGTTCCCAGTGTTGTTGTTATCAATATTATTTGCAGTTATTAAAACCTAAAATAGGCATCGCCAAGATGCTTACCTATTGTTCCGACTCCTTTCTTGTTGTAGATATGAATACACTTGGGAGGTTTTCCTTCTGCCATCGCACGTTTCCCGATATCACTGTTATCAACGACCCTCAGCCGAGTCAGCTTAACAATGTGGTTCGAGACTGGAGATGTGTGGAATGCTTTCTTAAACACCACCGCCATCTGAAAAACAAATCCACAGCATTATTCACAAGACACTCTAGAATACCTATCAATTATAATTAGATGGCTCTATGATTCACTACTTGCATAGCCTTAGAAGGGCAGAATTCCTGTACAGCCATTACATTCTAGCAAATTAGAAAAACTATTTTTGTTTATTAAATATCATAAATAATAAACTAGAATTGGTTCTTCAGATTCTGTAAAATCTACAATGCCTTCTCCTCCACACTACATGCAAAGCATTACTTAAAATTGATTTTAAATATTTTAAATTTGTTTTTCAAAATCTGTTACGGGTGGGACATAATTTGGATGCTGATTTTAATGAAGAAAAACAAAAGTTCATTTGCTGTTCTGCTATGACTGTTAGGGTCTTAATGTTGTTATTACCGGTAATGAAGGTATGAGGGATTAAATACAAATTATAAACTGTTTCCAGGTTGTCAGAACACAGGTTGTTATTTCGTACGGTAATAATTAGTGCATAAGCTTTAATACAAGGGGCTGAAGCGAGCCAACGCCATAGCAACGCTTGGCTGGGGTGGGCGGAGCTTAAGTCGCGACCTGTTCTTCCATTTTGCCAGGCTATATTAGCTGAAAGTAGCTGAAAGTAGCTGAAAATAGAACGAAGGAAGTTTATATTCAGTGCAAACTCTTCTTGTCCTTTAAATTATGTCAGCATTTAGTAAAAGCATCTTAACTACCCAGTATATTAACAGTGGAGCTGGCCAATAAGTGATACGTTGTCCACGTTCTGTTTATTTTCAAAACGGATAAACTTTCATATATGTCCCTCGAAAATTTTCTAAGTCCGAAAGTTCACGTTGATATGCTATGAACGGCGAAGATTCCCGAAGTTTTTTCCCGAAGTGCCGAGACTAAGAATGGAGGCAACATCTGAAGTCACTGCTGCCAATATATGCACAAAAACCCCAGACATGTGTTCTGCAGATGGGTTCAAGTCCCAAAATGTAAAAATCGTAAATCCGGTGACTGTTGTTACGAACAATATTGAGTCACGTTGGCGATCTCTCCGTGCACGCCTATCCAGGGGCAGTATCAGACGCAAACAGATAGATACCCATTTGGTAGAATACTTGTGGCGTCTGGACTGTAAGCACCGACTAGCAGATCCGTTTCAGGAAATGATAGCAGATATCAGGACTGTTTATCCTGTAGACTAGGGGAAGCGACCTTGCAGGCAGGCCGGCGGGGAAGGCGACCGCGCCGATGGGAAGGGGAGCAGGGTGAGTCGGCTACTATAAACTTGCTGGGAGGTAATAGGGAAAAGAGGAGAAAAGGGGAAAAAAATTAAATTTTCTGTGCTTCTAGTATTTCCGCCAGATGTCTCTGCGCCGCTACTTGTTCCACCATTACCTACTAGATGTCTCCCACTGTTTAAAATAGTCCCCGCCCTAAACCCCTCCTTCCCGGGCGGGTCCCGATAGTGAGTATGGGAGGAGCTTATTTGGCACCTTGTATTTGGTTTTTCCCTGTCATTTTGCTGCAAGGGTTGGTAGCTGGTATTTGGTACGATCGGGAATTTGGAGAGAAGGAACGATCGGGAGTGCCGAGATAACAAGCGTGTGGTCACTATAGCAACGCATTGTTCGGAGCGTAAGGGGCGACTTAATCTTATCTTTCGCCCCGGTTTCATTGTGCAAGCTCTCAGCTGATCGACTTTGCAGTTCTTTTTTGTCTGCAGCGGTCGTTTGCTTTAAAAAACAACGCACTGAATATCACTAATAATGATGTGCTTGATAGGGTACAAAATTGCACAAGATCAGCGTACCTGAGAATGTAAGGTTATGTTGGAACGCGAACTTGCAGAGTTCCAAAACCCAAGGCACTTTTTGGAGTTATATGGTTAGTACTCCGCTTCTTGTTACTCGATATCTTCCATTACACACTCAAAATAAATGTGAAAAAACGACAAGAACGGAGAACTCAATCTTACTCCACTTCTTCTTCTTCTTCATCGTTTTTGTTTATAGACGCTACTGCCTCTATATGAAAGATGGCTCCTGCGTCTCTCGAAAGGTAACAAGGGCTACCACCCGTATCAAGCGGATGGCGATATTCTGGTGGCGTTATTTAACTTGCATGGTAACCTGCTGGGTTAAATTTTCATTTTTGTTTTAGTTATATAACGGAAAAGAGCTTTTGCAATGTGTATAGATGGTCTGTATAATAAGCTGTCCATTTTTATAGGTCCTTGTGACGTATGTCGATAAATCATCTTCAAGAAGGTGGTAATTTGAGGTCGACGATATTCACATCCGAAGAACATATGGTCTATAGTTCCTACCTGCCCACACTCACAGTAGGGCGTAGGGGAAAGTTTAATGGTATATAGATATGCGGGAACTTGAGCTGATTTGAATTTTATTCTGTAGTAATACATTATGGAGCGTTGTGGTATAGTGCGTGCTTGCTTAAGAAATGTTTTTGTTGTTAGCAATTTAGATGTTTCCAATGTACCAGGAGGATTTTGGGCAGTGGGATCTGAATCTAGGATATGTGTCAAATGGTGGGCAAAGTCTGAGGGAGGAGTGAGAAAATGGTCAATTATTACTTTGGATTCAGATGTTCGGGCTAGGGCATCTACTAGTTCATTACCCGGGATTCCAATATGAGAAGGGATCCACGTAAGGGTGATCTGAAAACCTTGATTGACAAGGGAGTACAGGAGGGATTTAAGGAATATTTCATACACCGAGTGTCGAGCAGAATAATGTTTAGAAAGGGAAAGTAGAGTGGTTCGACTGTCTGAAAAAATGTGAATGCGATTGCATGTATTTTGTCGTGCATCTTTGAGAGCTGTATAAATCGCAATAGTTTCGGCAGTAGTAATAGCCATCTGGGGATGTAGTTTCCATGTTCTGCCATATCCTTCACACCAGTTGAAGTAGGCAGCTCCTGTATTATTCAGGGTCTTGGACCCATCAGTGAAATAAATTTGGGAGGGAGATTCTTTGATCATCATGCTGGAATATTCTTTCCAAATCAGAATGGGAGGGGTATTTGAATGCTGAAAAGTAGTAACGTCAATCTGTACATCTGGTGGAAGGGATTGTCGTTCCATAAGGTAAATAGGATTAACTGGGGTTCTGTAGATCGAGGGGAAACGGGTAAAATGAACATAAAAGTCTACCAGATCGTCAGTATGTGGTAATCGAGAATGAGGGTAACGTATGCGTAATTCCGATAAGTGTTGGAGTTTAGGTAGGAGAATGTTATTACCGGTTGTGAATAAGTTTGCCATATAGGAAGAAGCCTTCTTTCTACGACGAAATAGAAGATCAAAATAAGGAAATTCATATTGTAATAGTATGCGAGCCGGTTTACCATTAATGCGAAATATTATTTTGTAAATATTATATATTAAAGACATGTATTGATTAATGGTGGATTGTGTAAGTTGGGAATGGAACAGAGAGCCGTAATCAAAACGCGAAAGCAGAAGGGGGGTCACAAGATTAAAACTGATCAGAGGATCAGCACCCCAATATTTACCGGTGATGCGTTGTAAGAGATTAGAGAATTTGTGGGAAGATTGTAGTATATGTTGAAAATGTTGATTGAGTGTGTTTCGATAGTCTAAATGGATGCCCAGGAAAGTAATTTCTTTGGCCGCCGAGAGGGTGGCGTTAGGTAAATGTAAAAATAGTTTTCGTCTGGGATGTCCAGGTTGGAATATAATAAATTGTGTTTTAGTTAGATTAATATGTATGCCTAGATCGTTCAATGCACAAATACAGTCGGTGGCATCAGACTGAAATTCTTGGAGATCAGAGTCTTGTGTGGTTCTACTAATAGGTCTATACAGACAAACATCATCTGCATATTGCAGAATTCGGAAGGGCGTTGAAGTTGGTGGTATTATATCCTGAATATAAAGGGCGTATAGAAGAGGGCTGAGAGAAGAACCTTGTGGAAGACCGTGGGTGGAAATCCGAGTGATGGGATTGTGATATTTGGTGGTAAGGGACAATGTGCGAGGCTGCATCAAATGATATATAATGTGAAGCAAAGAAGCTGGGAAATCATATTTGCGAAGTCTATGGAGGAGAAGGGAAATATGTACTGAATCGTATGCCTGCGTTGCATCTAAAAATAACGCGGCAGTTCTCCGACGAAGTAAGAACGAGATGTGAATGTCGGTCATGAGAGTGTAAATGTTAAATTCCGGATTATAGTGTTTTCGGAATCCGAATTGAGTTTTAGGCCACATTTGATTACGTTCCAAGTAAAATGTAATTCGATCAGCAAGAATTTTTTCAAATGTTTTACGTAATGTAGAAAGTAAGGAAATGGGTCGATAATCTTGTGGAGAGTATCCTGACTTGCCAGGTTTTTTAAGCGGGACAATATGAATCCGATTCCACTGCGGAGGGGTAATACCAGTATGGAGAATATTTGTGAAGGTAGAGGCTAGTGGGAAAAGGAAACTGTCAGGCAGATTGCGTAAAAGAGAATATGATATGTCATCAGGCCCCGGGGAGGAGGTACGGGTTTTGTTGTCCCAAACATGTTGAATCTCGGGAATTTGAATAGGTTGAAGTATGGGATGATGTGTCAAGCAATCAATGAGAGGCAAATTAGGCACCGGATCACGAGCCGTAGGGGGAGCCACCATTTGCAAAAACTGGGATTGGAGATCGATGTCTCCTGACAAAGGTGTGAGTTCCGCAATATTGTTTGAAGTTTTATACCAAGCCAGTTTTTTCCATATTTGGGATGAGGAGGTGTTTTGGTTGATTGATGTACAATATATCTTCCAGGATGTTCTTTTAGCTTTGTTGAGGATCCTTTTTGTTCTTGCCTCCTGCTGTTTATATGCCATATAGTTCTGGAATGTGGATTGGTTTCGATACGTTCGAAGAGATGCTCTTCGGAGAGCAATCGTTTCTGCACAATCCTTATTCCACCATGGAGGGTGTCTGCTGCGGAGATTCGGGTGAATAGTATACGGATGATAATGATCAAGATAATTGGTAAGCATAGATTCCAGATCTTCATATGATAATGTGGCCGGATCAGATGTGTCTAGTAGGTCAGAGATGTATGTGGATAGAGTATCAGGATTGATCTTACCAATTCTGTGCGGAGGAAGAAGGGTGTTTAGTATGGCCGAGGAGTTATTGATGTGAATTTGAAGCGGAAAGTGATCACTATTACATGTGTCATCTATACGCTCGATCCGTATGAGATTACTGAAACCTTCGGAAGCCACTATGAGGTCCGGTGTGGAATCTCGTTGATTAAAGTTTCCTAAGCGGGTGGAAATCTGGGTGTTTAGAATTGACCAATTATTTGTGAGGCAGTGAGTGATGAACGGATGTGAAAGACGTCTCCAGTCTGCTGTTCTGTGAATATTGGGGATGTTAAAATCACCACATATCAGAATCTGTTTGTCCAGCGGTGGTGGAATAATGGAGTTCCAATCTTGAGCTGAAATATGATTGCGGCTGGAATTGTAGACACCAAATAACACTATGTCTTGAAAAGTGATGTGGACCAGTTCTAGATGTGGAAATGGCACAGAAGTATTATCAAAATGATTGATCTTGATGTCGTGGTGAATAAAGATAGACACTCCTCCTCCTTCCCTGTTGCGGTATTGATGTATTGACTTATACCCAGGTAGAGAAAAATGGACTTTACCATCAAGATGTGTTTCTGTTATTATAAGAAAATGATATAAATGGGTGCGTAGCAATTGTAATAATTCATTTTTCTTATTTCGAATACTGCGTGCGTTCCAGTAGAGAAGGTGTATATTGTGTGTGGTCTTCATGGTGGATTGTAACAATTTTTCAGATTATATCGATATTAATAGTTTATGGCATCAAATCTTTGATTTGAGCTTTGAGTCTTTCCAAATCCCCTTTCAGTGTTTCAGGGGCCTCGCTTAACATTTTATTTATTGACGTAAGTAGGGCAAATTTTGGTGGTGGCAGCTTGGATGCTGAAGTCGTAGGTATGGTGTGAACTCGCTGAAGAAGCGATGACTTAGACTTACCCCCGGAGGGGAATACGCAGGAGGATGTCTTCTGAGAGAGGACGGAGGAAGCGTCCGGAACCCTGCCTGTAGGGTAGAGTAAAAGCCTCTTGTGAGCTATGTCATCTGAGGCTGGAAGGCGATCATGAACCTTGCGTTTAGGTGTTGCAGTCTTGGAGGTGCTGAGACCCGAAAATGAGCCGAGTGATTTATGTTCCTTTACCATTGTAGGATCATGTGCTAGTTTTTCTTCAAGACGGGGAAATTGACGGAATGGCTCAAAGGTGGCAGGCACCTGTTTATTTAACATCTGTGCATACGAAGAACGTCCAGATGCTATTTGACGTGCCTCGAAACGAGACACCGGAAGGGACTGTAATCGGTCATTGATCTGAATTTCAAGTCTATAAGTTGGACATAGGGTCTTTTCGGTAGTTTTGTGAGCACCCTTACAATTGAGACATTTCATCTCTTGAGCCTGACATTTATCCGTCGAATGATCCTCCCCACAGTTAAGACACTTAATGGAAGATCTACAGAATTTAGTTCTGTGATTAAAGCGGCCACAGTTAAGACACAGGACCACACGTTCTTTATATGATACAACAGGACATATTTGGTGATATAGTTTTACTTTCTGTGGGAGTGTCTGACTGCGAAATGTGATCTTCACTGTCTGGGTTGGAACATACTTTATTTGACCTTGTTCATTTGAGATTTTCCGGTTGAATCGGTAAACATTCGTGACTTGAAAACCCTCGGGCACTATGAGATCTTCTTGTATTTCTTCCGGGGTAAGGGATGCTTCAACTCCCTTGATAATCCCGGCCGTGAATAAATTATACGAAGGTATGAAAGATTGAGTATCATGCACTTCGTCAAAATTGGAATTGAGAAAATTGTTGGCAGCTTGAAAACTGGAGAAGTGTACATCGACTTGCGTAGAATTCACTTTATTTAAGTATCTCACATCATAGTTCTCTTTGAACAGCCATTTCCCGATTTTCATTGGGTGCATATTGCCTATGGTATTTGATTCATTTTTAACAGTTACAAAGTAAGGCCCTGAATCGGAATGAACATATCGATTTTGGTTTCTAGCACTTTGTTTAGATGACTGAGCAGCAACTTTATCAGTCAAAGTGTCCTTCAACTTTACTTCTGAATTGTTTTTAATTGCACTAAGGGAAGCTGCAGCAACATCAACGTCCATTAAAGGCGGTAGAACCGAAGGATTAATTGCAGTTTGCTCCATATCAATTTAACTTACAAAAGTCTGGATTCTCCGAATTTGATATACGTAACCTCCCCTCCCGGGGGGTTAAATACCTATTCACTAGGAGTTAAGCTAAAGTTGTTTACTTACAGTTTAGCACTTCACAATATCACAATAACCCAGCAGGTTAACTCAATAGTTTTAACTAAAATAATCACAAATACCAGTTAAATTGTAACACACGACTTTCTAGATAGTTAAACGTTCTTAGATCCACCAAATTAAAAACACAGAAGACAATATATTAATCTTCTAAATGCACAAAACATATAAATTTAACGCCACAGAAATAGAATCCTATTTAAACTGGTCGCCATTTATACCGGAAGTGAATCTTACTCCACTCCCACCATCTTCCATTCCAACTTTCAACAAACAGGCTGGGCAACTCTTCGTATGCACAGACCAATACAGGCTGGGCAACTGTTCCTCTGCATAGACTAATAAAGAGAGAAATGCGCACTGGTTGTGCATAATGGATAGAAACTTAACCGTAAACGTCAAGTAAACTTAAAAGTTTAGGGCCATGCTTTGCAATAAGAAATGAACTACACTTGAAAATACAGCCCATATCATATTTTGTTAATTTGTATATGTCTGCATACATAATTTCAATTTTTAAAGGCCTACACATGTTTAATAGAAACATGAAAGTATTTTCGTCTGGTGTAGCCATTTTATCAGCTGTTTGCGTTCTCCTTTGTGATTGGTTGCTAAGGGGAGAGAAATAAATATGGCGACTAAACCATAGTAATTAGTACGTTGTATCTCGTCTTTGCAACTACCATGGAACATATCCATAGTAATTAGTATGCTGACACGTCCATCTAACTACCATGGAATATAACCATAGTGAAATGCACGTTTGTGCGCGTTACAGTACTTATATTTAATATAACCATAGTGATCGAACTGCGAGTCATTAAGAAGGAATAAGTTCGTTCACGAGCTCGGTATCGTGAACGATCTACTCTCAGTGATCTAGCTAGTTCGTTAACAGATCAAACTGCGAGTCAATCAGAAGGAATCGGTTCATTCAAGAGCGTTGTATGGTGAACGTTCTTCTCTCAGTGAACTAGCTAGTTCGTTAACTGATCGAACTGCGAGTCATTCAAAAGGAATCGGTTCGTTCAAGAGCGTGGTATGGTGAACGATCTTCTCTCAGTGAACTAGCTAGTTCGTAAACAGATCGAAGGAATCGTTTCGTTCAAGAGCGTGGTATGGTGAACGATCTTCTCTCAGTGAACTAACTAGTTCGTTAACTGATCGAACTGCGAGTCATTCAGAAGGAATCAGTTCGTTCAAGAGCGTGGTATGGTGAACGATCTTCTCTCAGTGAACTAGCTAGTTCGTTAACAGATCGAACTGCGAGTCAATCAAAAGGAATCGTTTCGTTCAAGAGCGTGGTATGGTGAACGTTCTTCTCTCAGTGAACTAGCTAGTTCGTTAACTGATCGAGCTGCGAGTCATTCAGAAGGAATCGGTTCGTTCAAGAGCGTGGTATGTTGAACGATCTTCTCTCAGTGAACTAGCTAGTTCGTTAACAGATCGAACTGCGAGTCAATCCGAAGGAATCGGTTCGTTCAAGAGTGTGGTATGGTGAACGATCTTCTCTCAGTGAACTAGCTAGTTCGTTAACAGATCGAACTGCGAGTCATTCAGAAGGAAACGGTTCTTTCACGAGCGTATGCAAATTGTGCGAATAAACACCCATGGAATAAACACATCAAACATGCATATTTTGCGCTATTCTATTATTAATATAACCATAGTAATTAGAACGATATATCATGAAAGAATACATATGATAGCACATGGCGCGGTTTCCAAATGTTTAAAATCAAAAGTTTATCCCCAGCGTTTTTTCAGTTTTTAATTTCGAAACATTATATTATTATATTATTGTCCGAAATTAAAAAAGACGTATTATAGCTTTTTTACGCGGTTTCCATATATTTAACATCAAAAGTTGGTCCCTTGATGTTTTTATTTTCTAATTCAGAACTTTTCTTTTACGCTGGAGGTTTTCGGAATTATATAAGATGTCTTTTACCCGTTTAACTTTTTTTCGTCCCAGGCCTTTTTGCCCAGTCGAACCCGGTTATCTCGAAAACTATGCGTCGTACGGAATTGTCACAATGGACATTTTTACTCGGAATCGAATGTTAGGCACATCGTCTGTTGACGGTTTTTGACTAGGAGGATGGACAAACGAGTTTTTTGTTTTTTTGTTTTTCCGAATTTCCATCACTTTTTCCAGTAGAAATTAAATTTACATTATTTTATTCTTGTTCGACATGAAAAAAGGCGCATGATAGCACTTTGCGCGGTTTCCAAATGTGTAACATTAAAAAGTTTGTCCCACATTGACGGCCACATAGTAGGAAACCACATCTTTTTTAGTTTTCGATTCCGAAGCTTATTATTGTATTCGTGTTATAAAGCATTATAAAAGACGTATTCTGTAATATTAAACTTAATCAAACACCAAGAATCTGCGAAAAATAACGATCAGAGAACAGGAGATGGAAGTGGAAGTAGCCAAGAGATGGTGTCTATGAATGAGAAACTCGTCTGTATGACAAAAGGCATCCATTAGATAAAGATGCGGCATTGAAGGGAAATGTGAACTTTATGGGCCATTCAGATAGAAAATTAACCGTAAAGTAACGAAAACTTATAAGTTTCGGGCCATGCTTTGCAATAAGAAATGAACTACACTTGCAAATACAGCCCATATATTATTTTGTTAATTTGTATATGTCTGCATATATAATTTCAATTTTTAAAGCCTACCATTGAAATGAATACTAACTGGAATGCCTTCTGAATGAGAGGAAAGTGAGGCTTCCTGTGCGACTAGTCATGTCTGGTCCTGCATGGAAGAAACCAAGTATACCTGTACGCGAGAGACCATTAAGTTAATAGGATCTTCTCGATTTCATTGGCTTTTTTTGAAGTGAAACTTCTTTAGCCGCGGTAGAAGTAAATCGACAGCTTGCGTTACGCTCAAAATTGTCACGAAATTAGTAGGGTGTAACGGAACGGACTGCAAGAAAACAATCAACTCAATGATTTGGCTTATCCAAAATTTAAAGAATAAGAAAATTAAAACATTGAAAATCCAAAATTTAAAAAATCTAAAAATCCAAAATTCAAAATTTAAAAATTCAAAGATCCAAAATTTAAAAAATCCAAAATTCAAAAATCCAAAATTACAAAATAAAAAATTCAAAGATCCAAAATTCAAAAAACCCAAAATTTTAAAAATACAAAAATTAAAAAGTAATAAATCCAAAATTTAAAAATCCAAACATCCAAAATTTAAAAAATCAAAGATCCAAAATTTAAAAATCCAAAATTTTAAAAATAAAAAATCCAAAATTTAAAAAACAATAAATCCAAAATTTAAAAATCCAAACAACCAAAATTTAAAAAATCAAAGATCAAAAATTTAAAAATCCAAAATTTAAAAAATAAAAAAAATCCAAAATTTAAAAAATTATAAATCCAAAATTAAAAAATCAAAACATCAAACATTCAAAAATCAAAGATCCAAAATTTAAAAAATTTAAAAATCCAAGATTAAAAATCCGTAATTTAAAAATCTAAAAATCCAAAATTCAAAAGTCGAAAATCCAAAATTTAAAAATCAAGAATTAAAGAAATTTAAAGATATAAAATTTAAAAATCCAAAGTTCCAAAAATTAAAAAAATAAAAGATAAAAAATTAAATGAATCCAAATACCAAAATTTAAAAGTCCAAAAACCCAATATTAAAAAATCCAACAATCCAAAATTAAAAAAACCCAATAATTCAAAATTGAAAAAATTAAATAAGTTTCACTTCTGTCGCGTGGCGTTCCACGCACACTTTTTTTAAATGTTATAACTGTTCATCCTTTTCATTGCAAAAAATAAATCAATAAATAATCGAGCAAATTATTTAAATGTTTAATTTTCTCCTATACATATTCCCTGTTGCAACATAGCTGCTTACAGCTTTCAAAATTAGGCCTATTGTATTCTTTATAGGCTGATAGAAATTTATGCAATTAATTACGTGTTTCTCATGAAAAATAAATTAACGTATTTATTTGTGTATCTTTATGAGTGGTAAGATAAGATAAGATAAGATTTATTTAGTCCAGCTGAACATGTACATGTTATGGGACGCGTCAAAACAATTACAAACAAATTTATATATTACATATTTACGATTATTAAAATATTAATTACAAAATATACAATTTAAATATACAATTAGAAACATAATCAGAACAGTTTGTCTATAATATTAGGTTAACTTTGATAAATTTATTCTGGCAAAACTGGCCGACGTCTTGGGAACCTGAAACAAGGAAACAAAGATCACTGTCTGAATAACTCTTAAGTTGTAAATTGTTGGCATTCTTCAAAAAATTCATTAATAGTATAAAAGCAGTTTTCCAACAAAAAAGATAGTAAGCCCCTTTTAAATTTATGGAGTACAGATATTTCTTTGAGGTAACCTGGCAAAGAGTTATACATTTGGAGGCTAGTATAAATGAAGCTGTTTTGACACAAGGTGGTATTACAGTGAGGTTTATAAATATCATTTTTTCTCCTTGTATGATATGAATGGACATCTGCATTCACTAGGAGTGAATTTAAATTAGTCTTTATGTGACATATTGATTCATAAATATATATACATGGTAAAGGTAGCACTTTCAGATGTTTAAAGAACTGTCGACAGCTAGTTGTGTTACTTATTTTTACAATGATTCTTATAGCTCTTTTCTGTAGTTTGAATATATCTTTGGCATGTGGTGAATTCCCCCAAAACATTATGCCATATGTTAAGACTGAATGAAAGTAGGCATAGTATGTATTGCGGGTAGTTTCTAACGATGAAACCTTTCTGATTGTTCGTAAAGCGAAAAATGTTTTACTTAGTTTTTTTGATATATATTGAATATGATTTAACCATTTTAAGTTTTCATCAAGCCACACCCCCAGGAATTTTGTGCTGTCTGTATAGCTAATCTGTTCACCTTAAAATTCTATGGGTAAACGTTCAGGGAATTTATTCTGTTTATGGTGAAATGTAATTGCTGTTGTTTTCTCCTTATTGATTATCAAGCGGTTCTTCTGAAACCAATCAAATATCTGTTTTACTGTTTCATTTATATTAGTTTTCATATTACTGCTATCGGAGCCTGTTATAAAGACACTAGTGTCATCCGCAAAAAATGTTGGCTTCCCATGATTAATGTGTGATTGTAGGTCGTTAATATAAATTAGGAATAATACTGGTCCAAGAACAGAACCTTGTGGAACACCGAGATTTACATTTCTTATAGATATACAAGCTTTCATGAGCCACAGATTATTGTCTCTGTTGGACACTATTACATTTCTTATATTTGACAGATAGTTAGTAACCTCGTTTTTATCTTGGTAGATGTTTGGATTTTTGCGGGGATACTGTGGTAATTCTTTTTAACCAGTAGATGAATATAAAATGAAAAGGGGAAACTAAACATTTAAATCATTTTCTCGGCTATTTATTGATTTATTTTTTGCATTGAAAAGGATGAAAAGATCTAACATTGTTTTAAAATGTGAATGAAATCGAGAAGGTCCTAATAACTTAATGGTCTTTAGCGTGCAGGTGCTTGGTTTCTTCCATGCAGGACCAGACGCAACTAGTCGCACAGACAGGCCTCACATTTGGCAGAGACTTTACAATGGTAGCAGTCATTCCAGTTAGTATACAGTTCAATGAGGCCTACACATGTTTAATAGAAACATGAAAGTATTTTCGTCTGCTGTAGCCATTTTATCAGCTTTTTGCGTTCCCGTTTGTGATTGGTTGTTAAGGGGAGAGAAACAAATATGGCGACTAAACCAAAGTAATTAGAATGTTGTATCACGTCTTTGCAACTACCATGGAACATATCCATAGTAATTAGTATGCTGACACGTCCATCTAACTACCATGGAATATAACCATAGTGATCGAACTGCGAGTCATTAAGAAGGAATAAGTTCGTTCACGAGCTTGGTATCGTGAACGATCTACTCTCAGTGAACTAGCTAGTTCGTTATCTGATCGAACTGCGAGTCAATCAAAAGGAATCGGTTCGTTCAAGAGCGTGGTATGGTGAACGTTCTTCTCTCAGTGAACTAGCTAGTTCGTTAACTGATCGAACTGCGCGTCATTCAGAAGGAATCGGTTCGTTCAAGAGCGTGGTATGGTGAACGATCTTCTCTCAGTGAACTAGCTAGTTCGTTAACAGATCGAACTGCAAGTCAATCAAAAGGAATCGTTTCGTTCAAGAGCGTGGTATGGTGAACGATCTTCTCTCAGTGAACTAGCTAGGTCGTTAACAGATCGAACTGCGAGTCAATCAAAAGGAATCATTTCGTTCAAGAGCGTGGTATGGTGAACGATCTTCTCTCAGTGAACTAGCTAGTTCGTTAAAAGATCGAAGGAATCGTTTCGTTCAAGAGCGTGGTATGGTGAACGATCTTCTCTCAGTGAACTAGCTAGTTCGTTAACTGATCGAACTGCGAGTCATTCAGAAGGAATCGGTTCGTTCAAGAGCGTGGTATGGTGAACGATCTTCTCTCAGTGAACTAGCTAGTTCGTTAACAGATCGAAAATAATAATATACCATATTACCATACCTCGTATTGTTTTCTCTAGATACAGTTTAGAGAAAGTTATGTGACTGCATTATTTTCGTGTATTTCATTCTTTAATATTCATTCATAACATGAATTATATTGATACCTTCTCTAACTTTCCAGTTCATTTAATTCCAAACCCATCTGATACCACTTGCAACAATACTGTTGTCAAGTTTCCGTGTTTTAGATTTGATAATTCTGTGTAAAAAGGGATTAAGTATTCTCAAAAACATTTAATTTTTGGCATTTAAAATAAAAAAAATAAAAAATCCTTTCTTAGTGAGCACCTACATTATGAAACGAAGGTACTGTAAAGATTCCAGGTCTCTACCTGTTAAAGTTTATGCTCTACGTTGATTTCTGTCAGTCAGTCAGTCAGTCAGTCAGGACAAAGCCTTTTATATGTATAGAGATCTGGCGAATTCTTCTGTCCTCGTATTATTTAGAAACTCGTGATTGGACGTTGGATGTGTGACGTCATACCGCTAGACGGAGGTAAAAGGCTGAGAAACCTCCGGGAGATATAATATGCTACATTTTCAAAACCTACAAACAGTGTTGATAAGTCAGATGGTATAAGGCTAGCATTTCGTACATCAAGGTGTTAAACTTTACAACAAATAGCCCAACCCTTTTAAAAAATTAGAACTCAAATTTAAACGCAAAGTAAGCTCACTATTAACGGATTTCTCATTCTTTAGTGTAAATGAATTTCTTCACACTAAGGTAAAATAAAGTGCGTTTAAGAAAGTGTTTTTATTCAACTCCTTTAATGATTCATAAGTCGTCTAATTTCTCCTCTATCACACGATTCAATCACTATTATTTTATCTACCCCCATTCTTCTTTCTAGCCTTTTCCATGTAAGTTCTGTGATTGTATTTCACAATCCTAAACCGGCATGTGATTTTCAATCTAGTTTCTACCTCAATTACCTTTTCTCATAAATCTATTAATGTATGACAGAATTATCTACTCTGTATTACACATTAATTTTCAACTAGACTTACACTTATGATATGATCTATTTTTTAGACCTAATTATAAGAATGATGACGAAACCATGTATTTTATAAAGACCAATGATTAATAAAAATTATTATTATCATTATTATTTAGAGAAAATGTCAGTGAACAGCGATGCATATGATATGCATTAGCCGAGAACAGGGACAACACATTTGTGTAAGTCAACTCTAGCATAAATCAACTACTTTAAGGACACCACATCAATTACCTGTATCATTGTCTTCACAACTTCTAAAATAAACTCCAAGCCGTTCAAAATTACACACTTGTAATTATTGAGTCCATGTCATCGCCTGCGGAAAACCGGCTGACTGCTGAGGAAGGCGGGATCAAATTGTAAGTGGACTTGTACTTGCTGGTGCTCAACAACACAGACATAAGACTCTACATGTCGATCATCTTTGCCATCATTAGCGTAAAAACACTATACATATCCACTGAAAATAAATAAAAAATAAGAAAGGTATGGGATTTACATTGATACAATCTGTACCCCAAGTTATATTTAGCAAATACTTACATAAATGTATTAATGAATAAACACATTGATATGGCACCAGATAGATCCTTGGGGGGAAGGCTGCTAACGTTCACCCTCACGTGCCACCTCCTGGAACCCTAACAGACTTCACGGTCGGTACCGAATATTAAACTCAGATTAATAGTATTTGAATATTTGGATTTTATTATATATTCAAAATAGTGTGAGTTGGCCATAACCAGTAAAATGTCTTAACAAAATGAAAGGAAAAGATATATGACCACACAAAGGAAACATGTTGTATTAAGTATTCTGATTTTTTACATTAAATGGAGGTTTGGTGTTTTTAAGAAATAGCATAGTTTACACAGAATCGTGTTTTATTTACAAACTATAGTTACATTTGATTCGCTTTGTGATGTAAACAATACATCACTACTTTGAGTGAAACACTGCATGACCGGAAAACATTAAAATATTAATGAAGTTCATATATACGAGGGGCAGTCAAATGAAAACGAGACAGATGGAAAAAAGTAAGTAAACTGTTTATTATTTCAAAAGTAATCACCATAACTGTTGATACATTTATCCCACTGTGAGACAAGATGGTCAATGGCTTCATGGAAAAATGTTTGCGGTTGCCTATGGAACCATGATTCTACCCAGGCGTGCACCTCTTCATCCAAAGCAAATTGACGGCCCCAAATGTCTTTCTTCATTTCTTCAAAAATATGGAGCGAGATGGAGGAAACTTTGCAAAAATTGCAGTGTACCATCAAGTCCAAACACCCAGGGATGTTGACGGATGGCATCATTCTGTTGCACGATAATGCTCGCCCACATGTTGCCAAGGTTGTTTCGACTACGCTGCAGAAGTTTCACTGGGAAGCCCTTACATATCCTCCATACAGTCCAGTTCTCGCTCTGTATTTTTTGAGAAATGAAGAAAGACATTCGTGGCCGTCGATCTGCTTTGGACGAAGAGGTGCACACCTGGTCAGAATCATGGTTCCGTAGGCAACCGCAAACATTTTTCCATGAAATCATCTTACAGTGGGATAAATGTATTAACAGTTATGGTGATTACTTTTGAAATAATAAACAGTTTACTTACATTTTTCCATCTGTCTCGTTTTCATTTGACTGACCCTCGTATTTATAATTTGATTGAACCATGAAAGAAACAAAATAAATGATGATGTTTTGAACAGAACTTTAAGTACAATCTAAAAAACTCTTTAAAAATGTTCATTTTCGTAGACTTTTATAAATTGAAGGGTTCGGCTGTAAAACATGGTAACCCACAAATTTTTAAAAATTGAGATAATCACATAGGAAGTTTAGGCTATCTGTTGTGAAACTACTGAACTGTTCAGTTAGTTGAATATGTTCATCATGGATGGAGAATGCAGTAAAATATATTACTGTAACCCACATCCATTTCATGTAAAACATGGTAACCCTCAAAAGATGGCTGCTCAGTGAGTAAGGAGGGAACTTTTCTCTACGGAAAATAATAGTTTTTCCAGTGGACGTGAAGAAGAGGAAAGCAATGAGAGTGGCACTGGATACCAAGTTTCCCACTCTACATCTTGTAGGGAAGATATAGATGATCCAGATGAAATTAAGTAAAAAAATATTAGTAAAATGTACAGTGAGGGTTACCATATTTTACGTGAAATGATTATAATAGCTCCTGATGGCTTTTAAAGTTGTTTTTACATGGTATTACGATACGTGGTGGGGAAAGGCAGAGTATTTTTGCATAATACAGCTGGTAAAACACAAGAAAGTGAAAATATTCCTATTGAATGGCCAAACAAGAAGAGAAAGAGGAGAATGTCCAGGCAACCAGTAGTGAAGATGGAACAAAGACTCTGCTCTGGTGTTTTGTATAAAAAATATAGGGGTAAAGGAGATGAAGTTCCAGGTAGGGAACTTGGACAAATTGTCCAATTGTCCATTAAAATGTTTTCATAAAATAGTGATGAAACATTTACAGTAATTTTTGCCAAGTTCTGGAAAGTAAGTTTGAATAACCTACAAAATGCATATTTATTTGGGTGTATGAAAGCTAATCCTGTTGCACGTAAATACACCAAGAACATTAAGAGCAGAAGATCACAAACTGTGATATATTTTGTTCCACATGAAGGGCAGAGTTTGTAAGAAAGCATTTTTGTCAATTCGCGGGCTGCAAAATAGTAGAGGAAAACCAATTGTGAAAAAAAAATTGGATGATGTCATTGCTTGTTTGGAGTGGATACCTTCTTCCTATGCATCATTTTACACAAATTTAGTGGTTCAGGACAATGAAGAACAAAGTAATGGAGAATCTGAATAGAGCATTAGTAATTGGTTAAGTACATTGCGGTAATATAACATGTTGACACGTTTAGTCACTTCAAGTAAAACATGTTAAGCCACATAAATTAGATTACACACGTTTACTTTTAATTTTTTTTAAGTTCTCTCTTTGCCCAATACATTTCACTTAAATATGCCATTACATTCAGAAAACATTGTATTCTTATGATGTGTGTTCATATTTGGAAGAAAACTTACTAATAAATTAGAATTTTTATTTAAAAAACTATGATATCATTATCTCAGAAGTTGTTCTGTGTGGGTTACCATGTTTTACAGCCGGACCCTTCAATTCTATTAATACGATATGCAAGTGATTTCTTATTATTATTATATGTGTACTATAGGCCTCTTGTCACAAACACAAGGATGATGAAATACGAACTTGTGTGGCGTGCAATTAAATATTGAATGACTAAATATATTTGGCTGTTAGTTTTAATACTGTTATGAGTGATGTTTAGATGTGGACGTCCGCACTTTGGAGTAGAGATGCCTGTGTCGACTCCCACTCCAGTGCAAAAACACATACCATACAGAGAGAATGCCTCCTATACCGTTAGCAGCGCAGGACCCTGTGAGTAGAATTGTGAGGATATTCTCCACCTCCACACAGTTGAGGTCCAGGTAACCTCGAGCACGACCGTTCTCAACGTCTTTACACACACAGCTGGAATGCAGGACGTTCTTTGGCTCACAGGACATATAAGACAGGAAAACAAGATGAAGTAATGCGAACACACACGCACAGAAACACGTGAGCGAGGCTAGAACTCCAAGGAAAGCAGTAATCATCTGGAACACAAGAACAGAAACATGTGATCGTATGTAAAGTAAATAGTAAAAAGGTAAAGTGATCCCTATACAGGCCATGGAAGCCCAGAGAGTTCCAGGAGGTTGAGGCTCCCAGATTTTGGACATTTGCAGTGATGGAAAAAGTACAAAAAGAGAGTAATTGGGCTGAATTACAATTACCTGAGAAACATTTTACTTAATCGCAATTACAAATTACTTTTTAAAAAAGTAATCAGTAAAATTACAATTACATTTACAATTACTTTACAAAATGGCAGTAGCTAAAAATTCCTTGTTTTAGGTTTGTTTTGGGCACGAGCCCAAACAAACAAAAAAACATATCAATGAAACATTGTGTAACTTTTTGTTAATATTAATTCCAATTTGGATATTAGTTACAAAAACAGGTGAGAATGATACTAATACTAACGACTATTAAATTGTAACAATTACAATTTTATTTCCAGAAGTAAATTACAAGTATAAATTACATTTTTAAAAAGTATTGATAACAAGTAAATGGGACCAAAAAAGGAATTGTTACTGTAATCCGATTACTTTTACTCAATTACTTCCCATCACTGGACATTTGGCATGTGAAGGTGGTAAGGTTGTCAGCCTGGTACTCATTTCTGTTAGAGGCTGAGTCGACGCAGGGCCATAGTGGCACCAGAAGGATTAGGCCAATTGAAACCAACTTTAATAGTCGTTAATATTAATCTACATAAATGCAGAAAGGACAAGATTGCAGAATACACAAATACCTTTACTATTTTGTATTAATTTATTTTCATGCTTGGATTATACAACGTGTAGGCTACATCAACACACTAGTGGTTTCATGCTTAATACAATCTATCCCTACAATGTAAAGCCACATTTCCAGATGAGCTAGAAACCTGAGATATACCTTTTAGTTTGTAACCAACGGATCCAGAAAGTTCAAATTTTAATTTTTTTACCCACGAAAAAATCTTAAAAGTCTTCTGGCACTTTTTTAAGGTATATTATGGCTAAATGGTAATAATCTAATTTATATAATCCACTAGCTTAAAAGGCCCGGCATCACCCGGTTTTTTTTTTTATTTTGTAATTGGAAATTAATTTATGAAGGACTTAAGATTTTTAAATTCTTGGTCCTAATATAGGTATTTATAATTTGAAATAGGAAGAACGACTTATCACACTCAAACTATTCCCTCAGAAAACGCTTTTTATGGCTCATAGAGGATGTAGAATTTTGCATCCCATCGCTTGTACACAGCAAGCATGGTATAGGTTCAAATAAGAAGAAAAAAAAAATTCCAGTAACATAAAATTGTATTGTCTTTGCAGAATATTTTATTTCTCACTCTTGTGTTACCATAAAACCGTTTTGGGGATGAAATTAAACAGAAATGCAATATCACTTTCATACTTCTCTATGTCCAGGGTAGAGAAAGTTATGTGACTGCATCATTTTCGTGGATTTCATTCTTTAATATTTATTTATAACATGGATTATTGATAGTTCTCTAATTTGTCAAGTCTTGTTTCATTTATTTCCAAAGCCTTATGTGAAGACTGCCAACAATAATGTTGTCAAGCGAACTGTGATTTGGATTTGATAATTCTGTGTAAAAAGGGATTTTAAAAGTATTCTCGAAAACATTTAATTTTTGGCATTTAAAATCGAAATTTGTCAAAATCCTTTCTTAGTGAATTACATTAATTACATTATGAAACGAAGGTACTGTCAAAATTCCAAGTCTCTACCTGTTATAGTTTAGGCTCTACGTTGATTCTCTGTCAGTCAGTCAGGACAAAGCCTTTTACATATATAGCCTTGTATAATCTATAATATATCAATGGGTGTGCTAAGTAGAATAAAATTTTGGGGTTAAATGTGTTAAGTGCAAATGTGGAAGGTCCTGAGGCATATGTTAGCTCTATACAAATGTGACGAGTGATAGCATTGCTAAAAACTTAACATGTGTGCACTAAGCCATCGATATTGCAATTTTTCAATTAGCCAAATCTATTTGACGGCACCATGGCCCTGGGGTCAAATCATCATCTAACAGAAATGGGGGAAAAGGCGGCCGGTGCATTAAGGCTGACAACCTTACCATCTTCATGTGCCGGATGTCTCAAAATGTGGGATCCTCAACCTCCCACAACCATAACAGTACTTTTCACAGCTTTATTCCCATCTTTAAATTTTGCACACATACCTTTCGGGCCCTTCTACCTTATCGCTGTTCATGAAGTTCTTCCTTTCTCCAGAATTATTGAAATGCCACCAAAGAAAAGTGATATAATCCCTGCAGCCAAAAGCCGAAAGGCTATATAAGGGCCTATAGTTTGAAAATTGCAAGTAGAATATTCTGTAAGTTTACTTAGAAGTACTAAACCTGGGTCATGTAAGCTAGTAAGTAAAGAATAGTATATTGCGATACAAGTGCTGTAAGCGGTGCATATGGATCGAGGAAAGAGATCCGTTATGCACTTACGGCATGAGTATTGCATGCTATTTTTTGCACGATGATTAATTATATCAATTTAATTATATTAATTGAGATATTAGCTGAAAATATTATGTATATACATTATTGAAGATAGATGTTTATTTCACAAAGTGATTCGCATGTGTTGGTTGTTATGGGGACTGAATATTTGTCCTGTTAAAGTCACCACAAACTAGGGGGCCTTGGTTCCGGTCTTCGATAAAGGCTTGTATTATGATGGTTTTACTTACAGCACTTGTGCTTTTTGTAATTTTTTCCGCACGGAGATTTCTTTTGTTTTCATAGCAACCAGACTGCGTGCGGGAATGTCAAGTTATGATCCACGGCAACAATATTCGTAAGTACCACTAATTAGTTACGTCGTGCAAAAAATATTAATTTACATTGCGGGTAATAAAATTTAAGAACTACCGGTATGTGGATTAATTTTGACAACTTTACATATTTGATCTTACTCTAAAAATTCTTCAACTGCAGGAGGTGACTTAAATACTCACTTTAAGAGAGGTGTCCCACAAGTGTTGTGGGATGCCGGGATTGTCCTTATGACAGCAGCAGAGTAGCATAAGTCCCATCATGCCTGAAGCCAAGAGCTGGAGAATGAGACAGTATTGCATTAACATCTGGCATACCTTTACCATGTAACAATTTGTAAACTTTCTTACTCTTTGACAATAGACAGTTCCTAAACAAGCTATGGAATATTATCTATTATATGGAACCCAGAGGTTCATTGCTGCGCTTACCTGAGCCCGCCATTCAACCCTATTCTGTGCTAACTCCATCCAATCATCCCTCGCAAATCCAACTTCCCTTAAATCTATTCTAATGCAGAAATCAGCATTTCTAGGGTTCAAGAGGTGAACAGGAAAGGGATCTCCGAATGTCAGCAACATTGCATGTTGGAAATCTGTCATTTTATACAACAGAAGAACAAATATACAAACTGTTTTCAAAATGGGGCGATGTGAAGAGAATAATTTAAGCATATACTAGTTTAAAATACAATAGATTACAAAGTTTAGGAATGAAGTTTTTTTGACAGTGAAACTATACTAATTATTCAAAAGTAGTCGAACGTTTGAAACACTTTTAGCTCACTTACGTACCTTTACTAGGACATGTTTCAAGAGGTAAGTACCCTCCCATCGTCGGCTAGCGGTCGACTGGCGTTCTGGCGACTGTGTTGTGTGAAGTTCTGTGTGCTGCCATCTGTTTTCTTTGTGGTGAGTCTCACTACGTCGTCCGCAGACGACGTAGTGAGACTCACCACAAAGAAAACAGATGGCAGCACACAGAACTTCACACAACACAGTCGCCAGAACGCCAGTCGACCGCTAGCCGACGATGGGAGGGTACTTACCTCTTGAAACATGTCCTAGTAAAGGTACGTAAGTGAGCTAAAAGTGTTTCAAACGTTCAACTGCTTTTGAATAATACAATAGATTAATTTACTCGCAGTGAATAGTTAAAATAATGCTGCACAATGTTTCGAGCCTTTCCTCGACCCTTCCTCAGGTGCCTCCTGAATCACACTGCTCACAAAACGAGGAATCTTCCACACCCCTCGTTGGTTAGTAGCTATCTACCATAAACGTCGTACACCGAGCATACCTATCAATCCATTCCTTTGGGACTCCAAAATCAACAGTCCTTTCAACCTCCTTGGATGGTGGGGGAAACATAATGTTCGATTTATCACTTATCGATTCATTTAAACTAGTATACACATGAAGACAGTGGACTTCAAGGACCAAATATGACAAATTTTGAAAATAATTTAAGCATTTACTTTTATAAGGGTCTGAATCATAATCATAAGAATTAGCGCTGGTCAGTAACAATACAGGAGAGAGAACGGATGTTGATCAGCTCATTCAAATATAAAACTTACAATTAAAAATGAAGTCAGTCACTCAAATTTTTTAGCCTTAGTTAAGATCAGAATATTTGATGGCATTTACATATTGAGAAAGTCGTAAAGAAATTAAATAAAGCTAAATATATTCTAAAACAGACTGCACAAGTTATGGATAGAGACACCCTCAAACAATTACATTCATTCATTCCCATTCTTTCTAGCATAGCAACCTGAAACAACTGAATACGGCCTCTTATTCTATATCGGAATGTGAAGTGAGAAAGATGTATTTCCCATGCTTGGAGTAAAAAAAGTTATGAGAGTGCATTAATCAGATTTTATTTGGGTTGTGTATCCTTCAGGGATGTAATGCGATAACGACATTCTCTTTATTTTTACAACCCATTTACATTTGAGGGAATTCCTTTATTCGTATCCATTTTCAATTCTTCTAGGCTATTTCCATTACATTGTGCGATACATGAAAACTTAGCACAGTCAAGTTTTAGACAAAATTAAAAAGAACATTTTTTGTTAAATACATTTCTTTATAAAATTAATAAGTATCAAGATAAAAACGAAATAACATGACTTAAATGCGAATTTCAGAAAATACATTTTGATTAAAATATGAATATTCTTCTGTTGTCCATAGTAAAAAGAATACTATAGGGCCTAATCTAGTTATTGTTGTGAAATGTAGTCAGTTTACCACAGTCTAATGAACACACCAAAATCCATTAGAGTGAGGTGGTTTAGGGTAATAGGGAAGAGGCCCTGGGTTCAAATCAAACCTCATGGCCATCCAAATTTACCAGTAGGCCTTTGCTTCTATTGTTCTGCTATATCTTGAATTTTGGCCTTTGAGATTGAGGAAACCATGCAAACCCCAAGTTGTTATTATTATTATTATTATTATTATTATTATTATTATTATGCTTTCCGTTCTAGATACTTGTTAGTTTTATGAAAATGTACTAAATAAAATTTAACTCTCTATAATTTACTTTTTTCTGTGCTAGTCTTTAACACGTAATATGCGAGGAATTTCGTGCAACATTTTTGCACCGTTTATTTACAACCAATTTACATGAAGAGAATGTCATACATAATATATATATATATTATACAAAGAGGCCCCACTAGTCGGAAGGAGATTGCTACGTACCGGCAAGCCACTCCAGTAAGGGATATCTCTCAAATGCAGGTTCGGTGCCCATACAAGAAGCCAGACAGCGAGGGACGATACAGCCAATCCCAGCATCAATTTCAAGGCTGACAACGCAATCGCAAGGCGGTGGTGGTGCAGAAATGGAGCGTCGGACTTCACTGGCACTGAAACATCACACTCTGATACAATGTAGGCCTACATTTTATGTTATTATGAATTGTTAATTTCAGTTCACGTGTGCTTAGAATAGTCATCGAAATAATTTTTAATAATTTTGTATTGTAGTGGAATTCAGGATCTTTTGGTTGGCAGCAATTTGCTTGAAACAAATCACATATGAATACAGTTGAAAATAGCAGAAACATTTGGGGAAAAGAACTGAATCGTGAACTATTTACAAAGAAATTGATGCCTGTCTTTAAGTTATAACGAACCAATATTGACAAATCCTTTGCTATGATAAGGAGTTGCAGATGTTTAATGCAAGAAGAGAAATTAATTAAATATTTTGTTTCCCACAGTAACAAGAAAACTACGATTAACTTATTGCTCAGTTGTAATGAGCACAGAAAAACCAATCAGAACAAGTCTGTACAAACCAGTTTCTTTTGTCAGCCTAAGAACCTCAACGATTAAAAGTAAGTTGTCCCTGTACTGGTGACATCTACAGCTTTACAATTCAATGCAATATATTTGTGAAGCGACCCCCTTCTCTCTTCAAGCTTAAGTAGGCTAATGCCACTTTAGTATTAAAAAAAAAAAAAAAAAAAAAAAAATTGTTACATTTGGACTTTAGCGCACTTTAGGCACAAGGAAAGAAGTTGCTGACGACCAATGCCGATACGTTTCAATACAGATTAGGGTGGCCATTTCTAAAATGTCAGAAAGGAGGACTCTTTTTCGGTAATCTAGCATAGTATAAAACTTCGGGCATGGACGGCTGGACAGCAGATATTACATGTTATAACCCTGACTAATTTTACTTAATAACTGCATTTATATAGAATAAATGATTATCTGCTTTATTGCTTTTTGAAATATACTGAAATTCTCTGACCCACTGAGGATTAATTAAGAAGTCTTTCGTTTTGGCATTCTGGTAATTGAAGAAAAACACGGCAAACTGCAAAGAATGTACAACACAAATGGAGACTTGAACAAGAATCAAGAGTACGGCCAACGCCACGTACTGCATCAAACAAATGATAGTACGCTATCATTGCGTGGACAAGCGAGCCAAAGTTAGGAATAGATTCAGATTTTTCCACGGCACCAACGAAACAAATGATAGTATCGACAAGCGTGCCAACCTTAGGATTGGCATGAACATACGGGAAAATACAAATTTTATTAATACACTTTACCAATCCATCAGTCTCGAAAAGGGGGACAAATCAACGTTCGGCATAAAGCCGCGCCGGATGGAGGACTACTTAGCAAAAAGCCTTACAGTCCGTCCAGCCAAAAGCCAGACGTCTGGCCACCCTTATACAGATGCAACATACTTCACAATGTAACTATTCATTTTCCTATATAAAATCAGACGTATACATAAGATATCTGTAATTTGTACAGGAATCTTACATAAACATTCTGTGTTTTGTCCATTTTGTAGTGATGTAAATCTTAACGATTTATATAGAGCATTTGTCTCATTTGTATTTATTGTTATTGCTAATACATTGTACAATGTCTGTGGCAAATAAATCTAATCTAATCTAAAGCTTTTCCACTGGAACTCACTACTGTGGTATTTAATTACCTGTCGGAGCGCTTTCAACCGTGCGGAGCGGCCATCTTCAGCAACTGACTCCCATGATGCCATGATGAACGAACAATTACAGTTCAAATCACATGCGCTCTACGACACAATCATCCAAAAATGTCTTCCCAACCACAACGATGGCATCATGGGAGTCAGTTGATAAAGATGGCCGCTCCACTCGGTTGAAAGTGCTCTAACAGTTAATTAAATACCACAGTAGTGAGTTCCAGTGGAAAAGCTTTATGCTCTATATACATCATTAAATATTCTGGTTAATTTTTAATATTAATTCAATTAAAATATTTTTTTAAAATTATTTCTAAACCAATGGACAGAAGTTAAAAGTTAAAAACACACAATGTTTTGACTCTACAGTTGAGCCTTCCTCAGGTGACGCATCATTCTATACTCTATACTATACAATGATGTACTCTATGTACTGATGTACTATAGAATGATATACTCTATACTATAGAAAAATGTGTTATCTGAGGAAGACTCTATGGAAGAGTCGAAACGTTGTGTTTTTATCTTTTAACTTATCCACTGGTTTAGAAATAATTTTAAAAACATCTTTTAATTGTATTTTACACAGTGGAATTCAAGACCAATATGGATGTTTTATTTAATATTAATTGTTGGAGATAGATTTCAATTAAATGAATTAATTTCTCAGCCACAAATTGAGATACTCAACTGGAATTTCTGTTAAGAGTGTACACTTCGGTATGGAGTGTAAGAAATTAATTTAAAAAAAAAGGGCATTTTGCATCCTGTTTAAGTTTTGTCGGGACAATGGGATCAGTCAATCAAAAATAGGGACAATCTTGTTAAAAATGGAAAGTTTGGTCACCATTGTGTAATGTATTGTACAATCTACAAATTATCAATATTTTCTTTTATTATAAAGTTTGTTTTGGATGGTGTTAAGTTTGATACGAAAAACATATTAGCCTACTATCATGGAATTTCAATATTTCACAAGTGTGTTTACGAACAGTAAAGCCACTGAAGTTATTTACCTAATCTAATCTTGAAAAATTAATTACATATTTACAATAAGTTAGGCCTACAGTGTATTAATTAAGTTTTTATTACATAATCCCTTATTCACACGCATCCGCTTATTGACATTTCCCAATTAAGTTTATATGCTAAGAACATCTTGTGATAAGGGTAAATAAGGAATTTCCCTAGAGAGATTTCTATCATATTCCTGTCCTTATGATACAAACAAGTCTATTAAAATGTGTAAAGAATAAAAAATCTTTAATGTATCTAGTAGCAGGGCTGTAACAAGGTCTTTCTGCACCCTTGGCGAGTTTGACAAATCTGCGCCCTCCAATACTAGGGTGATCTGAACAATTTTTTTTATTTTTAATTTTTAATTTCTGTAAATTTTTTTATTATTTTAATATAAAAACACTGATATTATCAAAGATAACCTAAACCTCAATTTAAAAATGAACTAAGTGTTGGACTTTGATTTACTAAAACCTTATTTTCAGACGATTAAACTATTTAAAAAATAATTAAATCGTAAAATCTAGTATGAAAAGTAAATTACATAATACATTAAATGGGCAAAGTATTTTTTTCGAATAGTTGAACCACTTTCATCTCAATAATAACATAATTTTTCAATTTTTACTGTCATTATATCTTTCCATACTGTTCATGATTTATGTTATCATACTCTGTCAATAAGAAACGTGTTAATTAAAGAACGTTGCATGACTGCTTTTTGTTTGTAGCCAATCGGCATAATACTACAGATAGTTCACGTGCAGTAATTTTAATAACCTGAAAGATTTCTTCCATTAACGTGGAATTTCTATTGCTTGATAAATTGCACCAGTCTAAAAACAGGTGGGGGCCCACCTTGCCACCGCCTAGCTACGGCCCTGCCTAGTGGATCTATGATCTATGTTTAGTTATAGTAATTTGGAACTATTTTGTCAATTTGATGTAATTTTTATTTTATTTCTTATTTTTTGGTCCTAGGGTATTTTATATATTGCAAATGTATATAAGCTATGTATTTTATTTTCAGTGGCGTAGCGTACTATAAATAATTAGGGAAGCTGATTGCATACATATGGAAAAGCAAAGACTAGATTAAAATCCTTTCCTTAATTTTTGAAGGTCAGCTCTATTCTACTGTTTCTCCCAATAAATAATTCTATGACGTCATCTTCGAATGTGTGTCTGCTCCTCAATCCATTCAGCAGAGCCTTCTCTATGTTTAACAATGCGAGTGCCGCTAATCTTTTCTGAGTTTGAGAATTTCTCAGGTAATTTTTAATCTTTTTTAACGCAGAGAAAGACCTTCCACTTGTACTTGTAGCTGGAATTGTTAAGATTAGACTGCACAGTTTGTATGTTTGAGGAAAAACTGCTCTTAAGTCGAGGGTCCGGATATATTCATGAACATCATAAACAGTTTCCTTCGCCTTATCAGATTCACAATAAACAACAGAAAGTTCACTCCTCAATACAGCAATGTCGAAATGCATTCCATAATTTTCTTGTAAGCATTCTAGTGTATATTCTGGAAACTGAGCTTGAAAATTCTGAAACTGCTTACTGTCAAGGAGACTTAAAAATTTCAGCTGGGGACCTCTGCAAACCTGGTTGAAATATTCAGAGATACCACATCAATTACTTCGTAAAAAAAGTATTTTGTATGAAGATTTCTTATCTTCACCAGGAATTGAATCTATGCGAATTCTTTTAGACTTTTGGGAGCAATCCTGTTCAGACGAAAATACTTCCATTTTTTCCCAGACAGAATCAAAATTCTCACGAAGTTTCTGCAAATGACGTTTAAAGTGTTCAATCTTTCGCATACAGAAAGAAATATCATTTAGTTTTGTCTGAGGTATTTGAATAGTGAATCAGAAAATGGAAATATTAAGGAAAATATTTCTAAAAAGAAATTGAAATCGAATCCCTTTGTAGTCGTCAGCAGACCTTGGGCAGAAACAATGGTTTCTGAATCCTATTCACTCTTATTTTCAACAATGCCGTCAAACAGCTGTTCAATATGGGATCTGTTGTAATGAATCATTTCTACTAAACGAGCAAACGCAGGAAACATTTTGTATAGACGTTCATTTAGGGCAATACTTCGATCGAATGCAGACTAAATTTCTTTGTTAATATGTCTTCAATTACACAATAACAAGAATCACTGCTGTCACCCATGATGATAAAGAGAACCGCCCACACCGCACCTTGCCACAACACCACATGCGGGACCTACCCTAACGCATGCTGCGCTAATGCGGTGGAATACAACACTGCAACCGCTTCCAAATCTACCAATTTTAGTGGCGGGAAAACTACAAAGCTTGCATTTCCGTACAGCCTAGAAGACTGCTGTTCAAAAGCAGCTTCCTAACTTGGGCTGCCGCATCAAACTGTGCAATAAGACTGCTGCATCTCATGTTGTCTCATTTACGGAACACATGATCAGATGAAAAGAATGTACTTCATCTACGAATTCAATGTCTTGCATTTACAGACTATTACACGATAAACATTAATTTAATTTTTGCCTACAATCTTGGGGAAGCACTGCTTCCCTAGCTTCTTAAGTAGCTACGCCCCTGTTTATTTTGCATTTCTGTATATATTTGAGACATATCCAATGTCATTTGTAATGACATAACTAGATGAATAAATATACTACTACTACTACTACTACTACTACTACTACTACTACTACTACTACTACTACTACTACTACTACTATAGTGTTGACATGTTTCTTTTTTTTTTCTATTACGCTTTGTATTAGGGCAACCCTTAACTGAGGAAAGCTGAATGTGAATAAATAACATTAAAATATAAAGACCATTTAAAAGGAAGTCACACTATCTGCTGAGCTTCAGAAGACGGACAACAAACAGAGATGGCGAAGCGAAAGTCATGTAGTTTCCCGCTAGATGGCAGGGCAAGCAGTTTAGAGATTTAACGTGGTTTTACTAGTTTTCATTAATACGTGTCACAGAATTGTCAATAAAAGACTACGTAATAGTTATAAAAATTCTACCATACTAGCAGTTCAGCTTATGTGGAATACTTTGTGTTAAGAAATGATTTGCGCGTTTAAGTGAGTTACATCCATTGAACGTCTTTCAATGCTGCTGTGGTGTACCACATGGGATACGTTCAATCAGTACCGAGTTCAACAACTACGGCTTGAAATAAGCGAATTTTTGGAGTTGATCTACTGGTGTGTATCCATGGATCAACACATTTAGTACAACAACTAGTCTCCTTCAGGGATTTCTGAGGGGGAGGGGGCTATTTTCGATTACTTCGGCTACTTAATTTCAATATAAAAGAGGGGGAACGGTCAAAGAAAGTGATTTGGTGAACAGATATTTAATAATGAAATATAAAAACTGTGACATAGTTGTCAGTTTAGGGCTTAAGTTTTGAAAATTCTTCAGTAATTTATCAAATTGTTTTAACATATTGGAAACATGGAAATATCCGCTAAGGTTCTTCATGTTATTATTGTTTTTGTATTAATAACATTGAAATGTGCTCATATTCAAAACAAGATAATATATATATATATATATATATACCATTGCATTCGCCAACAAACTGTATTTTATTATTTAAAGTTTCGAAATTGGGGTGTTCAATAGATTCGAGTTCATAGCCATTTGAAGAATTCTGTATCTGAACGGGAAAAGCAAAAACTAGTATTGCGCCATTCAGAAGGAAGTCACACTAATTTGCTGAGCTTTAGAAACCGGACAAAAAACAAAAATGGCGATGCGAGTCCCGCTAGATGTCAGGGCACGCAGTTTTGACAAGATTTTACGAGTTTTTCTTTAATATGTGTCACAGAATTGTCAGTAGTATAATGTACTACATAATAGCTTTAAAAATTCTACTATACTAGTAAACCAGCAGGTGTGGAATCGAACTCTGTCCTCCGGATCCGTAAGTTAGCAACCACGAGTTCTGGAAAGAACTAGGCCTACCATGTTTGGAAATACAGTAAAATTTCTTTGGAAAATGAAATACACTCACATGATTTTCTGTGTTCTATACAAGACACACTTCTTCAGCACCTTGCATAGAATGCAAAAGTGTGCTATGCATCCGCGTTTGATTACCTGGGATTTTAGGCTCTAAAAAAATTAATTTCAGGCACCTAAAATAGGCTTTTTAAACAAGTAAATATGATTTTAAAAGAGAAAGTATGACTTAATAATTTTAAAATAGACTTTAAAAATACTGCAATATGCTCTTGAACTATAACGTGATCTTTTTTTTACTGAAAGAAACGTGGTATACTTATTCTTAACAGAAATAATTGCAAAATTAAGACAGAATTAAAAATACATTTATCAAAAACAGTTTTGGATCATATGAAAAAACGACATAATATGTCCCTTCTTACTATATATACCTGCTACTTGTTGTTTTGAGCAAATCCTCCCCCGTGAGTGAGCATTCCTATGGCGACAATTGTTTGGGAAAATCAAGTTTCTGTGAAAAACCCACCCTCTGCTGTTCTGCTCTTCATTCAGGGATGTCCATTAAATGATTGTGAAAGTTACAGAAGTTGAATTTTATTTTAAACCTATCAAATAGGCATTTTAGGCACTAAAATAGTAAAAATAGGCTCCAAAGGTCAAAATAGGCATTTTAGGGCACTAAAAAATCTTTAAATATAAGTGATTTATCATGAAATGTCAACATTTGCCTTAAAATCCCAGGTCTACTTATAACTACCCTTAGAGAGTTTTTACAGAAAAGTGTTTCAAATCTAAACAACATCGTTAGAGTAGTTTTCGAAAAAATCGCGAAAAATGACATTAAAAAAAAAAACAGGTTTTGTTGGTGTGTCAAATATGATATAGCAGTTATTTTGTTTTCATAACACAATGACTAGGCTATTATTTCCAGTGTCCCATGCGTTACTTAACGTTTCTTATTAATAGTAATAAACTAATAAGCAAGGCCCGAATTTTAATGACATGTCATCTTTTTAATCGTGATTCATAGACAGTCAATTTGTGGATATATCCTAATAATGGCCTCTAGATTATAGAAATACATTTTTATTAGGTCACTTTTTGTCATTTTATGCAATTTTATATTTTTTGGGCATTTATTTCAATTCACGTCATTATTTTGTCATTTCCATGCATTTACATTGAGTATATTAACATTTTTGTCGTCTAGGTAGCATCGTCCCCAGCGGTACTGTTTTTGAAGCGTTGTTTGTTTAATACAAGACGGACACGCTCGGTGTTGGAAGTGTTGTCACGTCTCAGTTGGAAACGAGAATCGAAGAAACGCCAAAATTTTGTATTATATTACTGTTGTTAGGACTTACTTTAAACCAATATTTTTACTTTTCTTCTCAAATGCTCCAAACAAGAACAAAGAAAGATTTTAGACGTACAAAATCCTTTCTGCATTTACAGTTTTTGAGTGTACAATAATAACTTTTGAAGTGAAACTTCTTTAGCCGCGGTAGGGGTAAATTGAGAGCTTCTGTAACGCTAAAAAATCGTCACGAAATAAGTGAGGTGTAACGGAACGGACTGCACAGAAAACAATCAACTCAATGATTAGGCTTATCCAAAATTTAAAAATTCCAAAATCTAAAAAATTTAAAATCCACATATAAAAAATTCAAAGATCCAAAATTTAAAAATTTAAAGATCCAAAAAGTTAAAATTTAAAAAATAAAAAATTCAAAAACCAAAATTTAAAAAATCTATAAATTAAAAATTAAAAAGTCGAAAATTTCAAAATTAAAAATTCCAAAATTAAAAAGCCCAAAAACCCAATATTAAAAAGACCAACAATCCAAAAGTGAAAAAATCCAATAATCCAAAATTGAAAAATCCAAAAATTAAAAGAAGTTTTACTTCTGTCGTGTAGCGTTCCACGCACACTTTTTTTTGTAAATAAAATATCAGTTTTTAGGTCACCCTTTATAATTATTAAGTCATTTTCTTTTAAATTTAGGGTCATTTTATGTCATTTTTCAAACAATTTTAGGTACCGGTAATCATAATCCGGTAATAAGTGTTATAACGACTGGTTGTTTACGTTGCATGTCTTAAGGGTATGGTAAACAAGGATGCTAAAATAGCGTAAAATGTGATTTTCATTGGTTCAATATTTTAAAAATGTTCGGGGTTGGACCCCCGACCCCTCTTTCTTGGGGGGTTTTCCATACCCCCAAACCCCCCCCCCGGCACTTTGGACCCTCTCCGAAATGATTTTCTGGCTACGTCATTGTTGCACTTATTAATGCAACGTTACAAAGTAGCCCAAGAAGTTAAAGCGACAAAATTTAAATTAATAAAAAAAAGTGTGCGTGGAAGCCACGCTACAGAAATGAAACTTTTTTTTCAATTTTTGATTAAATTATTGGATTTCAATTTTGGATTATTGGACTTTTTAATATTGGGTTTTTGGACATTTTTAATTTTGGATCTTTCAATTTTTTAATTTTGGATTTCACTATTTTTTAAATTTTGTGTTTTTTAGGATATTTGGATTTTTTATTTATTTATTTTGGAATTTTTAATGCGGTAATGAACCTGCGGGTTCCATAAAATATATAATATTCCTTTAGCTTGCTTAGGATTTGTCTATTGCCACTGAGCAAGTAAGTATTATTATTATTATTATTATTATTATTATTATTACTACTGTATTATTATTATTATTACTACTGTATTATTATTATTATTATTATTATTATTATTACTACTACTACTATTCCTCGTACTAGGTCTGAAAACTTTCCTTTCCATCACCTACCTTTGAGTATTTTATTCTGTCCTTTAAATCGTATAGCAGCTGATTACTCATAATCATTGAGTTGATTGTTTTCTGTGCAGTCCGTCCCGTCACACCTCATTAATTTCGTGACGATTTTTGAGCGTGACACATTTCTCCGCGGCTAAAGAAGTTTCAATTGAAAAATATCCCTTGGCCGATACTCACTATGGGCCCTGGTCTGCACCATGCGGCTGTGTCTGAGCGAGCTCCTGGTGGGAACATGTTTCCCGCTGATGTTGCTGGCGGCGATGTTCTGAGGCACCGTCGTGCTCATACAGGTGGCCATGGAAGGAGCCAGATTCCCTGCAGACACTGCAGCCCCAATGCTCCCGCTATTCTCCCGTCTCTCCAGGTTGTCGTAGAGGCTGACAGGTCTTCCTTGGTTCCGAGCCATCTTGCACCATGTTCGCTCACGACTCTCTCCCTGCAAGAGCCCCTCGTCCCGTGACTCACGTAACTGTTACCTCTTGTTATGCGTGACGTCACTCGCACTCTATGTGGGTGAGGCAGACTGCGCAACAATCGAAAGCACGCATCAGTAAACAAATGGAAAAGAGCTCTCTAGTACAGCATTTTCAACCTTTTTGAACCCGAGGACCTCTAAAATGTCAAAAAAAAAAAATTACGGACCTCTAATTTTACATCCCATTCTTAATATTTGGGGCATTAAGTATAGGTCATTATAATGAAATATGTGAAAAATTTTTTACTTCTTTACTTTCCACTTGCTTTATGATATTTTTTTTAAATTATGTCTGAGGACCATAGGTTGAGAAACGCTGCTCAAGTATATTTGTCTTTATATATGCTCAGCATGACGAACTAAAAAGAGGGGCTACTCACCTATTAATTAAAGCGCTGGTCAGCTTGGTGAGTTTATGACCGAATCTAGTATCATTCCCATCCCGCGAGAGGCAATGGCAAATCTCCGCGGTATCACCCTTGCCTGAATTACCTCAGACGAGTCGTGGTCATCACCCCATGGCTTCGTCCAGGGTCTGGACCTGCCTTCGGGCAGAACACTCATCATCATCATCATCATAATTACTAGGGGACGGATTTCTATGACATATCATATTTTTCCATTATTTCAGGTTTCCGACTAATTTAAAACAGATTCCAAGCATCCTGGTGAAAATGGAACGGCTTTTATTGTGCATATAACTGCGTATTTAGGAAATTTTCAACTATAGTAGCATATTTAGGTCATATTTTTTTGCATATTAAAGAAATTCTGAAGTTTCACATCATATTTTGTAAATTTTGCATTATAATGATACTTCTTGAGAATTTACAGATAGTTTAAATAATTAACACTATATTTTAATAAAATCTATTGTAATGAAACTTCTATACACATTGTGTAAGTGGTAAAGTCATATTTTAATGTTTTCTAGGTCATAAATGCATCCATATATCCTATTTTTTAGGTCATAGAAATACCTCCCTTAATAATTAGTATGATAGTGTATCCCTAAATAAATAAATAAAAATCAGGGGTGCCCACAGAGGGGGGTTAAGACGCAGAGTGCAAGGGGGAGGGGGGGGGTAAAATTGTTGCAAAATTTCCGTTTTACGGTTCAGTTTTATAACAAAAAAAAAAACACTCTTCTAATTCTTTGGGGTATGCCATAGCGTAGTGGTTGAGGCACTGCACTACAAACCGGAAGGTCGCGGGTTCGATCCGCAATGAGGTCGGGAGTTTTTCAATTGGCCTGGGGTTGACTCAGCCTCTAAAGAAATGAGTACCAGGAGCAATCCTGGGGGTAAAGGCAACCAGTGCATAAGGCTGACCTTCACGTCAGGATTGTCTAAAAATCTGGGAGCCTCAACCTCCTGGAACACTTTGGGCCTCCATAAGGAACACTTTACTTTTACTTTTCTAATTCTTTAGGAATGAATAAAATATCCTGTACAACTAGTATCAAATATGTAGCCTATATATCAAGGTACTTTTTCAATTGACACTTTTTATTGCAAATACAGCAGTGATTTTCCGTTGGGAAGAAGTTTTAGAAGTTTACTGTAATTCCACTGTAAAGGGCATGGCTGGGCATTACATCGAAGTAAATAAATATATAATAATAATAATAATAATAATAATGAATCATGTAAAGACTGTTATAATTCAGTTCTTGGAGCTACCAATAACATTTCTGCCTGCTACTGAACACACTAGAAGCAATATTGATAAGTTTCTGTTTTTTCTGGAGATTGTTCAGTCCAGTGCCATGTTGAATATTTGCACCCACCTTGTGTGTAATAATATGTCCTTTTTCCGACCCAGGTGTAAAAATGGTAATTGGAGATTGACGACTCCGTAAATACACTGCCTCTGGGATTAGCAAACAATAAGTGACTCTCATTAGAAAGGGACTCATTGTGAAACCATGCCACAAAGTCAGCGTAGGCCTCCAGCCATGGAGTCAGACGAGGCTCTTAAGTTTGTTCATTAAAAAATATTTTAATGTTTTGCAACAAATGAATACCGAATTTAAAATGTACTTTTAAAATAAATGAAAATATAAATAAACAATAATTATCAGTTAGTGTTTGCGAGTGGGAATGTTTACCTTGATTCTTATGCTCCCATCTTAGTCGTGCTGTTAATGTTGGTCCGTGTTTCCAGCCGGCCAATGAGAATGATTCCATCCTGTGGTTATGTGTTTCCCTGCTGATGCTTCCACTGCATTTACTGATCACAACCTATTTCGAGGTTATGAAGAAACCTCTGCGCTGACTTCCAGACTCTGAAAAGTGGTTCTGGGAGAGGCTAGAGAAGTGTGTACAGCTTAATGGAGACTATGTTGAGAAAGTGGATCTGCCGAGGCAAAGGGATTCTTGGTGAAATCATATATCTAGGTTAGGATAGAACTGGAAGACGTAGGAATTCACTGATATATTACACCTAGGTTGGGATAGAACTGAAAGACATTGGAACTCACTGATATATTACTGCTAGGTTAGGATGGTACTGGAAGACATAGGAACTCACTGATATTGCACCTAGGTTAGGATGGGACTTGGAAGACTGAGATATTTGCTAATATTCATTAAACGTAGGTTAGGATAGAATTTTAAGACATACGTATTCACTGATATATTATGGCACAAAATATACATTATACAGAAGCATAAATTAACACATAGACACAGTTTCAGTCTTTCATATTTACATGCTCAACGTATCCAATGGGCTTCTACTTTGATAAAAACCATTGAGAATATATATAACACAACAGCTCTAATATTAATGAAGTATTTCTTGTAGGATGGAAAAGAATATCAGGTTTTACATTGGTAAAAGCCCTAATAGATTAAGTTCTTCATATACCTGTCAAGTACTGTTGTACGATCTGTGTTATCTCGAGACTGTAGCCAGATCTGAAACATCAGAAATACCCTTCCAACAAGTTAGGTATCCCGAGAACATTTTCTACAGTATTTTGTGGCTGCTCATGATTTTTTTTTGTAGTAGTGTCTGCTTGAATAACCGGCTGAGTGGAATAACTGTATCCGAAGTGAACTAGCTCAGAAATCTGATTGGTTCTCTACACTTGGAAAAGCGAGTTTTAGGTCTAGCTTATATTGTTGGACCATTAACTGTATAAACAATGATTAGTAGGAGTAATGTTGTGGAGTATTAATTGTATTTTAAAGCTAAAAAATATAAAACAATAATTACGTTCACGTTGGGATACATACGTTGGGATATGTTGTAGTTGTGATACATTTTGAACAAGTTGTAATTTTTCTTATCTCGGCATCCCACCGGTCAGATGTGTGTATCATATATGGAAACAAAATAACTACAGAAGATGCCCTGACTGTCACATTCCAACAAATTCTTGAGTTTTCAAGTTGATAAAATTGTGTACAAGAAGTTCGTTTAGTGATATACAGAGGAACGTTTAAACTGAAGAAAAACTTGAAAATCTTTGAGCAGGCAGAAACGGAACACGCAGGAAAGATGAGAGCAAGTACTCTAGATGAAAAGAAAATGAAAAGTCTCTTTCCACGAACACAAAATTGTTTTTAAACTCGGTAACTTTCTATGTTTGGTAGAGGCGATAAAACCAGGGGGGGGGGGGAACAGATATCTTTTATTATTGAGTTCAGTGGATAAAAAAAACTATAAAAATTTCCTGGCAAATATTATTAAGAATTGAAGCGGTTACTTTTATAAGTGTCTAAGTCCAACAATCATGATTGTGTAGAAAACAAGACATAGACTCACAGAAAGACGTACTGGAGATAGTCCCAGCGCTATATCTTGGAATTTATTGCTACTAACGTGGCTTTCCCTGGACCTTGGACCCTTCTGAAATGCATTGGTCTGGGTAAATAGAGCCATTTAAAATTATCAGCTGAAAAATCATGATTTTGGCACTTAGACCCTTATAAAAGTAAATGCTTCAATTACGTGCCCAAGCCCAATAAAATGCAACTGCCAAAGCCCTATGTGAACACTGCGAACAGTATTGTTGCCTTGAGAACTGAATTTCATTTCATGAATTCAGTGTAATATTTAAATAAAACATTTAGGCCCCTAATTTTCTTTCTACTGGTCACATCGAGGATTTCAGTAGCTTTAAACCATCTCCGGACGTAGTGGGCAGAATTTATGGTTATGGAACGGAATTCTATTGCAAGGGTATTTTCAAACTTGGAGAACGATGGGAAACATGTGTGCAAAAAAATGAAGACTATGTGCAGGCCCGATGAGAGGGAGGGGCCGACCAGGTTTTATCTTTTACTTTCTAAATTTACTCTAAAATCAAATTTATTATAAGTCAATAAACAGCTTAAGTTATGTGTTTATTTTATCTGCATTATCCTGTCGTATAACGGTGACACGGAATTAATTATTTAATCTGAAACGGATTATTCTTGAAAAAAATTGCTATTTTTGAAAAAGTAGAAGCAGAAATCCTTTTGGACTCAACAGTAGACCTCAACGTTCGGCATTTAAAATCATAATTTTCAAAAGATTCAACTGGTAGGCCTACATACAGATAAAATTGTTCCTAATTAGAACATTTTAATGTATTTTTTCCGTTTCGTGCCAGATTTTGTCCAAAATCATTATGCTTCTTCCCACGGGCATTATAAATGGCATTCCAAGTTTTATGAAAATCCGATAAGGCGTATTTGAGTTTTCGCGCTTACAGACACACGGACAGACAGACAGTCAGGCCTACAGATATTTCCCTGTCTACCAGACAATGTCATAAAGTACCGGTACCATTCTGGCACTTAATAATTATGTAATATCATTACAATTTTTTTTTTATACATTATAAAGGGCGAGTTGGGTAGTGAATTTAATATTTGACGGGAAAATTTGAACCTGGGGCCCTTGCTTTCTTTCCACGGCCCTGACTATGTGGAAAAGTGAAAGAAAGGTCTGTAGATTGAGAAGATATACTTGGTTTCACTTACAAATAAAGATTAAAAGATTAAGGATGTGAAAAAATGTTGCTTGCGGCTTTCAGTATGCCCCTCGTATATAGATCAATTTAAAATTATCAGCTGAAAAATCATGATTTTGGCACTTAATTCTTTGAGAGTGGTAGTCCCCGATGATTGTAACAGAATGTAATTATTCTTAATAAGTTCACCAGGAAAATGTCTTTATCTATTGAACTCAATAATAAAAGACATCTGGTTTTCTTCCTGCTTTAAAAAATTCATGCAAAATAATCGATTTTAATTTTGTGAATAGAATTCTTCTTCTAAAATTATTATTTTGAATAAAGGTTACTGTATGTCTAATTATGAACTGGTGAAGAAATGCTTACTGACATACCTGAAAGTCCCGATGTCACTAGAAAAGAGTTGGTCATGGGAGTCAATCTGTTTCTGTTGTCCTGTACACATTAAAATGCATTAGCGGTATGAGTTATTTACGGCTATAACCCTAAAACCGTGATTTTGGATCATTGTTCCTAGTTTTCACATCTAAGTCTTGAAACGAAACAGGGCCCACATGTTTACGACCAAACAAGGACATTTCTAATGAATCACACAAAAATGTCAAGTTATTTTAACAGTTTCATGGCGTTATCGAATAGCATCACAATCGTTGCTGGAATCTGGTAAGAAGATTTTTAAATTAACGTTGTTTAACTGAACTAGTTAAATATTATATTAACACTTAATGCTTCACTTACGTCGCTGTTTATGAGCAGGACAAGTTTCGGGATTCTTATCCCATCTTCGGCTGCTGGTCAACTGGCAATTGGCGATCATGGTTAGTGGTCTTTATGGTTTGTCCAGTGCTGCCCTCTCTTCTCTTGGCTGTAAGCCGGTGGATGACGTCAATTGCCAGTTGACCAGCAGCCGAAGATGGGATAAGAATCCCGAAACATGTCCTGCTCATAAACAGCGACGTAAGTGAAGCATTAAGTGTTAATATAATATTTAACTAGTTCAGTTATTCATGTGCTCCACTGTGTATATTACTTCGTTTTAATTATTATAACGTTGTTTACTTTATAGAGAGGAATGTTAGCAGATATCTTCTCATAGAGGTCTTTTGAAAAGCCGGACAATTTGGAAGACTGCGCAGTTTTAGCTGGTAACTAGTAACTAGTCTGCATTTAATTGACGGCGAGACCAAAATATCAGTACCGTATTTTTCGGACCATAAGATGCACTTTTTTACCTTGAAAACATTGCCTTGAAAGTTGGTTGCTTCTAATGATCCGAAGTAAACTAAAATAAAAAAGGTCAATATTGTCAGTAATACCAAATGCTATAGAGGACGATATAGCGAGGGACAATATCTTGAGCACCATCTAGCGGCTCAACCTGCTATTACTGAATACAGATGCAGTAACTAAATACAATGATATCAACCAATTTCTATTAGAGGAGTCGAAGTAGCCAACCTCGGCATGTTATGTATAAGGGATATGAATTTTCTATCTATCTATGGTCCAGAAAAAATTGAACAAAAAAGAAACATTAAAAAAAAAGAGTTGTTGTTGTTAGCAACCTCTAAGTTGAAATATTTGTGTTTTCATGATATTTTGATAACTATTTCGGAAGTTCTGTGTTTTGTTTGCTCATTATTATTCTTGTAATTACTTAGACAGTGTTTTGGTCCTTAGTGTTTGGTGAAATTGCAGTTTATATGTGTTTTGAATGTTTTAATTTGCCCACAAGGTTGCAGGTTGTGCCACCAGGAGTGCTGCAAAATCTGTCCCCCATTTTTCCATTCCCAAAGCAGTAAGTGTCCGGTATTGTCCTCTATAGTATTTGGTAATACCATAATCATAAATGAGGTGTTGTAACGACAGTTTAGTTGTAAATTGTGGCAAAGACTGTACATCAGTCAATTGTCACAATCGTAAATGAGGGTAGCGTGAATCTAGGAATACCCTGTGAAAAGAAAGGAATGTTGGGTTTTTCATACAAAAGGAGATTTCTCTATGGGGTGGTCAAAACGAAGGCAGTGAACTCTAAAGAGCATTTTCCTGTTACATTTACGTCAGATTGAGCAGTGAAAGTGATTTGCGTTGTTTCCATTGTACAAAGTCATGAGTTGTTTATGCAATGAAGAATATAACAATTTCCATCTAAAATCTTATTAATTTTTTTCCCTTAAATTTTCACCTAAAATCAAGGTGCGTCTTATGGTCCGAAAAATACGGTAACTCTTTCTAGGAATTTGTCATTTTCAGAATATAGACAAAAATGTAAATTAATATCAACCATTTAACTCTTATGAATGTAAGATCATATTCACAAATGTAACCGAAATATGAAAACTCGCAAAAACATGCACAATATAATTGCAAAAATTACCTAAGTATGCAAACATAAGGTATATAAAATATATCTGAAAGTAATCAGGAACAATGAATTCCTGTTTAAATGGTTTGACATCCGGGCCCTAGTGACACTATCATATGAGTGTGTATGAAGATATTTATCATTTACTTATGTATTGTTTTGGCTAAAAGATTGCGGGTTTGATTCCCCATGAGGTTGTTTTAATTTTCCAACTGACTTAATCCTTCTGGGGGTACTACGCCCCGGGGTTGACTCAGCCTCTTTCAGAAACGAGTACCAGGAGCAAACCTTGGGGTAAAGCCAGCTGGTGCTTTAAGGCTGAAAACCTTCACGTGCTGAATGTCTAAAAATCTGGGATCTTCAACCTCGTGGAACCCTAAGGGCCTTGATGACCTTTATATGATGATAATAAAACCCTCAGGATGGTAAGTGCACCGAAGGGATAACAGTAACCATTCACTAGACTGTAACTTATTAACGTTGAGGTTTGTTCGGTCAAATACAGACAGACCCAATTAACTATGAACCAGCTGCGCAGGTTAGGTTGAGTTCAGAGTGAGACGATGTAGTGAGTTTCATCAGAATATGTTTAGTAGTCAGCTCATCGAGCGCAAACATGATTCCTGGGTGTAAAGGTTCCAGGCCACAGGTAGTGTTCAGTCTAAGAAACCTAACTGACATTAATCAGCACCTATCATCGCGCAGGCTCTGTGCAAAGAGCTACTAAACACTGTGGTAAATGCTCTTCAACCAAGTGATCCTGTGGTCAGTTTCAGCACCTCCTTTCATAGCATTGGTAAGTAAAGCCTTTGAACATGGTTAAGGAATAGATAGATATATGCATATGTATTCATGAACCACAGATTATTGTCTCTGTTGGACATTACATGAGAATATTATAGGAGAAAAATTCCTCCAACACTGGGATTTGAACCCAGGACCTTTGGCTATCTGTGCCAATGCTCTACCAACTGAGCTAAGTCAGAGTTCACTTCACAGCGCCAGATGGAACCTCTCTCCCAGTGTCGGTATAATATTATAATAAAACTATTATTAAAACTTGGATACAGTGGATAAAATTACCTTTGACAGTCACTACGTTTCAGTCTGACCTCCAGGCCTTCCTCAGGTGAAGGAAATTGTTGTATGGTTGCATAAGCGCCACAGATGGCGATGTGCACCACCACTGGGAACCGGGAAAACACTGCGCAGACAATTCACAATTCGTTGGGTCTCCCTGTAAGTTTCGACTGATACCTCATTCCCACGTATTGATTCAGTTTTTGCAGGTTGACAACAGAAATACGGTCAATACAGATGTGTTTGAATGTGTAGCTGTTATGTGTGTAAGTGTGTGCAGCCGGAATGTTACAACAACTGAAATCCAAAATAATGAAAGAATCGAGACCCAGAGCAGACTTGAGATTTCTTACATGAGAAGCAAAGTTAAGATCTTTCTTGCATGGCGATCACGGCCTGTTTAGGTACGAGTCCCTTCTGATTGCTCCGGCAACACAAGAGCCACTTCTCGTCCACGTCCAGCACGACTCGCAACTGTTCACCCTCGTTAAATGAAAGATGGCCGCTTTCTGATGGCAGACGGTGGCACAACGTTTGCACAAACCTGGAACAAGGAACCAGAACAACTTGTTCTTCATTTATCTTACACTATTATAAATTTAACTTTAAAACGGTTCACAATCCTCATCAGATGATCTCTACTGACTCCTCCAGGTTGGAAAGGAGAAGTCAGACCGAAAAATTCAATGCCATAGCCGGGATTTGAACCAGGATCTTCAGCTCTCCGTGCCGATGCTCTAACCAACTGAGCTACCATGGCAACATGCTGGTACAACATTAAATTCTCCAACTGACCTACATATCCCAACTGGGATATGAAAATGAAAATGAAAATGTAACTTTTGCACCAATTCACTTTCATTGACTTTCACTTTAGTGTATTAATACCAGTGATGGGAAAAGTACAAAAAGAAAGTAATTGGGCTGAATTACAGTTACCTGAGAGACATTTTACTTAATTACAATTACAAATTACTTTTCCAAAAACTAATCAGTAAAATTACAATTACATTAACAATTACTTTACAAAATGGCAGTACCTAAAAATTCCTCGTTTTTGGTTTATTTTGGCACAAGCCCAAATTATTAATGAACAAACAAAAAAACACATCAATGAGAATATTTTTGGAAACATTGAGTAACTTTTTGTTAATATTACTCCAATTTGGATATTAGTTACAAAAACAGTAGTGATGACGATATAGCAAGCGAGAATGATACTAATACTAACGACTACTAAATTGTAACAATTACAATTTTATTTCCAGAAGTAAATTAAAAGTAGAAATTACATTTTTTTTTAAAGTATTGATTACAAGTAATTGGGACCAAAGGAATTGTTACTGTAATCCGATTACTTTTACTCAATTACTTCCCATCACTGATTAATACGTATACTGTGATAATAGTGTAAATCATGCTGTGTGTTGCTTATTTCACAACATAATCTTTTATTTGTGGTTTCGCTTCTAGAGCATGATAAACGAAATGAGGCTGGATGAAATAAACAAATGAAAACTGGGCCAATAGTATTAGAGATAACAAATATTCCGGAAAAAGGAGTCAAGTTAAAATGACAACACATAAATGTAAGAGAGCTAACGATGGTGCCTCTTACCTTTGTCTGACCTGACTCTGTCTGCTAAGAGAGCTGGAGGCATCGCTCCTCTGTCCACGCTTGTTGGCAGCATTTGCTTTGTAAGGCAGGCTGCTTGGTCTGCTGATTCGTGATGGGAGAGTGCTTGCATTTACAGGTTCGCTCTTTGGGTTGCTGGGTGTATTTGTTTTGAATTTGGAGTTGGTAACACTGGGTTTTCTTAAATGGGAGGAGCTTGTAGGAGCAGGTGGCACCACTGCTGGTTTTTTGGCAGTCTGTGAAGGAAGTTCTGATGCTCGAACAGGAGACGTCACAAGACGAGGAATTCTGGAGCGGACAACGGTCGTACCAGTGTTCTGATGTGGGGGCGGAGTTTCCTTCCCGCTCAGCATTTCCCACTTCATCTGCAGTCTCTTGAACTTGCCCCCTCCAGTGGCTTGAGGTTCCGTGGCATCAGAAGAAGTGTTTGACGAGGACGACGCGTGTTGTTTTGTAGGCTTCTTGTGCTCCAAGCTGTCAGTGTACTCTTCCTCGGTGTCTTCATTTCCAAGGCGATCGAATGCTTGGAACAGCTTTGAACCGAGGTGGATGCCACTCCAGCGCTTCTTCACCGTGCTGGCGATATCGGTGACAAGCGAGAAGCTGCCTGCCCCCTGCTGCGTGTGTTCTATACATGAGCGAGGCCGCTGCTTCTCCTCGCCGGTCCACGCACTCGAGGAATCCACGAGATCTGGAAGAGGAGATGTTTCTGCAGGACAGTTAGGATGGTGAGCTATGTCGTGCGCCTCGTCCTCGGCAGTCTGACTCATGCTGTTCTGAATGGATCGCACGAGCTTCATCAGTCTCCATGGCTTCCCACCAGATGTCGACATTGCAGGCTGGGGAAAACAGTACATCATATTATAATACAACTGCACACATAGGAATGGATACTGAGCTGTAACCTCTATCTCTCTGTATATAAATGGCTTCGTCCTGACTGACTGACTGACAGAGAATCAACGTAGAGCCTAAACTATAATAGGTAGAGTCTTGGAATTTTGACAGTACCTTCGTTTCATAATGTAAGTACACACTAAGAAAAGATTTTGCAAAATTTCAATTTTTAATATATATATTCCATACTAGCTTAAAAGGCATACTGGTATGTCCTGTTTGCTAAAGTATAATATTATGCATGTACCAACAGACGGACTGGTCCATACTTCATACTGATGAGGTTATGTGTTTATATATTAATTATTACAGGAAGTTAGTAACAGTGAAGTTTTTCTAATATAGTAATATAAAAATTGACTCAATTCTTATATTACTATATTATGTGTTTATGTTTACAGTAGGTTATTACAATTGAATGGCAATGTTACTAAACTATGGAATGCATTTCCCGTGAAATATTATTACGCTGATTAGCGGACAGATGTCAACGTGAAACTGTATTCACTTTATTTCCGCTCATTTTATCTTTGGTTTAAATAAGACCAGCAATTAGTGAACTTCACTGGATCACGATAAGTTTTAACATTTTAACACTTTTTTTGGAATATACGTAAAACTGTTGTTAGTGTGCTATTGGTGAAAAGGCAAGTTTTCTGAAATGTACTCTCATAATTTCTAGTATTTGCTGCATGGTTTTTATTGACATTTTCAAGTTTGAATATATTGTTAACTATACGCCTATAATATAATAAACTGTAATTGATTCCAGAAAGTTCACCAGGGTGTTTTTAAGGTTAGTTTTTACTTTCCTTATTACTCATATTGGGGGTATAAGAAGTGACAACCTTTCTCAAGTTATACAAAGGTGTTAGGCTGTGTAAAGTGTTGGAGACATTCAGTCTTTTATGCAGAGATTGTTAGTAAGTTTTCTGCTTGGCTGTGTATATTCCTGAACTACAAGAAATTTTAAATATCTTGGATCTGTTATAACTAGCGATAATACAGAAGCAACAGACATACAGACACGCATGACAGCAGCAGACCAAACTTACTTTGCATTATTGGGCATCATGAAATCAAGATGCGTACATAGGAGAACCAAATTCCGAATTTATAAAACAGTGATAAGAACAGTGCTCTGTTATGGATGTGAAACCTGGGTAATGAACAAGAAGATAGAATTAGACCTAGGTGCATTCGAAAGAAAGATCCTGAGGCGGATAAGTGGACCGGTTAACGAAAATGGACAATGGAGGATAATGTATAATCAGGAATTGATGGAGCAATATCGAGATATGGATGTAGTAACTTACATCAAACTCTGAAGACTGGAATGGGCTGGACACGTCAATAGAAGGGAAAACCAGAGGATACCCAGGAAAATCATGGAGGGAAGGATATATGGTAAAAGACCGAAGGATAGATGGGTCGACACAGTGAGAGAGGATGCAAAACAAGTTTTGGGAATAACGGCCTAGAAAAGAGTGTCGCTGGACAGATCTGATTGGAAGAGGAGGAGGAAGGAGGTAAAAGCCCGATTTTGGCTGTAGAAGAAGAAGTAGAAGTGTAGAAGGGTTATCAGGAAGTTTGTAAAGATTATTATAGCATTTTATTGAGGATGACATTATTACCTGTTGCTCGGTGATGTCCGGCTGCACGAAGGAGCTCATGTGCCTCAGACTGTGATGCAGCTGACGCATTTCAAACAAAAGATCCAGTTTGAACGGCAACAGTGCCAGCGGCTGTAGTGTCACAATCAACTGATCCACAAGCGCACGCACGGAGCCGCCTGCTGTGTTGGCCAGGAGTAGCAGCGACTCGGGATTGTAGTGCCTATGTAACACGCTCTCCCTCGTGCGCAGATACCCCACCCACGCATCCAGCGAATGCACACTGTAATCACATGTACAACTCTCTCTAAGATTTTATGACCTTTGGAACTTTTCCATGTTTTAAACTACATTACCAATGGGTGCGATGTCATTTAGGTCAGGGAAGTAGTAGCATGCACTAGTGTTCTGGTAGTACAAAAACAGCAAGAAAAGCCCCTAGAACCAAATCCATGTTTTAAAAGCTTTTCAATTACACCACGAAGTTGAGAATAAAACTATTACTGCTCACGACTATCGCAACACAATAAAATCTGTCACTGCTGTAAATATAAATGTGAATAAAAACTCACACAGAGAAAGTATTGTGATCGTGATGTCTAGAACCCAAAAAAAGTGTTTTCGGAATTATGTCTATTTGTCTGTCTGTCTGTGCACAAGCACAGTGGATAAACAATTCGCTCTATTTACTTAATTTTCTGAAATAAGGACTTCTTTGGAATTATATCGAACCGCCGAGAATTTGAGTTTTATAATTGAAATATTACGGGGACTTTTCATGAAAATATTTTTAAAAAAATTTGATTTAAAAAAAAAATTGCTGTAACAATTTTCATAAAAATTTAAAATTGGAAACTCTTATCTATGACTAATAAATGGCTATATCAGTTTCTCTGCAAAAATGACTTAAGGGGTACTTTACTGGTATCCATTTTCAATTTTTCTAGATTATATCCATTACAGTAGGCGATACACGAAAACCTACCACAGTAAAGTTGTAGAGAAAATTAAAATGAACATTTTTTGTTTAACACATTTCTTTATACAATTAATAGATATCAAGATAAAAACGAAATAAGTATGGCTTAAATACAATTTCAGATCATATATTTCAATTAAAATACGAATATTTTGTTGTCCCTAGTAAGAAGAAAACTATAGGCCTAATGTACTTTTTGTTGTGAAATGCAGTCAGTTTAGCTCAGTCATAATGAACACACCAAAACCAATTGCAGCGAGGTGGTATAGGCTAATAGGGAAGAGGTCCTGGGTTCAAATCAAACCTCGTGTCCAGCCAAATTGACTTGGGATTTTAATGGTTTCCTCATTTGGAAAGGCTATCGCTGGATTTGTAGGACTTGTTTATTTTCCATAATTCAACGGATATTATAATCATTTAAACTGAATATCATAAAAGAAGACATCACTGAACAATAGAAACAAATGCGCACATATGAGTTGTTACAACAGACTGGTACATGCAAACATTTAAACACGTGATATGACCTATATGCAGTTAAAGCATGCAAAATAAGCTAAGTAATAATAATATTATTAACAACACTCATAGTAATGGTATCTATATTAATAAAAGGAAGCGTTTCTCCTTCTGTCTGTCTGTCTGCCTTTCCGCGATGCCCAACAAAATCCATTGAATGCAGAGATGTGAAATTTTAAACATAGATGGACTGAAGGGTGGGCAAATGCACCTCAAAGCCAGATTTTTTTTCGCTTTCGTTCACGAGTTATCAGTGAAAAACTGACAGTAAAAGTGCACTCTTTGTGCTTTCGAAGCATCGGTTCTCAGTAATACATTTCATTTGTCAAATCAATTTAGGTGGCCTTGCCTACTTTTGTCATGATTTAGAAATAAAAGAATCACGTCACTTTATAAGCCCATCATGGTCAATTCATTTGTTTCACTCGAATCTGAGGTTGTTTTCCCCATTCTAATCGAGGAATTCACTTCAAATCCAGATTTTTAGCTGTTTCAATAATTATTAATAGTTTAGTTTAGGCTAAATGGTACAAAAGCAGAGTTGTTAAAATCAGGGAACAGGCCAAAAGATCTGGACATTTGGGAGAAATTTTAAAGTACACAGATGAATTTTGAGACAGCAGCAAACCTACCAGTTAAAAGCAGCTGAGGGTGGGGACAAAGGTTCTTGGAACATGTGAAACATACCAGTGCCATCAAGAATCACTCGGCAGCACTTGTGCAGGCGAGAATCCATTAAGAATTTGAATTCTTTTGGTTTGGTTATAATGTTCTGCTACAAGCATTTATGAAGTCTATATTAATAAAAGGAAGTGTTTGTCTGTCTGTCTGTCTGTCTGTATGTCCGCGATGCCCAGCAAAGTCTACTGAACGCAGAAATCTGAAATTTTAAACATAGGTGGACTGAAAGGTGGGCGAATGCACCTCGAAGCCGGAATTTTAATTTTCACTTTCGTTTGTGAGTTATGAGTGAAAAACGGGCAGAAAACGTGCATTTTTTGCGTTTTCGAAGCATCAGTTTTGAGTAATACATTTCAATGTCAAATCAATTACAGTTGGAATTGGCTATTTTCGTCATACCTTGGAAATAAAAGCATCGTGATCGCTTGAATGTTGTAAGCTCACGCTGGTCGATTCATTTGTTTATAATGTCAAGGCACGCAAATATCTGAAATTTTCAACATAGATGGAAGAGGGATAATGAATACCATATAGGCCTAAATGGACATACATTGATCTGTTTAGACGGAACTCACTATGCAGGGGTTTTCTGGACCAGGAAATTCGATTGCTTGATTTTGTAAGTCCATCCTGGACGATTAATTTGTTTAGAATGTCAAGGCCCGTAGACATGAAATTTTCAACCTACATGGAAGAGGGATAATCAACATAGACCTAAATATGGTTAAACATCGTTCGATTTGGACAAAACTCACTATACAGGGGTTTTCTGGGCCAAGGAACTAGAATCTGAGGTCGCTTTTACCAGGCGACGCTATCTAATCGTGGTATGTAGACCAAGTGATTTAGGTGTTAATAAATATAATGATTTAACTGTTATGCTCTTAATTTTTAATTTTTGAAATAATTATCATGGGCACATGCTAGTAACAAATAAAACTCACAAATTTACGGAAGATGTTGAAAAGACCTCGTTTACTTACCACGACTCCACATCCTGTTTCACATTCATTTAAACTGATCATCAAATCAAATTATCAAACACCACAACAACAGAAAACAGACGAACATCAAGAGTTACATGGCCTACTCTGGTATACCTGTTATGAGTCTGGAAGGAAGATGGGGAGAAATACCAACCTTCGCACGAGTGGCTGCGAAGAAACTTATTGATGGCACTGTAGTTGCATGCATACCTAACATGCACAAATACGTGTATGAGAAATATTTACTTCAAGAGGCCGAAGACAAACGCATTGAACTTCATGAGCCCCTCTGTGAGAACGGCTTCACCATTGAGCTTCACGACTAAATCATTCAGTGCTTTTGTTATAGGACCTGCAAACAAACATAACACAATCCTAGAATTTGTAGGAAGTTTATATAGTGAAGTTATAATCAAATTGAAACTTGAGATGGAGGTTTAACATACGTAACTTCACTTAATTCAAGCACTGACCTGAATATGTTTCGAGCAAACTTCATGACTCATCATCAGCTATACTCCATCTGTCTGTTGTGTATTGGCAGCAATTCCTGGTGGTTGTTTAATGAACTTCTTGATGAGATCCATCCCCGCGGGGATAGCTGATGATGAGTCATGAAGTTTGCTCGAAACATGTTCAGGTTAGTGCTTGAATTAAGTGAAGTTACGTATGTTAAACCTCCATCTCAAGTTTCAATTTAAACATAACACAGTTAATACATTAACCTCTACACATGAAAATCAAATAAATTACAGTTTTTGAATGAAATGAGAAAGGTACGCCCGAGTGGGCACTGACTAACTGTTTCACTCTTTGCTATATTCGGTCAGAGATTTTGTTCTGTTTCGGCACGACGTAATATGGTATTTATCACATCTCTGTCCACAAAGTTCGCACATTCATCTGTTGTTTGGGTTGTGAAACTATTTACTTTTGCATATTTTGTGGTGGAAGCCGTGGATGGCTAGCCGTGTTACCACATGTCTCTGTTCCTGAAATTCCTTTGCCCAGTTTATTTCCATCATTGCTCCTGTTGCGTAAAATTCAGGTTCGATTTCGCTCTCTTCCTGATTCGTTTTTCCAGCAGTTCATTGTAAGGTCTGGTAGATGGCAGTGACAGGTTGAATCTGAGGTCTTTGATGAAAAAGCTTTCTTTGGCCAGCTTGTATACAAGTCTTCCCAACTCTCAATTACAGTTTTTAAGGAAGGTCATCTGCAGATTTTCTTGTCTGAAGAAGGATTTGTAAAGTGAAAATATCCACAGGCGCATGTGAAAAGCAACACAGTTCCTCTTCAATATCGTTTCATCACCGGTGGACTGACAACTGGATTTTTAGTAAGTAATAGCGCCTGGATTTCGATGGCATGTCATCTTTTAACTGGTACATCATGGACATTGCCCACTAGTGCAGATATTCTGATCATGACTCCTAGATTATAAAAATGGCAATTTTTAGGGTCTTTTTTGGTCATTATTCCCTATTTTTAATTTTTAGGTCATTTTTTGAATTCAATGTCATTTGGTAATTTTTTTGTGCATTTTATGGTCTTTTTATTCACATTTCATATTTTCAGGTGTTTTTTAAAATATAAAGACATTATTTTTCTCATTTTGTGTTGTTTTTTGCATTATATAGAGTTTTTGTGCACTTACTTACTTTGGAAATTATCGAACTCTAAACAAGCATAAATAAATAGGTCTTGTTATAACACAACTGCTATTAATTACAATATAAGCCTGCTTCCATTCAATTTCTATTAAAACATAAAAAATGAAAGTTTCAAGTTGCAAGTTGAATTTTCTCATATTGATAGCCCAATCTGCTGTGTATGAGATTCCCTAGTCAATTCAATTCAACTTAGGATCTTCACAGAACTTTTCTAACTGAATCCATATGCATTTTATATTTCTTTCAGTATTATGGGATTTAGCTTCCTTTATGAAAATATCAATTTTGTGAACATACGCATTATCATACTTTCAGCTTGTTTTCAATTTAGCGGCGACAATGGATAACATAGTGATACTGTATGGTTCACTAAAAACGTGACTTTTATCAGAAAAAATCCTTGCGAATTTTCAGGGATTTTGTAAGATAAACTACTGTTATTGGTCAATATCGAATTTAATATTATGACTCAAGATCTTACCTTGTTGTGCTGATGCTTCCACCACTTGCCACACAGAGTTTTGAATGGAGCCAAATGCAGTTTCCAGCGCAGGACGCAGACCATCGCTTAGCACAGCGTACAGCGCAGGACACAGCTTCGTTAACGCCAGCTGTGCGCAAACCGGAGTCTGTTTGGAATCGCCCAACACAATGCAATGAGCCTGGCTTTCAGCTGCGGTGAAATGACAAATCATTTGTTCCACTGCATCGGCAACATCAGCCATGAGCGCTGTAACACAACATGCTTCTTGTTAATACCCGCGTCACCATGCGGTGCATAACTATCATCATCAGGAATGTGACTGACCTCTCTTGTGAGCCATGTCTGGTGGCGACCCTAAGTTGTCTCTTGGAATCATCATCACTACGGAAGGAACTTCATCTGAACTCGACTCTGCTTCCTCTCGTATGGGCACGGCCACCTTGCACTGGAAAAAACCAATCTATTGTTATATACACCATAACGGTACAGAGGAACGTCGATAATTCTAATTTATAAAATCCTTACCCTCAACATTTTTATTACTGCACTTACTCGGCAAGGGAAAAGAGTTTGTCTAAGAAACTAGTTTCTTTACTTCAGCAGCATTTGGCATTGAACAAATGATATTGGATGACCTCGACCACAGCAGCAGTTTGCTGAGGCCTGGAAAAACCAACAGTCCAGCAGCCACTATCATGTGCTTGTATGTAGGCTATTCTGTATGTAGAAATCGGAACTCCTTCAGAATAGCGTAGCCAGCCATGCACTGCCATTAGCGACCGTGCCCCTCCGAGCCGCAGGCAACAAACGAAAAACGATCGGCGCAAGGGTAAAATTTCCCGTCATATTCAATGTGAGACGTAATAAACTCACTGCTATTCAGTATATTGCTCCTAAACTAATACAAATGTTCCTAACCTAACATAACCTGTCACTGACCTAGAATTTGGCTGTCACTACTTCTAGAAGTCTTATTACCCTTCCACGTCTTTCGTAAAACATCGTTACATGGCATGAACCCCGCGCTATGCAGAATACTGCTGCTAAACTAACATGACTGTTCCTAACCTAACATAACCTGTCACGGACCTAGAATTCTTAATGCAGAAGCTTTTTTACCTCCACATCTTACATAAAACATCGCTACAACAGCCGTTTATCTACCGAATTCAATCGGCATGTAATCATGTTCGTAATATTGGCGACATTGTAAACTTGGTCCCACTCGGTACGGCCCGGTTATGGCGGCGGTCACCCTATTCTCAAGTTTAGCGTAGAAATCTAACAAAACCAAAAACAAAGCTTGATTTTAAGGCCATAAATCTATGAATTTATTCTGAGTAATATCCAAATTTTATTTTTTGGAAAAAAGGTGCTGGTACTGCATACCGTTGCATACCATCACAAAAAGCACTGTGCTTAATACTGTATTTATATAAGATTCGTATGTGTCAATGCAGTCAGCTCTACCAAAGTCATCCTCAGAACATGTATAAGGGAATTCCCAAGTCCCAGTGCATAAGAGAACATTCTCCTGCCAACTTGCGAAGATTTTATGTACTTTGTGCGTGAGAAGAGCCAGTCACATTATGAGTTGGTCAAAGCGTGAGGTGTGCCATATATGGGTTTCTGGCCACAATGGGTTAAAATAAAATACCAAATTAGAATAACAAATGATAATTATCCAAAATAAAAACTCCATTTTAACTGCTTTTAAGTTTCAAAATTCGGGGACACATTAGATTTGAGTAAATACAGTATAATCTGCTTCATATTCCAGTTGCCAATAGCTTGGGTTGTTGCTTACTTACTCACTTATTCAATGGTAATAGACAATCCCTAAGCAAGCTAAAGGAATATTATCTATTTTATGGAACCCGAAAGCTCATTGCTGCGCTTACCTGAGACCACCATTCAACCCTATTCTGTGCCAACTCAATCCAATCATCCCTCGCAAATCCTACTTCCCTTAAATCTATCCTAATATTGTCCTCCCACTTTCGTCTAGGTCTTCCGCATAGTCTTTTCCCTTCGGGTCTCCCAATCAGTATTTTTGAGATAAGTCTTTCCTCCCCCATTTCATCCTCCATGATTTAATTACCCTTACTTTATCCGGTGAAGAGTACAGGTTATGAAGCTCCTTGTTAGGCAGTTTTCTCCAGTCCCCATTTTTATCTCTCCTAGCCCCAAATATTTTCCTAAGCTTGGGTTATTAGTTGTTACTGTACTTAAATTAAACCGGGATAAAATAGATTACATACAGGGTGTGCTGCGAAGCTCACAGTCTTCTTGGTCCCCGCTGCGCTGCTCTCTTGGGTTGTATTGGACAGGAAGTTACTAACTTTGTGCTTGAGTTTGGTCATGTCGGATTTGTTCCACTCCGTCGGACTGCTTCCGGACACGCCACTCATCTGCAGGAAGTCCTCTAAGTGAAGTACATTGTGTCCAGGATCATCTGGCGTCTTTGGTATTGGTGGCGTGGGAGGTCGCACCTGTAGGGGGAGGTAACATTGAAATTGATACAGGCTTTGGTTGTAGTTTGGCAGGTGTCCAATGCCCAGCAAAATCTAGGGCACACAGAGATTTGACATTCTTAACATAGATGGACTGAAGGGTGTCCGAGTGCCTCTCAAAGTTGAATTTTTAATTTTCACTTTCGTTTGCGAGTTATGAGTGAAAACCTGGTAGAAAATATGGTTTTTTAGCTAAGTTTTCATTACTACAGTTTAACTGTGAAATTAATTGCAGATGGCGTTGCATGGTAAACAGAAAAATACTGAAAGAAATTTTTCCCAACATAAGGCATAGAATTGTTGACTGCTTCGATTTTGTTAGCCCACTCTACTTGATTCATTTGTTTATAATGTTATGGCACTTAGAGATCTGAAACTTTTAACATTGGTGGATGGAAGAGGAATCATGCATGGATACCTAAACGGGAAATCATTGATTGATTTGGACAAGATTCTCTATGCGGGGTTTTTCCCCTGGGTGGTGCACTCATCATGAAATGCACCTTCAAGGAAGATCTTTCAGCTTTTTAGAAATTGAATACAAGACATATTTTATAACATCATTAATTAATTCTCTGTAATTTTCATTTACATAACGCAAGTTGAAGTACACCACATGTTGTAAGTAAAAGAGAGAGGTAGGCATAGCCTTTAATAATTTGTATTATGGAAGAAAATTGCTTAGCCAGGTTGGCAACCCTACACTTTCTCTTCAAGCTCCATTCTCTAAGTGATTGACAAAGGGCAAAGTTTGTCCGAAAATTTTCGTTTTTATTGTTCTTTCTTTTTATGTGTTTCTATGATACCAGAGCCAGCACCAATTGAAGACCAGCTTCTCCTGCCAATTGGTAAGTTCTCTGGCACCTTCCTCTCCTTTTTATATCTTTTTCATGCTTAATGGCCTAGAGCCACCTAACCTAAACCAATAAATGTATATAAAACAATAAAGAAAAAAACCTAAAGTAACTGTGCGAGATGTAGGAGTGAAAGTGGCGTCATCCATGGGAGTAGCTTTAAGTACAATTTTCAAAGTCCTAAAAGGAAGTGTCAAGTTATTGGTTAAAATTACATCAAAATCAAAAACACAAAACTTCACTTGGCAATATTGGGAATCAAACCCGGGACCCTTGGAGCTGTATCTAGTGATATTAACCACTATAACCACAAGACTTCATTTGAAAAAAGGTCAATTGCTTTTACTGTAATCATCAGGGCCCGGATTCTAATGACATGTCATCTTTTTATTGATGCTGCATAGACATTGCCAACTTGTGGATGAATCCTAATCATGGCCTCTAGATTATAGAAATGCATTTTTATTAGGTCATTTTTTGTCATTTTATATTTTTAGGGCATTTATTTCAATTTTACATAATTATTTTGTCATTTTCGTGTCATTTGCTTCCCTATTTAGTCATTTTCAAGTATTAATTTTGAGTGTATTAACTTTTTTTTTGTTGCTAGCGGTGCTGTCTTTGAAGTGTTGTTTGTTTAATGCAAGAAGGAAAAAATCAGCGTTAAAGTGTTGACATGTCTCAGTCGGAAGTGAGAATCAAAGAAATGCCAAAATTTTGTATTATATTACTATTGTTATTAGATTGACCTGGCACCAGAGTCTGCCACCTGCCTGGATTTCAGAGTGCAAACTACTGTTTACCTTCAATTAAAGAACAATATAATCTGGCAGACTGAATTTTGACTCAGTGCCAGTATAAATTTCCGTGAGAAAAGAACATTCACAACATTACAGTTATTTACAGTTTTTACAATTATGTACGAACTAGTCTATAACTTTGTGTGTGCAATAATATTTTTTTATAAATAAAATATCAGTTTTTAGGTCATTTTTTATAATTAAGTCATTTTCTTTAAAATTTAGGGTCATTTTATAGGTAATTTTTCAAATACCTTTAGGTCATCTGAATACGGACCCTGGTAATCAGTCTCAAAAGCGAACTCTTGTGATCTATGCTTTGTACTTTCACATTCAATCATTTACGTTTGCTCCGTACTCATCTTGGATCACGGACAACGTGATTAGTAAATGCTACTGAATTTGAGTAATATATACTCGTGCAATAAACCATTGCTCACCTGCAAACCGTGGAGGCCGTCTTCCACGCTGGTGTCCACCCCTTCATCTCGGCTCATGTCCAGCCCCGCCCCCATCTCAAACATGCTGTACCTCTTGTTGTTTGCGTTGTTCTTGTGCGCTTTGCAATTGTATTGGTGACCTCTCCTGTTGTGATTTGTTTCTAGTGATTTGCGCAGAATACTTCGTGGTAGCGGCGGTCTCGGTGGCAACGAGCTCTCTGTTTCTTCTGTACGTCGCTTTGGTACAGCGGGGAATGCAGACTCCGAACTTGTACTGTCGTAGTGGTACACAAATAAGGGATTTGAGTTAGGGTGGTTCTGATTGGAGGAAGAGTCAGAGAGAATAGTCGAAGAGCCTCGATACCCAGACGAAGGCTGAGTGGCGGTGCTTGAAGAAATGGAAACATTTGTACCACGCTGAGGCTTCCCTTCTACAGAAGTACAGTTGCAGCGAGAAGCCTTACCCGAAAGAGGAGACGTACAGAAAAGCGGACATGGGATTTCTTCTTTTCCTTTCATATAATGTACAATTTCTGGAACTTCCGTCAGAATTTGTCGATATTCTTGTGGAAGTAAGAAGGTCAGCGAGTCCCAATCTCTAACATGTGCAAACCCTTTCTTTCGCAGGGCTTCAACGTCGCCGCAGGAGAAAGGCCGACGTGTCTTCCCACCTTCCTTTGTTTGCGACTCCGGTGAAGGGAATTTCTGCGGCATTAAAAACACCTGCGTGATGTCCAGATTCTTTTGCTTTTCCTGCAAGAACTGCAGGTCAGGTAACGAATAATTTGGATAAAATACGTAAACAGGACTCTTGACGTCTTTGCTTTGAGTTTTCTTGTCTGTCACCTTAGGAAGGATGATCTTGAGTAAAGAAGCGCCATTCCCACTGTCCACCAGTTCAAATCGTGCTGAAGTCTGAACACTGCGATGTATGAGGTTTCTCGACTCCAGATCATCTCTCTCCATGCTGTTGTTGTTGTTTACATTGAATGCTTTCCGACTAATATTAAACTTTGGTTTATTGTTCTGACTAGAATTTAAACTTTCTGGTTGATCGCTTGTAAAGCTGTTGACTAGGTCCAGACTGGACTCTTCTATCTTGGACACGCTCTCTGATAGTTGTTCAACCGACTCGGACTGCTCAGAATCGTGTTCTTCTTCCTCCTCTATAAGTTCGTGCTGTTTGTTAAGATATTCTTCTTTCCTAGAGAGCTCCACCAAACTGTCTTCAAAACATTCTGTAGCCCCGGCATCTCGCCGAATCCAGTTATTCGTCGTACCAATTACTGCGTTAATTATTTTTGTTTTAACCTCGTTTACGTTTATTGTACCATTGCCGTTGTCATGGTAACTATTCACACATTCACAAGCATCTTCCTGTTTATGTACAACGTTGTTGTTTGTCTGGTAGACTCGCTGCCTCATCGACTCCTGATTGTAAGAATCACTCTCGCCCTCCGATTGGCTGTTATTAGACGCTGGCCAGCACTCGCTGGTAGAAGACTGATCCATGGTATAAAACCCACCCTCATTACTTACGCTCTTCTGCTTCATAAATAACTTGACAAGACTAAAGTTTGGTTGTTTGCGTGCGTCTCCACCGCCGCTGCAACTACTGGCCCCATCTAGCGAGACGAGCAGGCTGCTACTGTTATGATGATTCTGAACATCAAACAGCTTTACACACCCAGACGCTCGGCTGAACAATTCCGACTCGACGGATGAGCTCATGGCACTGCTAAGCGACGCGAGGAGACAGCGGCGATGTTGTCTGAACAGGTTGGGCATGCTCTGGCTCTTGAGAGCCGTCGCATCCACCGGCTGGAAATTGGGAATGGTTCCTTCCGAGTACGTTGTATTGTTGTTTCCTGACGGGTGGCGTGTCAACTGTATTTCACTGGACCGTTTCTTCAGTTTGCTCCATGTCGTAAACACAGAATCTGAACGTGCCATTGAATTATCCAACGCATGAGTGCCACTTCTGCTTTTCCTACTGGATGGCTGGATTAATCTGTGACTTAGCCAGTTGTTACTGTCAGATGTTGTGGCCTCGCTCTCACCTGCAAACAACAGGACATATTACCAACATTATCCCAGGAGGAACAAATTTATCTGATGAAACTTGATTTATTTGATGAATAAAACGTAACAAATTATATAAATAATAATTAATTTCTTGCTTTGTTATATAATCAATTGTGATCACAGCAAACTATGACACAACAATCGATGTACTGAATGAGTTGGGAGTTACAGGGATGTACGGCAACTTAGGCCTGTGACCATCGCCCGTGTGCCGGAATTTTGTCCCGCAGGAGTTCTTTTACATGCCAGTAAATCTGCTGACATGGCCTGCAACATTTATGCACACAAAAATGCCATCAACCTGGGTCAGGATCGTACCCGCAACCTTGCGCACACAAAGCCAGCGCGATACTAAGTGCGCCACCCAGGCCAACAGATTGTAATAAAAGCTGCTAATAGTAGGTATGAGAGATAGTTGACCAAATCAGAATAGAATAAAAACACATGAACTGGCTTGCACCAAATTGAAACTGTGTTTTTAATCAGTGCACATTTAAATTTATTCAATTTCCAAACAAGTTATGTTGTATAAAATAATGTGTTTTTATTCTGTTCACTGGCAGCATGTGACGTATTAATCACTACATATTGAGTTATAGTAAGTATTTTCACTAAAATAACAAACCGAACGTTTCGTTTCAATATCTCGATCCAAAAAATAAATGCTATCGATTATGGTCAACTTTGAAGCTAAAATTAATGTTGAATCTACGCTAAACCTTAATGTGAGTAGCCTATATTTCCTTACTTATTTATGTGCCAGTATTAATGTATTATTATTACCTGTACCGCAGTGTTAAAGGTACGGCATAACCTACATGTTCAGTGAATCATATACAAACATCATTAATTGGCAGTGCATTCTGTGAAATCTGTATAATTATGCTTTCAAGCATTTGTTACGTGATTATAAACGACTGTATAATGGTGAACCTAATTGCTGAGCCAAATTTCGCAAGGGTTAAATAATATGGAAACCTAATGACCATTGTGTTATCTTTGGAGATTAAGGGCCTGTATTACCACCTACCGACAATTCCTCCCGATATGTGACTTCCAGATAGCTTAACTGGACGATGTCTTGTAATACCACTGTTGAACTGCTATCGGGAAGAACGCAGTAAAATTTTGTGAAATGATCCTTAGCTGATTGAGCAAAGAGGTGTGTTTGTTGTAGTTCGATAGGCCTCCACTAGATGTGGCAGCTCGGATTTGTATTTGTAGGCCTACAATTAAATTACACAAGAACATATCGTTTTAAGTGCATTAATCGATTTGTGCAATTCTGTTTCGTTCATATGTGGGCCTAAAATGACATTTTTATGTAAATTAAATTTTCCAGCATCAATTCTGATATTCAGGTGGCCAGGAAGCTTTGGAGTGCTGCCATCTTGTTTCAGCCACTCCATCCTCCTGCTAGCTTATCTGGGAGTTAACTTCCCAGACAGATTTTATCAGGTGATCATAATTCTTGGATAACTTCCAGATAGGGTCCCTATCTGGCAGATAAATATGATATCAGCTGGTCGTTGTACAGGCCCTAAGTGTCTGATCTTTCATACTCAAAAGAGTAAAGAGGTGTGAGGTATTGTCTGTGTTTCACTAGAACTCAAGTGAAGTGTTGATTATTCACGGTCTGTGCTAATTAATAAAGATGTTTGTGTTGATAGCAGACAGATAAAAACATACTGAAAGGCTTAAAGCTGTAACGCTACTTAACATTTCACACCAATGAAATTATGGATCGACACTTCTTTCAGGTTAGGTTAGGTAAGGAAAATGAGAATACAATATCTGATTTTGGATTTGAAATTGCACAGATTTAGTTTTTTAAGAAGGTAGAAGTTACCTGTATCGTGGTAATCGGAATCCGAGTACAGGGTCATGCTGCCCTCGAAAGCGATGGTGTAGTTGTCCTTGTTTGCTTGGCACGTGAGCATGATGTCGTGTTCCGAGAGCAGGTCGCAGTCCAGCGAGTCCACACTGAAGTTGGTGGAAGGCAGCGGGCATTCCTTGACTGGAGAGAACAGCAACTCCGACTTGCAGATGGACATGGTGTCAGTCGAGTCACCATCCTATCACAATGCACAGTTCTTTAGAATACAGTACAATTAATTGAAATAGAAAATAATGAAATAAAGGAGTGACGTTTACCTGGGAACTGGTGCGCGGACTGATGGAGGAATCAAAATCAAACTTGGCCATCATGGAGCCCGACACACTGGCGAACATCTCTCCTTCACGTTCAGTCTGCAACATGAACTTGAAACTAGACATTTGGCAGACTTACAGCTTTTAGCCTATAACTAACAGAACATACAGAGTGTTAATGAATAACACCGAAATATTCTACCTGTATATAGAGGGGACATAGACAAACAACTTTTATTAGTAGATTTTTGCTCTACGACGTAACATGTGTATGCTACAGGGCATTAAAGTCATTATAATTTGGTGCTCATAAATCAATAATTATGCAAAATAGGGTTAAAATGTTAATTAAATTGACTTCATGCCTTCTTAGTGATCGATAAAAACCTGACTCTTAATCATTTGTCAACAGCTTCATCATAATTTAGTGTTTCCATAATCTGCAAAATTTACAGACTAATGATATGACTGGTTGCCACTGCATTAGTATTTTTTTTTATTCATAACTACTGACTACAGTGTTAACAATGAAGTTCCTTTGTTTTGCATTTTTTTAAATGTTAGAAGTCAGTGGAGGCCATGACCTGGGAGATTTTATGCTGTAACAGGAAAAATAGAATCCACAGAGCAAAGATCTCCTCTTGTCTATGTCCCCTCTGTAGACAGGTGAAATATTTCGGCGTTATTAACATTCTGTATAAAAAAGTTCACGTTTTTATTTTTTACCCCTAGAAAAAAGCCTTAAGTCATTTCACACTTGTTTAAGATTTATTGTGACTAAATGGTAATCTAAGGCAGTTGAGAACATGGATTCTATCTCTAAAACAGGGTCAGTTCATAAAAAAACACTTTTCTGGAGAATCTGACTGGGAGTTGAGGGGCAGACCCCCAATGAGCGAAATTAGACTATACATTAACTGGGGGGTGGGGGGGTCCTTTTATATTTGAATGAATCAAAACATTTTAAGGCCTAGTACAATGCATTATATTTATACTCCTTTGAACATCGAGGCCATATCAGGAGTACAGGTTCTGCATGAATGCCAGTAGACCACGTAACTACAGATGTAGTCTTCGATGTTGTTAATGTGTTTATGACATCTGTTAATTTAAACTGATGTTAAATTTAATGAATATGATACAGGAAGAAATAGCAGCAATGGGTCATGGTAAGCAAATATCCAATTCAGAATCTTCCTTTAGAATAGAGGAAATCATGAAAAACCCAAGTCAAATTGGTCATAATGGGGTTTGAACCTGGGACCTTCCAAATATGAGTCCAAAATGCTACCATCTCGGCCATCTCATACAACTTGGTTGATTGGATTTCAGTTAAACCTGATTTTAAAAATTGAAATTAGATTTTCAAGTACACACCTGAAGTTCACCGCAACACATGGTGGGCAGGGTTGTGAGTATGGAATGGATATCTTCGGTACGGAAATCTTCCATGTCTACTTCAGCAAGGTTTGCATCCAGATTCTTTGCCATGTCGTCATAATAGCTCAGGTCATTGCAGGGATAGGAAGCTGATAGAGACGACAGAACACTGGTGTGTTGATGGAGCAGCTGATGGGTGGCGGACGATCCATCCCTATACCTGTTAAACATGTCAAGTTATACGTTTATTTTCAAGAAAAATCTTGAAAAATGAAATGTTTATTATGGTATTAAAAGTAAAAGAAAGTCATGCCAATCTGTGTTCGTATTACTTTTTTAACTTTTCGTTGGTCACTAGAAGTCTGAGAGACCCCATGTGTTATTTAAATGTTACAATTTTTTAACGAATGCACCTACACAATTGCCTGATGAGGACATCTAACATTACACCTTACTCAACTATTTGCTGCAGCAACAACCTATCTGTTTGTTTGTTTGTTTGGCTGCAAGGTCTACCGCCTACTCTAGTGCCATATGCATAACAATGTTCAGCTTCCGAGATAGAATTAATTTCTCTTCTAATGTTCTAATGTGTGGGGAATTGACCTATGCAATTTATTTTTCAAGTTCCCCCATAAATAATAGTCACATAGGCTATTGTTAGAAGAACTTAAAGACAGTATCACAAGAGAAATTAACTCTATCTCGGAAGCTGAACTTATGCACATGAAAGAAAATTTCCTAAAAAGGTGCCAGTATTGTGTGGATGCAAGAGGAGAACATTTCCAACATCTCTTGTGATGAGGTACGTGGTTATTTTCATTGCAATTTTAACTGTAAATGTGACAACCTGAATCATTACATGGATCGTGGCTTTATTAGAGTTTACACATTTCACCCAATCGCCCGGGAGTTGGAGCTGTGCCCGCCACAACACAGAAACCCACGTCATTGGCCAACTCTTGCGTGAGACTCAATGTACATAACATCCCTAGTTGCTGCTACCTGATAATATACTATGGTCCCATTATAATTCACGGGCTTCAAAACGATACTATGTTACTCAAAGTATTAGTGATGAGTTATGATGACACCTCTGGCAAAGCAACACCCAAGTTCAGCCACGGCTGTTTCCTGGCAGTCATTCACAGATTTCACCCTTAGCCTACTCTAACATAATAAAAAGATGGTTACACTCACCCGTAATCCAGGAACCACTGATAGTCAGAGTTGTCTTGAATGAAGTCGACATCTTGAGAAGACGCATTGCTGACATAGCTGTCAGCTACTGATAAATTTCTGTGATTGGAATTACAGTCAGATTCTGAACTGTTGGCTATGCCTGTCCTGATTTCCTCACTCATTCCTCTGTGGACAACATTGGACTGAGTACCTGCAACACATTAAGCTTATAAGGCACTGCATCCCTCAAGGGATTAGGCCTACCATCCAACCGAAGACAGATGGCAGGACTGGGGGCATACAATCAGATGATGGTTAATGATCATTTCCGGAGCCGCTACTTCTCAATCAGGTAGCTCCTCAGTTTGAATCAGGAGGCTGAGTGCATTCCTTTCCAAACCTTCATACCTTAAATCTGTGGTGCTAAGGCAGAACCCGATATGTCTAAAACTGCAATTTTTCAGGAGAGGAATTTTAAAGTTCAATAGATCGCAGAAATTCAGATTTTCTTTATATTGACTTGCCAAGTTTGTGATAGTGTTACCGAGAGAATATTTCCGTCCTTTAAGTCAAACAGTTGTAAAATCTCATCACAAAACGTAAATATTTACATAAGTTAGACATATCGTCCTTTGCCTACTTCAGTTGTCTTGAGAAAAGTGATTTATCGCTTGTTTGTTTTGATCACTAAACGACATATCGGTGTTTACCTTCTTTGAAATATCTTGTTCCCATGAACGCAGAACGGTAGGGAAGCTGGGCTATTGTTACAGGACATGAGATATTTTAGGAATTAAACACTATTTACTAAATAAAAAGAATGAATAAGATTATTTACTAATTTATTAAGGCACTTTACTCGATTTAACTGCTTTCTGGAAGCTCTTGTACTCTGTTGCTGCTGTCCAGGTTTTTGTAGGAGGAATGACAGTCAGTGTGTATAAGGAGAAGCAGGCTCAGGAGATCCTTCTTCTTAAGGGGATTGATGGGCAGTGGACAGTTGTAACATGCTGTCAAGAAAGGAATCGTAGGTCTGCCTCGTTTCGATCGCCGCAGGTCAAGTATGCGAAAGAAAGTCTTGGCCATTGCATTAAACCGAAAGTTTTCCTATACCTAATCCATTTGATGTCAAGCCAGTTCTCTTTCTGCCCTCCGTGTCCGTTGTCCTTCGAGTCAAATGCTCCTGCACCAGTTTCGAAAATGAGAAGACGTCTTCTTGCCCCATTTCATTGACCTGGAATGGTTTTTTCCCCTTTAGGGTTCGAACGAACTGGAACCAGTCTCGGGGTACCATGATCGCTATTTCGGTTTTTTTAACCCTTTCAATACGAGCATGGTCTACGTCACATTCTAGGTGAGTGTGTCCAGGTAACAGACATTTCTGGTCCACACAATCTATGTGGGTGCTCTTACTGACATAAAAGGAAAACGTGGCAGACATGTTAATATTCCGATTTTGACCACCGCATGTGTCTGAGTAAGTCACAACATGGGTTACATTTTCGGGCAGAGTTTAAAGCTTTTTGAAAATGCATGAAGCAGTCTCTTCAGATCCTCTCTTTCCGATTGCTTCATGCCACATGTAGCAGCTAGTGGTACCTCCATCTGGGGTGCAGTCTCGGATACTTAGGATGTATGTTGAGAGAAGGCGTTTATAAAATGAAAGTTTGTGGTCAGAGAAGGGGTATAAGACTTGATGCAAATCAAACGCTAAAACCCTTATTTTCGGGTCTTCTTTTGCACTGTTTTTATCAACATCTTTCATTCTGTAGCTTAGATCTACTATTTCCTTGTGTTGATTACGACTGATGATCAACTGGCTGTTTTCTTTTGGATCATTACTTTAATTTTCATTATGTAAGAATCGCATGTCTTACATGTATCAACATGTGGCTGCTTAAATGAGTAACCAGTACCTCTTAAATACCTCTCTGAATAAGTCATAAGAAGCAGCATTTTCATGCTCACTTTTGTATTCATTGTACAACATCTTTGTGTTTAAGTGACTACTTACCGGCTGAAGACATTTCGAAGAGCCTAGAAGCCCTACTCTTGACGAAAATTTTAATAATAAATAGATAAAAAATCACATAAGCCAAATTGAAGTTGACAAGGCAGACGAACGAGAGACGCTACTCATGCGCAGAGCTCCAGTCACGCAGACTGATATCACCCGGAAATAGACAAATGAGAAGGTGCCACTAGCCGATATGTCAGACATATCGGAAATTTTCATCACTAGAGTGTTGCAGGAGGATGCCAGAGCCCGATATGTATACCATATTGGTTTCTGCCACCAAACAATTTCTTAGAAATTGACATATCGGAATATTATTTTTCATAATAAACTATTCTAGACAAATAAGAAACATACCGGGTTTTGCCATCACATTCTTCATCAAAATCTCTATAGGTTGATACAGAAAACAAAAAATCGAATTTTTCTGACATATCGGGTTCTGCCTTAGCACCACAGAAATACTCTAAGGTGGTACCAGAGAACAAACCCGGATCTGCAGCCAGCGACACTAACCACAAGTCCACGCAGCTAATCACAAGAAAACCCCTCCCAAATAATTGTTAAAGAAAAAACTGCTAAAAAAACGTAAGTGGTGCATAAGTGTTTTTAAACTTTATTTTATTATTCAGTTGTGCCACGGTTTTAATAACTTTGCATTCATACTAAAAAAAACTGCTCATTGATTATCATATTTAGATATCTGAATGCTTTCAAAAACATTAAGAACTTTTTTTACATTAAAAATTCTAATGAAATTTACCTTTAAAAGGTGGAGGTGCTCACTCAGAAAAGGAAAATTACATTCAAGTTTAAAATTAATACAGTAAAACCTTCATATAACGATATTTGTGGGCCCTAGGAGATTGTATTGTTATATTGAGGGGCTGTAGTTTACCATAGATTAGAATGATTGGATGCAGGAAACTGTGTAATCTACAGGGTAATTCGTGAAACTGGCATGCGAAGAAGTAGAACGCTAATTCTGTTCCTCAACTTACTGACTTGGACAGCTACCTGTACACTAAAAAAAATTACTATTCAGACTGGTTTAACATCACCGATCATGGCACTTTTGAGTCTAGCCATGTGTCAGAAATTTCAAACTTCGTAGATGGTGGGAAGAGACAAGAGAAAGACATAGCTAAGGCAAAACTAAAACAGTTGCTCCTTATGGTGTTGAAGTAACAACCAAACTCACAGTAAGTTTTTGCACACATAAGGGAGTTTCTAAAGGCATCCAGAAAACAATATTGGTGGCTGGGAAGGATACTGATCTGATACCAGTTACCATCCATAGGGCTAAGCTACTGGTTTGCAGTAACAATTCAACCTTCAAATATCGTTATAAAAGGGTGTTTCTAAAATAGTGAGTTACATTTTAACATTATTAAGATGGGAAATTCTCCGGGACCAAACGAAAATATTGTTATTGTTAAAACTTTCCGGGCTCAGCGAGACCTCGCCGAGGAAACTCCGAAGCAGAACTCACCGCTGATGATGCCTGCCGCAGTTGTGGGCGAAACGTCCGGAAAGCAATCCGATGGACCACGGCAACAGAGCCCAGAAAGTTTTAACAATATGGACACCGGCCGTGAAAGCCTACATCATGTTAGAAAATATTGTTATTTGCGGGTTTATCATTATGTCTATCTTTTTTATACAGAGGTTTCACTATAGGCCTATAATGATCGGGACTGCTCAGATACTGGTATTGTAACAACATGAAGAAAATAAAAAAGTCTGAAGATCCGTTCGCTATTTAGGAAGGAAGCATGTCTGTGAAAACAGGAAGCACCCTATATATATATATATAAATAAATTATCATGCTGGTAGTAAGATAAACCCATTTTAAAAGGGATGAAAATCTAAGTTATACGAGTTTTTTAATTTTAGTTTTAAAGACTCCATAATTACATTTGGCTAAAACTGGATGTAATACGATTTTAGAACTACACAGATGAGGATTGAATAGATTAGTTCAGTTGGGTAGTCCCCGGCCCTTTCACATCCAAGTAATACCTTAGTTTCCCCTAACTGACCACTACACTACGGCATACCCCTAATTATGGTATGTGTCTGTGTATTTGTTTGATTACAGTTAACCGATTAAAAATTCTTGTCGACCAACAAGGCAACAACACTAAATCAAAATATGAATTTCAAATTGTTGCACGGCCCCCATAAGAAGAGACTCACAACCCCCTGGTTTGGAACCCCTTATATAGGGTTAATATACTAAATGTGAGCTTTGGCAACATCCCAAACTTTTAAACTGAGACTCGCCAAATGGTGGCTCTGATTGCAAGAATAATAGGCCTAGTTTGTTTATGATTAGTTGGTTAGAAGTATGAACTACTCAATTCATGAAAACATACGAGAACATGATTAAGTTGTTTAGCACACCACATAGGAACAAAAACTGTTCATTATCGCTGAGATGAGTCACCATTGCTAATTAAGGAATCCTTGAACAACGGAGCACTGGGAAATAAACACTACAGCAGCAGCCACATCCAATACACATGTCGTCACTTCTCCTACAATGTGAATTAGAAGGTTCCAAGTTCAAATCTTGATTCAATTAATTTTTAATTCTAGTTTTTCTTGTGTAATGATAATCAGTATTAAGAAATAAAATGAAATCCTTCTCAGGCAGCAATAAAGAAAAATAATAATTTACTTGTATTTAAACAAACTCAAGAAATATTTCCCAGAGACAAACAAAACAAAAATGAAAATTAAATATTCAATATGGGGAGCGTAATCCCTCTAGAATCAACTGCACCACACATAAATATGCAGTCCTTCTAATGAACATGAACTTTTTTAAATTTATTATTATTATACTTCAGCTGTGTTTATACTCCTTTTAGCTAAGAGACCATATCAGGAGTTTGGGATCTGTGTCTATACAGTAGGGTAGGCCATGGAACTATTGATTCTAAATTGTTTCTATTGTCGGTGTATTTAATGAAGTAAATTTCAACTGATATTAATTTAAATGGATATGATACAGGATGAAATGGTGAGGATGATTCATGGTATGATAATAATAATAATAATAATAATAATAATTTTATTGCCATTAAGCATTACTGCAATAGACAAAGTCAGTAAGGTTAAAATAATATTACAGTAAATACAATAAAATATACATACAAAAGTTTCGGTCACTGACCTATATGACAAAAATAGAGGTAGATAATCATATTATTATGGCCATATGGCACACACGTCAACTTGAAAACTCGTATGTAAAAAATTCTTCTATACAGTAAAATGGATTTTTTATAAGGAAACTATAAAGCTTGTTTTTAAATTGCTTTGCTGGTAACCGAGTTATCTTTAGAGGGAGCTTGTTATACATTTTTATGCCTAATATCTCATAACTGTTCAATGACTTTGATAATCTATGAAACGGAATATTGATAAGTGTATTGTTCCTGGTGTTGTAACTGTGAATTTCTTGTCCAGTGTGATAGTTTGATAAATTGTTATTAACATATGATATAGCTTGTAAAATATAGATATTTATGACTGTCAAACATTGTAATTTAATAAACAGTGGTTTGCAGTGTTCTAATTTATGTTCATCCGAGATTATCCTGATAACTTTTTTCTGAAGTAACAATATTTGTTTAACGTGACTGCTGTTTCCCCATAATAAGATTCCGTATGTAATTATGCTTTGAAAAAAAGCAAAATATGCTGTTCTTACATAATTAATTGGTAAATGGCTCTTTAAGCTTTTCAACAAAAATACTACTCTGGAAAGTTTGGCCGAAATGTATGCAATGTGAGGTTCCCAGGATAATTTGTTATCTAAATAGATACCTAAGCACTTTACACTTCTGTCATAATTTACTGCAGGCAATTCTCTCAAACTAAAATACAGTTGTTTAGTTTTACTTTCATTCAACAGGAACCCATTTGATCTGAACCATATTGATGCTTCGGATAACACATTGTCCGTTAGATTTTGAAGAGGCTGAAATTCAGCACTGTTATTTAAAAATGTTGTGTCGTCTGCGTAAAGTATTGTTTGAGTGTTTATACAGGACGGTAAGTCGTTCATCATTAATATAAATAACAAAGGCCCCAACACAGACCCCTGGGGCACTCCACTCTTAACAGTTACTACATTTGACTTTTCAGAACCTATACAAACAATTTGTTTTCTGTTATCCAGAAAAGACTTGAAAAGTTTTACACTTTGTTCACTCAGGCCATAATAATATAACTTATCTAACAGTATCCTATGATCAACACAATCAAAGGCTTTGCTCAGATCACAAAAGGTGGCCTGAGCAAAGCCCCCGAGTTCGAAAATATGAAGAACATTTCTGACCAACAATTCCATAGCGTCAATTGTTGATCTGCATTTCCTAAATCCGTATTGTTGGTTACAAATTATATTAAAATGTTCAAGATAAAAGCACAATTGAGAATATATAACCGTTTCTAAAACTTTTGAAAAGACAGGGGTTATAGATATAGGTCTGTAGCTGGCGGGATGATTTTTCTCTCCCTTTTTATAAATTGGAATTACCCTAGAAATTTTAAGTACGTCTGGAAAAATTCCTTCTATTAAGCACTTATTTATGCAATATGTTAACGGCTCAACTACACAAACAATAACTTTTTTTAACAGATTACAAGAGAAATCGAAAACATCAACACTATCCGAGCGTTTAAACTTATTGACAATACTTAAAATTTCATTAGCAGTCACTTCCCTAAATAGAAAATTTCCAGCTTTAGGTCTACTAATGTTGCTTAACAAATGTGTAGCAGTTTCCACAGGTCTACATATATTTTTTGAAATGTCATCAACTGATTGAATGCAAAAATTATTAAATTCATTGGGGGATACTCCAACAACGTTTTTTATACCAGGTTTTGTGACAGAACCAATTATCCTCCATGCTGCCTTGCATTTATTATTTGCAGTTTCAATCTGTCTAATGTTATGCTGTTTTTTTGCTTCATTAATTGCTAGCTGGTAATTCTTCCTGAAGTTTACATAGACTAATCTACTTATATCCGACTTGTGTGACCTATAAATATCAGAATACAGCATCACTTTGTTCCTCATTTTTGCCAAGTTAGATGTGTACCATTCTTTATTATCCATTTTAGCCTTATTTTTTGGTCGCATAAAATTTACATTACATGTTTTTTTTGGTATGTACTTTTCAAAATGCATTAAGAACACATCTACAAAACGTTTAAAAGTAGTGTCTGCAGGGCATTGTATATTGTTATTATAAAAATCCTGCCATCTAACCTCAGAAAGGGCATCTTTAAAATTACAAATTTTGTTTTCGTTTATTGGCCTTGTAACCATAACCTTGTTTTCTAAATAATTGATACCATTTAACGTAATATTATTCACTGTAATACATACAGAGTCATGATCAGAGTAAGGGAAATGAACAACATTAGAAAACACATATGATCTATTGATATTAGTAAAAATGTTGTCCAGGCACGCTTGCCCTCTAGTCGGCTTAGAGTTAATATAATTAAAATTGAATTGTCTAAGAATATTAATAAAATTCCTTGTGGTGCTTTGATTTTCCTTTGTAACATCGAAATGTGAATTAAAATCCCCCCCAACAACAACATTAAATTTTTTCCACGTAGGCCTGTTCAAAAAAGTCAACAGTTCTTCTAACTTTTCAAGAAAGTTTACAACATTTCCATTAGGTGATCTATATACAACTATAACAATTAGCTTCATGTTTTTGAGACACAATCCTGTGACCTCAAAATCCAGCTCTGAACAGAAATATTCTATGTCTAACTTGCAACAATTTAAAGATAGTGATTGTTTAACATATACTGACACGCCGCCGTGGATATGGTGTTTTCTACAAAAGCTGTTTATTAATTGAAAGTCTTCAAGTTTTTTGAAGCTAATCTCATCCTTACTTTTCCAATGTTCATTTAAACAAAGAACGTCAAACCTGTTCATATTTGAAAATTCATTTAAAATGTTGCATTTCCCTTCTAAACCTTGAACATTGAGATAGCCAATTTTTAACTCAGCAGTGTCTAGTCCCAAGCCTGGCTTCTGTTCTACTATAGGCCTAGGGCTTACTCTAAAAAACTAACTCCCCTGAATCCAAGAGGTATAGGTTTAGGATTATTCATAAGTCTGTCTTTTATAATTTTGGTTATTATACTACACAACGTATCTTTGCCAATATTACTAAAGTGTTGGCCATGTCTTGTGTGCATACTGCGATTACATTTATTAACTTTAATAGTACTTACATTCCTAAAATGTTTACAGATGTCCCTATATCGTTCGTTTGATTTTTCTACCTCCTTATTTACACATGACCATATTGGAAGTTCGTGTCTATGAGGAATATTCACCACTACGACATTTGTATGTGTAAGAGATGATAAAGTCCTCTTTAGTCCCTTTACTGCATCCCGCGTGTTGTTTTTGGACACATCATTAGCACCAGCAATCAGTACTACCATATCATCAGAGGAAAAATCCGCCGTATCTCTTTGAACCGAAGAAGCCACTTCTCGAAAACACGCACTCGGTTTCACAAAACCGTTGATTTCAAACCTCTTGAGATTTTTTTCATTGCTCAGCCGGGATGATAGTCCTCTACCATAACTGTCCGTATACAGAGATATTTTTGGTTTTTTTACCTTTGAACTTTTCTGGGTTGTGATACCCGCCTGTGTAGGCCTAGAGTTGATTGTGGATAAGGCAGGCTCAGCGTCATTTACACTACCATTTTGTATGAGGAGAGGTTCAAATCTATTCCTAAGTGGAGGGAAAGATTTATCGTAATTTATCTGTTCTATGTTTGAACGTGAACGCCCTCGTTTATATTGCACTGTTTCCCACACTCTTGATTGACTCAACTCGTCTCTTAGGTTAGATTCGCTCCAACTCACCCCTACATTGTGTTGAAGATTATCGTCCGATTTTTGTGTGTCGGTTCTTGATGTCTGAGTATTGGTAGTAAGATTTCTATTAATCACAAGGTTTCCTGCTTCTTCGTGTGATCTTTCTTCAATAATGTCTTGTAGAGCTTCATGTGATTCCGAATTCCGAATTTGCCTTTACGACTGGGGATACCATGAAAAAACCCATGACAAATTGGCCAGCCCCAGGATTTGAACCTGGGACCTCCCGAATGTGAGTCCAAGACGTTACCATCTCAGCCAACTCGCTCGGTAACACGAACTTGAATCCCACACAAGAGGGAAGGCTATATATAGCTGCAGTGTTAATTATTATTTGTATTATTCCTCATGGCAATGTTACTGAACTGTTTCGACTTGTGCACATTAATTATACCGGCAGAAAGAATAAAAAATGTACATAAAAAGGGAGACATATGTGAATATGTGGTTTTGTCCACACTGTGCAAGGCTTCACAACTCCAGTCATTTACAAACTAGAGAGTTGTTGAAGTATGTTAAGCCTTTAGTAAGTCATCACCTTACAACGAATGCGAATGCAACAAGTTTGAATCCCTTCTGCATGTGCTTGGCTTTTGCCAAAAAGGGAAGCTTTCAAGAAATAATCATCTCAGAAAGAAAATTGTGACTGTATCAGACAAAAGAACCAATTTGAAGAAGTAACCTTTATGTCCAGGTTGTCATTATAATAGAAATTCCGACAATGGCACTGTTCTGGATCCGACGATAGATTGGAGTGTGGCTGTTGAGTATGAGGTGCAATAAAAAGAAGTGTTTAAAAATATATTACAAGTCAGTGGATAAAAGTTAAAATCACCACACAACGTTTCAACTCTCCCCTGGAGAGTATGAGGTGAACCACAAATATCACATTAAAACGTGGGAAGTACAAATATAACCTTTGCGACGATTGAAGCTGCCTACAAGATGTGTTTTAAAAGATTCTCTCAAAGCAGTTTTACATATAATATGTGAAAAATAAAGGCACCTTATCCCAACACCGATTGATTTTGTCCTGACACTAGATTTTGTAATACTGAATGGGTCTTATCTTCTTACCTGAGAAGTGACCATACATCAGTTATAATTTTAAAATGTTTTAAAAAATAATAAAAGATAAAATGCGTGGTCCTACTTTCCACTAAAATCTCAATAACATAAAAGTGATGAACACTTGATAAAAACACTTAGTTATGATAGTGGTTAAAAGATCGGTTAAAAACAATAAAAAACATATAACACAAGACGTTTCAGCCCGCCCTCCAGGCCTTCCTCAGTCAGACACTGAGTCTGACTGAGGAAGGCCTGGAGGACGGGCTGAAACGTCTTGTGTTATGTGTTTTTTATTGTTTTTAACCGATCTTTTAACCACTATCATAACTAAGTGTTTTTATCAAGTGTTCATCACTTTTATGTTATTATGTTTTTAAAAATATGTTTGTGTGAACAACTCATTTAAAGAATATATTTATTGCATGTACAATATTTACAGTGAGTACACAGTACAATTGTAATCTATGTCGCATAGATGATACCGATCCGTCTTTTCTCGGTTTTCTCTTGGATATTTTGTGTTTATGAGAAACCAAAGAGCTATCGATTCAATGGTTGGCAGTAGTTACGTAATTATGTGATAAAAACCACAAACCTCTCTGGGCAGGGTGTGAGGTAGATAACATTTCCTTGTTCATGCTTACTATGTGACTTAGCAATACCCAATAATCATTTACAGACATGTATAAAAACTATGTTCATGCAGAATTTCAGCTCTCAGCCATTTCATAAAATATGGGAATTTTTCCCTCAAAGAGAGAAGTTATAAAATTACTGTAACTGGGTGGTAAAAATAAGTTTAATACCTCACATTCTCTGTATTTGAAGTTGTTTCATGTGTAAAATCTGCCGATTTACTTATTTATTGCATGAGTTACTTTTTTTTTGCCATTTTTAGCACGATTTTAACACACTTTAATACCAAGTAGTCAAGAGTAATCAGCTATGTCCATTTTCATTTGAGAAAATATATATCTTAACGTACAATTTGATATAAGATTAACTTCAAAAATGATGTGTGGATAATTACTATGTAAAATTACAAGCAAGGGAATTTTTGTCCCACCCGTAATGGTAATAGTTTTAATGATTTATGTATAGCGTAGAGCTTTATCACTGGTACTCACTACTAAATTGCGGTATTTTGTTACCTGTTGGAGCGCTTTCAACCGCATGGAGCGGCCATCTTCAGCAACTGACTTCCGTGGTGTTGTTGTTGTTGGGAAGACATTTCTGGATAACTGTATCGTACAGCGCGTGCGATTTGAATTGTAACTGTTCGTTTAGGATGTTGGTGTTGTCTTGTGTGGTGTGTCTGTATATTTCATAATACCGCAATTTAGTAGTGAGTACCAGTGATAAAGCTCTACGCTATACATAAATCATTAAGATTACCGCTACAGAATGGACAAAACTGAAGAATGTAATAGTTTTGTTAAATTATTATTGATGAGTTAAATAAATGTTCTGACAGTCTGGAAATACTTTATAATTTGTATTTAATCCCTCATACCTTCATTAATAACAGCACTAAGACCCTAACAGTAATAGCAGAACAGCAAATGAACTGTTTTTGTGCACCATTAAAATCATTGTCCAAATAAGTCCAACCCGTAATAGATTTTGAAAAACAAATTTAAAATATTTAAAATAAATTTTAAGTAATGCTTTGCATGTAGTGTGGAGGAGAAGGCATTGTAGATTTTACAGAATCTGAAGAACCAGTTCTAGTTTATTATTTATGATATCGTCCCCACAGAATGAAAACCATGTATCTCATAAAACATATACGTGGCTTTGTCACTTAACAACGCTTCCTAGCAATACACTAGGTTACTTTTTTCCTCTCTAGAGGGCAGCACACATTATTGTAACATTGGCTGACAAATAATTGAGATACGTGTTTTTCTATCTAATAATAAATTAAAAATACTCTTGCTTCTGTTTTGAGATACGAGGTTTTCATTCTTAAGGGGACGGTATGTAATAAACAAAAATAGTTTTTATGATTTGTTAGAATGTCCCACCCGTAATTATGAAATAGCTGCTCTATCAGTTTAGTTTTTGCAACAAATCAAAACAAACAGAGATGAACTAATAGAGTTTTATATAAGTATACAATAGATTTATTGGGGCAGCTATCCCTTGTGGATTTTCTGTTACTTTTTGCAAACTGGAAGAATAAGATATATACAATGCCAATTTACACAATTTGCTAAGTTATATGAAAACAAATTAAGAATGGAAAAAACAGATAAAACTAAGACGACAGAAAGTCTACAATATTTACATTGAATCTCATGTCGAAACAGGTAAAAACTACAACCACAATTAAACAGACTTGATTTCCAAGGCAGTAACTTATCGACAAAGTAAAGCCGTAACCACACACACACATTAGGCTTTTGTTTTTATGACACCAAAGTTGCCACATATTCCAGATCTACGATAATCTGTCCTACCCATTAACAAGGAACAGAAGAACATCGTGCATGAAGTTTCCAACAGGAATTGGTTTTTAAGAATGATCTATTCGTTTGTTCATCGAGTCGATGTGGCCCCACCAAACAGTCACCAATAATGCCGCCTGGAAGTGTAGACAAGGAAACCCACGTTCATGCAACATAATTTCACCCTCTATATGCAAGGAATGTTACACCCTGTAGGTATGTGATGTGTCCAGTTTTATTACATAAGATGCTTATGCTAAGAGCCAAATATACGTCGAATACAAAAATACTAGGTATCTGTGTCTAAACAAGAATCCTATCTGAATTAAAATTTTATTATTTGTTTTTCAGTTAAATCGACGACTGAAGCAATTTTCTGAAAATGTCGCAAAGTAGCTACCTGTACAAGGACATCAATCTTTTACTTCAAATATGTTTATTTAAAAATCTTTGAAGGGTAGTTTAAGGTAGGCAGCCACCCACTGTGTTACGGTACGTCTTGTCAAGACTTAATGTGTGACAAGAAAAGTGGTATTATACTAGAGGATTCCCATGTTCCCCATGAATTGACAATTCTCTACCAACTGAGTGGAAGCCCGGTCACAAAAATCACTAATTAGTGTGCCTCACAGTACTGCATATGACATAACTTGTCTGTCAGGGAGGTAAGCCATTAAGGGCAATCAGTCTTAAGAGAGAGGTTCCATCTGGCGCTGTGAAGTGAACTCCGGCTTAGCTCAGTTGGTAGAGCAGTGGAATGGATAGCCAAAGGTCCTGGGTTCAAATCCCAGTGTCAGAGGGATTTTTCTCCTATAATATTATCATGTAATGTCCAACAGAGACAATAATCTGTGGTAGCTACCTGTACAAGGACTTAAATCTTTTATTTCAAATATGTTTAGTACAAAATCTTTGAAGGGTAGTTATAAGCTAGCTTGACTTGTAATGCAGCCACCCACTGTGTTACAGTATGTCTTGTCATGATAATTATTTCAAGACAAGACAAGTGGTATTATGTTAGAGAATTCCCACGTTCCCCGTGACCTAGAGATAGTAAAGTCCTTCTCTTTATGCAGGCCTGTACACAACATAGGCAGGTGACAGGATTGGGGCATGTGACCACAGCCGTTAATCATGGTTTCCGCGACTTCTTAATGAAGGAGCTCTTCAGTTTGAATCTCGAGGATGAGTGCAGCAGACCTCTCTACCTTAGACCTGAAGAGGTACCAGCGGATCCATAGCCAGCAACGCAGGCGGTCTCGAATATATTAAGCGTAGAAGAGGTCATGTGAGTGTTTCACGTCAGCATTATAGTTGTCATGGTGACAGGACATAAGTCACATCTTGTACTCTACCAACAGCATCAGTATGCTGTCACTATAGCAGTTATAATAATAATAATAATAATAATAATTTTTGAAGTAAAACTTCTTTAGTGGCGGTAGAGGGTAAATCTGGAAAATCAGTCACACTAAAACCGTCACGAAATCAGTCACAGTCTTACTTGTTTCGGTGCGGACTGCACAGAAAACAATCAACTCAATGATTAGGAGTACTCAAAGGAAATTTTTCAGACCTTACTTCCTCAATGGCAATAGACAATTCCTAAGCAATCTAAAGGTATATTATCTATTTTATGGAACCCGGAGGTTCATTACCACGCAAATCCAAAATTAAAAAATACAAATTTCTAAAATTAAAAAAAAACAAAATAAAAAATCATAACATCCAAAAATTAATAAATAATAAAATAAAAAATTTAAAAGTAAAAAAATAAACAATTCAAAGATCGAAAATTTAAAAAATTCAAAATTCAAAGATCCAAAATTAAAAAGTCCAAAATTCAAAATTAAAAAAGTCCAAAAACCCAATATTAAAAAGTCCAATAATGCAAAATTGAAAAAAATCCAATAACAAAAAATTGAAAAAATAAAACAAATAAAATAAAGTTTTACTTCTGTCGCGTGGCGTTCCACGCACTCTTTTTTTTTTAATGGTTTCTTGGGTTATCGAGCTTTCAGGTTCAGTCCTGTGCAGTTACAGGAATTTCTTGCACGAGAGAGAAATCGGTAAGTAAGAGCAATGACTACAGGCAAGACGAACACCAACACACTGTACAGGGAGAGGAGAAAGATAGAACAAAATGGAGGCAAATTGTTCATATACAAGATGACAGAAAAAGGCATCAAAGTGTACATCAACACACCTTTTTGAAAAGAAGAATGCTGAAAATTAAAATATCTTAGGTACGTCAAAGTGCAGCAGAAAGAGAATTTGTAAATGAAATGTTCAAAGCTACAAGAGAATAAGAAAATTTTAATTATAGAGTGTTCTGGACCAGAAGGTGGTTCTGGTTTAAGTGGTCAAATTGTTCACGGTCAACTTTCACCGGTAGCCATTGCCAAGGGCGCCCATACCCGGGGGCAGGGGGGGGCCGCGGCCCCCCCCTAGCTCTCAGGGAAAGGAAAAAATTCTATATTAATAATTATAGTCTGTTTTTTTTCTTTTAAGACAATTATTTGAAAGTCAGTAGAGACATAAGTTTGCAGAAGTTTTACCATATTGACACCATGGAAGCAGAATCCACACTGGATTAGAAAAGGGGATCCTGGGGTTTTGGACCCCCAAAAATCAAAACCTAAAATTCTATTTTTGTATTTAAAAAAATTAATAAATTAAACAATTTTTGTGGGTGTGTCAAATATGATATAGCAGTTATTTTGTTTCCATAACATAATGAGTAGGCCTGTTATTTCCATTGTTCCTTGTGTTATTTAACTTTTCTTATAAATAGTAATGACAATGAGTATTATAACTTAGGTTTGTTTAAGTTCGCATGTCTTAGAGTATGGTAAACAAATTTCCTAACTAGTTTTTCAGAGCTAAAATAGCGTAAAATGTTATTTTAATTAGTTCAATATTTAAAAATTTTCCGGGGGCGGACCCCCGACTTAGGTAATAATTTCTTGTTTACGTTGGTATGTCTTAGAGTATGGTAAATAAATTTCCTAACTAGCTTTCAGGGCTAAAATAGCATAAAATGTGATTTTCATTAGTTCAGTATTTAAAAATCTTCCGGGGGTAAACCCCTGACTTAGGTAACAATTTCTCGTTTAAGTTGGTATATCTTAGAGTATGGTAAACAAATTTCCTACCTAGTTTTTCAGAGCTAAAATAGAGTGAAATGTGATTTTCATTAGTTCAGTATTTACAAATTTTCCAGGGGTAACCCCCGACTTAGGTAACAATTTCTTGTTTAAGTTGGCATATCTTAAAGTATGGTAAACAAATTTAATAACTTGTTTTTCAGAGCTAAAATAGCGTAAAATGTGATTTCAACTAGTTCATTATTTAAAAATTTTCCAAGGGTGGACCCCCGACTTAGGTAACGATTTCTTGTTTACATTGGCACATAAACAAATTCCCTAACTAGTTTTCCAGTGCTAAAATAGCGTAAAAAGTGATTTTAATTAGTTGAATATTTTAAAATTTTCTGGGGATGGACCCACGACCCCCTTGCTTGGGGGGTATTCCAAATCCCCTGCCACTTCCAATCCTCCCCGAAATTATTTTCTGGCTACTTCATTGTTGCACTTACATTATTATATTATTAATGTAATGTTACAAACTAACCCAAGAAGTTAAAGGGACAAAAAATAAATTAACTAAAAATTTGGCCCCCCCCTAGAAAATATCATATGGGCGCCCTTGGCCATTGCCAATGTAGAAGGCTGTGACCGGAAACTTGTGATGGCCATTGTTCCCATCTTAACCTTTTTCACTGCTAACATATTATTCACTTTGCTGCTGAATTAATTTTCAAATTTCTTTGGTAATCATAAATGGACAAACAATTGCAAATAATGCCAGTTCCCTCCAAAATAACAGCACAGACGTATTTCTTGAAGTTCAGACTGATTTACATAACCCTGGGGTAGCCTCCATATCATCGCAATACAGATGTGTTACCAGTATAATGAATAAGAATGGATGGTGCTGAAATATTTAGCTACAGATGGCAGCACAGGAAAGAGAACAGGGAACTGGTGGTGTCAGAATGTAAACAGATGACATTATTTGCTGACTCACTCTGAATTTCTTTCGTCTAAGGGCATACAAAGTGATGCCAACACTGATGCATGCTGACACATATGTAGGCTACAGTTGTACCAGTAAAAAGGTTAATGCTCCATCTGTTGTTATTAAAATATTCCTCGGCAAGAAAATATTGTCACTTTTTATTGTTTAAATAGGTCTTAAATACTTTTAAAATAACTTTATTGAAACAAATCAATAGTACATGTAGGTGACTTTTGCGCTCCTGCTTGGCGATCATCTATAAAGCGTGTCGCATATCACGTCATACGTTGTAAGGGAGGCATCTACCTGTACAAAGAGGCTCAGGGGGTCTATACATTCAGAAGGAGAATCTACGTAACATGCACTGTGACTACACTAGAGGGTACACGTATTCCTACCTCTCGCTTCAAGCTCGTCGACGTTGATCCTTCTCACCTTCATTTCCTCTAAATCATTATCCTAAAACCAAAATGATTTCATGTTGTATTGCATAACACTGGCAAAGAAAGGGGCCAGTTGCATTTACCAAGTTGGAGGAATCAGTTTATTAGCAAATACTTCAGACAACATCTAAGTCCCATAGCAAGCTTTGTTAGCCTCATACTTCATCATGTTATTGAAATAGCACGTGTCCACATACTTGAGTTAACTTTGTGTATTGCCTGTTTAACTCTCGATCACACAATATCTGACAACAACGATGCAACATGATTTCAGATATATTCTTGGGGGAGCTGCTGACTTAGGTTCGATTCCTGGTCTAGTAGTGATGCCCCTTCTTCCTCATCCCACGAGAGGCGTTATCAACCTTGCCAGAGTTTTTCCAAGTCTGGCAGAACTCAACCAAATCGAAAGAGTGGTATATGAAAGATATATTATTTCTCCCACTGTTTAAGCATGGGCAATACATCTTTCTCACTTCTCATTCGAATAAAGAACAAGAGGCCGTATTGCAAAGAGTTGTTTCAACCTGTACGCCTGAGTTTGTTTGAACAATGACTGTCTTATAACTACCCTTCATTTTTAGCTGTAAGTATAGGCACCATTACAAAGCTGTGTTTCTATACAAGTTTTCATTGTATGCATACAGTGTGAACGCGTTCTTGTGAAACTTCTGTTACCAAAAACAACTGAATTGATTAAGAATCATCTGAAAAGCTGGTTGTGGTCTCTATTAAATATTATTATTATTATTATTATTATTATTAAGGCAGGAATATTTAGAACAGCTCGACAAGGCGAGAGCCAGTTCTGCTACTAACGTCCTTGCCGTTACAAGCCACGAAAAACAAGAGAGGAATGATTGTTGCAGTGTTGATGTCACATAGGCACTACATGTGATTCCTTTGTTGATTCCTTGTAAAAATGATCCTCAAAGGATTTGAGACTAAAGGCTTTGCACACGCCACTTTTTGTGATCTGACTCTGTCGACCATGCATCTCTGCTTTATGAATTACATTTTTATGGTGTTGGAAATGCTGATCACTATCAGGTAGCGTCTGTTTGTAAAGACAAATCCAGAAGAGCTCAAGCAAAGGTTGGAGTACGGCAGGGGTCGGTGCTTGGTCCTTTTCTTTTCCTTGTTATGATAAATCTTCTACCATCTTATGTACTTTATGCTCATGACACAACTTTTCTTAACACTAGTAATGAGATTAATGATTTTAATTAAATGTTAAAAGTATAATATTTTAAGCATCTCTCTGTTTTGGGGTAAATGGATTTCTATTGAATGAAAGCAAAACTCAGCAACTACATTGTGCACTAAACATCACTATTCAACGTCTGAAAACTCAAATTCTTGGGGGTTTATTTAGATCATAAATTATCATGGGAACCCCACATAAAATACATACAGTCCTGGTAAGTAGTAATCAGTGGTGAGAAATCAAAACCTAAAATTCTATTTAAGTTAAGTTATTTTAGCTTCACTTTGTTAAACTTAAATAGCCTATTTAATTATTGTATTTAATAATAAAATACTGAACTTATATTTGGGGTCTTAATTATAGGTCGTTATAACGAAATATGTGAAAAAATTTTACTTCTTTACTTTCCACTTGCTTTATATTTTTTAATTATGTCTGTGGACCATAGGTTGAGAAGCGCTGCTCTAGAGCATATAGTAAACAAATTTGCTATCTAGTTTTTCAATGCTAAAATACTATAAAATGTGATTTTCATTAGTTTAGTTTTCAAAAATTTTACAGGGTGAACCTCCATACCTATCTTGGGGGTACTCCATACCCCTCAAAACCCCCGGCACTTTCGACCCTCCCCAAAATTATTTTCTGGCTTCGCCATTATCTTAGATGCTCTTATTTTTCATTCTTCCACAACATAATTTCCTATGGTATAGTAACATCAAATATTTTCTATTACTTGAAAAGAAAGCTCTCACGTTCATCACAGAGAACGTCCTGGAGACCAGATTATGTCAAGTCAAATTGAATTCACCAGAACTAATACTCAGGAATAATGCCCATAGTTACAACACCCATTCCTAAGATTGTCTACAACAGCGTTTCTCAACCTATGGTCTGCAGACATAATTTAAAAATATCATAACGCAAGTGGAAATTAAAGAAGTAAACTTTTTCACATATTTCGTTATAATAATCTATACTTAATACCCCAAATATTAAGAATATAGGCCTTCTTTTAAAAATGGGATGTAAAATTAGGGGTCCATAAAGTTTTTTAGACATTTTAGAGGTCCTCGGGTTCAAAAAGGTTGAGAAACGCTGGTCTAAAACAATGCTTAGCTGTTTTCAAATCTAAGTTATATGACTGATTAGTTTTACATCTATTTTATACTATTGATTTTTTTAAATAAATAAGTTAAGTGTTGTAATTTAAAGGCTTATTGTGCTGCAAATTGTACACAATTTAGTATATTTAGTAAGAATAGAACAATGTAAGCAAATAGGATGCTAATGATTCCACATTTTTATTCGCTAAATAGTCACAAACACAATTCGAAGTCGAGATTTTTCAAAATAAATTCAAGAGGAAGAGAACTTCCATGACACTGAAGTGTTCCCCTTTAAAGGTTCACAACCTCCCCATCCCCCCGGAATTACTGCATGCTAGTTTAGTGGTGAAAGGAAAGAGTAAATCTTGGCCGATAATATACTCTGAATTCTCGAGTGTAGATAACCATAAAGTTAAAACACTCGTGGGCTATATGACGCATGATTCATGGGATATGCCTATGCAGTGACATAACGACGGGCGCCGATCAATATTATACAACCCTTAACAGCTACGCATTTCCGCACACAGCTTCACTCCTTCACAATAACAATAATCATTACATTACATTACATTACATTATAGTCCGCAATGATGTTATTGTTGTCCAGATTAAATTAAATGTCATAGCCTACAATATATAAAATGTTATCACAGACAACAATAAACGACGCCTTCTGATGCCCGGAACATACAAATATAGCACAATAATGAAAGATAGGACATTTCATTTCAGATTTACCCCATAAATGATTATTAAAAGCACCGCTATGGATTCTATCTCATGGAACGTCTATAAATAGGCTTACCGGCAGCTTCTTCATCCAGCCAAGTCATGCACCCGCATAATTATTATTCATGTCCCACTGTTTTAAAGACAACAACAGTCGTACTGACCTGCTAACAGCTGAGCTGAGAAAATATAGCCCTAGGCCAGTGCCTACTGACAGGAAGATAGGCAAAAGCCTCCACCGAGAAGACAAGAGAGAAGAAAAACCTGCGCCATCTTCTGCTGTTCGCACTGCCTTCCCTTCTCCCCCTGCCCCGCGCTCTGCGCATGCTCTGGTTTCAAGTCTTGTATTGCGGAAGGTTAGGACGAATTATATTGATGCAATAAATCAATGTTTAACTATTATTCCGTTTTTATAGCAGGTAACCCAAGTGAGCAGAAGTAAGCAACAAGCATTGGAGATCAGCAAAGACACTGTTTATTTTAACTTTCTCGCATATTCATAGTTTAAAGGAAGTATAATGAAAAAAATAGAAATAATAGCAGCCATAAAAATGATAGGAGAAAATAGCAGTCTAGGCTTAAATACAGATTGCTATATTTTCTTCAACAAATCTGAATTTTAAAAATGAAATGTATTAAAATATTTCACCAGGTAGATGCATAAAATATCTCATAAAAATAGCAATAATTAAAGTGACCTTACCTCATGTATCATTATTGCGTTTAATTTCCTCTGTATTGTACGATTTATTTTCTAGACCAACGAAATCTGAACAGATAGCCTGAATAATTATTATTCACAAAAATACTATACAGGAAAAACCTGATTTTATCATAGTTTGATGAGTTGATGAGTTTATCGATAGATTCGCGACTGCGCAGCAAGAGCGAATTTATCTGATGAAGCCAACTCGAGTTGGATTTACTAAGACTATTCCATGATTAAATATGTAATTCATTATACAAATAATAATTATGGTCGTGCTTTGTTGTATAAAAACACAACTAACAGCTGCAAGATCACGGCTTACTATGAATCAACCATCCATGAATCGGTTCGAGTTACCATGTTGTTACCAGTGCTACCAATGGTGCATATAAGACATAGTTAACTTAATTCAGATAAGCTAACAGCAGAACAGAATAAAAGTGCACCGAACTGACTTGCACCGAATCGAAATTGCGTTTTTAATCAGTGTACATTTCTATTATTTCAATTACCAAACAAGTTATGTTGTTTAAATAATCCGTTTTCGTGATGTTTAATGGCAACATGTGACGTATTAATCACTGCACATTGATGCTTTCGTGTCCAGTAACGCACAGACCATTTTACCCGAAAAATTTCATCCTCGCGGTTCAAGATAAACGGCCATGATTGTTCTATATCCGAGGAATTGCTAAACGTTATTGGTCAATATCAAACACCCACAAACACAAGTATGAGTGGAATAGTCTGTTTAATCCTGGACTCGTTTATGTATTTTGAATAGTACATGGGTCATTCTAAAAAAAATATTTAAAAAATATAAAAATAAATAAATAAATTGCCGTTTCGGTGTCTCAGCCCTGAAAAAGACACTTCTAGTTGAGATATCAAGCAATTTGTTTTTTCAGATTTCGCCTCAAACCCAACAGACTTTCTGCGCCACCCTAAATAATTTCTATGTATACATCGTGGAAAGTAACGTTCATGTTTATGTAAAAAAACGTAGGAAAAAGTAAGGAGTGTGACTGTCACAGCCCATATTCTACATCCAACATTTTGACTTCTTGGCATGAAAAGGCCCAAAATGAATGTTAGCTCAACATCCAAATGAAACGGTTTAGAGGGTGTTTCAAAATTGAAAAGAATCCGAGCCAGGAAGTTCATTTGAATCTTTGTCACAGGAAACCGTGATAAGGAGTGTTACCCGGTCTAGTGCTCCCCAAAGAAGAATTAAGGGGCACGGAGGAGGGTGATGTAGAGGGGATGAAATATTGCATCATCTTTTTCCCCTACGATCAATTTCCGACCAGACATCGAGGAGGGAGGACACTAAGAAAAGTGAAAATAAGATTGAGGAAAATTGCTTTGGGTAACACTCTTTACGTGACACGTCTTTTGTAAAATATTTTCATTCGTCTCCAGCATTTCAAGACAAAGGTATTGGTACCTTACAACAGCTCAGTCCATTTCTATTTAATAAAACATGTTGAAATAGGACATGAACAATGGTAACACTCATTACAATTCAATATGTTCTACCAACTTCAAAAACTCATATACAGTCACAAAACGAGAAAACTCATGATTTCTATGCGGTTTAATAAACTACAACAGTGGAAAACCAGTCGTTCAGAAAGACCGAAGTTGAATGTTCAATCTGGGGATCCTGTCGAAGAGGCAAAACGGCAATTTGTTTGAGAATTACCCATGTCCTAAAACCTCAATAATGCCAACCCTAACAAGTGTATGTGAGAAAGTTTGTGCACCGTTTATTTTTACTCTGACGTACAAATTATGGGATTCTACATTTATAAAATGGAAATAAGATCCTGTTTAAGCCGCACATGGGTACTAATTTAGTTACATTTATTTTCCTATAGAGGGTAGAGGTACACTAGATATAGGAAACAAAGGTATTACTTGGACGCGAAAGGGCTTTGAGTTTTCAAGCCTATGACACAGAACAAAAACGATTCATGTTCAATATGATTACAAATAGTAGGCGGTATTATTTGTCTCTCTTTATCCTAGTCCTTCCCTTTAGGGTCAATCCATTAGAAATGAACTAAATTGAATAAAGTTTTTTGCTCAACATTTTTTATTTTCTTAATTTCTTTTACCAGTTACTCCCCAATATTAGGTGAGTTAAAAACTAGAGTAAAACATTTTTTAGGCTCATACTTTTTTCTTGGCGGCCATTTTAAGTTTTCTTTGTAACAGTTTTTCGGCCGGAAACTTGTTTTGCACAAATGTATGTATCTCTGTTAATTTTATATATAACAAGACAAAATAAACACCAAAATTATCAGAATTAAATGCTCTACATTTTTGTTTTAACACAATATTACCTAAGTAGTGAGGAAAGTGAAGAACAAAAATCAAAACTACAAATTGAAAATTGACTTAAAACGGGAGTTTTGGTGCCGCAAAATTATTAGAAGGAAGAAAGACTAGCCCTTAATTTTTTTTCTGGTGTAGATCTACTACAGGACTACTCGCTGTAGAAGTTTAAAGCTTGAGAACTTTGCGGTTTCTTTTATACAATTTTTCAAAAATGCCCAACACCGTATTTTGGCAATATTTGAAGTAGAATATCTCAAAAGGGACTGAGTGAAAAATTATGAAATTTATACAGATAACACCTCTTTATGACATAAAGATGTAATAAAAATTTGGTGACTGAGACTCAACTGGTTCCCGAGTTACAGTGCAGTGTATCTCAATAAGAAAATTTAATCTCCACACATATAAGTGGCTTTGTCCTGACAGAGAATCAACGTAGAACTTAAACTATAATAGGGAGAGACTTGGAATTTTGACAGTACTGTACCTTCCTTTCATAATGTAAGTGCTCACTAAGAAAATATTTTGGAAAATTTTGATTTTAAATGTGGAAAATCAAATGTTTTCGAGGATACTTAATACCTTTTTACACAGAATTATCAAATCCAAATCACATTCCATGTGCAGTTCTTATGACAACAGTGTATTGTTGGCAGTGGTCACAGGTTGCTTTGGAAGTAAATGATACGGGATTTTGACAAATTAGAGAAGCTATCAATATAATTCATGCTATAAATAAACATTGAAGAATGAAATGCACGAAAATAATGCAGTCACATAACTTTCTCTACCCTGGACATATAGAAAATCTTACGAGGTATGGTGATATGTATATTACATCGCAGGTTTTTGGGGAGGGAAGTAGCCTATGAAAGTGATATTGAATTACTTTTTAATTTCATCCCTGAAACGGTTGTACGATAACATGAAAGTGAGAAATAAAATACGCCGCAAAGACAATACAAATATAAAGGGCATAGCCAGTTATTTGTTGACATATTTCTCACAGCCTGAACTGAACTGAACGAAATGCGGATACAGATGGCGGAGCAAATTCAGAGCGCTCGTTTCTGAACAATGCATGCGAAGTAGTACTTCCGAAAAGCTTGTGAAAATACGAATGATAATCCCGAGGAAATTTCAATCCAAGCCAGAAACGTTGAATTGAAGCTGCTGGCAGCAGTAGATTATGAGAAGGAATAATATATTGCATTTAAATGCTAGTGCATCCAAGATAGGCAAGGATTCTCTTGTGAACGAAGATGTGAAAAGTTGTTGGCTTTTATTTGTTGTTATATGATGAAATACGCTACCGTGTTTTGTGAAAACCCTGGTAAAGTTTTTGGTTATCATAAAGAAACATGCTGGCTTAAATTTGTTGTTTTATGATCAAATATATGCTTAAATCCATGTTAAAGTTGGTGTGACTGGTCAATGCCATCTGGATTTTGTTTATAGATTGCCATGACGACTTTAAAGGACAAGGCCGATAAAACTGCATTTTCAATGCACATTCGATGCAGTTTTATGGAATTTTAGCGGCCTTGGTTGCTAAAATTCAATTTTTCGGCGTGTTGCCAGTCCGACAAGCAGCTGTTTTAGAGAGCGTGTAGGCCCACGAAAAAGTACTTATTTTCATAGTTAATATTTAAACAAATGTTGCCTTCTTAATATCTCGTCATTGGGGGGGGGGGGACTTAGAAGTACCAATATATAAGGTACATAGAACTATTAATAGAAAAAAAGACTAATTATGATGAAAAATTATGAATATTTCTAAAAAATGCAGCCATAGTTGCTAGTTTGAATGGCAGCCATTTTGAATGATCAAGTTGTTGTATACGATGTTTACGGTAGGTACGTTGTACCTCCACGCCTATTTACACCTGTCCAGACTTCACGGCGCGATATCTGTTGGCCAAAATCAGAATCAGAACTCAAGCTATGCCTAAACTAGTGCCTTACCATTTTCGAGATGCCGACGCCTGTTTTGTACTTTGTTTCTATTGTTGAAATGTCTTTTATTGTTACGGTTATTGTTGCGGTCCATGACTTTACCCGAGGAGAATTCCAAGATCTTCATCATGACACAGAAAAACACTACCAACATTACGACAGTCTACGTGATTTCACATTTCTATCCACTACATGCTAATATCACAAGGCACACGCACAGACTGGACTGACTCACGGCTCACGCCCGAGCCTTTTGCACGCGGCACTAATGCTGTCGAGATGCTTTATTTCATCTCATCCGTTGGTCTGGCCCACACACCGAGGGGTGTAACAACTCCTGCACTTCCTTGCTAATGTTCCGCAAGGCTCCGTGCTTGGCCCCCTACTTATTTAATGTCCACACTGGCTAAAAAGGCCCGGGTTTTGTAATTTGAAATTAACTTATCAAGGACTTTCCATTTTCAAACTATAGGTCCTTATATAGCAATGTAGAATTTGAAATGAGGAAAAACGACTTATCACACTCAAACTATTCCCTCAGCAAACGCTAGATAGGCCTGCAGCTTTTAATGGCTCACAGAGGATGTCGAATGCTTCTAAGCAACAGACAGTTGTATTGCTTTTACGGAATATTTTCTCTCTCACTCTCATGTTGCCATGTTATATACCGTTTTGGGGATGAAATTAAAAAGTAATTCAAAATCACTTTCATACTTCCCTTCCGAAAAACCTGCGATATAATAATATACATACTGCCATACATCGTACGGTATTCTCTATGTCCAGGGTAAAGAAAGTTGTGACTGCATCACATTGTGCATTATTTTCGTGGGTTTCATTCTTCAATATTTATTTACACCAATGAATTCTATCCATAGCTCCTCTAATTTGTCAACATTTATTTCCAAACCTACCTGAGACCAATGCCAACAATACACTGTTGTCATGAGAACTGTGATTTGGATTTGATAATTCTGTGTAAAATGGGATTAAGTATTCTCAAAAACATTTGATTTTCGGCATTTAAAATTAAAATTTTTCAAAATCCTTTCTTAATGAGCACTTATATTACTAAACGAAGGTACTGTCAAAATTCCAAGTCTCTACCTATAATAGTTTAGGCTCTACGTTGATTCTCTGTCAGTCAGTCAGGACAAAGCCTCTTATAGGCTATATATATATATATATATATATATACTAGCATGTGCCCGCGGCTTCGCCCGCGATAATTATTTCAAAAATTAAAAATTAAGAGCATAATAGTTAAATCATTATATTTATTAACACCTAAATCACGTGGACTACATACCACGATTAGATAGCGTCACCTGGTAAAAGCGACCTCAGATTCGAGTTCCTTGGTCCAGAAAACCCCTGTATAGTGAGTTTCGTCCAAATAAAACAATGTTTGACCATATTAGGGCTTACAACATTCAAGCGATCGCGAAAGTTTTATTTCAATGTATGACAAAAATAGACAAATCCAACTGTAATTGTCAAACTTCCATTTAATTTAATTCCAAACCCATCTGAGACCCACTGTCAACAATATGTTTTAATGTCAAATGTGATTCGGATTCGATAATTCTGCGTAAGAAGGGATTAAGTATTCTCAAAAACATTTGATTTTTGGCATTTAAAATCAGAATTTTTCAAAATCCTTTCTTAGTGAGCACTTATATTACTAAACGAAGGTACTGTCAAAATTCCAAGTCTCTACCTGTTATAGTTTAGGCTCTACGTTGATTCCTGTCAGTCAGGACAAAGCCTTTTATATATATAAGTGAATACGCACGAGTGAATTTGCATGGTATAGAGTTGCAAAGTCGGTCATGGAAACCACCTTTAACGGCCGTGGTGTTGGCATGCTGACCACATGCCCCCCAATCCTGCCATCTGCCTATAGGTAGATGACGCAGCGGTCGGGTGGTAGGCTTTTTCCCTTCGGGGATGTCGTGCCACGGAGAGAGAGAGAGAGAGAGAGAGAGAGAGAGAGTTGCAAAGTATAACAGAATGCTTTATTTCGATATTGGCAATTTATTCCTTGAACAGTTCATAACGAAGAAACAAAAGATAAATGCTAGCGATAATGGCCAACTTTGTAGCTGCAATTATTATTAAAATACCCGAGACATAAAATTAACAAAAAAGTAGAGTAAATTAAATGTTAGTTTTAGTTTAATATATATTTTGAATGAAAGAGTTCAAGTGTTAACATCTTACACTCCTTACTTATGAGGCGGTGTTTAATAATACTAAGGCAGAAGTTAAGTGTAGACTCAAATCAGGAAATGCTTGTTTTTATGCAGTTTAGAAACTCTTATCTTCTCGTCTTCTCGTCTTCTGTCCAGAAATCTAAAAAAAAACATTTTGTGCCGGTTGTATTATATGGATGTGAGACATGGAAAACAGGGGGCTTAGGAAAATATTCGGACCTAAGAGAGATGAAAACTGCATAACGACGAGCTTCATAACCTGTACTCTTCACTGGATATAGTAAGGGTAATTAAATCACGGACGATGAAATGGGGGAGGAAAGACATATCTCAAAAACACTGACTGAGAGATCCGAAGAGAAAAGACCACTTGGAAGACCTAGATGTAGGTGAGAGGACAATCTATATTAATAAAAATGAATTTGCAAAAGGGTTGTTGCCGCATCACTTGAGAACGGCTCGACTGATTTGGCTGATTTTTGTTTTGTTGTGATCATAATTGTCTGGAGAAGGTTTGTATGAAAGAAAATTTTTGGAAAATCCACGGGGAAAGTCGGAAATGTGATGAAATGAGGCAAAGTTAGACAAAGTTAGAGAGTTCTGCTGTCAATTGTTTACATAAAAAAAAAAAATTAAAAAAATTGAAGTGTGACAAAAGAAGTGTGACATTCACAGTTTGAGAGTTCCACTTTCACATGTTTTCATAACAAAACAAAGAAAAACAAAAGTGAGTCTTGCAACCAAACCAAATCGAAAGTGTGTTATCCATTCATTTTGAGAATGCAAGTCCGTGTAAACAAATGCACGTGATTTGAACCACACCATATAGCATGCTACAAGACAATATAGTGCGGTATTAGATTTTATTTTTATAACAGTAAAAGGTCATAAAATGTGACGAAAATTTTTAAGATAACAATATCAACTTATTGCAAATGTTTCAATGTATTACGAAACGTGGCATTCGTGATATAACCCTCCAGTTTGCGAGAGTCATTGTTGTGAATAATGTAAACATACAAATTTCAGTGAACAGTGAAACGTGGTGTTTATAATTTATAACCCAGTCTGTGAGAAGCATTAAACATAATGACTGAAATTCAACCAAGCCCAAGTGGCATAATTAAAAATAAGAGAGGTAAATCTTTGAGAAGTGGACAGAAGGAAATTATATTGAATGTGTTTAATGGGTTTAAAAAAATATATATCCAGCATTTGCAATTGAGGACGTTGTAAAATTGACATCTGAATTCACCGGTATATGTAGGCCTACCAGAAGTATCTGGAAAGTGCGTAGTGAATACAGAGACTCTGGTGTAGTGAAAACTCCCCCAAGAAAGGCTGAAAAGCTGCATAGTGTTTTAGATAACATTGATGACTTTGTGAAAAGTGCTATTCGAGCAAAAGTTCATCAATTCTTTTTTGATAACATACCTCCAACTGTGGATAAACTTCTTTGTAGTGTCAATGAGGACTCCGACCTACCTAATTTTAAAGAACAACAATTTATAAGTTATTGCTGGACATTGGAATGAAATATGTGAAAAGAAGTGAGGTTAATGTTATAGTAGATCGTGATGATATTGTACTTTGGAGAATACGTCTTAGAGCTGTACGGTAATACCGAGCAGAGGGTCGAAAGTTTTATTACTTAGGCGAAACATGGGTAAATGCAGGACACACCACCCCTAAAATTTGGCATGACACTACTGTTGAATCAAAGGAAAAAGCTTTTAGGGCAGGATTAAGTCGAGGTTTAAAAAATCCTATGGGTAAGGGGAAACGCCTAATAGTTACGCATATAGGTAGTGAAACAGGCTTCGTAGATGGGGGTTTGCTCATTTTTGAGTCAAAGAAAACAGGTGAGTACCACGAAGACATGAATGGAGAGGTATTCCGTAACTGGTTTGCTAATGTTTTGCCGATTCTTGAACCCAACAGTTTAATAGTTATGGACAATGCATCATACCACAGTGTGAAACTCTATCAGCGTCCAAATACTTCTTGGCGTAAACAAGATATTGTGAAATGCCTACAAGAAAAGAATGTAACATTTAATGATAACAGTGTTAAGGCAGAGTTAGTGATCTTAGCACAGGAATTCGCGGACAAAGATGAAAATAAATATGTGGTTGATGATATGGCAAATAAAGCGGGCCATCAAGTACTGAGGTTGCCCCCTTATCATAGCAATTTGAATCCAATTGAACTGGCATGGAGTTTTATCAAAGGGTTTGTGGCCAGAAATAACAAAACTTTTAAATTATGCGATGTTAGGAAACGGTTTGACAGAGCAGTATTGATGGTGACGCCAGAAATGTGGCAAAAGGAAATCAAGCATGTAGTGGCTATTTCTAGCGTTTTCTGAGGAAATAGTTTAAGTGTGATAAGTCGTTTTTCCTCATTTCAAGTTCTATGTAGGCCTACAAATCGAAAGTCCTTCATAAGTTAATTTCAAATTACAAAATAAAAACCCGGGCGACGCCGGGCCTTTTAAGCTAGTATTAGGATAAATTTAAGACAAGTATGATGTGGGAGGGATTACTGGATAGAGTTAACACAGAATAGGGTTGAATGGCGGGCTCCTGTAAGAGCAGCAATGAACCTTCTGGTTCCATAAAATCTCTCTCTATATAAAAGGCTTTGTCCTGACCGACTGACTGGCAGAGAATCAACGTAGAGCCTAAACTATAATAGGCAGAGACTTGGAATTTTGGCAGTACCTTCGTTTCATAAAGCAAGTGCTCAATAAGAAAGGATTTTGATTTCTTTTAAATTTTAAATGCCAAAAATCAAATGTTTTTGAGAATACTTAATCCCTTTTTACACAGAATTATCAAATCCAAATCACAGTTCATTTGACAACAGTATTGTTGGCAGTCTTCACATAAGGATTTGGGAATTAATGAAACGTGTCCCTCACAATTTAGAGAAGGTATCAATATAATCCACCTTATAAATAAATATTAAGGAATGAAATCCACGAAAATAATGCAGTCACATAACTTTTCTCTACCCTGGACATAGAGAAAACAATACGAGGTAAGGTAATATGTTTTGGGGAGAGAAGTATGAAAGTTATATTGCATTTCTGTTTAATTTCATCCCCAAAACGGTTTTATGGTAGCATGAGAGTAAGAAATAAAAATTCTCAGCCACTATAATACAATTTTATGTTACAGGAATTTCTGTTTCTTCTTATTTGAACCCCTACCAGGCTTGCTGTGCAAGCGATGGGATGCAAAATCCTGTATCCTCTATGAGCCATAAAAAACTATATCAAGCGTTTTCTGAGGGAATAGTTTGAGTGTAATAAGTCGTTCTTCCTATTTCAAATTATAAATACCTATATAAGGACCTAGAATTTGAAAATCTAAAGTCCTTCCTAAGATAATTTCCAGTTACAAAATAAAAAACCCGGGCGCCGCCGGGCCTTTTAACTAGTTGATAATAATACTTTAGCTTGCTTAGGAATTGTCTATTGCGATTGAGTAAGTAAGTAAGTACCGCAGTGTTAAAGGTACGGTATAGCCTACAAACATCGTAAGTTGTGTGATTATAAACGACTGTGTAAAAGTGGACTTAATTTCCTTTATGCTTCTGAATGAAGACGGGTCTGGTTCAACGCCAGCTTTTCTATTCCTGTAGCGCCTTAAATAGCACACGAGGGAGTGGCCCCCCAACACAACACTGTTGTTGTTGTTGTTATCAGCCTCAGCTTAGGAATATAGAGTGCACCCCGTTTGTTGTGATCACTTCTGGACGCACCTAATCTGATAACAGATTGATAACAGCAGCCGAAATAATTATTTGAACGTTATTTATTCATACAACAGTAGACCTGGGATTTTAGGCTCTACAAAAATTAGTTTTAGGCACCTAAAATAGGCTTTTAAAACAAGTAAATAGGCTTTTAAAATAGAAAATAGGCACTTGAAATATCTTTTAAAAATGTATTAATAGATATAAAATAGACTTTAAAAAAATACAACATACACTTAAACTGTAACATGGTCATTTTTTACTGCAAGAAACGTGGTATACCTATTCTTAACAGAATTAACTGCAAAATTAGGCATCACGAACTATATTCACTTAAACAGATGTTCTTTCACTGGTGACTTGACACAGTAGTCCTTCCCCCTTAATCCTCCCCCGTCAGTCAGCATTCCTTTAGCGACAATTCGTTTGGAATAATCAAGTTTCTGTGAAAAACCCACCTCTGCTGTTCTGCTTTTCATTGAGGGATGTCCATTATAAGATTGTAAAAATTACAGAAGTTGAATTTTATTTTAAATGGACAAAATAGGCATTTTAGGCACTAAAATAGTAAAATAGGCCCTAAAGGTCCAAATAGGCATTTTAGGGCACTATAAAACTATATAAATGTAAGTGATTTATCATGAAACATCCACATATTAAAAAATTTTCATGTTATTTCATAAGGAACAAAATAAGCATTTGCCTTAAAATCCCAGGTCTATATATCAGATAATACACTACAAAACAGAATTAAAAACTATAAATTCATACATACTAGATAATACGTAACTGTGAATCATTGAACTACTCATAATAGCCTACAAACAACTATTTTCGCATTCAATCAACAAGTTTTTATTGTTTCTGTTTTCCCTTTGGAGTTCATTAACCAATATTTCTTACGCATAGTTTTTTTTTTTAAGTTTACTCATCAGTGCTGAACAAAACATCTGTCTGTTCAAGTCTTTTCATTTTACACTAACGAACACTGCATGCCATTATTGTGACCTTCACAAATCAAAATTAACAGCTTAACTGTGGGGTGAAACATGCTTCATTGCTTAAAAGAGAAAATTAGGTAATGTCACCCCCTCGAACTGGTCATCCTGTGAGCTGGGAACAGAATTGCTACCTCCAGTGCAAGACAATACAGTTGAGTTACACAAGAAACCCTTAGAAACAACATTTTGAATGAAGTATAGTACTTGGAAATAGAGGAAAATGTGATAACATAAATCAAATCTTTGATCACAATAAACAGCATTTTTTCAATGCATTAGTAGGCCTATTAATCCATACGGGACTTCATAAAAGTGATAACATTACCCGACTGATAACATTATTCGCGATTACATTAAGCGGCGCTCACTGTATATACAATCACTCAATGGTAACAGACAATTCCTAAACAAGTTAAAGGACTATTATCTATTGTATGGAACCTGAAGGTTCATTGCCGCGCTTACCTGAGCCCGCCATTCAACCCTATTCTGTGCTAACTCCATCCAACCATCCCTCGCAAATCCTACTTCCCTTAAATCTATCCTAATGCTGTACTCCCATCTACGTCTAGGTCTTCCATGTGGTCTTTACCCTTCGGGTCTCCCAGTCAATATTTTTGAGATAAGTCTTTCCTCCCCATTTCATCCTCCGTGATTTAATTACCCTTACTATATCTGGGGAAGAGTACAAGTCATGAAGCTCGTCGTTATGCAGTTTTCTCCAGTCCCTATTTTCATCCCCCTTGGGCCCAAATATTTTCCCCCTGTTTTCCATGTCTCACATCCATATAATACAACCGGCAGGACAATAGTCTTGTAAATATTTATTTTTAGATTTCTGGATAGAGGACGAGAAGATAAGACATTCTGAACTGCATTTCCTGATTGTGCTGATTTCCTGATTTCCTGAAAATGCTATCTTTACCATATATGTATCTTATATATATTTTTATATTTATGAATTAATATGTCACATAAAGACTAATTTAAATTAATTCCTAGTGAATACAGATGACCATTCATATCATACAAGGAGAAAAAAATGATATTTATAAACCTCACTGTAATACCACTTTGTGTAAAAACAGCTTCATTTTACTAGCCTCCAAATGTATAACTCTTTGCCAGGTAACCCCAAAGAAATTTAAAAGGGGTTTACTATCTTTTCTGTTGGAACACTGCTTTTACACGAATAATTATTGTTTTTATGAATGCCAACAATTTACAGCAGAGTTAATCGAACAGTGATCTCTGTTTACTTGTTTCAGGTTCCCAAGACATCGGCCAGTTCTGTCAGGATAAATTAACCTAATATTGTGGACAAAACTATTCTGATTCTGTTGCTAATTGTATATTGTCATTCTGTTTTTAACTTCACTTTTATTGTAAGCATATAATATATAATCTTTGTTTGTTGTAATTGTTTTTGACGCGTCCCATAACATGTAGCCCTACATGTTCAGCTGGACTAAATAAATCTTATCTTATCTATCTTATCTTATTCTAATATTTGTGGAGCATTATTTTGACGTTTCATGCAGGGCCGTAGAAAGGTCCTTCTGCGCCCTTGGCGAGTTTGACAAATCTGCGCCCTCCAGTACTGGGGGGTCTGAACTATTTTTAAATTTCTGTAAAATTGTTTATTATTTTAATATAAAAACACTGTTATTATAAAAAAAACCTAACCTCAATTTGAAAATGAAGTAAGTGTTGGGCTTTCAAGGTACTAAAACCTTATTTTCAGATGATTGAACTACTTAAAAAATAATTAAATAATAAAATCTAGTATCAAAAGTAAATTACATAATAGGCCCGAGTCCTACTAAAATATTTAACACGTTAATATAGGTAAAAGTATTTTTTTTAGAATAGTTGAACCACTTTCATCTCAATAATAACGTACATTTTAATTTTTATTGTTATATCATTCCATACTGTTCATGATTTATGTTATATTCTGTCAATAAAAAACGTGTTAATTAAAGAACGTTGCATGACTGCTTTTTGTTTGTAGACAATCGGCATAAAACTGCAGATAGTTCACGTGCAGTAATTTTTAATAACCTGAAAGATTTCTTCCATTAACGTGCAATTTTTATTTCTTGATAAATTGCACCAGTTTAAAAAAAGGCGGGATTTTTCATGGTTAATTTTGCGCCCTCTCTGTACCTGCGCCCTTGGCGGGGGCCCACCTAGCCACCGCCTAGCTACGGCCCTGGTTTCATGACCATATATTTAGTTTTTTCTGTATTAATTTCCAATCCTGCAGGCATCGAAAAGTCTTTCTGCATTTCTCTCGATTCTGTTTAATGCATATAGTCTATTTATAATAGTTCAGCTGTATTTAAACTACTTTGAGCATCGAGGTCATGTCAAGAATTCAGGTTCTTTGTGTGTAAGAGTAGATGTGCAACAAGTGTTGTCTATTGTTGATGTGTAGGGTTCGGATGTTCATGAAATGTCATATTTTTATCCTGACCCCCATTCTCGCCGAAAACACAAATTAAACACGAATTGCACATTTGTTATCCTAAACGGACCGTTTTTATTTTGCATATAAAATCATATTTTGGGCTTTTTGTGGTCTTTGTCTTATTTCGGTCATATTTGTAATTTAACTTCATATTTCACTATTAATTTTGTAAAAGAGCACAATTATGCAGTACGTGCACTACATTGACTTATTTATTTATTTATTTATTTATTTTTTTTTGAAAAAGAGTCACGGATATTTTTGTTTTACTGTAACTGAAATGTGAAGGACAATAACAAGTAAAAGCACAATTACCTCTTCCTCCTTCTTGTTAACAACTTCCCATAGACATGTTTTAACACATTTGCACTGGTATCTGGAAACATTAACAGATCAGAAGTTCTTTACCAGTAAAACTGTAATTCACCTGTAAAATTGTTATAACGTGATTATCTGATTGAAGTAATCTGATGCAATGATTTAGTGCCATTTAATGGAACATGTATTTTTAGAAAATACGTTACTTTATGAGGTCATATTTAGCCATTTTAAGGTCATATCTGCAGTCATATTTTCAACTTTTTTACGTCATAAACATCCGAACCCTATTGATGTGTTTGTGGCGTCGATTAAATTTCAATGAATATGATGCAGAATGAAAATATCTAACTCTGTGTTCGCCTTTAAGACTGGGGAAACCATGAAAACCCCTAGTCAAAATTGGTTGGCCAAGGGATTTGAAACCGGGACCTCTCAGTGGGAGGGGGGGGGGTGTTCCTTGATAACAGTGTCACAAATCTAGTCGTAAAGTACACAGAGAATAAACCACATATTAGAGTTCATCTGTTTAGTTCGGATGTTAGCGGTGTGGACAATGCACAACAGGGATTCGAACCCAGAACCTGACGACTGGATTATAATGTTGTGTGTTACCTTGGAATCTGGGAAGGAGGAAGATGATGTTTTCGTCTGCTTTACTTCCCATAGTCCATTGCGAACATCTGCAATGAAAGACAGGATAAGTATTCTCCGTACTAAAGGTTTTATACACAGTCGAAGGTAAAAGAGGCGCTTTTAACGGCAGATGATATTAATTAAAAGGAGAAAATTATGCCACTGATGCCCGGTTTCTATAAACTCGTGAAATACCTATGGGCAAATTAGTTCCAGAATCACCCACAATGATATAATGAGGAAGGCCTTGGAGTTGTAGAGTTAATTTAATTCAGAAGGCTTTGATTCTCATTGTTTAAATTATTATTGATCCTATGAGAGGTTAACTTTTATCCAGCCATCTATGAAAGGACGATTTATCCTTGGAAAGATTTAGCCCGAATTTGTAGGAACATTTTTTCTGTCATTTTCATATTTACCCAGAGGACATTTATCTAGAAACTCGCCACAAGTGTATGTGATTGCTATCTTTAAATTATTTATGTTTTTAAAAGTTATTCTTGTGTAAATTCTGTCCATTTAATAATTTACTCATAGGTATTTCGCGAGTTTATAGAAACCGGGCATCAGTGGTATAAAATTATAACACTCCAGGGTGACCGACTATGGTTTCAGTCGCATGGAAAATATCTGCATATGATGATGATGATGATGATTATTATTATTATATCGACTCTTGTGCTGTTTAACAAATAAATCTGCATTGTTTAAACGCCGTGTGTTTTCTCTTTAATACCATTAAACCATGCCACACTCATTATCACAGCTTAAAATAAATGTTACAATTGAGGCATTGATAGAAAGTCCACAAATTAAATAAATGGTGCAAAATATGTTGCACAAACGTTCTACGTGTTAAATGCTAGCACAGAAAATGTTTGTGGCCACGAGGTTTGATTTGAACTCAGGACCTCTTCCCTATTATCCTATACCACCTCGCTCTAATTGATTTTGATGTGTTCATTACGACTGTGGTAAAGTGACTGAATTTCACAACAATAAATTTAAATCATGTTATTTTGTTTTTATCTTGATACCTATTAATTTTATAAAGAAATGTTTTTACAAAAATGTTCTTTTTAATTTTCTCTACAACTTTACTGTGATAGGTTTTCATGTATCACCTATTGCAATGGAGATTATATAGAATAATTGAAAATGGATACGAGTAAAGTAACCTCTAAGTCATTTTTGCAGAAAAACGGATATAGTAATTTTATTAGTCATAGATAAGAGTTTCCAATTTTAAATTTTTATGAAAATTGTTACAGCAAATTTTTTTTAAATCAAAAATTTTTAAAAATATTTTCATGAAAAGTCCCCATAATATTTCAATTATAAAACTCAAATTCTGGGCGGTTCGATAAAGTTCCGAGAAAAAGTCCTTGATTCAAAAAATGAAGTAAATACAATGAACCGTTTACCCGCTGTGGTTGTCCAGAGACGGACGGACAGACGTCATTCCAAAAACACTTTTTTCAGTTTCTAGGCATCGTGAAACATGCTTTCCCGGTGTTATCTCGATTTCGATTTTTTGTCACGATCACAATACTTTCTCTGCGTGACTGCCTTCCACCCTGGCGGCCCGGGTTCGATTCCCGGCCGGTTCGGGGCTTTTTCAGTGGTGGAAAATTTCCTTCCTGGGTTCAGGACTGGGTGTTGTGTCCTTTCATTCCCATCCCGCGAGAGGCAATGGCAAATCTCCGCGGTATCACCCTTGCCTGAATCACCTCGGACGAGTCGTGGTCATCACCCCATGGCTTCGTCCCGGGTCTGGACATGCCTTCGGGCAGAACACTCATCATCATCATCATCATACTACGTATATAAGAGCAATCTGAGATTACGAATTTCCGCGAAGTAAATGCGCATATTTTTTGTCCATTTGTAGCAGTGGAAATTGGGGTACGCATTAGACTGGAGAAAATACCGTACTCTATTGACACAGGATCATATTAATCTGTGCCCATGAAAGGAGCAAGAAGGACAAACATAATCTAATCTGGGGCTTGATGGCAAGGCAATATTTTTTACACTTTTTCAAATACAATACAGATGTTATACAAATAATATTATTTTATCCTTAAATGTAATAAAAGATAATAGTGAGATATAGTATAATAGACATGAGTGATTCAATTTAAATTTGCGAGTAATGGATCCAAGTTAGGGTGGCCATTCGTCCCGTCTTTTCCCGGAACAGTCCTGCTTTTGACAAAATGTCCTGCTGTCTCGAAAGTTTTATTGGGGACACTCATCCTGTTTTTGTTGTTGTTGTTGGGTGATTGTGATTGGCCAGTGTTTTACGGTACATTAATAAAAGTTGAAACATTGAAGGTCTTGCTCATTGTCAAAACATACTTTAATGGAATAATTTGTGCTGACTTTTATGATAAATAAGAAAAAGAAAAAACGCACTTCTTGATAGGATCCATACAAGTGACAATGGGGCATCTATTTCTGTGAAATAAATTATCTACACCAGTCTGCAGAAGAAATTTATGAAGTCATTTGGGATAATTTGTGTGCATCATACAAAAGTAAATTGTAAATATTCCCTAAATTTTATAAATTACATTTTTGTCCGCCTTTTTCCTTAATTGTCCCAGGATTTTTGCAAAAAGAATTAAAGTGTCCCGTTTCATATAACTATTATAAAGACACCATAATCAAACTCTACTTCTGCATTGTTGCTGTCATTGTTGAGAGTAGTACAAGCTGACGCAACAATGAATGGAGATTTCCTAGTTGTTACAAGTCATATCTGGGGAAATCAAATGATTGGTTCGCCAACTGGAAGGAAATTCAATATTTTAAAGCCACCAAGATCACTGGGAAACACTGTATTAAACCAATAAGTACGAATTAATGTAAAAATAATACAATAAATATAAATGAGGCTGTGTGGAGACTAGCCATAGCATTACCAGCTTCACACAGAATTTGATTGAAACTTACAAAGGCACCTATTAACAAGACAGTATTCAATTGCGAAATTAATTGAAGGTGGCCCTGCTCGAGTCTCCAAAGCAACCGGGGAAAAAATGAGCATCGTTGAAATCGAGTTTTTGCAATGTAACACACCAATTTGTCGCACCAAAATAGCTTCGATTTTGTAAATCCGTTCATGAATGCAGGCCTTAATGAGAAAACATTGAATGACTTGGACGAAACTCAGTATGCGGGGGTGTTTTCGGCCAGGGAACTCGAATCTGAGGTCTTTTTTGTTTATGCATGATTTGGGTAAGGTTCATGAATCTGTGGTTCGTTTTAATTGTTTCTGTATGCCTATACACGAGTAATACAGTCTAGAAGGCAGTGCCTATATGGGAGCACGAGATTCTATTTATTACGTAAAAGAATATAGTTAAGAATAAAATTATTTACTCCTGTAATTTAAGTAAAAACAGTGTAAGTGTTAATAAATACAATGTTTCGATTATTATCGTGTTAAAACATCTAGGATCACAGCCTGTATTGTTGTTTATAATACTATTTATTCGTATATCCGAGCAGTAGGGATACATTTATATGTTAATTTGAAGTAAACAGATATTGAAGGAAATATGAGTGATTACTGAAATGATGGACAATGCTTGGTGTAAGGTAGGAGATGAGTGGATATGATACTACATTAATAATATTATTTAATTTTAGTAAAGTCTTTCGCTGATTTCAAAGTAACGCAAACAAGGAATTTATAGGTTACCCTTGATTTGGAATGAAAGAGCCAAGTTACTACAGCAACACCCACACTATTTCCATTATATATAGTTTATGGCGTCTAATAATAATAATAATACCAACAACGATAATAACGAAAGTAAAAATGATAATAACAACAATAAAAATGATAATATTAAAAATGATAATAATAACAATGATGATAATAACATCAGTAATAATTATTATAACAAAAATCATGATTATAATAGTAACAACGCACATAATAATAACAATAACAATAATGGTAATAATAATGATGATAATGGTAATAAAAATCTTGATAATAATATACTAATAACAATAATGATAATAATAATACCAATTATAATGATGATAACGGAAATAAAATTCATGATAATAATAATAATACCCATAGTAACAATAATAATAAAAATGGTGATAATAATAACAACGATAGACTAATAATGATAATAATAACACTAGTAATAATAATGATGATAATAATACCCATAATAATAATAATAACAATACTAATGATGATAATGGCAATAAAAATCTTGATAATAATATCAATATCCATAATAATAATATAAATTATTATAATAACGATAATGACAAGACTAATAATAATGAAAATAATAATGATGATAATAAAAATAAAAATCATGATAATAATAATAATACCCATAATAACAATAATAATAAACTCCTCGTATCTCGATTTGGTGTCTTAAGTGAAGGCAAATAAGTAAATATGCAGGTACCCTATATTAATAAATACCACTGACCACACTATGTTATGCAATTAGGCCTACGTACCTTGGTTCTTCAACACAAATAACTGCAATTAACGGGTTCGCCCTTTAACGAAAAGTAACGATTTTCTATAGAGTGTGGTGTGTAGCAAGGAAGCAGAACTGGTTGCGCGCAGGCGCCGTGCGGAGACGGCGTGGCGCCACCTGCACCCCTAACCATAGGTGAAAATGTTTAATCCTTCAAGACGAAACCTAAGATTGTGGTTTACTGGACAAACACCCCGGAAATTAAAATTACCTTCTTCTAAGTGGTTTGAAAACGAAGAGAATGTCGCATCCCCGAAGGATGCACAGCCCAAATAAAATCTGATCAATGTACTCACGTAACTTTCCTTACCTTAAGCATGCCAATACAACTTTCTCACTTTAAATTCTGATATAGGATAAAAATCAGGTAAACTGATGTAACAAAGTGCCAGAATGCCTTTGTTTAATCTCTTTATATATAAAAGGCTTTGTCCTGACTGACTGACTGACTGACTGACAGAGAATCAACGTAGAGCCTAAACTATAACAGGTAGACACTTGGAATTTTGACAGTATCTTCCTTTCATAACTGCTCACTAAGAAAGGATTTTGAAAAATTTTGATTTTAAATGCCAAAAGTCAAATGTTTTTCAGAATATTTGATCCCTTTCAACACAGAATTATCAAATCCAAATCACAGTTCACATGAAAACAGTGTACTGTTGGCATTGGTCTCAGACGGGTTTGGAAATAAATGAAATGGGACTTTGAGAAATTAGAGAAGCTATCAATATAATTCATGTTATAAGTAAATATTAAAGAATTAAATCCACGAAAATAATGCAGTCACATAACTTTCTCTGCCCTGGACATAGAGAAAACAATACAAGGTATGGTAATGTGTATATTATTATATCGCAGATTTTTGGAGAGAGAATATAAAAGTGATATGGCATTTCTGTTTAATTTCATCCCCAAAACGGTTTTATGGTAACATGAGAGTGAGAAATAAAATATTCCGTCAAGACAATACAATTTTATGTTACCGGAATTTCTGTTTCTTCTTATTTGAAACCCTAACAGGCTTGCTGTGTACAAGCGATGGGATGCAAAATTCTACATCCTATATGAGCCATAAAAAGCTATTCAAGCGTTTTCTGAGGGAATAGTTTGAGTGTGATAAGTCGTGCTTCCTATTTCAAATTATAAATACCTATCGGGTCATTCCACATTAAATCAACAAATGGGCTTTGCCTCACCATTTTTGATTTTGATGAAATTTGGTAGGTGATGTGTACCAATCTTCTGAACCCCAAAACAAATCTTTTTATATCTCTAAGAAATTTTACTCCTGAGATATAGGCATTTGTTTAGTACACGAACAAGCAAAAAATGTAATTTCAGACTTATTTTCTGAAAGCTGTAGAATTTCTATTTGAATCAGTAGGATGGTCAGATAGGGCTCACAGAAAAGCTTAAAGAATGGACTTTCATTTGTGCATTCTAAATTAGATTTAAGTTAAATCTAAACAGAGGTTTTTGGGGCTCTAATCTTCGTTCACAAACTGTTGTTTTGTGTAATTTAAAAAAAACGAAGGACTTGGAGTAACAGGCCAATTTTTTCCCTGTTACACTTATGTTCAAGGAGTATGAATAAGAAAAAAACTGAGCTGTTACTGGTGGTCCTTCACTCTGAAAAATTTGCTTGAACTTCAAAAAAATGTTAAATCGTGCTTTTTTTTTCGCTCCCAAAAAGTAATGTGGGACAGGTGATAAAAATCTGAAAATGCCAGGATGAGAAGCCCTTATAGTGTACTTTAATTTTCATTATATTTTGTAATAACTAAGAATCTATTTGTTTAGACTTTCATCTTTTTTTTATTTCTTAGTTTTAGTCAATTGTATTATATTTTCATAGTATTAAAGTACTTATGTTCGAATTTTTTCTTTGTATTTAATGTACGTTTCTTGTATTCATGTATATCAGTTCTTTTTTAATGTATTTTTAATCATTATTATTGTTATCATTATGTATTTCATGTTTTTGCCCTGGCTGAGTGGTAGAGAAGGCCTTATGGCCTTAACTCCGCCAGGTTAAATAAATAAATAAAATAAAAACAAAATCATCCTGTGACTCAAAGGGATAGAGGAGCTACAAGCCTTTGAAATATCAAGAAAACAACACTTGACCGCTACTGAAAATAGGCTAAGCAGATAGGATAATTACCAATAAAATTTACTTTAAATTTACATAAAATACAAGGCATTTATTAAAAAATTAGAATTATGCAAAGTTCTGTTTTTTGTCATATTTTCTACCAAATTTCCACATTTGATTTTTTTAAGCTATTTTGCTGGCAATTTCAAGCACTGTATTTTCAACTATTGTCTTTAGAAACCATTCTTATCCCTACATCTAATAAACCATATTATTCTTATTATTCTTATCCGTAGCCAAGTTGAAAGAAGGAATCTTTGTTGGTCCATATATGCGCAAGCTGATGAAGGACAAAGATTTCGAGACTAGCATGACAACGAAGGAAAAATAAACTTGGGTTGTCTTCAAAGACGTGGTCAATAAATTTCTGGGGAATTACAAGGATCCTGACTATAAAGCAATTGTTATGAATAGGGTTCGGATGTTTATGACCTAAGGAAGTGGAAAATATTACTAATATGACCTTACAATTACTAAATATAACCTCACAAAAGAACGTATTTTCTGCAAATAAATTTTCCAATTTAAAACGTTTAAAGACACTAAATTATTACCTCACATTAATTCAAATAGTCGAATAAAAACACTTTCTTTAACGCACTTTATTTTACCTTAGTAAACTTCTGGACGGCCGTTTCGCAGGTGATGTTCCTGCATCATCAGCAGAGTGCCAAGTGCAGGAACACCACCTGCGAAACGGCCGTCCAGAAGTTTAGTAAGGTAAAATAAAGTGCGTTAAAGAAAGTGTTTTTATTCAACTATTTGTTACACAACGCTAAAGTCGGACACAAGAATGAATGAAATGAACATTAATTCAATCAGGTAATCACTTTTTAACGGTTTTACAGGTGAATTACAGTTTTACTTGTAAAGAACTTCTTATCTGTTAATGTTTCCAGATACCAGTGCAAATGTGTTAAAACATGTCTATTAAAAGTTGTTAACAACAAGGAGGAAGAAGTAATTGTGTTATTACTTGTTATTGTCCTTTCACATTTCAGTTTACAGTAAAACAAAAATAAGACATCAAAGAACATGGGACAAGAACATGGTCGCCGACTACGAATGCACATAAAAGAAGAATGTCAAAGGCAAAATAGTACGTACAGTCGGTCAAATAAAAAACGTCGGGACTCGTATGCTGTTAAAATTAAAGTTTTGACGCATTAGTTCACAAGTTTCCTATAAAAAAACACAAAATACAGGTCATTTTCGGAACATATGAGGCCATGCGGCAGGAGGGAAAATATGAACAAGGAGGGAAAAAATGAACAACGCGGAAAGCGCAACACACGATATTCAACTTAATGCATTGTCATAATTCATTTTGCTTTGTGTCATCGCCACATACAAATGCTAACGTGAGAGAAAGTGTAGTTAGGGCTGTAATTGACCTGCATTTTTCGGTCTCTGAAGCAGCGAGAAGGTTCCATATTTATGAAAGAGCGGCTAAGAGGTGGGAACTTTACTATAATGCGACCGGAAGTTTTCATAGCAAACGTTGATCTGGCCGGACGCGTATTTCGATGCTAAGATTGGTTGCAGAAGTTGAGCGTAAGTTATTGATTTTGCACCACAAGTACCGGTATTATCAAATAAAATCTTAAAAAAAATGATCCTTGAATAAACATATTCCTCGCGAATCTATTAATTATTAATATTATAAAAATTTGCAACCAAGAATATGGCGGATTTGAGGCATATAGCCACAGCCTTCTATACATGTTTGTTTTGGAACAAAACTGACTAAATAATCAAGAAAATACATGGATAGACAAGAGGCGTGTGTGAACCTAACCTTAAGTCTTCCTGTACATGCGCATATGCTCGTTCGTGATACTTAATCAAATACCGCCCGACGTTTTTTATTTGACCGACTGTACGTAAATATAAAGTTTGTTTGTGTTTGGTTTTGTTGTTTGTTCAGTCAAACGTTCAGTCAAACGTTCTACAGATACATAGCTCCTCGTGGTCAATCGTCTATTTTATGTACGTTGCCTTAAAAAAAACACAAATGAAAATAATACGTTGGTGATTTTCTTCTAGAAACTGCGCCATAATGTGGCGTAAAAAGTGTAAACGCAAGTGTTTTTCTCTCGACCAGAGGCGGCTCGTGCGATCTGGCAACAGTGGTTTTCTTCCATTTATACCTATAAAAAATAAACTCAATTGGTAACAAAACAATTTTCATCACCAAGAATCGAGTTTACATAGATTTAAATGGACTATTCAACTCATACGCCGCTTGTTTGATATTGACCAATAACGTTTAGCAATTCCTCGGATGTAAACCAATCACAATCGTTTATTTTATAAAATGCTTGCTATCAATACAAGGAAGGAATTTTACCTGATAAAATAGTCAGCTCGTTACTGGACACGGTTGCCATTAAGCAGCACGAAAACATATTCTTTTATACAGCATAACTTGTTTGGAAATTAAAATAATATAAATGTACATGATTAAGAACACAATTTCGATTCGATGGAAGCCAGTTCGTGTGATTTTATTCTGTTTTGCTGTTAGCTTACCTGAATTATCTCTTATATGCGCCATTGGTAGCCCTGGTCAAAACATGGTAACTCGAATCGATTCATGGATGGTTGATTCATTGTAGGCCGTGATCTGTTAGTTTTGTTTTTATACAACAAAGCACGAAGGTAATTATTATTTGTATAATCCGTTACATCTTTATTCATGGAATAGTCTTAATAAATCCAACTCGAGTTGACGGTTGCATCAGATAAATTCGAAAAAACTCGTCAACTCTCGTGGGATTACCTATGATAAAAACCACTGTTGCCAGATAGGATTTTAGCAAAAATATTGTACAAAAAATCATGACGTTTCGAAATCATGTGTTATTAAAAGCTGCAGAAAAATACTTCTTTTCAACTCCAACCTTGCTTACAAGTGATGGCGTTTTATTTTGTGTTTTGGACAAGTTAAGAACCTCCAGGACATTATTAGATGTGATACAACAAATCAGGACACTTTGCGATATATCGAGGAACAATATCTTGAGCACCATCTAGCGGCCCAACCTGCTACTACTGAATACACATGCAGTAACTGCAAATAACCACGTACCTCATCACAAGAGATGTTGGAAATGTTCTCCTCTTGCATCCACACAATATTGGCTCCTTTTTAGGAAAGTTTCTTTCACGCGCATAAGTTCAGCTTCCGAGACAGAGTTACTTTCTCTTGTGATAGGCCTATGTGATATTGTTTTTCAGTTCTTCTAACAGTATGTAAATATTATTTATGGGGAAACTTGAAAAATAAAGTGTATAGGTCAATTTCCCATATATAAGAAGAACTTAAAGACAATATCACAAAAGAAATTAACACTATCTCGGAAGCTGAACTTATGCGCGTGAAAGAAAATTTCCTAAAAAGGTGCCAGTATTGTCTGGATGCATCTTTTGTGATGAGGTACGTGGTTATTTTTATTGTAATTTTAACTGTAAATGTGATAACCTGAATCATTACAACGACCGCGGCATTATTTGCGTAGATATTTCACCCGATCGCTCGGGAGTTGGAGCTGTGCCAGCCGCGACGCAGAAACCCGCGTCATTGGCCAACTCTTGCGTGGGACTCACTGTAGATACAAAGACATCAACCAATTTCTATTAGAAGAGCCGAAGTAGGCAACCTCGGCATGTTATGTATAAAGTTTATGATTTTTCTATTTATCTATGGTCCAGAAAAAATGCTGGTTTGGAAATAAATGACCTAAAAAATTAAAACAAAAAACAACATTGAAAAAAAAGAGTTGTTATTGTTAGCAACCATTAAGTTGAAATATTTGTGTTTTCATTGATATTTTGAGAACTATTTCGGAAGTTCTGTGTTTTGTTTGCTCATTATTATTCTTGTAATTACTTAAACAGTGTTTTGGTCCTTAGTTTTCGGTGAAATTGCAATTTATATGTGTTTTGAATATTTTAATTTGCCCCCAAGTTTGCAGGTTGTGCCACCAGGACTGCTGCAAAATCCGTCCCCCATTTTTCCATTGCCAAAGCAGTAAGTGTCCGGTATTGTCCTCTATAGTATTTGGTGTGATTTCATATCATCTCACTTCATGATGGTGCCCCCTCTCTTCTTTATTCTCCGATATTTTGCATAAATCGTCTCCTGCCTACTGTTTACTAATTGCTTCCTTAATACAGATGTAAATTAAATACACCCGAATAATAATCTAGGATAGAACCCGCTAAGAATCTGAATACAGTTGGTATGGGTGTAATGTTTTGCTACAATCATTTATGAAATAAGAAATAAAAGTAACATAATAGCTATTTAAGTATCAAGTAAGCAAAATAACGCTTTAGCGGACAAATCTAGTATAGCGGCCGAGACTGAAATACTGGATGAGTCCGATGAAGTTTTTGCATACAATATTTTTTAGTAAAAGCTCTCTAAATTATATGAAATGAAACAAAAATACCGTATAATTAATTATAATGAAAGGTAGTCAGCCATTTCATATTCCCACAGCCACCTGAATCGCAGAACAACAATGAACCTTACGTACCAATACGAAATGCGGTATAGATGCATTATGAGTAGCTTTTTATAAACAGTAATTCATACGAACTAATAATTATGAAAATCTTGTGAAAATATGAATGATAATCCCGAGGAAATTTCAATCCAAGCCAGAAACATTGAATTCGAGCTGGTGCCAGCAGTAGACTATGAGAAGGAAAATATTGCAAATAAATGCTGGTGCATCCATGGTAAGGAATGTTTCTCTTGTGAGCCAAGATGTGAAAAGTTGTTGGCTTATATTTGTTGTTATATGATGAAGTAGACTTTAATGTGTTTTGCGAAAAAATCCTGGTAAAGTTTCTGATTATCATAAAAAAAAAATTGTTGTTTAATGACCAAATACATGCTTAAATCCATGTTAATGTTGGTGTGACCGGTAAATGCCATCTGGATTTTGTGATTGTCATGATGTTTTTGTTTATAGGTTGCCATGACGACTTTAAAGTACTAGGCCGATAAAACTGCATTTTCAATGCACATTCGATGCAGTTTTATGGAATTTTAGCGGCCTTGGTTGCTAAAATGCAATTTTTCGGCGTGTTGCCAGTCCGACAAGCAGCTGTTTTAGAGAACGTGCACTAAAAAACTCATTAGTAAGATATTAGCAAACCTTGACACATTCTGTCCTATTAATTCGTTTAAAAATTGCGGGCCCGTTAGTTACTTGGTCTTTCCTAAATAATAGAGACCTTTCCCCGCTTACCTACTGGTATTATGTTGGAGATTGGAGATTGGAGGGGGTTTGCAGAACCGGACAATCATACACAGTCGCTCTCCAGCGTGTGAGTGGAGTGGGATGAGGCCAATTCCAGTCTCCATTGCAGGAAGTCCATAGTTATTAGGTAAGTCAGATCGTATTGCTGATTGCTGTGACCTATAAGTTATGTGCAATATATTGTGTACAAAATATTTCCACCTGTTCCCTCCAATTAAATGTTCTTGTTACAATATCAGCTAGATGTGACAAAGCTATTGAGCTAATATTGTAATTGAGCTGGTATTGTTACAATATCAACTCAATAGCTTTGTCACATCTAGCTGATATTGTAACAAGAACATTTAATTGGAGGGAACAGGTGGAAATATTTATACACAATATAGAACACACAGCCATTTCATAATTACGGGTGGGACATTCTAGCATAATTATTATCAAAAATATTTTGGTTCATTACATGTCAAAAATAATGAACTAGAACTCTTCTTTACATTCTGTAAAATTTACAATGCCTTCTCCTCCATACTACATGCAAAACATTATTTAAAATTTGTTTTTCAAAATCTATTACGGGTGGGACATAATTTGGACACTGATTTTAATGATGCAAAACAGAAGTTCATTTGCTGTTCTGCTATTAATGTTAGAGACTTAATGTTGTTATTAATGAAGGTATGAGGGATTAAATACAAATTATAAACGGTTTCAAGATTGTCAGAACATTTATTTAACTCTTAAAATAATATTTAACAAAACTATGACCATTACGGGTGGGACAAAAAGTTAATCTTATACCAAATTGTACCTTAAGACGTATATTTCCTCAAATCAAAATGGACATAGCTGATTACTCTTGACTACTTGGTATTAAAGAGTGTTAAAATCATGCTAAAAATGCCAAAAAAATTAACTGCAATGCAATAAATAAGTACATCGACAGATTTTGCACACTAAACAACTTCAAATACACTTCCTTAATATTCAGACAATTTGAGGTTTTAAACTCTTATTTGACCACCCAATTACATCTCTCTTTGAGGGAAAAAATTATCATATTTTATGAAATGGCTGCATAATTATATCCCTCGTACCAGAAAAGAAATATGAAGTTTATCAACAGAAATCCTGTTTAGTAGTTTCAGCATTATCAAAGAAAATCGTTCTAGAAGATGTATTTTATGGGAAAAGTGTGTTAAAGACCAGGATGTTGAATTGAACGACAATTCAAGTGGAGTAAGTATTGCTTTTCTATTGAAATCAACTTAATTACAATTATCTTATATGCCTGATCCCCAAATTCGAAGTTTAGTTTTTAACATAAATACACGTTTTGAGGCCCCCAGAATCCAAAAATACTATTTTCAGAAACATGTCTATGTGAGTCTGTAAACAGCCTAGCTTCTGAACGGAAAATCGTATGAAAACATTTTCTATTTGGGTTAGATACCTTCTCGGAATGTGACACGAAGATTGGCGACGACTTTCTCTTATTTTTAAGGGGACTTTAGATCCAGAAAATTTCGTTTTTCGCGATTATCTCGAAAACGGCTTTAACGATTTTCTTTAAATTTTGTACATGGAGTGCTTATACCAAGAGTTAAAACTTTTATTTGGATAACTTTTTCGTAAAAATTTTCTGAAGGGTAGTTATAAGCCACCCACTCTGTTTGAAACTCTGTTGAATAATAAAGCTTTGCATCAGGTTGAAACAATTGTAATATGGCCTCTTATTCTATATCAGAATGTGAAGTGAGAAAAATGTATTGGCCATGCTTAAAATAAAGAAAGTTATGTGAGTGCATTAATCAGATTTTATTTTGGTCGTGTATCCTTCGGGGATGCGATGCGATGTGGTGTGGTGTGGTAACACTGTCTTCGTGTTTATAACCAATTTATACGTAATAATTATATAATACTAAGTAAGAGGCAAACTTTATTTAGGCAGAGGAAGTATGTGAGTTTCATGTAAGATTTTTTGTCGAAAATAATTAGTTAATGACAACATTAAAATTTAATTGAATACAAAAATAAAAAATAAAAGCCTGAAAATTGTAAAATGCAAGTTGAACAATTCCTTATCTGCAATTATCATTATAAATAATTGATTGATTTCTTGTCAACTATTTCACTTCCTTTAAGTTAAAGTAAAAACTTTGATATTTGATTAACGATTTTAATTCTTATGCAATATGTAAAACCGACAAATTTCTCAACAGAACTAAAACTCGGGGCAAAAAGAGTTTAAGTCAGCTGAGAAATTTGCAGGAATCGCCCAGACAATCGCATACTTTCGCTTATGTCGCTGTTAGTGTGACAGAAATTCGAATTACTTCTTTAATATGGGACAATTCTGAAGTAAACAAATGTATGGAAATTCAAGGGCGCCCATACCCGGGGGCAAGGGGGGGACGGCCCCCCTAGCTATCAGGGAAAGGAAGAAATGTAAGTTAATAATTATAGTCAGGTGTTTTTCTTTTAGGACAATTATTTAAAAGTCAGTAGAGACATAACAAGTTTGCAGAAGTTTTACCAAATCGACAATATGGAAGCAGAATCCACAGTGGATTAGGAAAGGGGGGTCCATGGGGTCCGGACCCCTAAAAATCAGAACCTAAAATTCAATTTTTGTATCTTAAAAAACTTATTGAATTAAAGAAGTTTTGTTGGTGTGTCAAATATGATATAGCAGTTATTTTGTTTTCATAACACAATGAGTAGGCTATTATTTCCAGTGTCCCATGCGTTATTTAACGTTTCTTATAAATAAGTTAGTTATAAGTGTTATAACTTAGGTAATGATTTCTTGTTTACGTTGGCATGTCTTAGAGTAAGGTAAACAAATTTGCTAACTAGTTTTTCAGTGCTAAAATGTAATTTTCATTAATTCAATATTTAAAGGTTTCCGGGGGTGGTCCCCCGATCCCCCTTTATTGTAGGGTATTCCGTACCCCCAAACCCTCCGGCACTTTTGACGCTCCCCGAAGTTATTTTCTGGCTACGTCATTGTTATTTTATTAATATAATGTTACAAAGCGGCCCAAGAAGTTAAAGCGACAAAATATAAATTAATCAAAAAATTTCCCCCCCTAGAAAATACCATATGGGCACCCTTGTATGAAAGATTATGGGAACTAGATGTAGACTCTTGTACCTGGTTTCAGAGCCTTGTGATACGTAAAGAAATGTAAGAGATGTAACGGAAACGTTTGTTTTCACAAGAAATGCAATTTACGTGAAATTATTTCTCAATTCAAGCAATTTATTGACACTAGAACAAATTTCAATACATTCCCTACTATCCTGTGAAAGCCGCTAGGCATGCGCAGTGGCTCATGTAGGCAACTTAGATATTTTAGTCGGTCCGCTTTCTTTTCCCTACCTGTACATATCACACGATATGACATACGCAGTTGAAAACTCAGGAACGTAAAATGTGGGCTAAATCTGTTTATTATAAAATAAAATAAATATGGTACCAGTTGCTGAACTAAGATATATTTTGTGATTTGTTGCCTAGGCCTTTCGGTGCCTCTACACCATCTTCAGGGCATCTGAAACTTCTGCTAGCTTGGAGTTCCAATACTTAAAACAAAAACTGCATTTCATCATATTTATAAAATAAGATAAAATTTATAAAATCTTGTAAAAGCATCTGTATCTATTCTTCTTGATGTCAATTCTTACATTTACATATCCTTCGATTACATCCAGCAGAAGTCCTTTTCGTCTCATGATGTGTCTTAACCAGGTAGCTTCCTTGCAACTCTGTCCAACACATCTCATGGTTTATATTTTGACAGGTAAGAAGATGGCGGACGAGAAGATGAACGACGAAGACAGCGCTTGGAAGAAGATGTCGCTGAGGCAGAAGTGGGGTTACATTAGGGCGAACATCACGGTGGAGCCCATGCTCGCGTGTTACATAATGCCGTGTGTGTTAGCGATGTTAGCAACTCAGAACTTGAACCTCGAGAAGGCCTGTCGAGTGAACTTGAAGTATGGGGACGACGTCTGTGGTGCTCTGACGGCGAGGCAAACCGCCAACTACACGGAAGAGGAAGTGCGGGTGCAGCAGCTAGTGGCCAGCATGACCATCTGGAAGACCATGCTGCAGAGCTCCGTGCCCTGCGTCCTCATGCTCTTCCTGGGCTCCTGGTCGGACCGCACTGGTAGACGGAAGCCTTGCATGCTGCTGCCGATCTGCGGGGAGCTCCTCACGTGCGCTGGGCTCATCCTCTGTACTTACTTCTTCTACGAGCTGCCCATGGAGGTGGCCGGCCTGGTTGAGGCGCTCTTCCCCGCCCTCACCGGGGGGTGGTTCACCATGTTCATGGCCGTCTTCAGCTACGTCGCCGACGTCACTTCCGTGGGCATGAGGACGCTACGCATAGGAATCGTGAACCTGTTCGTGTCCCTGGGAGTCCCTGTAGGAATGGCTCTCAGCGGAGTCCTCTACGCGCAGATCGGGTTCTACGGCATATTCTCCATATCCGGTGTCTTGTACATAGCCAGCTTGTGGTACGGATACTTCCGCATACACGAGGAGCCGCGGAAGCAAACGGCGCAGGACAAGAAGAAGCAGGAGAGACCCTGTGGGGCCGTGAGGGACTTCTTCGACGTGGGACACATCTCGGAGACCTTCAAAGTGGCCTTCAAGGAGGGCAAACACAACCGCAGGATGAGGGTCATCATGCTCATGGTGGCCTGCATGGTCATCATCGGACCCATGCATGGTGAGTAATTTCCATTTATACCAGGAATGGTGTGTAGAAGCAATAGCTTGCAAAATTCTAGGTCCTCTAAAAACAACAAAAAAGCAATATCTAGCGTTGTATGAAGGAATAATTTGACTGAGCCAAGTTATTCTCCCTTATTTCATATTCTCCACACCTATATAAGGAAGGAAAGTCCTCTATAAGTACTTTTCAAAACTGCAAGCAAAATTAAAAACCCGGGCAACGCCAGGTCTTCCCGGCGTCGCTCGGGTTTTCTATATTTTAATTCGAAATTAACTTATGAAGGACTTTCCATTTTCAAACTCTAAATCGTTATATGTCTTAGAATTTGAAATGAGGAAGAACGACTTATCACACTCAAACTATTCCCTCAGAAGATGCTTGGCTCATGAAGGATGTAGAATTTTGCACCCCATTGCTTCTGGTAGGGGTTCAAATAAGAAGAAACAGAAATTCTGGTAACATAAAATTGTATTGTCTTTACAGAATATTTTATTTCTCACTCTCATGTTACCACACAACAGTTTCGGGGATGAAATCTAAAAGAAATTCAATATTATTTTCATACTTTCCTCCCCAAAAACCTGGGACATAATACTATACTGTGCACATAGAACTAAAAATGTTCCATCCTATTTTGTTCCCTTTTACATGCTTAGGGCCTATGATAAACATATCTATTTCTCAACTAATAAAAAGCCTACAGCTATGAATAACGAATCAGTGGATAGAATTTTTTACAGACTTCTGATATGGCATACTCATTGGCACACACTCAGACTGAAACAACTGAAAATGCTGACCCTGCAATACGAACTCAAAATGTGGAAGCGAGAAAGCGGTATTCTCTACGTCCAGGATAGAGAAAGTTATGTGACTGCATCGCATTGTGCATTATTTTCGTGAATTCCATTCATCAATATTTATTTACACCAATGAATTATATCGATAACTTCTCTAATTTGTCAGAGTCCCGTATCATTTATTTCCAACAATACACTGTTGTCATGAGAACTGTACATGAAATTTCATTTGGATTTGATAATTCTGTTTAAAAAGGTATTTCGTCTCCTCGAAAACATTAGATTTTTGGCATTAAAAATCAAAATATTCAAAATCCTTTCTTAGTGTGCACCTACATTATGAAACGAAGGTACTGTCAAAATTCCAAGTCTCTACCTATTATAGTTTAGGCTCTACGTTGATTCTCTGTCTGTCTGTCAGTCAGTCAGTCAGTCATTCAGTCAGTCAGTCAGTCAGTCAGTCAGTCAGTCAGTCAGTCAGGACAAAGCCTCTTATATATATATACACACAAACGTAAACACAATCCTAAAACTCTGTTGTTTAAGAAAATTATTCACATCTGAATACAAATAAGTGTAACTATATTAAACACAATGCAGGTTATTGTCAACGGATTACTTCAGCTGATCAAGTTTACCCGTTTTGCATGTTTCGAGGCATGACTAAGAAAAATAGGACGTTACGTAGTTTTAGCAATGAACCCATGAAATATGCATCAGAGATGGATGCATCCCCAGTAGACTAGAGGATTAGGGCCTTGAGAACTTGCACAAGTGTGCAATTACATTTGCAACACAATTATTTTTGTACATCTCCTGAATGGCCTTCACTTTCTCTAGTCCACATTCAAGGAAACAAGGAAACCTTTTTGCTCATAATTCCTTCATTATAAATATCAAGCCAACAAGTAATCAACAAATAAAATCAGGTAAACTGGAGCAACAAAATGCCAGTATGCTTTTGTTTAATCAATGATAGTTACAATTATAATATGCAGAAAATTACGTTTTTAGTATATCTACGTTTCATGCCTCCCTAAGTACGAAACCACAGCCCGTTCAAAAAAAAAATTGTGATACGCTAGCGGCCGTATTTTGAAGATATTTGAACAAAATTGTATTATGTTATTTCTAGGGCCAATATTTTGGACAAGTTCGTTAATGAGCAAAATTGGCCGAAGGGGGTGGTCGGGGGTTGAAATTTTCAAAAATTTATATCTCGGCCCCTATGAAGGTAAAGAGAGAAACTTTGTTTGAATAAATTAGAGTACTCCCTATGGAGTTCACAGTGTCACCAACGATTCGGGAGTTTTGATGGTACGAGTGGGGGTGGGGGGATGGAAATTCGAAATTTTTGAAACCACGTCTTGTGGGGTATCGTTGAAAAGCTCTTGATGAGTATTCTACAAATCAATAACTAGTTTCTCGATAGTTCTCAAATAAGGCGAGATTTAGCACTTCGAAATCTACCTCAGCCTGTAGGCCTGCCTAAAGGGATTTTTTTTTATAATCGATTTCCGAGTTAAGTTCCAGATCGATTCATTAAGCAAGACTTACGGAAAAACAAAGGTCTAGTTAAAAAAAAAAAATATATATAAACAAAAAACATTAGATTAACATTGTCCAGCATCAGCAGAACTAGACAGATTTGTGATATCTTGACAATCGCATACTCACATAAAAAAAAAACTAATTGGCCGACTACGGGATTTGAACCTGGAACCTCCCGAATGCGAGACCAACATAATCCCCTTCCGTCCACCTATGTGAAAAGTAAGGTATTTGCGTGCCGTAGTGTTATAAACAAATGAATCAAACACAGCGTCGTTTCGATTGACAATCTGATGTGTTATGTTGAAGAAAATGTATATATCAGCGACGCTTTTCTTCTCCCTGGTGTTATGGCAACAGAGCAAGGCCACCTGTAAAATACTTTACAATTATATTTTATCGAAATTTGGTGTTAAGATCACGTTTTCTGCCAGTTTTTCACTCATAACTCGCGAACGAAAGCGAAAATCGAAAATCCGGATTCGAGGAGCATTCGGACAAACATTTCAGGTCTCTGCATGCTGTAGATTTGGCTGGGCAAAAATAGAATAAGCCTATTGAGCCCAAATCCTGCTCTTAACAAGGACGAGAGTTGCATAAGTGACATGATGCTGTTGATAATTACTTCGTGCGAAAGAAAACACGATAACCTTCATTCTAATCATGATGTGATCATCACAATACAGTCTCTCTTTTTCCTCCTAATTTCTTTCACTTTTGATCCTATTAGGGCAAGGCATCTTCTTTATATAAAGGTTAAAAGATAGCTGTTCTAAATAATATTGACAATGTTTATCTATACAATGTATAGCTACAGATGCAATAAATTATTATTATTATCATATATAAATGTGTTTCATGAAATAATTGATTAAGTAAGGGCAAATTGTTTTTGCATTTTTTGCTTTATTTTGCATTTTTTGGCAATTTTTAGGTCATTTTCGGCATTTTAGGTAATGTCTCAGTGGAGGTAGAGATGAGTTTTTCCAAGTACAAATCGTTACTTTCAGACAACAGACTATCGTTTTTATTTGAGAATCTCCGCCAAGTGTTCATAGGTCAATTTAATTCAGGTTTATTGTACACCGTAGCAGTCTGACTTGTACCAATAAAGATTATTTCTCTTTTTTAAACGGCACATATTTGCTAGAGGCAATTTGAAGACCACGCCAGTTCAGAAATATTTTTTTTCGCTCAGGGTGTCCAAGTAGTATAAATTTACTTACTTCTTTAGTAACAAAATAAGTGTGTTTTATATTATAAATTCATATATAACGCACTGCCATCGATTAAATTGCTTTTAGCAATTCAATACTTAAAAAAACTAATAAGTAGTAATGGTAAATTTATTGATGATTTTTTTAAATTTTTGGTCTTTTTCACTATTTTTATGTCATAAATGCATTTTTTCACTAGTTTAGGCCTATGGTCATTAAATGCCTTGCCCTACACACTACATTTCCAACCCGCTTCGACAATTTTCTCATGTCTGTTTCTGCACGTATGTCATCGTATTCCCGTAAAACTGAATACTATTGTGGGTGCCACTTTTTAAAGACTCTTTTTTCCAAGAACTGGCTGTACCTGCTGCCACCCTAATCCTCTTCGACCTGTCAATCAGTGAACAGAAAGGTAATTAGGCGTATTCACACTTGTCTGCAGTCCAGTACAACGTTGCCAAATATGTACCAGAGCATTTACTTCACTTGAGAAGTGGCGAATGACAGCGGCAACACTGGGGAAATCCACGCGACTTCAAGAGCACCTGATCTTTGTAGGTGCAGATTTTCGGATAAGGGAACAATACCATTTCGGAAGAGGCCTTCTTAAAACGGCATCAACTGCATTTTTTATCGTCCTTTGAGCATCGGAACCGTATCTGTCTGTACACAGTAGGCCATGCAACTATTGATGCTAAACTATTTTCTATTGTTGGTGTATTTTTATGGAGTAAATTTCAACTGGTAATCATTTAAATGGATATGATACACGATGAAATAGTGAGGATGATTCGGCATTTGCCTTTAGAACTGGCGAACCATGAAAAAACCCATGTTAAATTGGCCGGCCCCGGGACATTACGCAATAAGGATAATAAGGAAATCAGTGAAATCACAACAGTACGTAGCTATGGCGTTGTAAATAGATTTAAACGCAAACTGTAAGAAATCCCGCACAATCACTAACACCGAACACAATTAAAACATTGTATTTATTAACACTTACATGTAAATCATGCATAAACAATTAACATGGCTAATCTATATGGCAACAATAATTACAGACACAAATATTATTAAGGTAGAAGTTAAGTGTAGACTAAAATCAGGAAATGCTTGCTTTTAAGCAGTTTAGAAACTCTTATCTTCTCGTCTAATGTCCAGAAATCTAAAAATAAACATTTATAAGACAATTATCCTGCCGGTTGTATTAAGTTATATGGATGTGAGACATGGAAAACAGGGGGCTTAGGAAAATATTCGGACCTAAGAGAGAAGAAAAGTGCATAACGACGAGCTTCTTAACCTGTACTCTTCACCGGATTAAATCATGGAAGATGAAATGGGCTGGACATGGGGAGGAAAGACATATTATGTCAAAAGTATTGACTGGGAGACCCGAAGGAACGAGAGCACTTGGAAGACCTAGACGTTGGTGGGAGGACAGTATTAAGATAGATTTAAGGGAAGTAGGATTTGCTAGGGCTCATTGGATGGAGTTAGCACAGAACAGGGTTGAATGGCGGCAATGAACCTCCGGGTTCCATAAAATATATAATATTCCTTTAGCTTGCAGAGGAATTGTCTATTGGTATTGAGTAAGTAAGTAAGATCTGGCTTTGAGTTCTCTGGACCTAAAACCACCCGTGTAGTGAGTTTCGTCCAAATCGTTCATTGTTTACCCATCTAGGCCCGATTTCACGATCTACCTGCCGTCCATCCATGAAAAAAAAAAAATATATATATATCTTTGCACGCCCTGATGTTATTAACGAATTAATCAAGTAGAGCGGACTAACAACATCAAAGCGATCGGCAATTCCATGCCTTATGTTAAAAACAATATATATTTCAGCGATGTTCTTTTTTTCCCCCGGTTGCTATGGCAGCAAATCAAGGCCAACTGCAATTAATTTTACAGTTGAAATGCAGTAGCGAAATTGTATCCTTCGATAGCGCAAAAAAAAATCACGTTTTCTACCAGTTTTTCGCTCGTAACTCGCGAAAGAAAACGAAAATTAAAAATCCAGCTTCGAGGTGCATTCGGGCACCTTTCAGTCCATCTATCGCACACAAACAGACAGAAAGACAAACATATTTACAATAATTATTGTAGTTATATCGAACTGTGCTTCTAATTGGCATGAGTGTATAAGGAGTTGCTACAGGGATATTGCTGGAGTGTGTCGGACCATGAAGGGTACACGTACAGTTTTCCTGACCTTCACAGTCGATCATTATACCTATACAGTACAGAGAAAGTCCAAAGCCAGTTCACACCCAAGTTCGGGAAATAGGCAAATAAAATACTGAAAATGGCAGTAATACAATCAAAAAATCCCTTTAGGCAGGCCCACAGGCTGAAGTGTATTTCCAACTGCTTTTGGTTTAATTTATTGTCGCTGCGCAGCACTCTTCTTCTTTAGCCTTGGCATGACAAACCCGCAATAATAACTGCAAAAACGAGGAAAGAGCAATTTTTAAAACATTCAAATCTCGCCTCATGTGAGAGGTATCGAGAAACTAGTTATTGATTTGTAGAGTACTCATCAAGAGCTTTTCAACGATATCCCACAAGACGTAGTTTCAAAAATTTCGAATTTCCATCCCCCCACCCCCACTCGTACCCCCAAAACCCCCTAATCGTTGGTGTCACTGTGAACTCCATAGGGATTACTCTAATGTATTCAAACAAAGTTTCCCTCTATACTTCATAGGGGCCAAGACATTAATTTTTAAAAATTTCAACCCCCCCAATTTTGCTCATTAACGAACTTGTCCGAACTATTGGGCCTGGAAATAACATAATAAAATTTGGTTCAAATATCTTCAAAATTACGGCCGCTAGCGTGTAAAGATATATATAAATTTTGAACTGGCGGTGGTTTCGTACTTAGGGGAGCATGAAACGTAAAGATATGAAAGAATTTTTCGAAAGTCATGAAATGGCATCGATACCAATAGGTATATTTTTCTTCGAAATCTACCTAATAGGCTTAACAGTACTTCATTACAAGCAACAAGGTGTCAAGTGCCAAAGTCAGCCGCCTATAGGGAACAAGATCCTCAATAAATACTTCTGTAGAATAGCATTATTTGTGTAATATTTTATCATAGGTAATCCCACGACAGTTTACGAGATTATCGATAAATTTAGCGAATTTATCTGATGAAACTCGTCAACTCGAATTGGATTTATCAAGACTATTCCATGAATAAAAGTGTAACGGATTATACAAATAATAATTACTTTCGTGCTTTGTTCTATAAAAACAAAACTAACAGCTGCGAGAACACGGCCTACTATGAATCGACCATCCATGAATCGATTCGAGTTACCATGTTGTGACCAATGCTACGAATGGTGCATATAAGACGTAGTTGACTTCATTCAGATAAGCTAACAGCAGAACAGAATAAAATCACACGAAATGGTTTGCACTGAATCGAAATTGTGTTTTTAATCAAGGTACATTTGTATTATTTCTATTTCCAAACAAGTTATGTTGTATAAAAGAATCTGTTTTCATGTTGCTTAGTGGCAGCATGTGATGTATTAATCATTGCACATTGATGCTTACGTGTCCAGTAACGAGCTGAAAATTTTATTGGATAAAGTAGCATCCTCGTATTAATAGGAAGCATTTTATAAGGTAAACGATCGTGATTGGTCTATATCCGAGGAACTGCTAAACGTTATTGGTCAATATCACAGACGCGGCATATGAGTGGAATAGTCCTTTAATCAATTGAAATTCTTCATGTGCTTTTTAAAATCACAGCAAAAAACCATAACGATCCAAAACATGCAAAAAATTTCAAACCTTGAAATAGGCCACACAAGCGAAAATAGGAAAACATTGACTGTTTAATATATCCACCCAATAGAAAAGTCATTTTGCCAGAGGTGTAGCCAGAGGGTCGAAAGTGCCCTGGAAAATGCTTAAATATCGAACTAATCAAAATCATATTTTATGCTATTTTAGCACTGAAAAAACTAGTCAGCAAATTTGTTTGCCATACTCTAAGACATGCCAACATAATCAAGAAATCGTACACGGTACAGGGGAAATAATAGGCCTACATTTACAAGTTCAGTATTAAATAAAATGATTAAATATTTGACAAAATGGAGCTTAAATCTCTATATATAAAAGCCAAAACCCACTCACTCACTCACTCACTGACTGATCACAGTTTCTCAAAAACCATACAGCCTAGGAACGTGAAACTTGGGACACATATTGCTCCAAGGCTCTAGAGGCGCACTAAGAAAGGATTTCAAAATATTTGGCCTCTAAGGGCCAAAATAGGGTTGTAAAGTTATGATATTCACCAAAAGGAATTCATACTGCATGTACACAATCCCCATGACATCATGGCGGAAAGTTCAATAAACGTTTGCAGTCACTTGTTTTTTCTTCTTTTTTTTTAGTTTGTCCATAGCCTGTGATTTTAGTCGCAACATTCAAAGAAGAGGCTATGAGGTATTTAAAGCATAATTAGCGAAAAATTGTGTCTTGCGATTCTGTACAAGTATATGCAGGGGCGTATCCAAGATTTATTTTCGGGAGGGGCTGTGATAATCCTAACTTTACTGTCACTAGGGTTCAGAAGTTGATGATCTAAAAACGCCTAAAAATGACCTATAAATGACCTTAAATTTATGAAAATATGACATGCAAAATTTAAAATATGACAATATTTCTAAATATATATCTAAAAAAGGGAATATACAGTAGCATATTAATATAATAATAAACAAAGGACAATATTTTAAGTATGTTATTTGACTACTTTAATATTATGTTTACTATATTAACGAATTACGTATTGCTTTGTGTACAATGGTGGAAAAGTTCTTTATGAAGACAAAATAGGAAAAAATGTAATGAACGAATGAAAATTTCCTAAAAATGACTGGTAGAAAATAAAATGCAAAATATGAGTAAAGGCTAGTTTACACGATGACACTAGGTTTCGTAACCACTTTCATGAAAGTGATTTCGTGAAACTAATTACACACATTTTCTTTCAATGCAACCGCACATTTCATGTTATTTCTGAAGTTCAAGTTGTTAAAATCCCATATAAACGTTTGAAACACGTATGAATACAGACATTTCACAATTTCCTCACTTCCCCATTTCATTTTACGAAATGCGAACAAGCTAAATAACCGTATAATCTCAAAATTACTATTATAGTTTCGTGAAAAGTTGGAATCAGCCGAAACTGCGTAGTGTCGTAACTCATTGTCGCCAGTACATCTAGCGCTTGCGCATTCAAGTAAAAAACAGTTGCGAAACTCAGTTACGAAACCTAATTTCGTCGTGTAAACTAGCCTTAAGGTATTATCACAGTATAAGTATTAATACAGTACAGAAACTCAGCCCGTTTTTCTGCCAGCCGAGCATGCGCGCGCATTTACTAGCGATCGTAGCGGCCATATAGTAAGACTACAGAAACTACTCCGGGAAGTATGTAAATTAATAGGAGTGTTGTATTTATTAGAACACGCTATATTCGAAAGGACCTTATTATTGTGCTGTAAATTTCAGTAATAATAAAAGACAAAATCCTGAATTGCATTTCTTCACTTTCTTGAAACATCCAGAAAGGTAAGAACGAAAATAAGTAATATTTATTGTAGGTCTACTGGCTTACTCGTGATTCTGGTGTGGTTATGTTTCAAGTTACTTTAATGTAATATTTTTATATTTTATTCTGTTGTAATGATTTCTGGTGTATAAAATAGGTCATTAATGGTCGACAAGAAAACCTAGTAACAAAATATGTAAAATATTTGAGTGAAAATTACCGTCTATGCTTGACACACGCCGAAAACAAACAGTTTATGAAATCCTATAAAAACTCGTTAATTAAAACTGCTGTACCCACGGTGTCTTCAATTCCAAATGCTCCTGAATTTTTTGTTTTGTTTAATGAAGTCCATCCTGCAGTAATTGACGCTACATAGACCTACAATAAATTGAAGTCGTATATTGCCATATAAGGCAAAGAATCAAAATACAGTGTCAACAATGACGTCCAGGATGAACAACGTGACAGACCTATAATATAATTTACGTAATTAATATGTAGGCTATTTATTATCATAATTTGAATTATAAATTATATTGAAGAACAATGATTTTAAAGGAAAAATACTAGGCCTAGGTACAGTCCTTAACAGTAGCCTATTTAGGTATTGTTTACCTCTTAACTAGAATATAATACATTATCTGTTTTATTATTTCTGAAATTTAAAATTAGATTTGCATTAAATAAAAATATTCTGTATTTTTCTCTTTTAACATAACATATTTTGCGATGTGTTTATGTATTTTCCCAAGCCATTTCATGTGATGAGAATGTAGCTTTACTCAATCTCCGCATGGAGCGCTAGTGTCGTCCAGTCAACATGTTGTCATAGGACTTTTAACACACAGTTTCTTTACTGTATTAATACTTATACTGTGGTATTATTGTTCGTTTTGACAGAAGACGAACTTATACTACATCCTGCATTGTCTGTGATGTCTCAGAAAAGAGATGACATATCATCAACCTCTGAGCCCTAATTATCACACACAATTATACTGAACACGTTAGAATAACCAGGGCCTCGCCCTGGAATAACGCATTTAATCTTTTATAAGTCAAAATGTGCAATTGAACTATCTACTTTCTGAGATATTAAAGCACTAAAAAATTGCGCTGAATTTTCTGCATCCATTGATATAGGTTTATATAGGTTTAGAAATTATTTGTAGCATTTAAATGGACATTTAAATATGTTTACATGCTCTGAGCCACGCCCTTAGAAAGGTCAAATGAGAAATTCATTATTAACTTAAAATTGAATTTCCCGGCAACTTTTATTTTACACACATATTGTTAGGTAGCTCCACATAGGCGTAACCAGGCCAACCATATGGGGGGGGGGGGTAATAACATCCGCGGGGTCTGGGGGTATGGAATACCCCCCAGGGAGAGGGGGGTCCGGGGGTCCTCCCCCGGAAAATTTTAAAAATTAAGACGCAAAATAACGAGTTTTAAGCTTCCCACGCTTTATACTTGTATTAAGTAATTTATAGGCAGACTTAAAAAAATTATATAATTTTCCTTTCTTTCATCAAGGAGGGGGGGGGGTTCAAACCTCCAAAACCCCCCCTCGGTACACCTATGTAGCTCCACAACCATTAAAGATAGAAGGCTGAAATTTTTTACACTAATTTTACATGCATATGTCCATAAAGTAGACTACAATGATGCCCATAGGTATAAAATTAAAGAAAATGTGTCATGAAATATTGATCAAATTTCAAGATATTTTATATGCGATATATCAAAATTAATTGCATTAGAAATAATAACTTTAGCTGTATAAAAGTAGTCTACTTTGTAGAAAAATATGTTCATTATATGCATTAAAAAAATAAAAGGCGTCAGAGAAACCAGAAAAATGTTATGCCTATAAGGAAGTGATAAGTGCATCTGAATTAATTTTTTTCATGCTCCTATAAAATGTGTAATTTAAAATAAACTTGGTCAATGTTTTATACTTTTATCTGCTAGTTATGTTCTAGTAAGCCTTGTTATAGGATCCTGAAATTTTTGTCCACTTCTGAGTTCATTTTCTTGTAAAATTTTAATATTTTAGAACCTGTATTTTTTTATCTTTTTGTGGTTGTTCACGTATATATACCCTTAACGTTTCGGGGGGGGGGGCTGCAGCCCCCTCAGCCCCCCCCCCTGAATACGCCCCTGAGTATATGTGAATACTGCTAACTTTTATTTGGGCAGAGGAAGTTATGTGACTTTCACATCAGATTTTTTTAAACTACACAGGTGGCTTGGCATGGCACTGTGATTTCATGTTGACCTAATAGATGTAAAATTATGAGAAAGGCTATCAATAGAATTCCTATAAATGATTATCAACTATTTTTTGACATTAGTAAATTTAGAAGGTCCTGGGTTCTATTATTAAGAGTTGAACTCTTTTCTTATAGTTAGCCTAGGACTGTATTGCGAAAGAAAGTTCATACAATATCAATAGATAGCCTATAATTTCCTGATTAATTTCTACTTGCCATATTATCTCTCTATCTTTACCTTAGTGTTTACCTCTCCATTTTGGGGTCTTTTAAGCGACCCACGTTGTCCGGGCTATACAGGGCCGCGACCTGTCGGGAGAGGGATTATCTATGGATCACATACATACTTTCTTGACCAGACAAGGGCATAGAGGGCCTCCCGGATGAGTGATCAGTCCAATGCCGGGGCCACCTCTGAGACAACACAAACACATAGGACGAGATACACCATTCATACACTCACTTTGAACAAGGCGAGGATGGGATGATGATGATAATGACTGCCAGATGATATCCGGAGACTGAGGGCCTAAAGTTACCAGACATTTGTCTCACAGGTGAGGAAAATCCCGGAAAAAACCCTACCTAGGTAACTTGTACCGACCAGTATTCGAACCGGAGCCCGCTGCGTGAGAGGAGAGAACGCATCCCCTACACCCAGCTATTTACCGTATGTTTCCCAAAATTGAAACAGAACGATTAAATTTTTTAAGACATAATCAGAGTAAATTACGGGTGAAGGAGTATGTGGAATATAAATACGTCCACCGTGTTGGCTGGACGGCTGATGATTTATAGAAGTACATCTAATCGACTTTAAATTGTGTTCACTTAACCTTATATACATAAATCTAACAATGCGAAGCATTGATGGGTCAGCTAGTAACAAATCAAATTTTAGGTTTTGATTTCGGGGAGGGTCCGGACCCACTGACCCCCCTCGGCCACTGCATTATTAGGGGGTGGATTTCTATGACATGTCATTTTTTCCCCTTTGCATTATTTCAGGTTTCCGACTAATGACTATCCCAGGCCAAATTGCCTTACTACCGTGACCTCATCATCTTATTGTCTGCAAATTTCCTCCCATCCTTCCTCTTTCAGTAACCAGTATTTAATTTTTTTCTTTAAATCGTGTAGCAGCTGAATTCTTCTTCTTTCAAGACCTGGAGTTCCCTCAAACTTCCCTTCGATATCGTCATGCAGCAGACAGTTTAATGTCCAATTTGTTCTCTTTCTCAGAACTGTGTTCAGGACTGATCTCTTCTCAGGACTTTGTCCGTGCATTTTAGTTGTGCACATTGTAACCTATCTATGTGACATAGGCCTATTCGAAGCCTGCAAGCATGTTGATTAGCATGAAACAGGCCAAGTGCGACATAAACTCATTATATCATGACGTAATTAAAAACTGAATGACCCCGTTTATTCTGTATGCAAACAACTGCCTGAGGCAGAGCGACACAGATTTCTCCATGCCTAATATCATTTCTGTTGCAATTTTACACTTTTTATGGCGAACACTGGGTCAATAAGTTCAGTTTGACTAATCTGCATGCTGGTGAGTTCTAGCATTTCAAATGTATTTTCAAAGTCGACCAGAATCTCTCGATATCTCGATCCAAAGCCCAACACGGGATTCACTCAATGAACAGTTCATAACAATGAAACAAAAGACGACGCCAGCGATTAAAACTGCAATTAATGTTAAAATACGCGAATCATCAAAATAAAACAGGAAAAGTGGAATTGATTAAATATTAATTTTGTTTTATATGCATGTTAATATGGAATGTCAAAAAGATGAATTCATTATGAAATAGCTCAAGTGAAAAGCATGTTAAAAAACGAAAGCAAATTTAAGCTAACCACTGAAGAGAGCAGGAATCGAACCAGACCCGCAAGACAAGAGGAGAAACCAAGTGCATCCAAATAAAATTCTAGTCTTCCAGATATTTAACAAAATTGAGAAGTCAAATTTCATCAAAAATAGGGAATCTGCACCACACAACGAAACAACCAATTTAGCTTTAGGTTTGACTGGCCATGCTGTTTAAATTATTTATATATACGAGGCGTGTTTTAAAGTAAGTACCGATAATTTAACAGAACATTATTTTCTAAATACTTTATTATCATTCGTCACTTTACACCTTACACTACTTCTCCGTTATTCAGGCACTTGTAACGGGAAACAAGTTTTGTATGCCTTCGTCAAAGAATGATGCCGCCTGTGATGAAAGCCAAGTCTCCACTTCTTGTTTTACATCACACCGGAATTTCTTTAGATGAAGAAACAGATGAAAATCGCTTAGTGCCAAATGATGCGATCAGGATCAGGACAAGAGGGGGAAACTGTACCTTGGTAAACCTAGACAGAACTTAGATATCCAGTGAATTATATAACTTAACAGAATTTTTACGAAACAAATGTTTCAAATAAAAGCTTTGGTTCTAACAGTGGCGTAGCCAGAAGGTAATTTCGGAGAGGGTATGAAGGGGTATGGGGGCCACCCCGGAAATTTTTTTAATATTGAACTAATGAAAATCACATTTTATGCTATTTTAGCAGAGAAAAACTAGTTAGCAATTTTTTTACTTCCTCTGCCCGTACCATAGGTACTATAGGTAGAGGAAGTATTGTTTTCGACCCCCAAATTCGAAGTTGAGTTTTTAACATATATACACGTTTCAAGGCCCCCTGAATCCAAAAATACTATTTTTGGAAACATGTCTGTGTGTCTGTGAACAAGCTAGCTCCAAAACGGAAAATCGTATGAAAACAAAATTTCGTATTTGGGTCAGGTACCTTCTGAAGATGTGAGGATAAGATTGGCGATTATTTTCTCTTATTTTTAAGGGGACTTTACATGAAGAAATTTTCGTTTTTCGCGATTTTCTCGAAAACGGCTCTAACGATTTTCTTTAAATTTTGCACAAGTGTAGCTTATAGTGAAAGCTAAAGCTTTTATTTGAAACTTTTTTTCGAAAAAATTCTCTGAAGGCAGTTACAAGCCACCTACTGTTCACCCACTGTTTGTAAAAAGTTTGTGTTGTGTGTTGAACAATTGAATACACACTCTTTCACGGCCTCTTATTCTATATAAGAATGAAGTGAGAAAGACATATTGGAGGGAAATATTCGATAAAGTTCGGAAATTATTCTTAACGACGGAAGTTTCAATAAATGTCTGCAGTCACTTCTTTTTGTTTGCTATATAGTCTGCACTTTTTTTAGTCGCATCTTTTTCAGAGAAGAGGTTATCAGGTATTTATCGTATAATTAGCGTTAAATTGTGTCTTGTGTTTCTGTACAAGGATAGGCCTATGTGAATACTCCTAACTTTTATCTGGGCAGAGGAAGTTATGTGACTTTCACATCAGATTTTTTACTATAGTCTAACACATGCCAACTTAAACAAGAAGTCGTTACCCAAGTTATAATACTTATTACTAGGGTTCGGATGTTTATGACATGTCATATTTTTATCCTGACCTCCATTCTCGCAGCAAACGCAAATTAAACATGAATTGCACACTTGTTATCCTAATCGGACAGTTTTTATTTTGCATACAAAGACATATTTTGGTCGGTTTCATGGTCTTGGTCATATTTCGGTCATATTTGTAATTTAACGTCATATTTCAGTCATAAATTCGGTAAAAGAGCACAATTGTGCAGTATTTGCACTAAATTGTCGACTTTAATTTTTTCCGAAAAAAGAGTGTTACTGTAACTGAAATGAGAAGCACAATTACCTCTTCCTCCTTGTCGTTAACAACTTCCAATAGACATGTTTTAACACAATTGGAGTGGTATCTGGAAACATTAACAGATTAGAAGTTGTTTACAAGTCAAACTGTAAATCACCTGTAAAATTGTTAAAAAGTGATTATCTGATTGAATTAATGTGATGTAATAATTCAGTGTCATTAAACGTTTTAAATTGCAACATTCATTTTTAGAAAATACGTTCTTTTATGAGGTCATATTTAGGATTTTTGTGTCATATTTAGTCATTTTTAAGGTCATATTTTCCACTTTTTTAGGTCATAAACATCCGAAACCTACTTATTACTGTTTATAAGAAAAGTTAAATAACACAGAACAGTGGAAATAATAGCCTACATTTACAAGTTCAGTATTTTATTATTATAAAAATAATTAAATAACTGACAAAATGGAGGTTAAATAAGTTGAATAGAATTTTAGGTCCGGACCCCGTGGACTCCCCCTTCCCTACACCGCTGAGTTCTAATAAGCTAAGCAGCTTGAACAACATTGTTGTAGCTAATGATGGTTTCACGGGCTATAAGCCGAGTAAAAGGATATATTGCATCCAAGCTTTCGGTCGCTGACATCTCTGCGGCCTTCCTCAGGGAAAAGTGGGTGGAGAGAGCTTGTATATGTTTGGAGTGAAAAAAGAAATTCTGTGATTGGAGGAATAGGGTTGGCGTGTATCGGCCAATCAGAATGCGGGAATTTTCTTTATAGTAAAATAATTGAAGAAGCAATCGGTCCATATCAGGACCAATGGGAGAAAAATAAAGATTAATAATGTGAGTCAGGGCAGAGTGGTTTAGGGGGATAATCGTTGTAAAATGTGAATAGAAATAATCGGTCAAAGTCAGGGGCAATGATTAAAAAGAAGACATGGGGTCCGGGAGTTTGGAGTCTTGCTATTGTTGGAGGTTTCTTGTGTTGAATCTCGATACAACTTCAGGGATGGAGCCCAGGCATTGCTGAGGAAGAGTCCACCTTCTCTGTTGAAGTTGTTGGGATGAGACCTTATTTCTATTGCTTCTTTTATGACACGGTCCCAATAAGCTGTTGTAGCTGTTTTCGAATGAACCTTTGTATAACTTTAACCTCAATATTAAATTTTGTTTGAATATGACACATGCTCAAACTTCTGAAAATAGCATTTTGGAATGAAGAGTTTTGAAAACATTTATATTATGTTGAAAATATGACGTCAAACAGTAAATTAGAATGCTTGATTAATTAATTTTATTAATCGCTGGGCACATGAGTGCTAAACAAACCTGGGAGCCATGCATGATTATAATTATTATTATTATTGCAGGCGAGATGGCTGTAATGTACCTGTTCACTCGCTATCGCTTCAACTGGAACGAAATGGACTTCAGCGTCTTCTCCACCTACAGCATGATCACCAACTTGTTTGGTAAGCCAGCCTCTTCCAGGTCTGATTGGGTTCTGTGTATAAAATCTCAATTCGCTCATGTTTTCATAAATTATTTGTTTAGGTACCATGATTTCCGTCTGCCTCTTCAGCCACGTTTTAAAGATAGACGACGCCATGATTGGAGTTATGTCTTGCATGAGCAAGATTCTGTCGAGCTTTGTGTATGCCTTCAGCACCATGGATTGGCAGATATACATGGGTAAGGTTATCAGTTACCACTAATATTATCATGTAAGTTTCAATATTCTGTAGTTACATCATGAAATGCTATTGTGTTTGCAGCTCCCTTGGTAGAAATTCTCAACGGAACTTCCTTCATAGCCATGCGATCCATTGCTTCCAAACTGGTTCCCAGCGACGAGCTAGGTAAGCTAACTCCTCAAGCAATTGCTCATTCGTACCATGTGCACAGGGCAGTTCAACGTGCAAACGCTACTGAATGCTAGTAGTACAATGACGTTAACGCAATATCTGGCAGGATTGCACATAACTAACTCTATTGGTTTGTTGTTCACTGTATGGGTGAGCCACATCAGGCCTGGTGTTGTTTGTGTTATGATCTGTTTTGTTCATCAAAGATAAATGACACATATTTTGATTATCTGCAACAAGGAGGACCAAAAACCCCCACTGACTACGTGAAGGTCATTTACAGGCATGTAATCAATCCATTTTGATTTCTCCTGGCGTGAATGGGGACAAAGCTAAAGCTGAACTTGACTTGGGTATAATGTGGCTGTTGACAAGATTATTGGCACGTTTGCAAATAAGCTTATAATGCACAATCTAGTAAGAACAAAAGAAAATTACACATACAGTATTTAGGCCCTATTGTGATTTATTTAACCTGTCCTTAAGCCTTCCAAATGGATTCATTTACTGACCTATAATGTTACACAAAGGGCCTAGTTACAATCATAACAATTTGGCGTGATGCTCAAAATGATTCCCTTGCCGTTGTCTTAGAACTTAAAGCTTACATAAATAAATTTCAAACCAATTACAGTGTACATGGACATACAACTAGAAACATGAATGATTTACATATACCAGCTAATTCATTAAAACTCTTTCAGAAGAATGCTTAATATTCTGCAATACAGATTTTCAATAAGCTTTGAAGAAACGTTAAATTATTGTGTATTCAAAGCATTATACAAATCTTTCAAAAGATCTCTCAAGGAATTTTTAATAACTCACACCTTCTTCAATATGAGTGAGTAAGTTTGGCAGCTTAGAGTTTTGTATATTGTTGTTATAACATGCATGTTTATTCTGATCTGACGTGTTCTATATCCTTGAGCCTCGCTCAACACAAGATCTACAGAACGAGATATCTACATCTAAATTTATATCAAGGCAATGAGCTTATATGGCCCTGTAAGAAGAATGAATACAGAAGAGCTCACAGTACCCAATAATAGTAATAATAGTTTCTTTTCTTATTGTCACCTTCATGCACTGTTCACACACACAATCTCCTCTTGGCTCGTGATATGATTTGTTCATGCACAGCTTGTAGTGGAAGTCATGTGTCACAAATCTTGTAATCATACGTCGCAGCTCGTAGTCTGCTTCTGTCCACTGGTCAGTCATTAATACGTCCATAGTAAAAAAGTCAGGCCAATTCTCCAACTCATTCCTTGTCCGGTCTCTTAGGGCTGCTTCCGATAGTGTCTATATGGGAATATATATTGGCATCGTAGGTCATTCATAAGGAAAGTTTCCTTGACCACAGCGCAACCTGTCCTTGAAGTATAGAGTAACACAACATGCACAAAACTCTTTGAATGCAGTGACTCCTACATATCTGAAGGAATTCTTAGTTTTCAGTGTCTGATGTAGATGTAGATATCTTCAGTGATGGGAAAAGTACAAAAAGAAAGTAACTGGGCTGAATTACAATTACCTGAGAGCTATTTCACTTAATTACAATTACAAATTACTTTTTCAAAAAGTATTCAGTATAATTACAATTACATTTAAAATTACTTTACAAAATGGTAGTACCTAAAAATTCCTTGTTTTTGGTTTGTTCTGGGCACAAGCCCAAATTATTAATCAACAAACAAAAAACACATCAATGAGAACATTTTCGGAAACATTGAGTAACTTTTTGTTAATATTAACTCCAATTTGGATATTAGTTGCAAAAACAGTAGTGATGACGATATAGCAAGCGAGAATGATACTAATACTAACGTCTACTAAATTGTAACAATTACAATTTTATTTCCAGAAGTAAATTACAAGTAGAAATTACATTTTTAAAAAAGTATTGATTACAAGTAAATGGGACCAAAAAAGGAATTGTTCCTGTAATCCGAATACTTTTACTCAATCACTGGATATCTTGTTCTTTAGATCCTATGTTGAGCGAGGCTCAAGGATATAAAACACTTCAGATCAGAATAAACAAGCATGTTATAACAACAATATACAAAACTCTAAGCTGCCAAACTTAGTCATTCATATTGTAGAAGGTGTGAGTTATTAAAAATTCCTTGAGATCTTTTGAAAGATTTGCATTTGCTTTTAATACACAATAATTTAATGTTTTTTGGAAGCTTATTGTAAATCTGTATTGCAGAATAATAACCACCCTTCTGAAAGAGTTTTTATGAATTAGCTGGTATATGTAAATCATTCATGTTTCTAGTTGTACGTCGATGAACACTGTAATTAGTTTGAAATTTATCAATATTATCTACCATATAACACATTACTGAGTATATACTCCCCTGTGAGGACTTTTAATTTTTCAAATAGCAGTTATACAAGATTATCTTTTTTCCTTTTCACATATTATTCTTATCGCAAGTTTTTGCAATATAAATATTTTCTCCCTACAAGAAGAGTTGCCCCAGAATATGATTCCATAAGTCATCACAGAGTGAAAATATGCAAAATATACCATGAGTAATGTATCCTCGTTGTACCTTATGATGTCGCTTTTTTTCTTATTTTATTGGTAATAAAATCACTTACCCTGTTAGCAGGGCCGTATTTCTAAATAGGCTAAGTAGGCTGCAGCCTAGAGCGGCAAATTTTCAGGGGCGGCAGTTTGGCAATTTATTCAAAAGTTAGAATGAAGTATTTCAGATGTTAATAATATTTTTCGTACGAATTTAAGAATACATGTTACTTAAAAAAAGTTTTAGTCCATTGTGCTACAGGGTATTGATCACACATCTGACAAATCGTTGGAAGGAATTTCAAAATTTCTGAGGTGTAATTCCTTACAAGATGTTTACCCCAATTTGGACATTGCTGTAACGATAAGTTTGTGCATACCTGCTACTAATTGCGCGGGAGAACGCAGTTTTTCCTGCCATAGAAGAGTTAAGAACTACGAACTAGTATTTCTGAAATACAGTTAAACTCACTTTCATTACTTTGTGTTGAGGCAAATACAACAAAAACACTTTCATATGAGGACGTTATGAATGAGTTTGCCATTAAGAAATCTCTTAAGAAAGCTATGAAGATTACGTGGGGTGAGTTGTTTTAGAGAAGTTTGTATATTTTTCAACAAATAAACCAGTTATTAACTTAATTACATTTTGTGTAATTTCATTTCACCATGTAGGACAACCTGATTCAAACTGAACATTAACACTTAATTTAACACTTAATTTTCGATAATTTAACACTTAAGTGGTTCAAATCATATCTTTCTGATAGAACTCAAAAGGTAATAATAAATGGAAATGAATCTAACTTAGGGGTTGTTAAGAATGGGGTACCTCAGGGATCAATACTAGGACCTTTGCTCTTTTTAATTTTCATTAATGACTTGCCCTATAACTTAAGTGACGAATCAAAGGTATTGCTCTTCGCAGATGATACTAGTGTACTTGTAACAGGAACGTCACAAGAACATTTATCAAGAATAGCTACAAAGGCTTTTCACGAGTTAAACACATGGTTTCTAGCTAATAAAATGACACTTAATATTGATAAGACCCATTTCATACAATTTAGAACAAAAAACAGATGTATCTCAAATCTTGAAATTAATTATGGAACACAAATCATACAAGAAATTAGCAATGTAAAATTTTTAGGACTGCAAATTGACCAAAATCTTGACTGGAAGACACACATAGAAATGATAGGTCCAAAACTGAGTTCAGCGTGCTTTGCTTTAAGAATTTTGAATAGTATATTAAAACAGGATGCATTACTTATGGTATATTTTGCATATTTTCACTCGGTAATGAGGTACGGGATCATATTCTGGGGCAACTCTTCCCATAGGGAGAAAATATTTAGATTACAAAAGCGGGCAATAAGAATAATATGTGGAAAGAAAAAAAGGGAATCTTGTAAACCGCTATTTGAAAAATTAAAAGTCCTCACTCTTACAGGGGAGTATATATACTCTGTTATGTGTTATGTAGTGAATAATATTGATAAATTTCAAACTAATTTTAGTGTACACGGACGTACTACCAGAAACATGAATGATCTACACAGACCAAATAACTCGTTAAAACTCTTTCAGAAGGGTGCTTATTATTCTGCAGTACAGATATATAACAAGCTTCCAAACAACATTAAATTATTATGTATTCAAAGAAAGAGCAAACCTTTCAAAACAGCTGTCAAGGAATTTTTAATAACTCACACCTTCTACAATTTGGAGGAATATTTCCAGCTTGGATAAATTTGGCAGCTTACAGTTTCTGTAGGCCTATATTATTGTTATAACATGCATGTATTTTTTGATCTGACGTGTTCTGTATCCTTGAGCCCCGCTCAACACAGGATCTACAGGACGAGATATCTACATCTACATCTACATCCACAACACAGTTTTTCAATTACGCAAAAGATAGTCATTAGCATTAAAATATAAAAATATGTTTAAAATAGTGATCACTGATCTCCAAGAACAAATTAATTAATTAATTTCGAAACCCATTTCATTTTTGAACAAATCTTAAAAGAAGTAACTTAAGTAAAAAAAGTAGATAACTAATTTGATTATATTATAATTTATTATATAAACCATTAAAATTGTAGTTTTATCTAAACTAAATGAACTTTATGTTTAAAAAAGATGAAAACACCAATTAACTCTATCCTTTTGCTGTATAAAACGAATGTATTAAGCAAATATGAACTATAGAGGGGCGGCAAATGGACTTTAGCCTATAGGCGGCATACTCTTAAATCTGGCCCTTCCTGTTAGGCCTAAGAGCTCTGTAATTTCACCCACAATACAGTCATTTTTTATTAAGCTCCCAAACCACTGATATCCCTCTTCTTGTCACATGCCATGACTGTCACTGAAGAGAATAACTTTGCCTTGCTCCTTGGGAACACTCAGCGTTCCGTTATATGCTGTCTGATTCATTAATTTATTCATTCATTCTTGGCTGCGTTGTGAACTGTGTTGATTCGCCACCACTTATGAGGTTAAGGTTTGAATCTCTTTCATTACCTTCACTAAACTGTAGGAAAACGCTGAACTGATTTTCTAGTAGTAATATTGGGATAATAGAAGACTGCTTGTACTACGATTTCGAACTGTAGGCGTCTGCCAGTTTGAGATGAATTAGGCTACTGGAAGCAGCTTGAGAAAAGTTCATACTAACGGTTATTTCTCTTCAACTCTTCCTGAAGGACACTAACATCTCTTGTATGCGTTTGAGGTTGGTAATAGCTGAAGAACATGTGAATCTTCTATGAAAACTGTTCTCTGCTGTACAGTACTCGTAAGAGGTGACGACGTGTATAAATCTCTCTTTATGTGCCTTCTCTGTGCTCTTCAGGTGTGTCCAGATGTTCTCTAAACCATGGGCTACGACTGGGATTACTTTACGCTGAAATATTTCTAATTTGTGAAGAATTTTGACGGAGTTCATTGCTTTACATTGCTTTACGGTGATAGCCGATAGGACTACCCATACGATGTTGCCAGATTTAACAGCATGGCTTGTAAGAAATAAAGAAGGCAGAGGCCATGCCCAATATAAAAAGTATCAGTTAATGTTTATGTACTGACTAATGGACAAATAATAAGAATTATGTCAAGTACCAGTTGGAAAGCATGCTCTTTAATAAATAATTTCGCCTATTATTTCTACTGACAGAAACTGATACATCTGAACGTGTCTTGTTGACATTAATTACGGGAGCTTGGCCACTGATTGGCCATCTATGAGACAATCAAAATGTTCAGGTCTTTGGACATCAAAGTTTATATAATAGATATGTTATTTGAAACCTCACCACACTCAGTTTTCAGATACTGACTCTATTGAATGGTTTTGTTTTCTAGTATGTTACATGGCTTGCTTCGGATATTAATAAAGAAGGTAAGCTGCGCATTTTTCTATTATTTATGTACATCCATGCTAATTAATGACATATGACTAAAATGCATACTAACAACTAGTTTTAATATCAGGGCAAGAAAAGGCTGGACAACTACTGAAACACCAAAATGGTCGGGTATCTAGTAGTTGACCACTATACAACTCACACTATACGAAGGAAAATCGGGTGGAGTTTTAACGGGACCCGCCAGTGTGAGCAGCAAATGACAGTGAGGCAGCGTTGCCCAGTTCAGATAACTCCGCGTCTAACAGGAGCGTTATGTTGTGCAATTTCAAGTGCACGGCAAAAAACAATACACAAACCAAAATTTCCCCTCTGCATCCACCACTGGTTTTTATGTCACTTCTGGCATTTTATTATCTCATTAACTTATATACAAAATACCCTATTGTGACTTTTGACCCAATATATATATTACCTGAGTTCCGAGGTAAGAAATCATAACTTGATAATACTCCCTAACTTCTCAAAACAACCCAATGACTGTGGTGGAGAGAATTTCAAATAAAAACAATGACGTGAATTTGTTGTTGGCGAGAATCAAACCTAAGTTTTCAGCTCGGATGCAGAGTCGACCATAATCTAAGTCTTAACTGATGTGAGCGTGCACAAAGAAAAAATTCATGAAAATGAGACATTGAGAAAATAATTTAAAGAAAGGGACATTTTGCATCCCCTTTTTAAAATTCCGTGTGGACAATGGAACCAGTCTGTCGATAAAGGAACAATCCCGTTATAAACAGGTATCTAGTCATGTAACTGATGTTGTGTTACAGGCAAAGTGAACTCGCTGTTTGGTGTGTGCGAGGCCCTCATGCCGCTGGTGTACGGACCGATGTACAGTTGGGTCTACACTGCCACAATCCACACGCTTCCTGGAGCATTTTTTCTGCTGGGTGGCGGACTCACTGCACCGGCCGTCCTCATCTTCATGTGAGTCTAACTCAAAACCAAACTGTCAGTGAATGTAACAATAAGTTAGCCTAGATGAACTTCGATTTCCTGATTCATAAATTCATAAATCCTGATTCTCATAAACTATTCCCCCCCCCCCCCCCCCGTTACTCCTGGTGTAAAGGGGGCCTGTTGGAAACTTGGAAGGGGGTCTTAGAGGCAAAGCCCCGAGAAAAGAAAAACAGGAAAGGGATCCGGGGCTAATACACAAGTTACCATTCTCAGAGTTCTCGGTGAAAATCATCATGAACAGTAGAGTGCTATACTACTCCCAAAATAAGTTTAGGAAAAAATAATTTTATGCTACCCACTAGACTCCTCCCACCAACTCTAATGGGACCCGCCTTGGAAGGCAAGGTTTAGGGTTTCATCGCAGAAGAGATTCAATGTGAGACATAATAAACCTAGTGCTATTCAGTATATTCCTCCTGAACTAACATAATGTTGCTAACCTAACAAAACCTGTCACTGACCTAGAATTTACCATTTAACTAAATGCAGAAGCTATTTACCCTTCCACACCTTTCATAAAACATCGTTACAACTGTCAAGGAAGCCATGATACAATAGTGAGGTGCATGCGAAGGCTCGGAAGCGAGGGGAAGAAACCGGCAGGTAGATCTTGCCTGGTTGTGCGTCATAAATCTATCTTTTACCAATATTTGTTTTATTTTGTGTTGTCTTCATTTAACATGCTTCATACGTATATGACAAAGGCAACAACAGTGAGCTGCAGTATCGGCACTGAGCAAGTACATAGCCATGATAGGAGATGTAGAGGAAGCAAGCAGTAGCATGCGCATTGGCTCGGAAGCGAGGATGAGCAGGGGAAACGAGCAGGTGGAGCTTCGCCGGTGTGCGGCATAAATCTATCTTTTGCCTACTTTCTTCCATACGAAGATTGTGCCTATGCTACCTAGCAATCATGGAGAAGGTCAAAGCTGTGCTGTGCCTTATGTCAGAGGAGCTGTCATCCATAAAAGAAAGTTTGGACCTACTGCAGAAATGTCTAGAAAAAAGGGAAAGTATCTGGGCAGAAGCCAGTGGATGGAAGCGAACTAGTGACATGGGTTCCATGGAATGTCTCAGGTGCTACTTATTGCATTTGTCAAGTTCGTGTGTTGAACTATAGCCTATTGGGTACTGATATGTTGGCACATTTTACTTCACCAACCTAGGTTGTTTATGAAAAGGTTAATGGCTTTGGACTCACCGTTTTTGCAGAGCTGGCTTTGCTGTAGGCTTTTAATGGTTTCCAGTCACTCATGTTGGCTGTTTGTAGTGGAACAGCTTGTTCTGAAGCCCTCATGCAATGACTTGGTTGTGAATCACTGCCCAATGCCATGGCTTTTTCGTCACTTTGGGATGTAACACTTTTATATAAATACGCGGCACACTCTACACACCGCTAAAGTTTTACCTTCGCAGATATAACTTATGAGAAATCGACTCCAAATTCAAACATTGCCGGGAACCGCACTAAATTAACCCACATATGATCCGATTGTCGCTTCCCCTAGCGAGTTAATTTTGAAGCATTTCAAGCGCCATGTTGTGACGTCATATAGCGGGCAATCCAAAATAAATATATACTGTAAATGTTTTAATTAAAGAATAATATGTTTAAATCATCAAAAGCATTAAAAATAATTTTGAATATATATCATATTAATCTGAAATGATATAACAAAAGACGAACAAGAAGCGTCAGCCGCGATCCATATTCGGCATTGAGATAGAATCTCGCCCAAGACAAAAATAGTTTTCAAGTCAAGTTCCTCTTAATTTTTCAGTTATATTATTCAATTTCTGGGTGGTTTGATAAAATTTCAAAAAAGTACCTAGTTCAGAAAAAATTACAATGAACCGTTTAACATCACAGATATTTCAGGCGACTGAAACCCCCTGAACCAGGGTTAAACCACTCCCAAGATTTTTCCCTGTCACATCTCAATTTGAGAAAAGCACGCAGTTACCCATAAGATCCAGGCAGTGTTTTTAATTATCTTCCTTTATGAGTAACCTAATCTGCTTTATAGATATCACCAAGCAGGAGCGAACGTCTTGGGCTTTCAATACACAGAGCTTTATTTATTTCAAAATTATTTAAGACTTATTTAAACAATACAAAAGTTACAATATTCAGTTATGGAGGAATATTTCTAAACATCGGACCTAGCGGTATAGTTATTAGATATTCCCTCATTCAGACTAACTACAACACAAAAACACTACACCTATACTGGTATAACTTTTTAAAATAAACTACCACACAAATTTAAAGCAATGATCAATTCAACATTCAAAAAAGTAATTACGAAATGGCTTAAAAAGAGAGCAGTCTATGACATGATTGCAATACAGATGACATGTAACGTATTTATAATAAATAACACTACAATAATTGGGGTTAATTATTTAAGATATTGCAAATAATATTTTAACGACATGCACTGTTTATCCACTATCACATATTAGGTATGTTTGCAAAGCAGTCATAAACCAAGAACACATCGTTCGCGCATGCGCTCTTTCTCCACACACGTTCGCAAAGCGAGAATCCGTGATTCCAATTCAACTTACTACAGAAATACTGGAAGCGTTAGATAAAAAGAAATATGCTCTGGGAATTTTCTGCGACTTAGCTAAAGCGTTTGACTGTATAAATCATGAAATATTACTTCAAAAATTGGATCATTATGGGTTCGATAATTTAACACTTAAGTGGTTCAAATCATATCTTTCTGATAGAACTCAAAAGGTAATAATAAATGGAAATGAATCTAACTTAGGGGCTGTTAAGAATGGGGTACCTCAGGGATCAATACTAGGACCTTTGCTCTTTTTAATTTTCATTAATGACTTGCCCTATAACTTAAGTGACGAATCAAAGGTATTGCTCTTCGCAGATGATACTAGTGTACTTGTAACAGGAACGTCACAAGAACATTGATCAAGAATAGCTACAAAGGCTTTTCACGAGTTAAACACATGGTTTCTAGCTAATAAAATGACACTTAATATTGATAAGACCCATTTTATACAATTTAGAACAAAAAACAGATGTATCTCAAATCTTGAAATTAATTATGGAACACAAATCATACAAGAAATTAGCAATGTAAAATTTTTAGGACTGCAAATTGACCAAAATCTTGACTGGAAGACACACATAGAAATGATAGGTCCAAAACTGAGTTCAGCGTGCTTTGCTTTAAGAATTTTGAATAATATATTAAAACAGGATGCATTACTTATCAATCTTCTGTTTGATGAGTTCTCATGGACAGTTTCTGTACTACAAGAAAAGTTTGCAGGCTCTAGCATGAATTATCAGAGACATGCGCAGTAACCTATTTTCACGCGCCTGACTCCTCCCTCCAATAACCTAGCGCCAGATTTGAAAGCATAGGCTACTTATATGTATGAATAATGAAAGATAATTAAAAGTTTCCCAAAATATAGTTTATATTGCTGATGTATATTGCATGTATAACATGTTAAAGGGAAATACAAATTTTATTTTCATATCATAACGATTAAATGCAGAAACTATTGATTCCAAATTCTTGTAACTGTTCGCATAGTGCAAATCACGGGTAAGTTACAGACTGGACATGCGCAGTACAACAAATTCTCAAGCAGTCATGGATCTGCTTTGCGAACAAACCTATTAGCATGTACTGTGTTATGTATTATTTTAGCCTGTAAGTGTAACTCTGTTTATGCTACTTTGGCTTAGTATAGAATTGCCATCATAATTTCTCTATATAATGGTCTCTCGGGCTTCCAACCGGGTTAAAGTATGGTTTATTTCCGAGCTTTCGGCTGCTGTCAGCTCTGCCGCCATCTTCTGGGAGAGAAGTGCGCTAGTTCTGTGTCTGGCTCCTTTTTATAGCTGGTGGAGTTTGCAGAGAGTGACCACTTCTCTCCCAGAAGATGGCTGCAGAGCTGACAGCAGCCGAAAGCTCGGAAATAAACCATACTTTAACCCGGTTGGAAGCCCGAGAGACCATTATATATAACCAACGCCGGGAAAGTCTCAAGTCTTTTATAATTTCTCTACTTTCACTATAAACTATAACTCTAACTATCCAGATTGGTCTTTCAGGACCAATTATATAAAAAAAAAAAAAACTTTTAGCCTACAAAATTAACAGTTTGTCAACAAAACAACTGACCCTGACCAATATGTTCAAGATATGATATTTAAGTAAGTACGGTACTAAACTGTACAATTTCTTTTTTTTTTTAAATAAAATAATGACCTTTTTAATAACTCATAATATTTTATGAATATTGGGTCCGGTCCCAATTAATCTGGATAACTGGACTTCTACTGTATTGATATTGCAGCGCTCAACCTAATCATTTGATCCGCTGTTTCAGATGGATGTATTACCAACACAAGAAAGCTGCGCTAGCAGAACATGTCGAGGCAACAGAAGACAAGTGCAAACGTGAGAGTAAAGGCGTGGATAACGAGGCATTTGAAGCAGAACGAACATGACAGTAACCAGTCAGTGGTTGGAGTTGTCATAATACCTGTTCATACTTACATACTCAATAGCAAAGACAATTCCTAAGCAAGCTAAAGGAATATTATCTATTTTATGGAACCCGAAGGTTCATTGCCACGCTTACCTGAACCCGCCATTCAACCCTATTCTGTGCTAACTCCATCCAACCATCCGTCTCAAATCCTACTTCCCTTAAATCTATCCTAATATTGTCCTCCCACCTATGTCTAGGTTTTCCAAGTGGTCTTTTCCTTTCGGGTCTCCCAGTCAATACTTTTGAGATATGTCTTTCCTCCCCCATGTCCAGCCCATTTCATCCTCCGTGATTTAATTACCCTTACAATATCCGGTGAAGAGCACAGGTCATGAAGCTCGTTGTTATGCAGTTTTCTCCAGTCCCCATTTTGATCTGTTTCATGTCATGATAATTATTTCAAGACTGAACGGATGACAAGAAATTTGAGTTTCATATGGAAACGAAATGGCATTGAGTGGATGTGTATATGATAAATAAAAACAAAACGCACTGTTACTGAAAGCTCATTGGCTATTACTGAAGCGAACAATCAATCATTCCTGACTTCCTATCCCTGGTTAGCAATTTGCATTGTGTATCCAATGTATTAGAGTGTGTTATTATGAATATATACAGTGCACACCGCTTATTGTGATCACTTTGGGACGCAGCTAATGTGATAATATTAACTGATCTATAACAATAGCCGAAGGAATTAATTGAAGGATATTCATTCATAAGACTACAAAACAGATATAAAATTATTTATTCATAAAATAATACGTAACTGTGAATCATTTAACCACTCATAGGCAAATACAGTAAAAGACTGCAAGCAACTATTTTCTTAAGCAATAACAAAGTTTTCAATTGCTTTTACTTTCCTTCAGGAGTCCATTAACCAATACTGCATACTCAGTTACGAGTTACTAATATTTTTGGAAGGCACCAGTTCACTAATTAATTATTATTACTATTTCTGTAGGGTGAAAACTTAAGCATGATGACATTATGTTGAAATCCCTTTAGTATTCACCACCTGTGTGTTATTTCTAAAACAATAAACCTTGCGTTTTAATCATTACGCTGCATGATCTGACTGTAGACATGTTGGTTTAAACAAATCTGAGCTTCGTTCAGCTTAAGGCTATTTTACACGATAACAGTAGGTTTTGTAACCACTTTCATGAAAGTGATCAGGCTACATCCATTTTCTTCATGAAACTATTTTCTTTAAAACTTATTCCAATGCAGTATTAATGAATTTCATTTCCACTAGGCCCTAGTGCTGAATTATATGATAGTTATAATTTTAAATTCAGCCTTAAGCACTACAATGTGGTTTTTAGAATCTAACAAAATACTGAGGCTGAAGACGTACATATTTACAATTTTGTATAATTTATTGTTAGTGACGTATATTGATACAGTTTTTTATATGTACTTAAAGTAAGCTTGTTTTGTAAGTATTTTTACCTTTTAGTTTATCAAATGTACATGATAGTTATAAGAATAATTACAAAATACAATTAATTAGATAGCTGAACATCAACTTGTCATAAAACACATTATATTGGGCTGAAAGCGAAGAAATAGATAAATACACTGTAACAACGATTCATGTCAATACAGTTAATACAGTTTACACTTATAACTTCTTAATGAAATTAATCTCCGAACTCTTGGCGTCATCATATGTCTGTGTTTTAACCTTCTAATGTGAATTTTTTACTGAATTCATTATTATAATCATCCTAATTAATGAAATATGACATCATAAGAATAAATTGAACACATATGATATTAATCTTCAAACAATTGATGTCATTTTTTACTATTATATCACAAACTTTTAAATGTGAATACAAATGCTGAATGGATTACCATAATACTCATAATTTAGTGAAACTTGACTTCACACATTACTTATAATAATTGACTTCTGTCTTATGACCAGTTGTTAAGCAACTATATTTTAATTAATTGTATATAAAAGGTTATAACAATTGAATTAATTTTATCACTTGACTTATTGATTTAACTATATTGATTTCTTACATCAATATACTAATTTTTTTATGACAAGTTGATGTTTAACTATCTAATTAATTGTATTTTGTAATTATTCTTATGGCTATCATGTACATTTGATAAACTAAAAGGTAAAAATACTTATGAAACAAGCATACTTTATGTACATATAAAAAACTGTATCAATATACGTCACTAACAATAAATTATATAAAATTGTAAATATCTACGTCTTCAGCCTCAGTATTTTGTTAGATTCTAAAAACCACATTCTAGTGCTTAAGGCTGAATTTAAAATTATAACTATCATATAATTCCAATGCAACCGCACGTTTCATCTTATTTCTAAAGTTCAAGTTGTTAAAATCCCACACATATGTTTGAAACACATATGAATCCACTCACTTCCCCACTTCATTTTACAGAATGTGAACAAGTTAAATATGTGTAAAATATCAAATTACTATTATAGCTTCCTGAAAAGTTGGAATCAGCCAAAACTGCATAGTGTCATAACTCATTGTCGCCAGTACATCTCACACTTGTGTATTCAAAGAAAAAACAGTTGCAAAACTTAGTTACAAAAGCTAATTTCGTTGTGAAAACTACCCTTTAGTCTAAAAAAATTAGAAACAAAAATGTCATGTATAAAGGAAAAAAATTGTTCTTTATTACATTATCAAAATTCAAGACCTGGCTTCAGTAATTATCAGTAGTTTAACTTCAACTTACCAACTTTATAATACATTATAAGGGACATGATTAATTCAATGCCTAGCTCTCCATGGGTACCAGCATCTCGTGGTCTTGACGTGTCTTCTTGTGGAACTTAATATAGGTGAAGAATCCCGTCAACATTACAATGATGACGACTAGAAGCACAATGCAAACTGCAGCCAAACCCCTCGCATCGCAGCCCTTGTCACTTCTACTTACGTACAAGGCCGGCGACATCATCGAAATCTGTTGTTTGGGCTCTTTAGTTGAAATCTGCTGTTTGGGCTTTTTAGTGGGACTTGTATCCAAATTGCAGGTTGTCATGCTGAGAAGTCTGTTTCTGGCGCTGGTGACTGTGTCGGTGTCGGGATCCACACAAGTGTCCAGCGGGTCGAGCAGATGAGAATTCCACCACAACCAACACTCCCAGAGGTCACAGTTGCACAAAAGTGCATTCCCTGATAAGTTAAATGTTCTCAAACTGATGAGAGGTGTCAGCAAGTTGACATCGAGCGATACAAGCTTATTATCCTGCAGTTCTAACATGCGCAGTCGCTTCTGCGATGACAACAATGTACTGTCAAGCAATGTCAATCGGTTCCCATCTAGATATAACTGCTCCAGATTTATCAAGGAACAGAATGCCTTGCTACTAATTTGTTTGATTCTATTATTGTGAAGAGAGATTGATCTGAGAGAAGTTATCCCGTAGAATGCATTTTCTCCGACTTGTTCCAGTCTATTATCATACAGCCACAGAAACTCCAATTTTGTCATTAAACTAAAAGCTTGGTCCTCGATCGTCACCACCTGGTTTCCATTAAGAGAGAGGTTTTTTAAGTTTGAGAGCCCTGCAAATGAATTCTTGTACAGCGTTGTCAGGTTGTTTCCAGCGAGAGCTAGAAGCTCCAGGCTTCCCATAGTTCTGAACAGTTTTCCATCCAAGGACTTTAATCTATTGTTTTTCAGACTTAAAACTTTAAGGTTGACCAACGAGGTGAAAAGCTGTGGCGGCAAAGTTTTAATTCTGTTATCGTGCAGCCAAAGTACGGATAAATTCACTTGTTTTGAAAACAGCTGTGGTGGTAAGACTGTTAGATTGTTGTCGTTCATGTAAAGAACTAACAGACTGCCCAGAGAATTGAACAGTTTGTCCGGAACGGAAGTCAACGCATTCTGGTCTAGATCCAAACGTCTAAGGCTTTTGAGAGGTGAGAATACATCTGCATCCAAAGAAGTTATTCGGTTGTCTTCCAGACGAAGTACCAGCAGATTGTTGAGATTCTGGAAACTTCTTGCTGGAATGTTGTCAATTCTGCGTGAGGAGCAGTCAGCAGTTTGGTTTGAATAACACTGGCAGGTGAGTAGACATTTCTGTGCGGCAGTGCATGTGACCAACGCAAGCAAACAAAGCCAACCAACTGAACAGGACGTCATTCCTGCAACACATTTCATACTGGTGCACAATATAGCATTATAATCACTCATTCCTTCATAACAAATTAACTAGCAATTTTTTAATTAAGTGCCAGAATGATACTTTATGAGATTATGTGGTGGACGGGAAAATGTCTGTCCGTCTGTCTATCCTTATGTCTGTATGCATAGTAACTGAAATATGCTTAATCGGATTTTCATGAAACTTGGTATACTCATTTATAACGTCCATGGGAAGAAGCCTATTGATTTCGGACCAAATAGGTTGACTGGTACCGGAGTAATGCCCAATTTAGTCCCTATTTTATGGTAATATATTTAAAAAAAATTATCAAATTCAAATCAGTTCTCACAATAACTTATTGATTTGCATGGTTCCTATACAACTTTGGAAGTTACAATACAGTTAGCTATGATAAATAACACTACCCACACATTCCTTCACATTTGCTTATCAAACTAGACCTTTGTTGTTCCGTAAGCCCTGCTTAATGAATCGATCTGGAGCTTAACTCGGAGATAGATTACGAAAATAACTTATTTTCTGCATATCATAATTGCAATTATCACTGATTAAACAAAAGACTTTGTTACATCAGTTTACCTGATTTTATTTATTTATTTATTCACCATCAGATTTACACAGGGTTCAAATCAAACATTTTGACAAGGGGGAAAGAATGAAATGTGAGTCAAAATTTATCAATGTTATTAAAATGAACATCCACTCTCTGTAAACGACTTACTCGACAGACTACCATGGAACACCAATCACTAATGCACTCATTGCTATCTTAAACATTCTTTAACCGTGTTGTTGCCAACTAAAAGAAAGCAACATAAATCAGTAATATAAACTTTATGTCATGTCCATTGTTGTGCTTCTGTTACAACATGTACATTAAATGCTTGTTAGATCAATTTCTGCTATGATATCATTATGTTAAAAAATAGCGTTATGAAGAAATGTAAGTGTGTGTTTTTGGTAATTGCATTGGAATTTTAAACCGATGTTCATAAAATATATTTACATGATATCATGGCTTCGTCAACCTACTTTGATGTAATCTTATAACTCACACATAGCCTAATTGTATTATTTATTTATTTCATGCTCGTTGGGGGTTATGATATCTACTCTAGTAGACTAGCTAGAAGTTGGCTATTGAGGCTAAAATGCATGTCTGTTTTAAAGGACTGTACTTTAAGGTATATGACAAGTGTTAGCCCATATTTGAAGATTTTTTTGGTAATCTTTACATTTTGTGACGAGTATTGTTAAGGAGGAAAGTTATTTTCGATATTTTGATAACTCATACATTTTAAATTTGAGGAGGTGGTGGACACAAATGAAAAACAAGCTCCAGAAGAAGGCTCCAGGGCTGATTATTTGCTAAAAAGAAAATTTTTAGTTAATAAAATCAAGTTTCTCAGCAAAACACCCGACTCTAATCGATATGAGGTATACACTTTTCTTTATTCGTCCGTGATCACCATAAGAGTACAGAAGTACATTTGATATTGGACACGTCAAAATAATACATAATACATACTGTAAAACAATTTAGATCAGACAATACAAGAAAAAACTACAAAGTTAAAGTCATTGGTTTTTTATGTTTGTTGTAAAAAGGCTCTCACTTTGGATTTTAATTAATTATGGTTTTCTATAGATTTTAAGGGATTAGGAATAGCATTATAGATTTCTGGGGGTACACTGTAGCATAGTGGTTGAGGCACTGTGCTACAAACCAGAAGAAGGCCATAGGTTCAATTCCCGATGAGATCGTTGGAGTTTTTCAATTCGCCTAATCCTTCTGGTGGCACTATGGCCCTGGGGTCAACTCAGCCTCTAACAGGAGTGAGTACCAGGAGCAATCCTGGGGGTAAAGGCGGCCGGTGCGTAAGGCTTACAACCTTACCACCTTCACGTGCCGATTGTCTAAAAATCTTGGAACCCTCTGGGCTTACATGGCCTGTATAGGGATCACTTTACCTATATGCTACAATAGTTGAACATTTCCTAAATATGCAGTTATATGCACAATAAAAGCCGTTCAATTTCCACCATGATTTCTGAAGACAAACTGGTATGCTGTTTTAGGTACCTAAAATAGGCTCTAAAAATAGTAAAATAGTCTCTTATAAAATCGTTAAGTTGCCAATTTTCTGAAATATTTCAATTGCAATGCAGAATATTATATTTATTGAGTCACCATTAATCAATAATCATGATAAAACACAGTTATAGGCCTATGGTACACAGAATTATATAAGGCCATAACAGTGAAAACCTAATAATCCCTTCGCCCAGAAGCTACGCACGCTAGCATATTCAACCCCTTGTATCCCTCAGTCATTCAGAGATTTTTTCTTTTTTTTCTGGATGTGGGAGAGGAAAACACTACATTTTCTTGGGAAATCCAAGGAATTTTTCTACTGAAGACGAAACATTTCTTATTATTTTACCCTGTGACAAATGTGTCATTCCGAGGTAAAAATTTAGTACGAACTGAAAATAAATGCTAGAATTTAAAACAAAAAATAACTTATTTTGAACTTTAGAGGAAAAACAAGCAAAAAGGCAATATTAGGCTCTAACGTTAAAATAGGTTGTTTTAGGTCCTATAAAACTCAGTTTCAGGCATAGTCACTTATGAAACATGCATATACAAGTTTTCGTCCATATATCACTTAAGGATTAAAATCCGAAGTCTAGAGATGACATTTTACAAGGTTGTGTAGTTCAGACGAAAAATCATAAATTTTCACTACCTTACTTACTTACTTACTTACTTACATACTCAATAGCAAAGACAATTCCTAAGCAAGCTAAAGGAATATTATGGAACCCGAAGGTTCATTGCCGCGCTTACCTGAGCCCGCCATTCAACCCTATTCTGTGCTAACTCCATCCAACCATCCCTTGCAAATCCTACTTCCCTTAAATCTATCCTGATATTGTCCTCCCACTTACGTCTAGGTCTTCCAAGTGGTCTCTTTGTCTTTCGGATATCCCAGTCAATACTTTTGAGATATGTCTTTGCTCCCTTATTTCATCCTCCGTGATTTAATTACCCTTACTATATTCGGTGAAGAGTAGGTCTACAGGTTATGAAGCTCGTCGTTATGCAGTTTTCATCTCTCTTAGTCCCAAATGTTTTCCTAAGCCCCCTGTTTTCGAACTCCTCAGATTATGCAAGGGCTATGTCTCACATCCATGTAATACAAACGGCAGGATAATTGTCTTATAAATTTTTCTTTTTAGAATTCTGGACAGAAGACGAGAAGATAAGAGTTTCTGAACTGCAAATTTTTATTACCTTCTGTAAAAATTAAAGTGAATTTTATTTTAAAAGATATCACAAAGATCCTGGTGTAAATTGTAGATGTAGGTTTTTTTTTTTTTTATATTTTATTTTATTTTTTTTTGTTTTTGTGTTCTATTTTTTGTTTATTTTTAGGTTTTGTTTATTTTTTATATTTTTTGTAAGATTCATCTAAGAACTCTAGCAAGTAAACGCTACATATAGACATAATGCAGCAACTGTTAGAGTGACATAAATTAGAAGGGCCCGAAGTTTCAGTATATTAAAATATTTTAGTTTTTTACCATTTTCAGACAATTTTTTGTAAGTTTGACTTTTAAGAGCAACATTAAAACAAATATATTGTTTATTAGAATTATATTGAATATTTTGATGTACAGTTATTTTCGTGGCTGTGAACCACAAATCTTACAGAAACACTTCCTCCAAATAGAAAGCTTTTCAATCAGCCAACTTTTAGAATATCTTATTTTCGGAGTCTTGCAGGAGCAAACACTGTGAATAAACTGCAAGTGTAAGCTTCATAAGAATTTTACCGGAACAATGCAAGCGTTTGGAGCCAGGGAAAATTAAATGAAACGGCCACCATCTTGGAACGGAATCAAAAAATTAAAATCCTTATGCACACGTCCTTTTTAATTACTTAAAGGAAAATTTATGCAAAATGGGAAGAAAATCGGTCAATTTATTGAGTGCCACTATGGCACTTTATGAGATTGTGTGGGGGAGGGAAAATGTCTGTCAGTCTGCCCGTGTGTCTGTACGCGCGATAACTCAAATACGCTTTATCGGATTTTCATGAAACTTTGTATACGCATTTATAACGTCCTTGGGAAGAAGCCTGTTGATATTGGACCAAATCGGTTGACCGGTACTGGATTGAACCCCAATTTAGTGCCCATTTTATGGAAATGTATTAGAAAGAATTTATGAAATGCGAATCAGTTATCATGACAACATATTGTTTTACAGTGTTCACATACGGCTTTGGAAATTGCAGTACAGTTAGCTATGACAAGTAACACTATTCCATTTTTATGCTTATCAAACTAGATCGTTAAACTGAGCGAGGTGGCCGAGATGGTAATGTCTTGAACTCATGTTCTGGAGGTATCTGATTCAAATCCCGAAACCGGCCAATTTGACATTTTTTTGTTGTTGGCATTTTTATGTGAGTGTGCGATTGTCAAGATATCACAAATCTGTATAGTTCAGCTGGACGATTTTAATCTGTTTTTTTTTTAAATAGACCTTTGCTTTTCCGTAAGCCCTGATTAATTAATTAATCTGGAGCTTAACTCGGAAATCTATTACAAAAATAGCTTATTTCCTGCATATTATAATTGCAATTATCACTGATTAAACAAAAGCATTCTGGCACTTTGGTTCAGTTTGTATGATAATCAGAGCTTTACTTACTGACTGGCTCGCTGGCGCCCGGGCAATAGACGCAGGCAGATCAAAACGCCTCTCAGAGGAAGTGAATGCGATAACATCCTTGTCATAAAGAACACGTTACACTAGAATGTTTTTAACGTGTAGACTTTTTTAAAACGCTCTTATAGGATGGTCCCTTGCTAAAACAGCATGCAACGGAAATACTTGTGGACAAATGAATGTAGACTTATTCTATTCTTCATCTATATTAATAAAAGGAAGTGTCTGTCTGTCTGTCCGCGATGCCCAGCGAAATCTACTCAACGCAGAGATCTGAAATTTTAAACATTGGTTGACTGAAGGGTCGGAAAATGCACCTCGAAGCCGGAATTTTAATTTTCGTTCGTGAGTTATGAGTAAAAAACGGGCAGAAAACGTGCATTTTTTGCGTTTTTGAAGCATCGGTTTTCAGTAATGCATTTCAATGTCAAATCAATTACAGTTGGCTTTGGCTATTTTTCTCATACCTTGGAAATAAAAGCATCGCGATCGTTTGATTTTGTAAGTCCATCCTGGACGATTCATTTGTTTAGAATGTCAAGACCCGTAGACGTATGAAATTTTCAACCTACACGGAAGAGGGATAATCAATATAGGCCTAAATATGGTCAAACATTGATCGTTTTGGACGAAACTCACTATACAGGGGTTTTCTGGGACAAGGATCTCGAATCTGAGGTCGCTTTTACCAGGCGACGCTATCTAATTGTGGTATTTAGACCACGTGATTTAGGTGTTAATAAATATAATGATTTAACTATTATGCTCTTAATTTTTAATTTTTGAAATAATTATCGCGGGCACATGCTAGTATATAATAAGGAAGGCCTTGACTAGAATGCATTCTGACACGAATTTAACAGGGAAGATGTGTTAAATTATATACAGCTAACCTGGAATTGCACTCACATAACTCTCTCTGCAACAAATTCCAGAACCTTACAAATATTCTTCAGTGATAACAGAACCCACACAAAATATTAGACAGACGCACCACATTTTGGTGTTGTGGCAGATATCAATGCAACTGCGTGGTTATTCAGTTTATTATGATTATAGGTTGCCTACAATAAACCATACTTGACCAATATTAAAGTTTTTACTAACACAAATATTACTGTGATGAAATATACACAATTGGTACAAATGCAGAAAGTCTTTTCGATGCCTGCAGGAATGTTGGACTACAAATTAATACAGAAAAATAATGGTCCACAAAGTATTGTAATAGCAGGTAAATCGTTCGAACAAGTGGAGATATTCAAATATCTGGGAGCAATAATTACAGATGCAAATAAGACAGAAGTTAAGTGTCGACTAAAATCAGGAAATGCTTGTTTTTGTGCAGTTCAGAAACTCATATCTTCTATTCAAAAATCTAAAAATAAAAATTTATAAGACAATTCTGTGGCTTGGTTCTAAAAGAGCCAATGTCATAAAACTTGCTTTTGAAGACTTTGTAGAAGTAACATTTTTTGCTGAGAACTTCCGACATTGGCCTCTAAGGTTTCTGTATTATGTCTATTAATAGCAACAGACATTGGCAATTTTATTAAACGAAAGATATAGACTAGCCGAGCTCAATAATGCACAGATCTCATTTTTGCAAGAAATTGACATTGACCCTTTTAGAACCAAGCCACAGAATTATTCTGCCAGTTGTATTATACTTAGGAGGTGCCCGTGGCTTTGCCACGGTTAAAATGATGCTTACATATGAAACTTATCTGGATATCTTACGCTTTTTCCTTCAAAATGCATTCCTATCAGTATGTAGATTACAGAAATTAATTATATCGTAAGTTTTATGCAGTCCCAAAGCCACCTAACACTGATAATACGTATTGTTTCTCAACTGTTTGTTGGCAGATGAATATGATGTGAATTTTATTTGATCAATTCAGTGTAATTTTCAGAAATTATATAATGTTTCAAGGGAAGGAATGGTTTGTTTGGATTATTATTATCAGCGATATTTCAAGAGATAAAACCATCAATATTTTACAGCTGTTGCCCCCGGCTTCGCCCGCCATTATTCATTGACTCCAGGATTTTTAAGAAAATTACACTGGTAGATTATTAAAAATGTTTGTGGTTCAGAGCTATGAAAATTGTAAGTAAAAATAAAATTAGAATATTTGTTCATTGTGTTCATTTCACTTAGGCCTTATATAATAAAGAAACGGTTTTCCTTCCTAATTTTGTTCTCGTCATGAAAGTTTAGACTGCGAGAGACGAACATCGCCGAATATACCCGATGTCTCACGAAGCGGGCGAGCGAGCAAGCACGCTATTTAGGACCGTTGAATTGTATAAGAGTAGATGGATGTGAGACATGGAAAAAGGAGGCTTAGGAAAATATTCAGACCTAAAACTTTATAACGACGAGCTTCATCACAGGATACAGTGAGGGTAATTAAATCACGGAGGATGAAATGGGGGAGGAAATATATATCTAAAAAATACTGATTGGGAGACCCGAAAGAAAAAGACCACTTGGAAGACCTAGATGTGGGTGGGAGGACAATATTAGGATAGATGTTAGCAAAGAATAGGGTTGAATAGCGGGCTCAGGTAAGCGTGTGTTCCATAAAATAGGTAATATTCCTTTATGGATATGATACAGGATGAAATGGAGAGAATTGGATGATTGATGGTACGAAATATCCAATTCGGCATTTGCCTTTACGACTGGGGAAACCATGTCAAATTGGTCGGCCACGGGAATTGAACCAGGGACAGCATTGTAAGACACTGTCAGAGGAATATTCCCTGATTACCAGTTGACAGGAAGCGAGTTGATATGCAGGCCCATGTTTCCGCTCAGAACTGATACTCTATCTCGCGAATACAGTTAAAAATAGAACTTTTAACAGAAGGCAGCACTCCTGGTGGCTAATTCATGAAACATTAATATTATCAAGTTGGTAATTCCAATAACGACGCTTTATTCTGGCAGATTGTGAAAATACTTTTTTACTTAAGAATGTTTGTTTATGATTATTAAATACACTCAGTCTGATAACAACTGAAAATCTCACGGTGGTCGCAAATAATTCATACTTGATGGTTGTTTGTCTGCGCATTCGTTACCCGGACTAGTATTAATAATAACACACGACAAAATGATCTTTTAGACAGTCGAAGGTAAAAGAAACAATTTTAACGGAAGAGGATATTAACTAAAAGAAGATATGTGACTGATGCCCGGTTTCTACAAACTTGTGAATTACCTATGGGTAAATTATCCATGGATAAATTAGTCCCTTTCAACCACAATGATATAATGAGCAAGGCCTTGGAGTTGTACAGTTAATTTAATTCAGAAGGCTTTGATTCTCATTGCTTAAATTATTATTGATCCTACAAACAGGTTAAATTTTATCCAGCCAACCATCAAAGGATAAATTAACCCGAAGATTTACCCTTGGAAAGATTTAGCCCGAGTTTGTAGGAACATTTTTTCTGTCATTTTCATATTTACCTAGAGGACATTTATCTAGAAACTCGCCACAAGTGTATGTGGTTGTCACCTTTAAATTATTTGTGTTTGTGTGGTGTTATTCTTGTGTAAATTCTGTCCATTGGATAATTTACCCATAGGTAATTCGCGAGTTTATAGAAACCGGCCATGAGTGGTATAAAATTATAGCCAAATTTGATTGTTTCACATAAATTCTCTCTACACGGACAACTATTGTAAATCTAATCTCACGAGCAAATTAAAATACCGATGATAATAATAATAATAATACAATAATATTATAATTATTTTATTGTCATTCAGCAATATACAGCAATATACAACGTCTGTAGCCTAAACATCAGAATCATTTTACAGTGGGTATGGTACAAGATTTTATATACATAATAAAAATTAAGTATTTTAATATTTAATTCAGCTTTATTTACACTCGTTTGATCAGGTTATGTGTGTATAACAGTAGGCCGTGTTGATGCGAGAATGTTTACATTGTTGATAAACAAGCGACCATACGAATGTATTTATTTCAGGATCTGGGTGAAGATCCTGACGATATGGCTGAGGGTGTCCGCCCCCAGTTTGGACAGGACGTTCATGAGCGCCGCTGATCCCCCGGCCGTGGCGAACGCGTGCTGACACTCGTCCACGACGTTGCCCAGCTTGGAGAACCCTAGCATTGGGTTACTCTGCAAGAGCTTGATGAAGTCGGACACGGACAGGAAGCAATGCAAGAGGACGGGGGACACCGTGTCGGCCGACTTTACCAGCACAGAACACGTCTTGGACAAGTCCTTGACCACTTCGCAAGTGTCGCTTCCAGCTGGGGTTGACATCATGGTGGCGTTGCAAGACGAGTAGCAGCTTCCTGAAATGTAAGATACAGCACTAAGTCACTGCTACGCTAAGTCACTGCCACGCTAATCACTGCTAGATTAAATCATATCTACATTGTCACTGCTGCACTAAGTCACTGCTACATTAAGTCATATCTACATTGTCACTGCTACATTAAGTCACTGCTACATTAAGTCATATCTACATTGTCATTGCTACATTAAGTCACTGATCATTAAGTCACTGCTACATTAAGTCACTGCTACACCTATCATGCCGCTACAAAAAGTCACTGATAGATGGTCACTGTTACACGAAGTCACTGCTATACTGTCACTGCTACATTAAGTCATATCTACATTGTCACTGCTACACTAAGTCACTGCTAGATTAACTCATATCTACATTGTCACTGCTACATTAAGTCACTGCTAGATTAGGTCACTGCTACACCTATCATGCCACGCTAAGTCACCGCTACAAAAAGTCACTGATAGATGGTCACTGTTACACTAAGTCACTGCTACATTAAGTCACGCTACGCTTTCACTGCTAAATTAAGCCACTAAGTCACTGCTACATTAAGACTGCTATATTAAGTCATATCTACATTGTCACTGCTACACTTAAGTCACTGCTACATTGTCATATCTACATTGTCACTGCTACACTAAGTCACTGCTAGATTAACTCATATCTACATTGTCACTGCTACACTAAGTCACTGCTACATTAAGTCATATCTACATTATCACTGCTACAAAAAGTCACTGCTACGCTGTCACTGCTACATTAAGTCACTGCTACGCTAAGTCACTGTTATGGTGCTCTCGTTTTCTTCGTCCCACTCGGCGAGTCAAACGTCGGGATTTCCTTTTGCGGTCTGTCAGACTATATTATTGTTTATTGAGGGTAAACAGTAGTTTGTATTCTCAAATACAAGTAAATGTAGTAACAACAGTGATATAATACAACATTTCGGCGTTTCTTTGAATCTAGTTTCCGGCTGAGACATGTCAACTCTTCAAAGACAGCGAGACGACTGTATATTAAGTAACTGCTAACAGTCTAAGTTATAGGCCTATCAGAATTGCATTTGGTTGGACATAGATAGATCGCACCATTGTGGGTTGACGATTACTGAACCTAAATACAACGGCTGAATAATCTCACCTGGAGCGACGCAAACTGCTTTCACACAACAGCTATTGCAGCAATCAGAAGACAGAACACACTGAAACCAAAACAATAGCAGGATATAGGGAATTAACTACAAACAAAAGACGGGGAATATATCAACAGTATTGTTTCTTAAGACTCGTACCTGATCTAAAATTATAATTTTTTTCTTAAGTTATCTACAGTTTTATGAAGTCATAGATCGCATGAAATTTAACATTTTCTCTTTTGCGGCTTTATTTCCAATTACTGTACGTCATTCATTTTTTTTTTTTTTTTAAGGGTTTCGTTTGTAATTCGTATTGTGTTGTACTGGAGGTAGCAATTCTGTTCCCAGCTCACAGGATGACCAAATCGAGGGGGTGGCATTACCTAATTTTCTCTTTTAAGCAATAAAATATGTTTCACCCCACACTTAAGCTGTAGCTTTTGATTTATGAAGATAACAGTGAAGATAGCAGTGATGGCTAGTGTAAAATGAAAAGACTTGAACAGACAGGCGGTAGATGTTTTGCTACGCAGTGTTCACCACAGAACAGTATAGACTTCCAAAAACACTAGTAACTGAGTATGGGATATTGGTTAATGGTCTCCTAAAGGGAAGTAAAAAGAATTAAAAACTTTGTTACTGGTTGAAAAAATAGTTGCTTGCAGTCTATTACTGTATTAGCATATGAGTGGTTCAATGAATCACAGTTACGTATAATTTTATAAATAAATGGCTTTTAATTCTGTTTTGTAGTGTATTATCTTATGTATGAATAAATAACCTTCATTTAATTCCTTCGGCTATTGTTATCAGATTAGTTGCATCTCCAAGTGATCACAATAAGCGGCGTGCACTGCAATAATGAGTGGAGTGGCCTGATGGTATATTAGTCACAGTAGATAACATAAGCCAAGGTGAAAAACTCTTATCTGCTAGTCATTTACTGTCTTCGTAAAAGAAATTAACAAAATCTGGACTAAATCCGATCTATGTATGTCACTGCTTTACGCAATGCTTAACCAATAACTAAATTTGTAAGAACTAATTAATCAACTAAATTCAATTAAGGGGGCTCATACACCAACCAGTGTCAAAATTTTCATTTTTTTACTCTCATATTAAAGAACACACCTTTCTGAACACACCCTATAATTTTTATGTTTAAATTCGGTAATTTACTGCAGATATACAAGTTTAAATGCCAGTATGTGCGTTAACTTGTAAGGCATGTTGAATTTTCAAAGCCATTTTCCCGTAACTTAATATTTTCAACACAAAAAAACACAATATCTCTTAAAGTAATGGTCCAAATTGCATGAAATTTTGCACACACATAGATTTTTGTGTGTTCTAGAGGACAAACCTAAATAATCTGATGTATTTGCAACACAAGATTATTTCACTTGTGAACATGATGTGAAAAAATTAGTAATAATTTGATATTGAGATTTTAAAATCCCTGAGAATTGTATCAGGCATACCTCAGTATTCATTGAAGGTTTAGCCTCTAGATTATAGTGTCAGCTGTGAATAAAAAAAAAATTACACCAATCAGATTGGCCCTTTGCAAGAAATTAGAATGTTTCTTAGGCCTTATCGCATTTTGAAAAATAAAAAAAAAATTAATTTTCTAATATCAACTTTCATATTTGTGACATAATAATTTTTGTGTATACTTCTAATGTCCAAAATTTCATTTTGTTATTGCAAATAATGTTGAAGATATTGAACTTTTACTGCAATGCCTGCTCGGGCATGGTCTCTTGGTGTATGAGCCTCCTTAATGTATACCCTAGTTGTATTTATACTTGTTTGAGGATCGCGGGGTTTGAACCTGGGAATATCAAGTGCAATACTCACAGCCGCGTTGTCCGCCGCACATGCCTGCTGTTGTGCGTTCACATATGCAAACAGCAAGAAGAGGAAAGCGCAACTTATGGCAGATCTCATCATTTTGTTTTCTTCTAGAAAAATAAAACAATTCAGGAAATCAGTGATGTCACTGCGGAGAGACTTTCCAATACATTTAATCCAATGTACCTTAGACGCAGAACCAGAGTTAGACAAGAGTTTTCTACATCAAGAAGTCGCTTTGCAGCACTTATGCTTGTATACAATCATTTATCACAAGGCGTTCAAAATCTTTACCGTTTTCATGCGCTGTAATTTATTTTTGAAGTGAAACTTCTTTAGGCACGCTAGGAGTAAATCGAGAGCTAACCCAAAGTTGCGTTACGAACAAACTGCACAGAAAACAATCAACTCAATGATTAGGCTTATCCAAAATTAAAAAAAAAAAACACAAAAATACAAAAGTAAAAAAAAATATAAACATCCAAAATTTAAAAAAATATATAAAATGAAAACTTTTAAAAATAAAAAAAAATAAAAATCTAAAAATCCAAAATTAAAAAAATACAAAATACAAAATTAAAAAATCCAAAAAATAAAACCATTCAAAGATTCAAAATTTAAAAAAATCCAAAATTCCGAAATTAAAAAGTTCAAAGATCCAATATTTTTAAAAAAATTCAAAAGTCCATAAACCCAAAATTTTAAAAAGTCCAACAATCCAAAATTCAAAAATCCAATAATCTAAAATTGAAAAAACAGAATAATTAAAAAAATCCAAGTTTCACTTCTGTCGTATGGCGTTCCTCGCACCCAATTCTTTTTAGTACACGCTCTCTAAAGCAGCTGCTTGTCGGACTGGTAACTTGCCGAAAAATTGCATTTTACCAACCAAGGCCGCTAAAATTGCATAACACAGCATTCAAACTGTATTGAAAATGCAGTTTTGTCGGCCTAGTACTTTAAAGTCATGGCAATCTATAAACAAAATATAGATGGAATTGACCAGTCACACCAACTTTAATATGGATTTAAGCGTATATTTAGTCATAAAACAACAAATTTAAGTCAACATGTTTCTTTATGAAATCAGAAACTTTACCAGGGTTTTTCTTAAAACAGGGTAGCCTACTTCATCATATAACAACAAATATAAGCCAGCAACTTTTCACATTTGCATTCACAAGAGAATCATTTCTTACCATGCATGCACCAGCATTTAATTGCAATATACCTTCTCATAGTCTACTGCTGCCAGCAGCTTCAATTCAATGTTTTCTGGCTTGGATTGAAATTTCCTCGGGATTATCATTCATATTTCCACAAGCTTTTCATAAATACTAGTTCATATGCATTACTGTTTACAAAAAGCGACTCATATATTATGCATCTATACCGCATTTCGTATTGGTATGTATGGTTCATTGTTGTTCTGTGATACAGATGGCCTTGAGAATAGCCCATGACTTTAAAAAAATGGCTGATTATCTTCCAATATAATTAATTATACGGTATTTTTGTTTCATTTTATATAATTTAGAGAGCTTTTACTAAAAAATACTGTATGCAAAAACTTTATCGGACTCATCTAGTATTTCAGTCTCGGCCGCTATACTAGGTAGATTCGTCCGCTAAACCATATTTTGCGTACTTGGCACATTCGAAGACTATTAAGATGTAATGTAAACAAACAGATGCGGCTTACTCTGGTATACCTGCTAGGAATCTCTCTTATATATAGAAGAGGCTTTGTCCTGACTGACTGACTGGCTGGCTGACTGACAGAGAATCAATGTAGATCCTAAATTATAATAGGTAGAGACTTTGATAGTGCCTTCGTTTCTTAATGTAAGTGCTCACTAAGAAAGGATTTTGCAAAATTTTGATTTTAAATGCCAAAAATCAAATATTTTTGAGGATACGAAATACCTTTTTATACAGAATTTCCAAATCAAATTCCATGTACAGTTTTCATGACAACAGTGTATTGTTGGCAGTGGTCTCAGGTGACTTTGGAAATTAATCATTACAAATTAGAGAAGCTATCGATAGAATTCATCGGTGTAAATAAATAAATAAATATTGATTATGAAACCCACGAAATTAATGCACAATGTGATGCAGTCACATAACTTTCTCTGCCCTGAAGATAGAGAATAATTTACCATTTTCTCACTTCACATTTTGATGTAGATTAAGAAGTCGTATTGCAGGGACAGCGTTTTCTGCTGTCTCAGTCTAAGTGTGCCATATCAGATGTCAGGGAAAAAATCCTATCCACTGAAACGTTATTTATAGCTGTGGGTTTTGTGTTTTTAGTTAAGAAATATGGATGTTTATCATAGGCCCTAAGCACGTAAAAGGAGACAAAATAGGATGGAAGAAGAATATAATCCACAAAGTTAAAGTCCCGTATCATTTATTTCCAAAGCTACCTGTGACTACTGCCAACAATACACTGTTCTCATGAGAACTGTGATTTGGATTTGATAAAGGTATTAAGTATCCTCTAAAACATTTGATTTTTGGCATTTATTACATTATAATTATTAAATTTGTTTTGAAACTATTTCTCAATTGGAAAGTTGGAATTTGCTAATACTCACCTAGTCTGTATATTCCAAGTCACAGGCAGTTGCGAGCTTTGCCAGGAGTTTATATTGGCGGCACAGCGGGCGTTGGCTATATATTAATGTTGCTGTCATTCAGGCCGATAACGTTACAATTGTTTGCATGTATACACAATACCAATCAGAGTTCCTGCAGTAAATTTCGTAGTCACCATTATCTGGCCTTGTCACACGCAGCCCCTTGTCCTTAAGCTAACCTAATTTACACGCGCCAAGAGCAAGGACAGTGATCAGCCCAATGCCGGGGACACCTCCGAGAAACAAGGCGTGAGGAAAACCCTACCCGGATGCGGATATTCTATCCAATCACTAAACAGTCCTTTTAATTTCCGTTCAAGTTTATGGATAATGTGTGGGATTTATTTCTAAGACAGGAAAAATGTCTGTACGGGCGATAACTCGAATACGCTTTGTCAGATTTCCATGAAACTTAGTATACACATTAGGTTTTTTTATCACAGGTAATACCACGAGAGTTTACGAGTTTATCGATAGATTCGCCACTGCGCAGCAGATTACAAATAATAATTACGACGGCCGTTCAATAAGTAATGCAACACTTTTTAGGTAGATTTCGAAGAAAAATCTACGTATTGCAATCGATACCATGTCATAACTTTCGAAACATTCTTTCATATCTTTACGTTTCATGCCTCCCTAAGTACGAAACCACCACCCGTTCAAAAAAAAATTGTCAAAGTCACGCATCATTTATTTCCAAAGCTACCTGTGACCACTGCCTACAATACACTGTTGTATATCTTTACACACTAGCGGCCGTAATTTTGAAGATATTTGAACAACATTTTATTATGTTTTCTCTAGGCCAAATAGTTCGGACAAGTTCGTTAATCAGCAAAATTGGCCCAAGGGGGGGTCGGGGGAGGGGGTTGAAATTTTGAAAAATGCATATCTCGGCCCCTATGAAGTATAGAGGGAAACTTTGTTTGAATAAAAAGTACAGTACTCCCTACGGAGTTCACAGTGACACCAACGATTCGGGGATTTTGGGGGTACGAGTGGGGGTAGGGGATGGAAATTCGAAATTTTTGAAATCACGTCTTGTGTGGTATCATTGAAAAGCTCTTGATGAGTACTCTACAAATCAATAACCAGTTTCTCTCATATAAGGCGAGATTTGAATGTTTGAAAAAGTGCTCTTTCCTCTTTTTTGCCGTTATTATTGCGGGTTTGTCATGCCAAGGCTAAAGAAAAAGAGTGCTACGCAGCGACAGTAAATTAAACCAAAAGCATTTCGAAATCTACCTCAGCCTGTAGGCCTGCCTAAAGGGATTTTTAAGGTTATATCTCAGACTAAGTTAGATTTTTTATCTTAAACAAATTTTATATATTTTCCTCACATTATGTAGTTTTTGACATTTTTATATTACAGTTACAATCTTAAAATTTGGCGGGAATATTAACACATTCTGAGAGTGCGTGTTCAGTTGTTCCAGCGTGGGAGAGGAAGATAATGAAATGTTGATGTTTTAACAAGGAATGTATACCACTTTATCTTGACTGTACAAAGTCCAATAAAATTGCGAAACCAGTTTTATATACAACTAGCTTAAATGGTCCGGCGTCGCCAGGGTTTCGTGTTTTAAAAATTCGAATGAAGGATTTTCGATTTTCAAATTATAGGTCCTTATATAGGTATTTATAATTTGAAATAGGAAGAACGATTTATCACACTCAAACTATTCCCTCAGAAAACGCTTGATATAGTTTTTTATGGCTCATAGAGGATCTAGAATTCTGCATCCCATCGCTTGTACACAGCAAGCCGGGTAGGGGTTCAAATAAGAAGAAACAGAAATTCCGGTAACATAAAATTGTATTGTCTTTACGGAATATCTTATTTCTCACTCTCATGTTACCATACAACCGTTTCGGGGATGAAATTAAAAAGTAATTCAATATCGCTTTCATACTTCCCTCCACAAAAACCTGTGATATAGTCCAGGGTAGAAAAAGTTATAAGCATTATTTTCGTGGATTTCATTCTTCAATATTTATTTACAGAAATGAATTATATCGATAGCTTCTCTAATTTGTCCAAGTACCGTATCATTTATTTCCAAACCTACCTGAGACCATTGCCAACAATACACTGTTGTCATGACAACAGTACATGGAATGTGATTTGGATTTGATAATTGTATGTAAAAGGGGATTAAGTATTCTCAAAAATATTTGATTTTTGCATTTAAAATCAATTTTTTTTCAAATTCCTTTCTTAGTGAGCACTTACATTATGAAACGAAGGAACTGTCAAAATTCCAAGTCTCTACCTGTTATAGTTCAGGCTCTACGTTCATTCGGAGATCGAGTCCGTGTATTTAAGCTGCCTTGTAGCCTATTACCGTCTAGCCATGATAAACCTAAGAAAGTGCGGGAAGACTTTCAAATTTTTTCATGCTAAAAAAATAAAATTTGAACTTGGTTACAAGCTAAAAGGTATGATGGCCGGTTTCTATAAACACCGCGAATTACTTATGGGTAAATTACCCAATGGACAGAATTTACACAAGAAGAACACCACACAAACACAAATAATTTAAAGATAGCAATCACATACACTTGTGGCGAGTTTCTAGATAAATGTCGTCTGGGTAAATATGAAAATGACAGAAAAAATGTTCCTACAAATTCGGGCTAGATCTTTCCAAGGGTAAATCGTCGGGTTAATTTATCCTTTCATGGATGGCTGGATAAAATTTAACCTCTATAATAATTTAAACAATGAGAATCAAAGCCTTCTGAATTAAATTAACTGTACAACTCCAAGGCCTTCCTCATTATATCATTGTGGGTGATTAGGAATTAATTTACCCATGGCTAATTCACCCATAGGTATTTCACGAGTTTATAGAAACCGGGCATAAGTCTGTCAAATTTCGGGTTTCTAGCTCATCTGGAAGTGGGCAAACATTAATGGTGTATAATGGAGTAAAATTCAACTGATATTAATTTAATGAAATAGCGAGGAGGACGATTCAAAGTAAGTATTCGGCAATTGCCTTTACGACTGGGGAAAGCATGAAAAAACCCATATCCAATTGGCCGGCTAGGCATCCTGGGGCCTCCCAAATGCGAGTCCAAGGCGTTACCATTTCGGTCACCTCTCCCAGTTTACGGAAAAAAAAACCCACTGTATTGGAATACAGGAATGTGGGAATTGTATTGCGTCAGAATGTTATTTACCAGCTCATGCGTTATGACTAATTCCTAATTAATACTGTTCACTGATAAGGCCAGAACCTGTTTCGTACGTCACATTCTGACTATTTTGCAGGATTAAAACATTCTGCATGCAATTGGTGACCATGCGAAGCCAGGACAGAAATGAACGAGGAGTATTTTTGTTGTATTTTGAGGGTGAGAATAGTTGTTGAGCAGTAACCTCAGTATTGTTTGTATTGTATTGGTAACTTTCTCCACCAATGAAGCATAACGTGATAGTAGTTTCCAGCAGGGCCGTGGAGAGAAAGCAAGGGCCCCAGGGACAAATTTTTCCGGGCCAAATTCAAATATTAAATTCACCACTGAAACCCAACCTCGTCCTTTGAAATGTATGCAACAAAAAGATTATGTAATGATATTATACTCGTATAATTATTATGTGGCAGAATGGCACCGTTACTTTATGAGATTGTGTGGTAGACGGGAAAATATCTGTCCGTCTATCCGTGTGCCTGTAAGCGCGATAACTCAAATACTCTTTATCTGATTTTCATAAAACTTGGTATACGCATTTATAACGCCCATGGGACGAAGCCTATTGATTTTGGATCAAATCGGTTGACTGATGCCGGAGTGAAGCCCAATTTAGCGCCAATTTTATGGTAATATATAGGGTCCGGACTTTTAGGCATTTATAGAAGGTATTTTAGCTTTTTATTTTAGTGGAATAGCCCTTTTTGGGTTTTAAACAAACGATTTTAGCCGTCTTAATAAAACAATTATACTGAACACTAATATTAACACCGAAAACTGTATTATAATTTTGACACAATTATAATTTTGACACAATTATAATTTTTTAACAAAATAAACAAGTAACTATTCCTTATATCGGCACTCAATAAATAGCATAAACAATTGAGATATTTACCCTTTAATTATACAATTATTCTTTCTTTTTATAGTATTTAAATGAAAAGTCTTTAATTCAACGAACAAACACTAAGAAGAAGACAATAATTAAAAATAATAACGTGTTCATGAAAAAGTCAACTTCATTTAAACCTCATATGCATGTTAGTAAAAGAATTCTAAATTTCGATTTCAAAATCCGAATAAGTTGCTTATTGACTTCTAACCAGTTTTATTTTAGAGTAAATTTAGAAGATAAAAAATAAAACCTGGTCTGCCTGGCTACAGCCCCGGCTGCCCCTCCCTCTCGTCGGGCCTGAAGGAGACATTATATCACTTATTATTAATTATTACGTATGTTTATATTTATGATTCAGTAGTTAAGAAAATAGTACAATACGGTTCAGAAACTTGTCCAATTAAAAAGAGAGGAAAGAACAGAACAGAAATGGATTTTTGGAGAAGAGCAAATAGAATTAGAAATGAAGAAATTTGGGAACAAATGGAAGTACAGCACACTATAATAGATGGAATTAAAGAAAAGCAACTTGTGTGACATGGGGGAGGACAGATGGAAACAAGAGAGACAGACCAAAGAAGACATGAAGGAGAATCTACGAGAGGATAGGGAGGCTTGGAGACTGAGAATACGGAAGATGTAGACATACGCCTACATAAAAAAAAAACCGTGATACGTATGCAATGTAAGTGCTCATTAAGAAAGGATTATGAAAAATTTTGTTTTTAAATGACAAAAATCAAATACTTTAGAGGAGACACAATACCTTTTTGCACAGAATTATTAATCCAAATCAGAACAGTGTATTGTTGCCACTGGTCTCAGATGGGTTTAAAATAAATGAAATGGGACTTTGACAAAATAGAGAAGCTATCAATATAATTCATGTTATAAATAAATATTAAGGAATTAAATCCAGGAAAATAATGCAGTCACATAACTTTCTCTACCCTGGAGATACAGAAAACAAAACGAGGTACGGTAATACGTATATTATTATATCAGGTTTTTGGGGAAAGAAGTATGAAAGTGATATTGCATTTCTGTTTAATTTCATCCCCAAAACGGTTTTATGGTAACATGAGAGTGAGAAATAAAATATTCCGCAAAGACAATATAATTTTATGTTACCGGAATTTCTGTTTCTTCTTATTTGAACCCCTACCAGGCTTGCTGTGTACAAGCGATGGGATGCAAAATTCTACATCCTCTATCAGCCATAAAAAAGCTATAACAAGCGTTTGCTGAGGGAATAGTTTGAGTGTGATAAATCGTTCTTCCTATTTCAAATTATAAATACCTATATAAGTACTAGAATTTAAAAATCGAAAGTCCTTCATATGTTAATTTCCAATTACAAAATAAAAATCCCGGGCGACGCCGGGCCTTTTAAGCTAGTAAGAATATTTAGTAAAAATTGTTTAGAAGTTTATTTGAACTTAAAGTTCATAAGAACCACTGTCTATAATAACGATCATGACCACATTGAAAACTAAGTTTGTAGCTGGGATGTTGGATTTCACAGATGTAAGAGACGATTGTTGTGTACAATGTACAATGGTGTGATTCTGTACAGGAGCTGACCCAGGTCTGCCCTGTGACCCAAGCTGAAACAACAGCCCATTGTGAAGTGTTGCTGATCACTTCACAATCACTTCGCAGTGGCTAGAGGTAAGTAACATTCTGCCTTCAGAGAATTTATTGCGGAAACGTTCAAATAAAAGTTTCAGCTCGTAGAAATTCGCGTAAAATCGAAAAATAGCAAACATAAAATTTCCTTCACGTAAAGTGGCATTAAAAGAAAAGAAAAAAAAGTCGTTGCCACGTCTCCAGAAATTTAATCCTCTATATTCAAAAACCCCTAAACGCCATTCAGAAATAGAGGTGTTTTTTAAGTTTAAAACATCGGGATAGAGGGGTTTTTGAACTTAACTCTGATTTTCAACATGGCATTATATAGTAGGTACTTTAGGGGGTTTTGAACCTCACATATAAATAAACCAATTTAAGCCAATCTGGTGATGTACAAAAGTAAGGAACTATAATTTTGCGTTTAAGGGATTTTGAATCTACAGGATTCAAATGCTGCCTTTATGCCATCATAGTTAGGCTGTTCACAGGGATCCTCAAAACGTGTATTTATGTTGAAACACAATTCTATGGTACGGATATAGGAAGTAAAATCAACCTGTTATCAGTTTTGTTTATTCTGAACTAGCAGGTGACCGCGGCGTCGACCAATATATTAAAAACTATGAGCAAAATAATTTAAACATATTTATTAACACTTGCAAGCGAAACATTCATAGGCCTAAACTAAACGATTAATAATTAATTAATTCTGCTTTGAAGTGAATTCCACGATTAGAAAACGCAGCATGGTAAAAACAACCTCAGATTCGAGTTCCCTGGCCCAGAAAACCCCTGCATAGTGAGTTTCGTCCATTATAGGCTATTCATTATCCTTCTTCCGTCTATGTGAAAATGTCAGACGCCTGCATGCCTTGACATTATAAACAAATGAATCGACCAGGATGAGCTCACAAAATCCAAGCGATCGATAATTCGAAGCAGTATATTGAAAATATCGCTATGCTTTTATTTCCTAGTTATGAAAAAAAAAAGGGCAAAACCACCTGCAATTGATTTAACAATTGAAACGTATTGCCGAAAACTGATGCTTTGATAACGCAAAAAAAAAAAAAAAAAAAATTCTGCCAGTTTTTCACTCATAACTCACGAACGAAAGCGAAAATAAAAAATCCGTTTTCGAGGTGCATTCGCCCACCCTTCGTTCCATCTACGTTTAAAATTTCAGATTTCTGCGTTCAGTAGATTTCGGTGGGCATCGCGCACAGACAGACAGAAAGACAAACTCTTCCTTTTATTAATATAGATATATAGAATTCGTATATAAACTCGGCTTGTATCTACCTATAGAAGTATAAATACGAGTACAAGTAAAATTGTGAAGAAGTAAAAGTTATGTAACCTAATATGCATATCATGTACTAGGAATTTACTGACATAGCGTACACGAAAGCAAATGGAAATTTAAAAATATGTATCGACTTGAAATTGGTTTTTCGGTTAAGTAAGCTTTGAAATAAGACAGTTGGTATTTATGCGAGATCATGTCAATGATTAGCTTAAATTGTACCTGCTATCTTTTAGAGTTAAATGGATTTCTCCATTTAATATAGATGCCTTGGAATTTATACTTATTCTTGGGTATATTTAGGTCACTGATACCAAATGTGCCATTAATTTTGCCCTGTCAGCCTTAGTTTTGTGAGATGTGGTATTACCATTATGCATATTTTCCCATATTACGTTTGATATAAATAAAAAACAGTGCATATTTTTAGCTTCTGAATCACGTGAAGAAAAAAGCAACACATTACATGGGGTCTTTAATAAAATTGATATTATCACATACTGTACGGTCGTCAATTTGAGGGCCAAAAAGTAGTCCAGCTTTTAGTTGTTCTGTACTTTGTACAGTTTTCGTCCTACGTGTCCAAAGTATGGTCAAGAACCTTCACTAGCTATGTTATCAAGCAAGATTTTGTTTCGCTAGACTAAGTGAGCATTCACACCGAAGTAGCATAGCCTGCGAATCGCACTACCTGGATGCAGGCTGCACATCGAGTTGCATGGTTCACAGTTTTGCATTCATACCGAAGTAGCGAATGCGATCTGCAGTTTAACGTAAATTATATATTTTCACTTGAACATTTGAGAAACCCATTTAAAATAATGTACTTTACCTAAAGAGGATATAGTTTCAGCAATTTTAATCCAGGCTTTTTTCCTACTAGTTTCGATTGGCATATCGTATAGCCTACGCATGTACAAATTGTAGCTCTCTTTCTAGCGGTTTTCATGACATCTTTGCCATAATCTACCATAATCTGCCATCTACCATAATCTGCCATAATCTATCATAATATGTGTTGAATTTTCTTAACAATTAGAAAACAGCTGAAAAAGCAACTGTACGCATGCGTCATCCTGAGTAGCGTCGCATGAAATAAGTCCAGATCTATCTGAAGAAATGAATGTCACACTCTGCGAGCTGCACTATTGCCACGCTACTTTGGTGGGAAGACTTGAACTTGTTTATTTGGGGTTTAAAATGAGTAACGTGCAGCGTGCATCCAGGTAGCACGTCGCAAGTGGCATGCTACTTCGGTGTGAATGCTCCCTAAGAGTTCACAAATAAAATCTATATAAAAGTAGAGCTGGTACAGAAAAACTGTTTACATATTTGGAGAGGAAAGCAGTGGGTTTTCTGATTCAACCCACAACAGCACAGACTTGCGTTCCAACACGGATATAATACAATGCTATGCTCTAGAAACTCACAAACTAAAACTATTTCATGAAAGAAGTAAAACGAAAGCTTTGCACTCGTAACATTGAAATTAACTATGACTACTCAAAATACAATTCTTGCCCCCCCCATTAGAGTCAATATAAATGTCAAATCACATTTTTCAGTTCCAGTTGTTTCAACGGCCGCAGATGGCAGCACAGGGACAGCCAATCATATGGGGCAATGTGGTAGGCATCGCGCTGTTCCACTTGGTGGCGGTGTACGGAGCTCTCACACTTCCATGGACACACATCAAGTGGCAGACTTACCTCTGGGGTAATAAACAGTATCATTCAAGTATTATTTTATATTCTCTTAGTTTTCCTATAACGCATAGGGCCTATGGATGTGAGACATGGCCCCTTACATAATCTGAGAGTGTTCTAAAACAGGGGGCTTAGGAAAATATTCAGACCTAAGAGAGATGAAAACTGCATAAAGTCGAGCTTCATAACCTGTACTCATCACCGAATATAGAAAGGGTAATTAAATCACGGAGGATGAAATGGGGGAGGAAAGACATCTCAAAAGTATTGACTGGGAGACCCGAAGGGAAAAGACCACTTGGAAGACCTAGACATAGATGGGAGGGAAATATTAGGATAGATTTAAGGGAAGTAGGATTTTCGAGGGATGATTGGATGGTGTTAGCACAGAATAAGGTTGAATGGCGGGCTCAGGTAAACGCGGCAATGAACCTCCGGGTTCCATAAAATAGATTATATTCCTTTAGCTTGCTGAGGAATTGTCTATTGCCATTGAGTGAATAAGTAAGTATAATGCATTATATTTCTGTTAATTCAAACATTTACTGCATACAGTTAAATCTCCGTATAACGATATTTGTGGGCCCTAGCAGATTGCATTGTTATATGAGGGTTATTGTTATATTGATTGGTTGTAATTTACCACGTATTAGAAAGACTGCATGCAGAAAACTGTGTAATCTACAGGATTATTCATGGAAAGGACGTGCAAAGAAGTGAAAAATTATGAATCACAAAGTCCCAAATCTATATTCTATTCAAACTAACTGTTTAATTTAACACAGCATAGAGGGAAGGAAAAAACAGCAAATTTACCACATAATTAAGGCAAAACTAAAACATTTTCTGCTTATAGTGTGCATGTTGAAGTAGCATTTTATGTTTTTGCACACATAAGCAATGAACCTTTCTTTTCTGGAATTTTTAAGAAATGTAACAGATATCAGGCACACAGAAAACAATATTGGTGGCTGGGAAGGAACCAGCTACCATCCATAGGGCTAAACCACTGGTTTGCAGTAACATTTCAACCTCCAAATATCGTTATGAAAGGGTGTTTCTAAAATAGCTTCATCGTTATAGTGAGTTACATTTAACATTATTAATGCCCGGTTTCTATAAACTCGTGAAATACCTATGGGTAAATTATCCATGGGCAAATTAGTTCCAGAATCACCCACAATGATATAATGAGGAAGGCCTTGGAGTTGTACAGTTAATTTAATTCAGAAGGCTTTGATTATCATTGTTTAAATTATTATAGAGGTTAAATTTTATCCAGCCATCCATGAAAGGATAAATTAACCCGACGATTTACCCTTGGAAAGATCTAGCCCGAGTTTGTAGGAACATTTTTCCTGTCATTTTCATATTTACCCAGAGGACATTTATCTAGAAACTCGCCACAAGTGTATGTGATTGCTATCTTTAAATTATTTGTGTTTGTGTGGTGTTATTTTTGTGTAAATTCTGTCCATTGGATAATTTACCCATAGGTATTTCGCGAGTTTATAGATACCGCGCATAAGATAGGGAATTCGCCGGGAGAAAATAAAAATATTGCTTTATCCGGGTTTATCGTTACATGGTTTGACTGTACAGTATTCGGTTAAGTCAATGTTTTGAGAACCGACTGTACAATAATCACTGGTTCCGGAGCATGTTTGCAGTATTAAGAAGAGTGTTTTGTTTTCACAGCTTACTTCTTGTACCTGGCTGGTGGGTTCGGGGTGACGGGGGGCGCACACCGACTCTACTCTCACAAAACTTACAAAGCAAAATGGCCGCTCAGAGTGATCCTGCTCATATGCTACTCCATTTCTGGACAAGTAAGTCCTCTTCTAACATTCATATCACGAAGGCCAGCATTGCCAGCTCATTTCAACTTGGCTGTCACAACATTGGTAATATTAAATTTCATATTCCTACTCAGTGCACTTTGCTTAGGGTACTAATAGAATTGTCCAAAAGCAAATTTATCTAAGTAATTATACAGGGCGTTAATGAATAATGCCGAAATATTTTACCTGTGTATAGAGGGGACATAGACAAGCAACTTTTATTAGGAGATTTTTTATCTATGGATTCAATTTTTCCTGTTACAGCATAAAATCTCCCGGGGAATGGCCACCACTGACTTCTAACATTAGAAAAAAAAAAATGCAAAACAAAGGAACTTCGTTGTTAACACTGTAGTTAAGAATTAAAAAAAACTAATGCAGTGGCAGCCGTCATGTGATTAGTCTGTAAATTTTGCAGATTATTAAAACTCTAACTTACGAATTATTAAGAATTTATTTTTTATCGATCACTAAAATGGCATGAAGTCAATTTAATGAAAATTGTAACCCTATTTCGCTTAATTATTGACTTATGAGCACCAAACTGTAATGCCTTTAATGCCTTTAATGCCCTGTAGCATACACATTTTACGTAATAGAGCAAAAATGTCCTAATGAAAGTTGTTTGTCTATGTCCACTCTATATACAGGCTAATAATATTTCGGTGTTATTCATTAACACCCTGTATATGGTGTTGTACTTAGAATTGCGAACCTCCGGGTCCAGGCTTGAATTTTTATGAGGGAGGTGTGGAACGGGGTGCATTCAGCCTCGTGATTGAAAAGTAGCCTCGGCCGTAAGACTAATTTCTTGTTGTGCTTCCACAGAATTCTGTGTTTGACTGGGTTCGAGACCACAGAGTTCACCACAAGTTCAGCGAGACGGATGCTGATCCCCACAACGCTAACCGTGGCTTCTTCTTCTCTCACGTGGGATGGCTCATGCAGAAGAAGCATCCGGAAGTCATCCGGCGCGGCAAACAAGTGGACATGAGCGATGTTCTGGCTGATCCTCTGGTCCGCTTCCACAACAAGTAAGTCTTCAGCTAAGGGCGCAGATTCAGAGTGGGATGAGAATAAATGTATCTGCTGGATGTAATCGAAGGAAATGTAAATGGAAGAATTGAGATACCGGATGACACCTGCATAAACATCAGTACAGTAGAACCTCCGTATAGCGATATTTGTGGGCCCTAGCGTATTGTATCGTTATATGAGGATTATTGTTGTAGTGAGGGGCTGTTATGTATCGCATATTAGGAAGAGAGCACGCAAAAGACTTTGTAGTCTACAGGATAATTCAAGGAACAGATAGGTAAAGAAGCGAAAAATCCAAATCTAAATAATAATAATAATAATAATAATAATAATAATAATAATAATAATAATAATAATAATAATAATATTTATTTATCTGTCATTAAACTTATACAAAGTAATAGACATCATCAGTGTAAAAATTCTAAAACTATTGAAACACCAGATCATCCAGATTTGTCTCATCGAACTCCTGTATAGTGTAAAATGCCTTGCTTTTTAGCCATTGCTTAATTACTGTTTTAAATCTTTTAGAATTAACATTTCTAGCATTTAGTGGGAGTTTATTAAAAAGTTTAATTCCAACATGCTTAAAACTATTCTGACTTTTATTCAATCTTGTAAAATTAGGGACTAAATTATTTTTATTTCTTGTTTCGTATTTATGTTTATCTGAACTAATATTAAAATCATCATAATTATCTTTGACAAACTGTAGCACATGTAATATGTAAAGACTAGTCAAGGTCATAATGTTCATTTCAATAAAATGGGGTTTGCAAGATTCAGTATTTTTGATGCTCTTTATTACTCTTATGATCTTATTTGCCAGAGAAAAACTTTTCTGGCACCAGCCGAATTTCCCCATAGCAATATACCATATTGCAAGTGAGTATGAAAGAAGGCATAGTATGCCTTAATGACCAGGTCAATATTGGTGTATAATTTTAATTTCCTTATTAAATAGGTAACCCTCGATAATTTTACACACACAGCTTCTGTATGAGTGTCCCAATTTAACCTTTTATCCAAATTAATTCCCAACCGCTAAACCTCCTGATTTACGTTGAGTGTTAACCATAGCTACTTTACACCCACATTATTCACGGATAACGGCAAGCTTTGATCAGGCATATGCCAGAAATACTGAATTCATAGAGGGAAGAAAAAGAAAGGAAATTCGCCAAGTAGCTAGTTAAACTAATACAATTTGTTCCATATGTTGTTTTAACAACACATTAAATGTAAACCAAAATTTCTGTGTGATTCTGTACTTGCAAGGGATGATTTTACTCACAATGACTATTTTCAGCCCCCTAATCAACATTTATCTACACCTATCAGTTGTCAGGCCTCAGAAAACAAATATTAATGGCAGGGATGGACACTAATGTGACACCAACTATCATCTACAGGGCTAAGCTACTGGTTTTCAATGGGAATTTAACATGAAAATATTGTTATAAAAGGGCGTTTTCACAATAGCATAATTATTGTTGCAGTGAGTGAAATTTAACATTAATAAGATAGGAAATTTTCCAGGAGCAAAGAAAAATATCGCTAAATGCTGTTTTATCATTATATCGACCTTCCTTATACAGAGGTTTGACTGTATCACATTTTCCGATGTTCGGTGGCGGCGTTGAGTGTAAATACGTATCTTGCCTAACGCTGTCATAAAACTAAAATGTTATATTTTAAAGTCGAACAGAACAGTTCATAACAATTTTTAAAAAATAAATGCTAGTGATTATGGTCAACTTTGAAGTTAAAATTAATGTCAAATCTACTAAACTTTAATGTGAGTGGCCTATATTTTCATTTTAAACTCTCCTCACGTATTTATGTTCCAGTATTAATGTACTGTTTACAGCTAAAAGGTGGTTTCGCTATGCTGTATTATTATAACCTGTACGGCTGTGCTAAAGTTTTAACTTACATGTTGAATGAAACATATACAAACATTATTAATTGCCAATGCATTCTTTGGTATAGACATATATGTGATTATAAAGACTATTAATATTGGTAACCTAGTTACTTGGCTTCTGTCAAAAGGGGAGGTGCAAATAATTTCGCTTGGGATTACTAGTAAAAAATTAAAATAAATGTTACTGTGTTGTTTGCTTGGAGCTGGGGTCAGTAACTAGCAATGTTTGTTTGCAGATACTTCTCGCTGTTGAAGCTGCTATTCTGCTTCGCTATACCAGTACTGGTACCCCCCTTGCTGTGGCGAGAGGACTGGTATATCTCAGCTCTGGGAGTCGGTATAGTGCGTTATGTAGCGCTTCTCAACGCTGCGTGGTCAGTCAACAGCTTAGCTCACATCTGGGGAGGAAAACCTTACGACAAGTAAGTGTTTAGCGTGGTCCACAATAATATAATCATTTATGTTAAGTAAAAACAAAAATGGTCCCATAACAGAACCTTGGGGGACTTCATATTTAACTAATTTAGCTTTTGATCAATTTTTCATAACATGAACTAGTCATGATTAAAACAAAAGACTTGTAGAAGATTTGGGTTCACCTAACCACCTTAAATTTGACATTTTAGTTCTATAATTATATGTATATATGTATATTTTTATGAATGTTGTCATGGTAATTTCAGGGAGATCAGTCCGACAGAGAACGCTCTGGTGACGTGGCTGACAGCAGGAGAGGGCTGGCACAACTATCACCATGCAGTCCCATGGGACTACAAGGCAGCTGAGCTTGGACCATCAGCCATAAATTGGACTACCTTCCTTATAGAAATGTTCTCTTGGATTGGCTGGGCTTACGACCTCAAGACTCCTTCCCAGGATCTCATACGAAAACTGGTTGAACGCAGGGGCGACGGGACGCACCCCAAATGGGGGGCTGGGAAAAGGGGCGAGGAGGTCAGCGTTGGGAACGGAGACACGTACCAGAAGTACGGCGCCGCCAGAGAAATGTCCATGGAGGAGTGACGTAAAGAAATAATAAATCTCATGACGTATTTAACTTGTTGAATGTTAAAAGGTGAACCATTCAGTATAATTTTAATATATTGTAATAACTATTTTCTCATTTTCAGACCAACAAACTGTGGCAGAAATTTTAAAACATTCACTCAGCTTCTGTATAAATGACATTAATGAACATTAAAGTCTTCCCATAATAGTATCTGATCTCCTGATGTAATCTTCATTTGTTTTAACCTGTTGTATTTTATCTTATGAAGGTGGAAGTTGTCATATGGACCAAGATAAGTTCTAGTTAAAGGTATAAGCTGTATTTTCACCAAGCTTTTATCATAGGTAATCCCACGGGAGTTGACGAGTTGGATTTATTAAGACTATTCCATAAATAAAAATTTAACGGATTACACAAATAATAATAACTTTCATGCTTTGTTGTATAAAAACAAAACTAACAGCTGCGAGATCACGGCATATTATGAATTAACCATCCATAAATCGATTCGAGTTACCATGTGGTGACCAGTGCTATCAATTGTGCATATAAGACATAGTTAACTTCAATCAGGTAAGGTAACAGCAGAACAGAATAAAAGCACACGAACTGGCTTGCAACGCATCGGAATTGTGTTTTTAATCAAGGTACATTTCTATTACTTCTATTTCCAAACAAATTATGTTGGATAAAATAATGTGTTTTTATTCTGTTCACTGGCAGCATGTGTCGTATTGATCACTGCGTATTGATACCTCACGTTTGGAGTAACGAGCTAACGATTTTACATGATAAAGTAGCATCCTCATATTAATAGCAAGCATTTTATAAGATAAACGGCCGTGATTGGTCTATATCCGAGGAATTGCTAAACGTTATTGGTCAATACCAAACACGCGGCGTATGAGTGGAATAGTCAATGAAATGAGATTTTAAACATTTTTCACCACTTTATACGTATTTTCAAAAATAATCAGGTGGTGGAAAAAAAATCTCATTTCATGGATAATTATTAAGTGCCAGTATGGTACTTTATGAGATTGTATGGGGGACGAAAAAATGTCTGTCCGTCTGTCTGTCCGTCTGTACGCACCATAACTCGAGTACGCTTTTTCGCATTTTCATGAAACTTGGTATAAACATTCATAATGTCGATGGGAAGAACCCTATTGTTATTGAATCAAATCGGTTCACCGGTACCGGAGTAATGCCCAATTTAGTGCCTATTTTAATAGTATTATATTAGAAAGGCACCATAACTGAAATACGCTGTATCGGATTTCCATGAAACTTGGTATACTCATTTATGACGTTCATGAGAAGAGCCCTATTGAATTTGAACCTAATCTGTTGACCGGTACCGGAGTAAACCCCAATTTAGTGTCTACTTTAAAGGCGCAATAACTCAAATACGCTTTATCGTATATTTATGAAACTTCGTATACGCATTTATAATGTCCATGGGAAGACGTCTATTTATAATGGATAAAATCGGTTGACCTGTTTCGGAGTAATGCTCAATTTAGTGCCTATTTTATGGTAATATACATATTCGAAAGAATTTATAAAAAAAATGAAAATCAGTTATCTTGACAACACTGCCTATTGTTTTACTGTGATCTTATAAGGCTTTGGCAATTAAAATACAGTTAGCTATGATAAATAACACTATTGTTTTACATGCGCTTATCCAACTAGACCGTTAAACTGACCCAGGTGGCCGAGATGGTAACGTCTTGGCCTCACATTCTGGAGTTCCATGGTTCAAACCCCGAAACCGGCCAATTTGACTTTTTTTGTATTTTTATGTGAGTGTGCGCGATTGTCATGATACCACAAATCTGTACAGTTCAGTTGATGCTGGAAGATTTTAATCTCATTAAAAAAAACTAGACCTTTGTTCTTCCGTAATCCCTGCTTAATGATTAAATCTGGAGCTTAACTTGGAAATCAATTTAAAAAAATCATATTCTGCATACCATAATTGCAGTCATAACTGAATAAACAAAAACATACTGGCACTTTGTTACATCAGTTTACCTGATTTTTATTAATTTGTACGAGAGGGAAGAGAACGACAGTGACATCTGGTGATATCCTCAATAACTGCATGAAGGGCTGGCACTTTTTCATTACATTTAACGGACTAGCACCTTTTTTTACAGCTCAGCCCATAAAAAACGGAACTTTCCATAGAGGAAGATTCAAAATAAATCCAGCCGTCTCATTAATTATAATAATCTGAAGGTCAAGGAACACCCGTTATCAGACTCATTTGCTTTGGTAATAAAGCAAACCGTTTAAGAATAAAACAGGCAGATAGCTACGCCTTTTGAGCAATCGCACGTCGTCATGGCCAACAATATCACCAGTTGGTGTGAGGACTTGAACACAGAGTAAGTAGCCACAAGAGCAAGTGTAGCAAATAAGTCGTTAAGTACAGTGGAGCCAACATAAGGAATGGATCAACCACCGTGAGAAATTTCACAGTCATACTGAATTTTACATTTTTAATTTTTAACAAAACCGAGTCTATTTACCGTATTTTACGGACCGTAAGAAGCATTTTTTTTACCTTGAAATCAGAGCCTTGGAAGTTGGGTACGTCTAATGGTCCGATGTAACAAAAAAAAAATTAAAAATATGGAAAACATAGCTACAATACCGTAGTTATAAGCAAGGTGTTATAAACAATAAGATAGTTACAAATTTGGCACAGACTGTACATTAGTGCATTGTCACAATCGTAAAATGTAGGTATACAATGCGAAAAGAAAGGTTGAGTTCTTTTATACGAAAGGAGTTGTCTCTGCCGGGTGGTTTAAATGAAGGCAATGACCTCTAAACAGCCTTGTTCCGTTATACTTACCGTATGTTGAATTGAGAGTTAGAGGGTGTAAAATTATTTTCAGTCTTTCATGAGAAATCAGTTCGGTTGTTGAAATTTACGCTATGCCGCCTGTACAAAAGAGATTTTTAACATTTTAAGGTTTTAAGTTAGAAGTGATTTACACGGATTCCAGGTTATAATTTGTTTATGCAATGAAGTACATTATTCCCTTTAAAATTTGTCGTTTATAATCGCATTAAATTCCGGGGTGCGCGGGCAAAGAGAGTTAAGTCCACCATCCTAAAAAATTGAGATATGTCCATAGAGTTATAGATAAAAATGTTCTCTACATTTGTGTTAAGTCCAGTAGGCCTAAGTCATATTCACAAACGTATGGTATTTATGGACGTGTGCCTCATGGGTTTATTCATCTCTAAAGCGATGTTGGGCTGGTATAGTGTGTTAAGTCACTCTAATTCTCAGTAACGAGAAAGTGGACTTAACTCTCTTTGCCCGCGCACCCCGGAATTTATTTTCTTTTAAATTTCCATTAAAAAATCAAGGTGCGTCTTATGGTCCGGAGCGTCTTATAGTCCGTAAAATACGGTAATACATTTACAAATATTCTTTACTAAAAGTGAATTTTCCTTGTGATTGGTTACGATGGATCTTTTATTTCAAACTGTCTGAAAAAATATTTTACAGTAAAACCACTGTATAACGATATTTTGGGCCCTAGAAGATTGCATTGTTATATGAGGGTTATTGTTATATTAAGGGCTTGTAATTTACCACACATTAGAAAGACTGCATGCAGAAAACTGTGTAATCTACAGGATTATTCATGGAATGGACGTGCGAAGAAGTCCAAATAGATATATTATATAAAAAAAAACCTAATTTTGTTTCTCAACTTACCGACTCATTTCATAGTAACCATAGCAACTTTACACTCGCATACTAAAAAAAATACTATTCAGACTGGTTTGGCACGCTTTGGGCCTAGCCACGTGTCAGAAATTTCAAACTCGTAGTTGGTGGGAAGAGAGAAGAGAAAGACAAGCAAATTCAACACATAGCTACGGCAAAACTAAAACAGTTGCTCCTTATGGTGTTTTAATTGCACATTATGTACAGGCAGGGGGAAAAAAAAGCGGACCGATCAGATTGCCAATATGAGCCACTGCGCATGCCTAGCGGCATTCACAGAATAGCAGGGAATGTATTGAAATTTATTCTAGTGTCGAAAAATTGCTTGATTTGAGAAATAATTCCACGTAATTTGCATTGCTTGTGAAAGCAAATGTTTCCGTTACATCTCTTACATTTATTTACTTATCACAAGGCTCTGAAATCAGCTACAAGAGTCGGTCCGCTTTTTTCCCCCTACTTGTTCATGTTGAAGTAACAACCAAACTCACAGTAAATTTTTGCACACATAAGGGATGATTTTGGCCTCATGAACCTTTCTTTTCTGGAATTTCTAAGAATATTTTCGTTTGGTCCTATCGAATTTCCTTTCTTATGGCCGGTTTCTATAAACTCGTGAATTACCTATGGGTAAATTACCCGATGGACAGAATTTACACAAGAATAACACCACACAAACACAAATAATTTAAAGATAGCAATCACATACACTTGTGACGAGTTTCTAAATAAATGTCCTCTCAGTAAATATGAAAATGACAGAAAAAATGTTCCTACAAACTCAGGCTAGATCTTTCCAAGGGTAAATCTTCGGTAAATCCTTTCATGGATGGCGGGATAAAATTTAACCTTTCATAGAATCAATAGTAATATTTAAACAATGAGAATCAAAGCCTTCTGAATTAAATTAACTGTACAACTCCAAGGCCTTGCTAATGATATAATGATATCATTGTGGCTGAAATGGGACTAATTTATCCATGGATAATTTACCCATAGGTAATTCACAAGTTTGTAGAAACCGGGTATTAATGATGTTAAATGTAACTTACTATAACGATGAAGCTATTTTAGAAACACCGAGAAAACAATATTGGTGGCTGGGAAGGAACCAGCTACCATCCATAGGGCTAAGCTACTGGTTTGCAGTAACATTTCAACCTCCAAATATCGTTATGAAAGGGTGTTTCTAAAATAGCTTCATCGTTATAGTAAGTTACATTTAACATCATTAATACCCGGTTTCTACAAACTTGTGAATTACCTATGGGTAAATTATCCATGGATAAATTAGTCCCATTTCAACCAGAATGACATAATGAGCAAGATCTTGGAGTTGTACAGTTAATTTAATTCAGAAGGCTTTGATTCTCATTGTTTAAATTATTATTGAGAGGTTAAATTTTATCCAGCCATCCATGAAAGGATAAATTAACCCGACGATTTACCCTTGGAAAGATCTAGCCCGAGTTTGTGGGAACATATTTTCTGTCATTTTCATATTTACCCAGAGTACATTTATCTAGAAACTCGCCACAAGTGTAAGTGATTGCTATCTTTAAATTATTTGTGTTTGTGTGGTGTTATTTTTGTGTAAATTCTCTCCATTGGGTATTTTAGCCAAAGGTAATACGCGAGTTTATAGAAGCCGGCCATAAGATAGGAAATTTTACGGGACTAAACGAAAATATTGCTGTATGCGGGTTTATCGTTACATCGATCTTCGTTTTACAGAGGTTTGACTGTCGTAGGAGTTTAGCAGAATTAAAATGACAAAAACTAGACAAGAAAAATACAACATGTAACAAAGGTCATCGGAAAATATAATATATTGTGAAGACTAACAATAAATAAAAGAAGACTACATGAAAGGTAATTTCACACAATGCAGACATCATGCGGGTTAATCCGCCATTGTCCAGTCATTATTTGTCGTCATATATCAGTCATGGAATACTGAACTAGCTATCTTTCTGCCTTATCCCCTCGTAAGAGTACAAAGACACCAGCAGGGTTTGTTTAAATTAGTTTTTTCCTGTTTGTTCAATCCCTAATTCTTTTTTATTATTCTCTACGTTAACATCTCAGCTAATAACATTCTACAATATGTAGTTTATTAACAACATAGCCTACACTCCTGATATTGACATTTGCAAATATTTTTTACAGACATAACAACTTAGAAGAGTGACTGGTTATGAATATATAGTCGAATAATGTTATAAGATGTCACTTCGATATATTTTTATCTGTTTGTTTTTTCAACCTATACACGTTTTATGGTAATTGCTTATAGATGATTTATGTAAGCTTTTATAGTGTAAATAACCTGTAAGTTTACCTGCTACATCAACATACTCGTACACTTAAGGGGGACATAACAGCTTTCGATGCTGAAAAATAGGTGAAGTTTCATTCTTTTTTGTTGTTGTCAGTTAATGGGTAACTATCATTACAAAATGGCAGCCAAATTTTGTGCACTGAAGTGCCGTTTCCCTGATAATTTTCATAAATACCAATTTTTCTGAGTGATTCTTTTCCCTGTCATATCAACAACATAATCTAGAATCTTTGGATTATCTGCAGCATAAATATTTTTTAAAAATAATTCATCACTTGCTAATTCTTTTTAGAAATTTTTGCATCAGAAATATAAAAAAAAAAAAAAATTAAAGTTTCATCAATGATTGTAAATAGTGTTGTTCACTAATATCAAATATACTTGCATGCAAAATTTCACTGCAATATGTAAATATATGTCTGAGTTATCAATGCACAAAATTTGGCTGCCATTTTGTAATGATAATTACCCCTTAACTGTAACAGTTAAATTAATTCTGAAAATACTATGCTATTGTAGAACGACACCTTTTCAACCTCAAATTCGGAAAATGTAATTTCAATTTCGGAAAAAGTAATTTCAATTTCGGAAATACGAGGGCTATTTTTTTTTAACATTATGGGGCATAAAATGAAAACCACAGTGAAAATCAAAACTGTCTTATTTGGAACATTTAGGTACACCTTCTAGCTACTTTTCTACCTAGTCGCGCCCCGATTGAGACATTTGTTGAAGCGTGATGCAACATTCAAGTACCCTCTTCAATAGGCTGGCGGCAAGCTTCTATGAAAAGGGTACTTGAAAGTTGCACCACGCTTCAACAAATGTCTCAATCGGGGTGCGACTAGGTAGAGAAGTAGCTAGAAGGTGTACCTAAATGTTCCAAATAAAACAGTTTTGATTTTCACTGTGGTTTTCATTTTATGCCCCATAATGTTAAAAAAAAAATAGCCCTCGTATTTCCGAAATTGAAGTTACTTTTTCCGAAATTGAATTTACTTTTTCCGAAATTGAGGATGAAATGGTGTAGTTAATGTAGAGCATGCTATAAAACAATTAATTGCTGAGAAAAAATAATGAAATTTCAACTATTTCCCAGCATCGAAAGCTGTATGTCCCCCCTTAAACAAAGATGGCTACTTCAATATTTCCCTCAAACTCATCAATATGAAATTTATTTATATATGAGCTATGGAGTTAGAAGGGATAATACAAGAGCTGGATAATTGCTCCTAATGCATGTTTATTTTCATGATAAATATTTCGGTACAATTCTATACAATAGTCGTGTAAAGTGCTGTAATTAAGTAGGCCTATCCACTTCTATTGAATGCTGCAATACAAAATACGTAAAAATTTTAGGATGTTTGGGTTTACCACAAGGCCGTGAAATATTGATCTGCTTTATTACTTTAGCAGCTAAACATTTGATTTATTATATAACTTAAATAAGACATGTTGACAAACTTGAGAAGGTAGTCATTATTATTATTATTATTATTATTATTATTATTATTATTATTATTATTATTATTATTATTATTATACCGCCTGACAAAAGCCTAGGCTGACATGTCCCCTGTACACTGTAAATCAACCCACTGTCTTGCGAGGTGAAATCAACTTGTCAGTAAACATTATTTATTTCATATTATTCTGTCTTGTACTCGGCATGGGATAATTCCACGGTACTGACTTCAGCCAATGGAAGTACAAGCTGCATTGGACCAATAACATGTCAAAAAAGATCTGGAATCAGCCAATCACAGACCATACTCACTCAATCTTTATCGAATAGGCTTTATCACCTCCAACAAAAGTGATAACACTGACCAACAGCCATTTTGGTACCTTAGAATTTATACCTATTCTTGGGTATATTTAGGTTGCTGATGCCAAATGTGCCATTAGTTTTACCCTATCGGCTTCCGTTTTTTGAGATGTGGTATTACCATTATGCATATTATCCCATTTTATGTTTGATATAAATAAAAAACAGTGCATATTTTTAGCTTCTAAATCACGTGAAGAAAAAAGCAACACACTAACATTACATTACAATACCAATATAACACGGGGTCTTTCAAAAAATTTATATTATCACATATTGTACGGTCGTTTATGCAGGGCCGTGGAAAGAAAGCAAGGGCCCCAGGGAAAAAATTCCCGGGCCCCCGTCAAATGTTAAATTCACTACCCAACTCGCCCTTTATAATGAATGCAATAAAAAGATTATGTGATGATATTACATAATTATTGAGTGTCAGAATGGTACCGGTACTTTATGAGATTATCTGGTAGACAGGACTGTGTGCCTGTCCGTGCGTCTGTAAGCGCGATAACTCAAATACGCTTTATCGGATTTTCATAAAACTTGGTATACCATGTATAACGCCCATGGGACGAAGCCTATGATTATGGATCAAATCGGTTAACTGATGCTGGGAAAATACATTAAAATATTCTCCTTAGCAACAATTTTATCTGTATGTACCAGTTTAATCTTTTGAAAATTATTATTTTAAATGCCGAACGTTAGTGAGGCCTACTGTTGAGTCCAAAAGGATTTCTGCTACAACTTCTCAAAAATAGCAATTTTTCTTCAAGAATAATCTGTTTCAGATTAACTGATTAATTCCGTGTCACCGTTATACGACAGGACAATGCAGATAAAATAAACACAAAAAAATAACTTAAACTGTTTATTGACTTATAACCAATTTTATTTTAGAGTAAATTTAGAAAGTAAAAGTAACAACAAAAAAACCTTATCGGCCGAGCCCCCTTTTGAGGCCCGGGCTCCGGGGCTGCAGACCCGGCTGCCCCTCCCTCTCGTCGGGCCTGCGTTTATGGCTTATGAGCTGTCAATTTGAGGGCCAAAAATTAATCCAGCTTTTAATTTTTCGTCCTAAGTGTCCAAAGTATGGTCAAGAACCTTCACTAGCTATATTATCAAGCAAGATATTGTTTCGCTAGACTAAGAGTTCACCAATAAAATCCATATAAAAGTAGAGCTGGTAGAGAAAAAACTGTTTACATATTTGGAATAAGCACACTAAGTATAGCCAAAATCGGTAAAACATCTGAGACACCAAACAAAAAGTTCTTTTTTGTTGGGCCGTGTAATCAGGTGTCGTGTGTAGATATATGATAGTCTTCAATAGTCCACTGTGTGCCATAGCCGCGTACTAAAACGTTAATACAAAATACAAATGAAAGAAGGAAACGCATGTAGGCTAATTAATGATAGGCTATGAAGAAGCTAACTAACTAGAGAAGACTGATGCAGAGCGAAACGCCTGCCGAGTGTGTTTAGACTACCCACACAACAGAGTCATCTGTATTGACTGTGCGACTAGTCGCGTCTGGTTCTGCATGGAAACTCCCATTAGTCGCATGCGACTCGAATTATTGTAACTTAAGGGTTGGGAACAAAACTTAATCTAAGTTTGTGTAAAATGAGTGGCTTATAACTACTCTTCAGAAAATTCATTGAAAAACAATTCAAATGAAAAAGTTTAGGTGTTAGTATAATATACGAGGGAGAATCAAATGAAAACCACAATTAATTTCATTCCACTATTTTACTGCAGAAAGAATGTTTGCTTGAACATTATTTTTCCACATAGTCCCCTCCCAGTTCAATGCACTTGTGCCATCAGATAGGAATTCCTTCGATACCGCATGAGAAAAATTCTTCTGGTTGACACTGTACGCACCCATGCACCGCCGATTGGATGTCTTCATCAGATTTGAACTTCTGCCCTCCAAGGAGCTCCTTTAATGGACTACAGATGTGGAAATCTGATGGCAAGTATGGCAGATGTGAGAGGCACTTGAAGCATACGTCATCGATGGTTTTCATGGTTGCACGAGGAGCATGAGGACGGGCGTTATCATGTTGAAGCAAAATACCTGCTATCAGCAACCCCCTTTGCTTTTGCAACATCAACTTCCACATCTTTTCCAAGTCTATGGATGGGAAAGACTTCTCCACCCATCTTTTCATCCTGATTTGAGCCCACCAGATTTTGATTTGTTTCCCAAATTGAAGGAATCACTCCGTGGAAAACGTTTTGATGAAGCTTCCAGTGAGGTGACCTGAGTAATCAGACAGCTCAACAATGAAGGTTCCCTATCCAGAATACGGAATTTGCCAAAACGTTGGGAAGCTGTCATAAGCAAGAATGAAGATTGTATTGAAGGCCTGTAAAGGTATTTTGCAAAATAAATTATTTTCTTCCATTCTATCTTACAGTGTGCAGAACTTTTGAAATGACCCTCGTACTATCAGTTTATGCCCGGTTTCTATAAACTCGTGAAATACCTACGGGTAAATTACCCATGGGCAAATTAGTTCCAGAATCACCCACAATAATATAATGAGGAAGGCCTTAGAGTTGTACAGTTAATTTAATTCAGAAGGCTTTGATTCTCATTGTTTGAATTATTATTGATCCTACAAGAGGTTAAATTTTATCCAGCCATCCATGAAAGGATAAATTAACCCGACGATTTACCCTTGGAAAGATCTAGCCCGAGTTTGTAGGAACATTTTTTCTGTCATTTTCATATTTACCCAGAGGACATTTATCTAGAAAGTCGCCACAAGTGTCTGAGATTGTTAGGAATATGACAATAAACATGGATTTTTCTAAGGGTTTTAAGTTGTTTTTGTCCAAAACGTTTTGTTTAAAATACGTTTTAATGTGCTACATTACCTGTAATTACCTATCATATTTAACTTACTCGTACATCAGTTACATTTTCTGGTACTCAGAGAGCTAATATAAAATTAACCACAGATCTTTGGAGGCTTAAAAAAAATCCCTTTAGGCAAGCCTACAGACTGAGGTAGATTTCGAAGTGCTTTTGGTTTAATTTACTGTTGCTGCGTAGCACTCTTCTTCTTTAGCCTTGGCATGACAAACCCGCAATAATAACTGCAAAAAAGAGGAAAGAGCAATTTTTCAAACATTCAAATCTCGCCTTATATGAGAACTGTCAAGAAACTAGTTATTGATTTGTAGAGTACTCGTCAAGAGCTTTTCAACGATACCCCACAATACGTAGTTTCAAAAATTTCGAATTTACATCCCCCACCCCCACTCGTACCCCCAAAACCCCCTAATCGTTGGTGTCACTGTGAACTCTATAGGGAGTACTCTAAATTATTCAAACTAAGTTTCCTTCTGTACTTGAATTTTTTTTTTTTTTTGAACGGGCGGTGGTTTCGTACTTAGGGAAGCATGAAACGTAAAGATATGAAAGAATTTTTCGAAAGTCATGACATGGTGTCGATTGCAATAGGTCGATTTTTCTTCGAAATCTACCTAAAAAAACTATCCGTATCTACAGACCAGTGACGAGTAATTGTGTAAAAAGAGGTAAGATAGTTAAATTTTCTGGTGGAATCGAAATATTTGACAAGACTTTTGTAGTGTGTTTAGGAGCACTACACTTAGAAAAGCCACTATTATTAATTTCATAAAATTAATAATCATATTGCAAAATGAAATGAAGTTTATATGCTAGAAACGCCTTTTGAAAAAGGATAAATAAGGAATCTCCCTTGTATTGATCTGTTTCTGCACCATTGAGAAGGAAGTCACACTATCTGCTGAGCTTTAGAAGCCGGACAACAAACGAAGGTGACGATGCTAATCCCGCTAGATGGCAGGGCACGCAGTTTTGATATTTAACTAGGTTTTGCCAGTTTTCATTAATACGTGTCACAGAATTGCCAGTAAATGACTACCTAACAGTTTTAAAAATTCTACCAAGCTAGCAGTTCAGCTTATGTGGAATACTTTGTGTTAAGAAATGATTTGCACGTTTAAGTGAGTTCCATTCATTAGACGTGTTTGAATGCTGCTGTGGTGTACCACATTGTACACGTTCAATCAACACCAGCAAAACACTACTTAACACGCTTTAAAATAAGCGAATTTTTGGAGTTGATCTACTGGTATTATCCATGGATCAACACATAAAATTTCAATCAAGATGTCCACTCCTTAAGAAGAGTGAGACTTAAGCCCGGTTTCTATAAACTTGCGAAATACCTATGGGTAAATTATCCAATGGACAGAATTTACACAAGAATAACTTTTACAAACTCAAATAATTTAAAGATAGCTATCACATACACTTGTGGTGAGTTTCTAGATAAATGTCCTCTGGGTAAATATGAAAATGACAGAAAAAATGTTCCTACAAACTCGGGCTAGATCTTTCCAAGGGTAAATCGTCGGGTTAATTTATCCTTTCATGGATGGCTGGATAAAATTTAACCTCTTTGTAGGATCAATAACAATGAGAATCAAAGCCTTCTGAATTAAATTAACTGTACAACTCCAAGGCCTTCCTCATTATATCATTGTGGGTGATTCTGGAACTAATTTGCCCATGGCTAATTCACCCATAGGTATTTTAAGAGTTTATACAAACCGGGCATTAGTCTGTTAGCAATCAACAGCTTTTTCAAGTTCCTTTCATTTAATTTTAGTTAACTTAACTAAAGTCCGAAACGCTACATCCCTGAAGGGACAAGGCCTACCATCTGACCGCTGCTTCATCTACCATAGGCAGATGGCAGGATTGGGGACAATTGGTCAGCATGCCGACACCCACAGCCGTTAATGGTGGTTTCCATGACTTCTCTATCAAGTAGCTCCTCAGTTTGAATCACGAGGCTTAGTGCACCCCGTTCCAGACCTCCCTACCTCAGAAAAATCCGAGGAGGTACCGGGTATCGAACCCAGGCCGGCGGATCTGTAGTCAGCGACGCTAAGCACAAGACCACGCCGGCGGTCTTAATTGTAGTTAAGTTGCATCAAAATTAAGCAAAGTGTGTGATATAGCCTAAGTTACAAAGAACAGGAATAAGCAGTTAAGTCTCAATATGTACGAAGTAGCAAAAATGAAAAAGCAAATGAACCTAAAGCAACAATAAAGTAAAAATGTAAGACTGAAGCCCTTGCAGGTTTCGAATCATATCGGGTTTCAAATACTAATTATTATTGTTATTATAATGACTTGATACGCGTGTGACGTCAGAGCGCTATCGCTTCATGCTTCAACTGCAGGAAATGCAAGGAAGAGTGGAGCGAGTGTCAAGGTAAAGTTTATAATGCAAATGAACAGCTATTTACGATACAAGTGGCAACTCGTTCGTGAGTTATAAGTGAAAAAGGGCAGAAAACGTCCATTTTTTGCTTTTTCAAAGCATCAGTTTTGAGTAATACATTTCAATGTCAAATCAATTACAGTTGGCTTTGGCTATTTTCGTCATAACTTGGAAATAAAAGCAACGCGATCGCTTGATTTTGTAAGTCCATCCTGGACGATTAATTTGTTTAGAATATCAAGGCCCATAGACATATGGCATTTTCAATCTACACGGAAGAGGGATATTCAATATAGGCCTAAGTATGATCAAACATTGTTCGATTTGAACGAAACTCACTACACATTTGTTATCACTTTTATGAAGCTCCGTATGGATACATTGAAAAAATGCTGTTTATTGTGATCAAAGATTCGGTTTATGTTATCACATTTTCCTTTTTGCGGCTTTATTCCAAAGTATTGTACGTCGTACGAAATTTCGTTTTTAAGGGTTTCGTTACTAAGTCAACTGTAGGTTACTGTGTTGTATTGGAAGTAGCAATTCTGTTCCCAGCTCACAGGATGAACAATTCGAGGGGGTGACATTACCTAATTTTCTCTTGTAAGCAATAAAGCATGTTTCATCCCACAGTTAAGCTGCAGCTTTTGATTTATGAAGATAACAGTGTAGACATACAGTGATGGCTAGTGTAAAATGAAAATACTTGAAAAGACAGGCGTTAGATGTTTTGCTACGCGGTGTTTACCACAGATCAGTATAAACTTGAAAAAACACTTGTAACTCGTAACTAATTATGGAGTATGGTTGAAAAAATAATTGCTTGCTGTCTGTTCGTGTATTAGCCTATGAATGGTTCAGTGACCTCGCTCAGTTTAACGATCTAGTTTGATAAGCAAATGTGAAAGAACATGTGGTAGTGTTATTTGTCATAGCTAACTGTATAGCAACTTGCAAAGCCGTATAAGAACACTGTAATGTTGTCATGAGAACTGATTTGCATTTGATAAATTCTTTCTAATATGTTAGCATAAATTAGGCACTAAACTGAGCATTACTCCGGTACCGGTCAACCGATTTGGTCCAAAGTAAATGGCCTTCTTCCCATGGACGTTATAAATGTGTATACCAAGTTCCATGGAAATCTGATAAAGCGTGTTTGAGTTATCGCGCGTTTAGGCACACGGTCGGACGGACGGACAGACGGACATACATTTTCCCGTTCCTCACACAATCTTATAAAGTATCATCCTGGCACTTAATAATAATAATAATAATAATAATAATAATAATAATAATAATAATAATATTAATTGTTGTGATTATTATTATTATTATTATTATTATTATTATTATTATTATTATTATTATTATTATTGTTATTATTATTATTATTATTATTATTATCATTGCAATAATTTACACGGCATTTGTAATGAACTCTGGATTTTTTGGTTGAAATTCTTACACTCAATAGAATTCTCTTGTTTTGTTTTGCAGGAGATGCTGGGAAGAAGATGAAGCTCGCGTTAGTATTAGTGCTAATACTAGTTGTAAACTGTGTGAATCCGGCCACGGTGGTGAACCCCGTGAAAGCTGAGCAAGCCATCAGACTCTCCTTGTGCAAGTTCCTGGGGGTAGACGGGGGAGTGAACAAGGCCCTTAGGAGAGTGTTGGTGTCGAGGGACGATCCACTCTTCACTCGCCAGTGTCTCCTAGGCTGCGAGATCTCCTGGGCAATAGGCAGCAATTACGTGTTGGAGTTCGAAACGGGTTTGAACCCGATAGCTAAGCTAGGAGGTCCCATATACAGGCGTCTCTTCTTCTTCACTCAGCAATGCGTCAAAGTGAGCATCTTGGGGCAGCAAAAGTGCAGCATGTTTCGCACGCTGCCTACCTGCGTCTTCAGCTCTTACAAGAACTACGTCATCCAGAAGTTCGTGCCCTGGTGGCCGGCCCTCAAGAGCATCGTCAACACGCTTATAGACATGGTGCCCCCCCTAAGGCGGGCCAGAGAGACGGTCAACAGAGCCGTAGCGATAGCTATTGATAAGACTCTTAATGGGGTATTGCTGAAACCGCTTATAAAGTGGATTCTCAAGCAACTCCGCAGCGGATTCTTGAATAACTTTATCAAGAATCTGATTACAGCTGCCATCATAGCTTTGGGGAGGATTGCAATCCCCCCGCCGCTTCCCAATCCCATACCTGTCATTATAGTAGCTATGAAGTTGTTGTTCGGCCTCTAGTTTGTTTCTATTACCTAATTTTATAAATTGAAGTTCGGAACTGGGAATTTTTATGTGAAATACTGGTACAAAATAAAATGACAAGGCAAAAGTTAAGTATTGATTTGATCACTATTTAGAAATCGCATGATTTTATTTAGAAAAACGTTCATGTCTATGGACGCTTGCATATTTTATAAGAGCTTATGCAGAACAATAGTCATTAAATTAAAATTATACATTATCCAATATACAGCTGTTTATAATCACAGAGTTGTACAGGGTTCAATGTGAGAAAATAAAGGAATAATTTGGTTTTTGAGATAAAAATAAAAACATTCCAAAGAAGCTGATGGCTGAAGAAATGGAACTGCTTTTTGTAATGGTGTTAAAACCTAGGCAAATTGTTAAATTTAACTTAACATGTGATTTGTTATAAAGTTGTTAGATGTGGATGAGTGTACAAGAGGGAATTCATTGCAGAGGGAATTATGGGAAATTAATACATGATCCTCCCTCAACGGTATATGGGTTATGTAACTTTTCGGAATCAGAATTAACAGATGAGTGATTTGAGGAGAAGTGAGCTGCTTAAACTTATCAAACTATGAATAAATTTATATGCATAAAATTTACAAGCTTTATATCACATCCCCATACATACGATACAAGACGGAACCAAACAAATCCATTAATTGAACCTAAACTTTTCAGAGCTCCAGTTTTGTACGAGATAATTCAATTCCATTGTAAAAGAATAATCCAAAACGAAGTAATGTCAACAAGAAAATTATTAAGTTCTTTATGCAGTAAATTATAGACATTCATTGTTCATGTTATTTTTATTTAGATCAAATTTGTCTTCATCAAGGATGCGAGTACCGATGTATGTAAATTTATGGTTGACAATAAATATTATTATTATTCAGTCATTTCATAAAATATGGGAATTTTTCCCTCAAAGAGAGATGTTATAAAATTATTGTAATACTAGAAGAGTTCACTGAATATTCAGGAATTATGTGTATTTGAAGATGTTTCATGAGTAAAATTTCTCGATTACTTATTTATTACGTTGTAGTTAATTTTTTGACATTTTTAGCATGATTTTAAGACTCTTAATACCATGTAGTCAAGAAGAATCGTTCTCTTTTATTTGAAAAAATATACATCTTAAGACAGAATTTGGCATAATATTAACTTCAAAAAACATGTATGGTTAATTGTTATGTAAAATAACAAACAGCGACTTTTTGTCCCACCCGTAATGGTGATAGTTTTATTAAATTATTATTGTAAGAGTGAAATATATGTTCTGACAATGTGGAAACAGTTTAAAATTTGTATTTAACCTCTCATACCTTCATTAATAACAACATTAATAGCAGAAGAGCAAATGAATTGTGTTTTTGCACTCCTTAGCTACTAAGTGTTTCTTACGACAGTTGTTGACATGGCTCGTAACTTGACATTACCACACGCAATCTTGTTGCTAGGGGCGACGGGCGGAAAGTGAATTGTTGCTAGGGGCGACGGGCGGAAAGTTACTTTACCGCCCGCAAATGCTTATTTGCGAGCAGAAATGACCAAGGCCTCCCCGCTTTATAAATATTCGGTTGCCATAAACAATAACAAATGCGAATCCCTTTCTGAAATAAGCACCATTCTTCAAGTCTGTATTTACATAATATTTTCAGGTAATATCACAATTAATATAATTAAATTGATATAAGTAACCGTCGTGCAAAAAATAGCATGCAACACACGGACCGTAAAGGCATTTACGGGTCTCGAAAACTTAAAAACCCTCGGCTGCGCCTCGGGTTTTCAATCTGTTTCCTCGACCCGTAAACGTGCCTTTCCGCCCTTGTGTCGCAATATACTATTGTGCACCATTAAAATCTTTGTCCAAATTATGTTCGACCCATAATAGATTTTCAAAAATAAATTTTAAATTTTTAAAATAATTTTTTAATAAGCTAATGTTTTCCATGTAGTATGAAGAAGGCATGGTAGAGTTTACAGAACCAGTTCTAATTCATTATTTATGACATGTAATGAATCAAAATAGTTGTAATATGCTAGAATGTCCCACCCCTAATTATGAAATGGATTTATTATTATTACTATTATTATGATTACTATTAACATTATTATTATTATTATCATTACATCTGAATTTCCTCCGACCACAAGGTCAAGTCTTGGTGTAAAAATAATGTAACTATTTAACTTTATAAGGAAATAAATTAAATGAATTAAAACAGGAAAAGTACACTTCATCTTCATCACTTCTCCTCTTACTGAACCGTTGTCGTGTTGTGTCGGGTTGAGGGTCGATGTTTCTAAATGTTAATAGTATTCTTTAAATTAATTATGAACTGACATATTGGGTCGGACATTGAGAATATTGCTTTCAACAAGATGTCGATGATTTGTGGATTGAAGTTGCCTAATTCTCTGAAACCATGACATCTATGTTTTCATCCCCAGTGTTGTGATAGTTTATGGCAACAAGAAACAAAATTGAACGACTACATTCTCATGACGAAGGCACATCTCACTTATACAGTATGTTTATAAAGTCGCCATTTCTGTTTTAAACTACAAATTTTGATTCTTTTTGCAGATAATCTAAAGCAATGTACATAATAGAAGAAAGAATAGCTGGTGTTTCCTATCGACCGCATGGAATGACGTACGATGAAGCGCGGGACAATTTCACAAACCAGCGCCTACCAGACACGCCGATAAGAACGTGGTGAACAAATTCTAGCGAACTGGTAGTGTTACTGACGAACAGCGAAGTGGGAGACGGCTGTAGCAGATGAAACTGTGCAAAGGATTCAAGAAGCGATTACACGCAGCCCCTCAGCTTCAACCAGAAGATTAATAAGCAAAGAACTTGGTATCGCACTGTGTGGAAAACACTGTGATTCAAATTGCACAAACATGCCTACCACATTCAAATTGTTCATAAACTTGGAAGATGAAGACTATGCCGCAAGACAAGCTATGTGCTATGACTTACTGGATGCTGTTAGAAATGAAAATTTATGCAGCGACGAGGCAACATCCCACACCTGTGGACATGTGAACAGACATAACTGTCAGATTTGGGCATATGAACAGCCAAAAGCGTTACAGTAAATGTGTGAATAGGAATCACAAAGTCAAAGGTGTATGGACCCTAGATGTTTGTTGGTACCACCTATAGAGCGTGGGCTACTGTATACCCCCCATCCCCCCCCCCCGTGGGATTTTCCGACTCATATATTTTTTTGTTGGTATTGACATGCAGTTTCATATTTTAGTTGTTTGCCCCTTATCAATTACAGCATTTATCCGGAAACCCCGGAAATCCGGAGAAAACTAGTTTGTTTTAATTTTTCTTTGTTTTTTGCTCCTAATATGCCCAGGGAATTTCTGAATCACATATTTATTGTTGGTATTGCCATCTAGATTAAGTTTTTAGCTGTTTGCCCCTTATCAATTACAGCATATCCCCGGAAAACAACGGAAATCCGGAGAAATGACTTGGTTTTAATTTGTCTTTGTTTTTTGCATCAAATATGCCCAGAGAATTTTTGACTCGCATATTTTTGTTGGTATTGTCATCTAATTTAAGGTTTCAGTTGTTTGCCTCTTGACCAATTACAACATTTCCCCGGAAAACCCGGAATACCACGTATATACGGAGAAAATGACAATGTTTTATTTTTCAATCTTTGTTTTTCCTTCTAATATTCAAAGGGAATTTCTGACTCATATTTTTTTGTTTGTTGGTATTGCCATCTAGATTAAGGTCTCAGTTGTTTGCTCATTATCAATTACAGTATATCCCCGGAAAACTCCGAAAACCACGGAAACCCTGAGAAAATGACTTTGTTTAAATTTTTTAAAATCTTAGTTCTTTGCCCTAGTATTCAAAGGGCATTGGTGACTCATATGGTTTTGTGTTGGTATTGCCATCTAAATTAAGGTTTCAGTTGTTTGCCCCTTATCAATTGCAGCATTTCCCCAGAAAACTCGGAAAACCACGGAAATCCGGAGAAAATTACTTTGTTTAATTTTTTTAATCTAAGTTTTTTCCTCCTAGTATTCAAAGGGAATTGGTGACATATATGTTTTTGTATTGGTACTCCCATCTAGATTAAGGTTTCAGTTGTTTGCCCCCTATCAATTACAGCATTTCCACATAAAACTCGGAAAACCACGGAAATCCGGAGATTATTACTTTGTTTAATTTTTTTAATCTAAGTTTTTTCCTCCTATTATTCAAAGGGAATTCGTGACTTATATTTTTTTGTATTGGTATTCCTATCTATAGTAAGGTTTCAGTTGTTTGTCCCCTATCAATTACAGCATTTCCCCAGAAAACTCGGAAAACCACGGAAATCCGGAGAAAATTACTTTGTTTTAATTTTTTAAATCTTACTTTTTTCCTCCTAGTATTCAAAGGGAATTGGTGACTTATATGTTTTTGTATTGGTATTCCCATCTAGATTAAGGTTTCAGTTGTTTGCCCCCTATCAATTACAGCATATCCCCGGAAAACTCCGAAAACCACGAAAATCCGTCATTTTCTCCGTATATACGTGGTTTTCCGGGTTTTCCCGGGATATGCTGTAATTGGTAAGGGGCAAACAACTGAAACCTTAATCTAGATGGCAATGCCAACACAAAAACATATGATTTACCAATTCCCTTTGAATACTAGTAGCAAAGAACAAAGATTTTAAAAAATTCAAACGAAGTCAATTTTTCCGGATTTCCTTGGTTTTCGGAGTTTTCCGGGGATATGCTGTAATTGATAAGGGGTAAACAACTGAAATCTTAATCTAGATGGTAATGGCAACAAAAAACATATGAGTCAGAAATTCCCTTTGAATATTAGGAGCAAAGAACAAAGATTTAAAAACTAAAACATAGTAATTTTCTCCGTATATACGTTGTTTTCCGGGTTTTCCGGGGATATGTTGTAATTTGTAAGGGGCAAACAACTGAAACCTTAAACTAGATGGCAATACGTACAAAAATATGTGAGTCAGAAATTCCCTGGGAATATTAGGGGCAAAGAATAATAAAAATTTTTAACAAACCCATTTTCTCCGGATTTCCGTGGTTTTCTGGGGTTTCCGGGTAAATGCTGTAATTGATAAGGGGCAAACAACTAAAATCTTAAACTAGACGACAATACCAACAAAAAAATATGTGTCCCAGAAAATCCCACGGGGGGGGGGGGAGGGTTTGCTATTGGTAGCCCATGGTCTACTACCTTGACTTACTGCAACAGTTTTCGGAGCCTCAGTTGACACAAAATGGCATTTTGGATTCTGTAATCTACCAACAAGTCGGAACACCTCCCCATTTTGCTAGAATTGTCCGGGACTACCTCAATGACACTTTTCCTGGGAGATGGATTGGCCGCGCATCGCCAAGACTTTGGGCTCCTTGTTCGCCCAATTTGACCGCAATGGACTTTTTCGCCTGGGGATTTATCAAGTCCGACGTGTATCAAATGAAAATCACTGGTCTTGAACAATTGAAAACCTGCATTTATGCCGCTGCAGAACAGATAACGCCATATATGTTAGCAAGGGTGTATCGGGCTACGGAGGAAGGATGGGACTTGTGCTTAGATTTGCAGGGTCATCACGTTGAAATGTATTGAATTTGTGTTCAAAATGTCTAAATGTATGTTCATATTGTTTATACTCTATACAAACGTGTTTAAATGGAAAATGGTAAGTGATTTTATAAACACCCGGTATATTCCAGACGTACAATTGTAAAATAAATCGATAGTCTTTAACATTCATGAAAATCAGCTACGAATAGAAGTTAATATTAAAATTTGTGATTATAGAAAATAATTGAAAGGTTTCTTAGAAAAACAGCCCATGTCGAGACAAGATTATGAACTGAAAACACCAAGCCCATGTTAGGAAATAGTTCCCATATTATACAAAAACAGCACTTTTCCGGTGTTTTTCTACAAGAAAGTCCCTGATAAACAACAAAGGGGCTGTTGTGGGGTGTGAGGCATAACTCATGCTCGGTTATGTTGTTCATAATAAATCAGGAATAAATACATTGAGAGGTTAAAATATAGCTCTGATAGTGTACTTAGGGTATGTTCTAAGAAAACTGTGAGTTGCTAAAAGGTTCGCATCCCCTGGTATAGTGTAATGTAGATGTAAATACAAACTGTGATGATGGCTTTGTATCAATTCCAGATGCGGACATCAAACCAATGTGAGTAAGGACAATCACGTAATATCGCCATGAAGTGGTCGGTGCTGCTGTTTCTGCTGCTGTCCCTCACGTGGACGCACTCGAGGTTCACAATTCAGAAAGTGTTTCAGTTCAAGAAACTGCTGCAGTGCAGAGCTCTGGGCTACGACACCAGTATCCGGGATGTGATAGTGGACATTGTGTTGGGCAAAGACGACATGACGAGAGTGGAGCAATGCGTGAACGGCTGCCAGATCGGCTGGGCTCTCGCTGGAGACGGCCTGGCCGCGTTCGAAATCGGCACCGACCCCCTGGACACCTTCACTGTGGGCGTCCTCAAGCGCCTGTACAAGTACACCAAGCAGTGCGCGGGAAAGCACTTCTTCTCCAACAAGTGCAGCATGGGCAAAACCTTGCCGCTCTGCGTGTACGACAAGTACTCCGAGTTCATCATCAAGACGTACGCTCCGTGGTGGCCAGACGTCAAAGAGGCCATCGACACTCTCGTCGACGCCGTCCCGCTCTTGCGGAGACTCCGAAATGCGTTCAGAAAGATCGTCACTTCTCTCCTGGTTGATCACATCTTCAGGAGATGGCTCGATGGCGTGATAACAAAAGCCAAACGCCGTCTGGCCAGAGGTCTCGCGTATGCACTCATCATCAAACTGATCAAGAAAGGTCTGTCAACTATTAAATCAATAGCCATTCCGATACCAATACCCAAGTTTATCAAGAAGTTTATTCCAGGGTTGAACGGAGGACTTGCTATACAGTTGGGTGGTATAGCTGCTATACTTGGCGGAGCCATTATAAACCAAGTTGAGAGGTTGAGAAAACTCCATGCCTTAATATTTCGAGGTTAAGTGGAGAAGTTTTCAACGCTTATCAAAACTGAATATAAACAATTATCAAGTGTATATAGCCCAGTGCTTGACCGAACTTGATGTTATAATGTTTACATAAGGGTCTGTATAATATAATATATCCAATATAAGACGTTAAGAAGTGGACACGATACGATGCTTTTCTGTCGGAGTGAGAGTGGAACGATGGGTCATGTGTTCTATTCAACTATTTCTAACCTAACTGCCAATATCACTATTCTAACCTAACTGCCAGTACACTGATAAGCAAGGTGCACGAAGTATATTTGGTCATCCTGCTTCGGAGGAGGAAAATAGCAGCGTTCGTGCAAACAAAGGACCAATGAAATGAAAGATCGTCCATAGCCAACACACGGCCTTGGAAAACAACCCACGGGCCGCGTACCATCTCCGAGCAACTCTCGCAGATTTAAGTACTGTACTGTAGTAAATCCAATACTCCAGTAGAATAACTGGACTCTATAAATGATAATCCTAACACATGAATAAAAATCCTCAAGAGCAGTGAATAGGTTGGTATAGATTATTCAATTGAAAATGAATAAAGGCATGTTTAATCCCTGAAGATTCATTGTCTGTGTAACGTACAAATATATTGTATGCTAATTTATATGTAAAGTTGCTTAACAATATATGTATATTACTAATGTTAATAAAAACTAATTCCATGAAAATATATTGTCTAAGCAAAACTTTTTCAATACGTCTTAAGATTTTAGAGAGAGGATATGTGCCTCTCCAAAAAACTTAATATCAAATCTTCATGCTTGAATAGGTTGGAATATTGCCTCTGTATAGAAACAGTCAAGCCTCCGTACAACGATATTAGCAGATTATATTGTTAAATGTGGTTATCGTAATATTGAGGGGTTGTGTGATTTATCGGATAAAATAAGCAGTTAAAGCAATCACAGATCCAAATCATTCAAGAGGCCAAGTTGTGTTTCCAAGCTTCCTGTTTTCCAATGAGCAAGGAAAATACACTATGAAGATTTGGAAGACATGCCACATATCTAAACAAACTGCTTGGTAAATGCACAGTTTAATATTCAAAGATACTATATTTTTAAAACAGATTTAGGAAAAAGGCAAGATTCTTTGATATTTCAGGCCAAATTCTATAGAACGTACTTGGAGAAGTTTCGATTTTGTTCTGAGATTCACTTAAAGTCTCCAAAACTATTGGAACACTTCGGTTTGTAGTCGATAACACACTTGAAGTGTCCGAAACTATTGGGATACTATGGTTTGTGGTCGGTGATTCACTTGAAGTTTCCAAAACTATTAGAACACTTGGGTTTGTTGTCAGTGATTCACTTGAAGTTTCCAAAGTTATTGGATTACTTTGATTTGTGGTTGAAGATTCAGTTGAAGTGCCCAAAACTATTGGACTACTTTGGTTTGTGGTAGTTGAATCAGTTGAAGAGACCAAAACCATTGGGATACTTTGGTTCGCAGTCGATGATTCAGTTGAAGTGCCCAAAACTATTGGATTACTTTGGTTTGTGGTCGTTGATTCAGTTGAAGTGCCCAAAACTATTGGATTACTTTGGTTTGTGGTCGTTGATTCAGTTGAAGTGCCCAAAACTATTGGATTACTTTGGTTTGTGGTTGTTGATTCAGTTGAAGTGCCCAAAACTATTGGAATACTTTGGTTCGCAGTCGATGATTCAGTTGAAGTGACCAAAACTATTGGATAACTTTGGTTTGTGGTCGTTGATTCAGTTGAAGTGTCAGAAACGATTGGACTACTTTGGTTTGTGGTCGTTGAATCAGTTGAAGAGACCAAAATCATTGGAATACTTTGGTTCTCAGTCGATGATTCAGTTGAAGTGACCAAAGCTATCGGATTACTTTGGTTTATGGTCGTTGATTCAGTTGAAGTGACCAAAACTATTGGACTATTTTGGTTTGTGGTCGTTGATTCAGTTGAAGTGTCCAAAACTATTGGAATACTTTGGTTTGTGGTCGTTGATTCAGTTGAAGTGCCCAAAACTATTGGAATACTTTGGTTTGTGGTCATTGATTTAGTTGAAGTGCCCAAATCTATTGGAATACTTTGGTTTGTGGTCGTTGATTCAGTTGAAGTGCCCAAAACTATTGGAATACTTTGGTTTGTGGTCGTTGATTCAGTTGAAGTGCCCAAAACTATTGGAATACTTTGCTTTGTGGTTGTTGATTCAGTTGAAGTGCCCAAAACTATTGGAATACTTTGGTTCGTGGTAGTTAATTCAGTTGAAGTGCCAAAAACTATTGGAATACTTTGGTTTGTGGTCGTTGCTTCAGTTGAAGTGCCCAAAACTACTGAAATACTTTGGTTTTTGGTCGTTGATTCAGATGAAGTGCCCAAAACTATTGGAATACTTCGGTTTCTGGTCGTTGATTCAGTTGGATTGCCAAAAACTATTGGAATGTTGTGGTTTGTGGTTGGCGATTCACTTGAAATGGTCAAAACTGTTGGAATACTTTGGTTTGTGGTCGTTGATTCAGTTGGATTGCCCAACACTAATGGACTACTTTGGTTCTTGTTCTGTGAGAACTTTGTAGGCCCATCGTTTACATGAGAGAAAGAAGATTCCAGCAATCTGAACAATCCGAATTTTCGAAGCACTTTGGACACCAACAGATGCGATATGTCCATTGTGGCGGTCCACAGCGGACGAAGAGACCACGTCAAGCAATCCAGCACTATTTCTTTCATCTCACATTTCTTCCTCATCCTAACAACTTTCTCAACACAATTCTTAGCTTGCTCGTAGAAGATTTCAAAGACCTTGCGAAATGGAAGGAACTCTATCGGCAACTTGATGAAGTCAACGCCTGTGAAGTAGGTTGTTATCCAATCAGCAAGGAACAGCCAACTAGCCCGGCAGCCGAACAGACACTGTTGAACATACTCTGGATCAGCTGTTCCATGCAGAACTTCAGTGAGTGCCTGTCGAACACCAGTGTCGTGGCCATTTAGACTGCAGAGCAACAACTTGGTTGTCGTTCCTCCTCGCGAAGACGCCCCAGCAACCAGCAGAGACACGAAGAGAAGGACAGAGTTCATGACCTGAATAAGAAAGTAAACTGTAACATGCCCGCACCTCTTTGTCAACCAGTTTAAAATATTAATGGACTGGGGAAATAATTACACAACACCGAGGAGTGATCGATCCGCTCACAACACTACAACTTAGCATCACCACCGCAAGAGTTCGTTGTATGCAATCCATACATGACTGTACAGAACTGTATAAAGCACAACAAATACCTTAACCAAAATTAAAAATTAAATTTTGACCGAACCGACTGTGCTATCAGGATGAAATCTGAGATAGTCACTCCCCAGGGCATGGGGGACGGATGGTGAAAATTCAGACCTCTATGTCAAAAGGTCTCTGAGGAGTAAGGGAGTATGGACACATTTAATACAGTACAGCAACACATCAGAACGTATGGACCTCTCTGCATCACCACAGCAGACTGCACTGTCTTGAGTCAGGGGTATATGGGGTAATTATTATAATGTTAGAAGATTTTACTTTCACAAAAGTCTGTTAATTAATATTAATTTGTATTAAAGGACTAAGGGTAGTTGACCTGAAGTTGTTAAGATAACATGGACGTGAGGTCTGAATGACCGCTCAGAGTTAATAGGCTTTTAATAGCCAAAGAAACTTACAAATTGTGAATTTTAATTAATATCCTAGGAAATTGACTCATAAATGTTTGGTTAACGAAGCATTATTCTTACACCATCGTTTTATGGTGGTTTTCAGGGCACAGTTTGGAAGATATGTTAATATTTTTCAAATGAATAGCCAATATACACAAAAGCTTATTTAGTATCGTCATTCACATCAGATATTAATCACAGTTCACCATAACAAGTCCAGCAGCTTAACTCACAACATTTCGCCTTAGAAATGGGACATATTGCAATCGTTTTTTCAAAAGATTCACAGCAAAATTTACCGAAATAATTCATCATAATTGTCATCACCAGGGCACGGATTCTAATGACATGTCATCTTTTTATTGATGCTGCATAGACATTGCCAACTTGTAGATAAATCCTAATCATGGCCTCTGGATTATAGAAATACATTTTTACTAGGTCATTTTTTGTCATTTTATGCCTTTTTATATATTTAGGGCATTTATTTCAATTGTAGGTCATTATTTAGTCATTTTCATGTCATCTGCTTCCTTATTTAGTCATTTTCATGTATTTACATTGAGTGTATTAACTTTTTTTTTGTCGCTAGCGGTTCTGTCTTTGAAGTATTGTTTGTTTAATGCAAGAAGGAAAAATTCGGCGTTAAAGTGTTGACATGTCTCAGTCGGAAGTGAAAATCAAAGAAATGCCAAAATTTTGTATTATATTACTATTGTTATTAGATTGACTTGCCACCTGCTTGGATTTGAGAGTGCAAACTACTGTTTACCCTCAATAAACAACAATATAATCCGGCAGACCACAAAAGAAATTTTATAATTATTAAGTAATTTTCTTTGAAATTTAGGGTCATTTTTCAAACAATTTTAGGTCATCAGAATCCGGGCCCTGGTCATCACACAGTCTTAAAACTCTCGGCCTAACAGTTTTTGATATTCCTACCGTTCACTCATTGTTATTCACACAATAGTTAGCTGAAAAAAAAAACACTTACGTAACCATTTCACGAGGTCTCACAGACCGCTTCAAAAACACAGTTTCCTAGCATGGCTCCACTAAACACCTGATAGGGTGATAAAAGGAAAGTAGTGTAAATAACACACCTGTGCGGTCACAAAGACCTCGCTGCATGAGTATTGCGTAAAATGTAGATATATTTTGCTACACGTTTATAACGGAAAAGTGTAAAGGCATTTTTCTGAGAAACGCTCGTACACAGTGAACTCGACTATCTGCACAACTATTCCAACTATCTCCATGGTAACAGGAAACTACAACAATCTAACGGAATCTTGGGGGGGGGATATTATTATTTATTGAGCGATTTCCTCATTTCTGAGGTTAAACTCCACCAACACAACAACTCTACTGTATTACAATAACATTTGTATAAAAGTTCAGTAATTACCAGGGCCCGGATTCTAATGACATGTCATCTTTTTATTGATGCTGCATACACATGCCAACTTGTGGATAAATCCTAATCATGGCCTCTAGATTATAGAAATGTATTTATGCAATTTTATATTTTTAGGGCATGTATTTCATTTTTACGTCATTATTTTGTCATTTTTGTGTCATTTTCTTCCTTATTAAGTCATTTTCATGCATTTTTGAGTGTATTAACTTTTTTCGTCGACAGCGGTGGCGTCTTTGAAGTGTAATGTATAAATGTAAGTATAAACAATAATATAATCCGGCAGACAACAAAAGGAAATGCCGAATTTTGACTCGCCAGTACCTCAGTGCCAGTATAAGTTTCCGTGAGAAAAGAACATTCACAACATTACAGTTATTTACAGTTTTTACAATTATATAGAAATTACAAGTAAGAATCAGCTTGAAAAATTTTATGTCATAACCGGGATTAGAACACGAAGATCCGTATTCAAATCCCGGTTGTGACATAAAATTTTTCAAGCTGATTCTTACTTGTATTAATATCCCAGACATGGATTTAATGTCTATTTCCTTTCCCTCCACTTAATATATAGAAATTAGTACCTATAACTTTGTGTGTAAAATAATAATTTTTTATAAATAAAATATAAGTTTTTAGGTCATTTTTTATAATTATTAAGTCATTTTCTTTGAATTTTAGGGTCATTTTATAGGTCATTTTTCAAACAATTTTAGGTCATCAGAATCCGGGAGGCATGAAACGTAAAGATTTAAATTGTCAGTTATCGGAGAGAGAGAGAGCGTAACGACCTTATGATCAATAGAATGTCATGACTTTCGAAAAATTCTTTCATATCTTTACGTTTCATGCCTCCCTAAGTACGAAACCACCGTAATATTGAAGAGATTTGAACCAAATTTTAATATGTTATTTCTAGGCCCTATAGTTCGAACAAGTTCGTTAATGAGCAAAATTGGCCCAAGGGGGGTCGGAGGAGGGGGGTTGAAATTTTGAAAAATTTATATCTCGGCCCCTATGAAGTATAGAGGGAAATTTTGTTGGAATAAATTAAAGTACTCCCTATGGAGTCCACAGTGACACCAACGATTCGGGGGTTTTAGGGGTACGAGTGGGGATGGGGGGATAGAAATTCGAAATTTTTGAAACCACTTCTTGTGGGGTATCGTTGAAAAGCTCTTGATGAGTATTCTACAAATCAATAAATAGTTCCTCTAATAGTTCTAATATAAAGCGAGATTTGAATGTTTGAAAAAGTGCTCTTTCCTCTTTTTTTCAGTTATTATTGCGGGTTTTGTCATGCTAAGGCTAAAGAAGAAAAGTGCTGCGCAGCAACAATAAATTAAACCAAAAGCACTTCGAAATCTATCTCAGCCTGTAGGCCTGCCTAAAGGGATTTTTTTTTTTCGAAAAGGGAGACAAAAATTTAAAGTCAAAGTTCATCCCATATTAAGTTAAGCGTATTGTTCAAAATATTACAATATTTTAAACGTGCAACTTTATACTTGATTGACACTACACGTTTGAATATTTTACATTTACATTTTTGCTGTATGTTGAAAATTAATCTGTGAATAAATATAACTTATTCTTGCTAATACAAAATGAAATGGAAATTATAAATGTAATAAAGAAATGATGTGTTATATATGATCAGAAACTTGGTTATACAGGATATGGAGATCAGAAATAAATTTCAATAAAACTGAATATTTGACAATGGATTTGGAAGAAAAGTTAATATGTAATACTAAAGAAATTGCCCATGTTGAATATTTTAAATATCTAGGGTCTATTATACAAAAGAATGCAGCAACAAATTTAGAGATTCAAAGAAGAATAAAATCAGATAAACTGATGTAACAAAGTGCCAGTATGTTTTTGTTTAATCAGTTATGACTGCAATTATGATATGCAGAATGTGCTTTTTTTTAAATTGATTTCCAAGTTAAGCTCCAGATTTATTCATTAAGCAGGGCTTACGAGGGCTCGCTGAGAGCGAGACCTCGCCGAGGAAACTCCGAAGCAGAACTCACCGCTGATGATGCCTGCCGCAGTTGTGGGCGAAACGTCCGGAAAGCAATCCGATGGACCACGGCAACAGAGCCCGGAAAGTTTTAACAATAAGGGCCGGTTAGTTTATAACTTATCAATATTAACCGTGATTAGTGCAAATATGAAATCTCTGACGACAAAGGTTCAGTTATGATAAAATTACTATACCAAGTTGATGTTTGTAGATATTGACAATGCATAGGAGGGGACAGTTTTTCATTGTTGTGAATAAAATGTTAAGATCGATAGAGATTAAAATTCCTGAATCTCGTGTAGTTTGTAGTGATCTCATGCAATATTATTTTAATGTTGGTAATCATGGCGGAGACATCTATTTTAAGCAGGTTTATTTAAATAAATGTTATGGCCTGGTAGTTTGCAATTGCCTAGATAAAGAATACGTTGTAACTTAAATAATTAGTATTTTCTCAATGCCATTGAGGCCGTTAATATGAAATCGTTACGCAGCTTTGTACAAGAATAATAATATGACATTCCAGTTGTGAAACAATACTTTAGTAATCTTTTCTGTGCTTTATTTATAACTAGCATGTGCCCGCGATAATTACTTCAAAAACTAAAAATTAAAAATTAAGAGCTTAATAGTTAGATTATTATATTTATTTCCACCTAAATCACGTGGAGTACACACCACGATTAGATAGCGTCGCCTGGTAAAGGCGACCTCAGATTCGAGTTCTCTGGCCCGAAAACCCCTGAATAGTGACTTCTGTCCTAACCGATCAATGTTTGCCCATTTAGGCCTATATTCATTATCCCTCTTCCGATTATGTTGAACATTTCTGATGTCTGTTACCCTTGACATTCTAAACAAATGAATCGACCAGGGTGGGCTTACAAAATCGAGCGATCGCGAGGTATGACAAAAATAGGCAAAGCCACCTACAATATTGATATGACAACTGAAATGTATTACTGAGAACCGATGCTTCGAAAATGCAAAAAATGCACGTTTTCTGCCCGTTTTTCACAAATAACTCGCGAACGAAAGCGAAAACTAAAAATCCGGCTTCGAGGTGCACTTTTCCACCCTTCAGTCCATCTATGTTTAAAAGTTCAAATCTCTGCGTTGAGTAGATTTGGCTGGGCATCGCGGACAGACAGACAGAAAGACAAACACTTCTTTTTATTATTATACTAGCGTGTGCCCGCGGCTTCGCCCGTGATAATTATTTCAAAAATTAAAAATAAAGAGCATATTAGTAGTTAAATCATTATATTTAATAACACCTAAATCACGTGGACTATACATAGCACGATTAGATAGCATCGCCTGGTAAAAGCGACCTCAGATTCGAGTTCCTTGTCCCAGAAAATCCCTGTACAGTGAGTTTCGTCCAAATCGAACAATGTTTGACCATATTTAGGCCTATATTGATTATCCCTCTTCCGTCTATGTGGAAAATTTCAGATATCTGCGTGCCTTGACATTATAAACAAATTAATCGACTTGCGTGGGTTTTTATTTCCAAGGTATGACAAAAATAGCCAAAGCCAACTGTAATTGAATTGACATTGAAATGTATTACTCAAAACTGATGCTTCGAAAACGCAAAAAAATGCACGTTTTCTGCCCGTTTTTCACTCATAACTCACGAACGAAAGGGAAAATTAAAAATCCGGCTTCGAGGTGCATTTTCCCACCCTTTAGTCCACCTATGTTTAAAAGTTCAGATCTCTGCGTTCAGTAAGATTTCGCTGGGCATCGAGCACATACAGACAGACAAACAATTCCTTTTATTATTATAGAAAACGAAATCAGTTCGACCAATTCTAATAAATAGGTTCACTGCGAACAGTTTCAGCCGAAGGAGACATGGATAGATCACAACCCTTGTACTTCATTGCAATACATTGTGTACTTACAGAAACTCCCTAGATACCGTTATTGTGTCTGACGATCATTCCAACATTTTAGTCTCAGTGGCTCACCTCTTTGGGACGTTGCTCTCCGAGTTCACAAAGGACTATCTCTGTTCCGAACAACTGCCTTCAATAACAGCCGTGATAAAGAGTTTTATAGCCCACCTCAGATAGCGACGAATTCTCATCTTCATATCAGTGGTTTCAAGTATGGCAACAATGAAAGAAGACGCATAACCAGGTAGGCCATGGCTGTGTGTTTTAAAACAACACACCATCAATTTAAATCAGTTGATATAATGACATATATTAGCTTATTGGTTTGGAGATATCAATGTACGTATGTAGCATTAATTTTATTTATATAATTATAGTTATTATAAATAATGCTGTGCCTTCCTCGCAATTTTAATTAACGAGTAAACAGACTTCTTATATTTTAAAAACGAAAAAGAAACAAAACCATTCATTTTGGATGGGACAATAAGCACCATTATTTCGATTTCTGTGATAGCAAAATTCTTTATACTTAGTAGTTAATAGTTAACACATATTTAATAATAATAATAATTGAATCCTAACATAATATTATTCTTGATCCAACATCACATGATTCGCGGTTAAGTTAGTAACGTCACACCCCATATAAGTAAAATCATGTTCAATGACGCATCAGAAAGGTTCAGATTTATTTTAGGCTTCCATGTTTATAAGAATACAATCCAGAGCACTGAACCCGGGACTACAAAACTGCATGTGTACAGTGTTGTCACATCGCGCCGTATCTTAAACATCCTAAATAGAATAGTTACTTTTTTCATTTTTATTTGTGTGCTTCTTCTCTCTGTATGAATTTGGTGTTTTAAGTTCTTCTAAGAGTAGCCTATGTGCCTGTTATTTATGGGGGAACTTGGAAGCTGAACTTATGCGCGTGAAAGAAAATTTCCTAAAAAGGTGCCAGTATTGTGTGGATGCAAGAGGACACTTCCAACATCGCTTATGATTAGGGGGCGGATTTCTATGACCTAAAAAATGCATGCATTTATGACCTAAAAAACATTAAAATATGACCAATAACATTTAATATATGACTTTACCACTTACACATTATGTATATATTTTTTAAAGTTTCATTACAATTCATTTTATTAAAATATAATGTTAATTACTTAAAATATCTGTAAATTCTCAAAAATATCAGTATAATGCAAAATTTACAAAATATGATATGAAACTTCAAAATTTCTTTAATATGCAAAAAATATGACCTAAATATGCATATTCATACAAAATATGCTACAATAGTTGAAAATGTCCTAAATATGCAGTTATATGCACAATAAAAGCCGTTCCGTTTTCACGAGGATGCTTGTAATCGGGTTTAAATTAGTCGGAAACCTGAAATAATGAAAAGGGTAAAAATATGACACGTCATAGAAATCCGCCTCCTACTTATGATGAGGTGTGTGGCTATTTTAACTGTAACTGTGAGAACCTCAATCATTACACCGCTAGCGGCTTTATTTGCGTAGATATTTCACCCGATCGGTCGGGAGTTAGAGCTGTGGCTGCCGCGACGCAGAAACCCGCGTGGTTGGCCAACTCTTACGTGAAACGCACTGTATATATGTATATGTAACTCAGTTTTATCGAGAAGAGTTTGCTACGAAATGCCCCACTCACTACAAACGCGTCATAAAGAGCTTGTTGTCATGGCAACCACGCGTTTCTTCGCTTCCCCTCATCCCATCAAAACATTCTCTTGAAGCGCAAAGCCCAGCTACATGAAAACGCATCCACAAAGCAGCGGCAGCTGGAGGAAAATACCAAGAAAATGGGGGGGGGGAAATGCTTCTGCAGTCAGCGCAAAGAGTTAATTAGTTCTGAATTGCTGACGATCAACCTATACAAACGAAATAATTGTCTTTAAGCCTTACTCTTGAACTAGAGGAAATAATTGGTAAACTCACCGAGCAGTAGAACCCTGGCTTGCTCACGACAATGACCTGTAACAAATGCAAAACACCTTTACTGAGTTTTTACAACGTAATATAGTATTATATATGTATCCACCTTCTACCCTCATTTAAAAATAATAAATACTTCCATGTTTAGCCTTTAACTCCTAGAGTTTTTATTTTTTTTAGTACAATGTTCCTTATATTATAGAATACCCTGGATAGAAACATAAAAGTAACTCAGGCCTATATCCTTAATCTTGTGTATAATAATTAAAAATTAAAAACAATAAATGATAAAAAAAAACAAAGTGTGTTAAAATTGCATGTTATCTTAGTCGATCTTTATAATATCATAATTACCAGTGACACCAACGATTCGGGGGTTTTGGGGGTACGAGTGGAGGTGGGGGGATGGAAATTCGAAATTTTTGAAACCACGTCTTGTGGGGTATCATTGAAAAGCTCTTGATGAGTACTCTACAAATCAATAGCTATTTTCTCGATAGCTCTCATTTAAGGCGAGATTTGAATGTTTGAAATTGTGTTCTCTGTAAAAACACGTTGTGTGACCACTTGGTTCATTTACTCACACTCTATACCTTGTAGTCCAGTCAACGAAAAGTTGTAGAGGGAAATGGAAGGAACACAATTTTTGACTTTGAGACTTTGTTTGGACTAGTAAACATATTACAAGTCCCCACTCCTATACTAGGAGGTGAACGGAAAGCAGGTGGGCCCGATAGAAGGTCCCTCTTTTCGGTTTTAAGGTCATATCTCGCAAGCTATGGGTCCTAGCGATAAGTCTTTTCTATACAAAATTAAAGCTGACAAAATGCTCCACAAGATTGATTCTACTCATTTTTTCGCTATCTCGCCTAGTTTCCGAGATATCTGCGCTCACATTTCGCTAATTTTGAAAAAAAAATTATCTCACGTTTTTTGCCATATTTGACTTTCTAACTCTTCGGTCCTTCGTCCTAAAAAATGTCATAAGAAAGGAATTTTAATTGTTTTAATTGTTTGTGCATGATTTGGGCAAGGTTCATGGATTTGTGGTTCATTTCAAATCTGTATGCCCATATGACAGCACAAGATTTGTTTTATTGGTTTAATTATGTATATTTACTATTAAAAGAATAAAAGACTACAATTAAGAATTAAGTTACATAATGTAAGAAGGATATCAGTGTTTTGCTGGGCTACATTTAGGCCTATACAAAACAAGCAGATATAAAAGTATTGGAAGTTTGATCAGCATTTCTCAAAATTCAACTATCATAGCATGATATTTCATATCGGTGAAGTATAGGGCCTGTTACGTATTTGAATTTTGTTACGCTTATTTCCCGCTAGAGGGCAGAGTTACAGGTGTTAAGCCACCCAAGAAACTAAGGATGTGAAAGGGCCGAGGAATTTTGTCCAGAGGCTCTAATTTAGGCTTGGAGTTCTTTTACGTGCCCAGGATTCGATCCTGCTACCTCTGGACCACAGTTGTTGTTTCTCTCTGGCCTTCGCGATAATGTAACACGACACCGCTCAATAACTTTATTGATGGCTTGTTGATGCGAGATGTCTAAAGGCCATCAATTTATATTGTTTTAAACGACACATTCCAACATGGCGGCCGCGGGCCTGTTACTCTTATTGCCGCCTCTATTTGTAAATTAATATTAAGGGAAGTTTTCGAAATTTTCATGTTAAAAATAGCTGTAATGAGTTTGAGAAGTTTGTGTCCAGTATGTGACTATTATTTATGGGGAAACTTGAAAAATAAAGTGTATAGGTCTATTCCCCATACAATAGAACACATAGGCGTAACCAGGCCGACCATATGGGGGGGGGTTATAACATCCGCGGGGTCTGGCGAGTATGGAAGGAGAGGGGGGTCCGGGGTCCCTCCCCCGGAAAATTTTAAAAATTAAGATGAAAAATAACGAGTTTTAAGCTTCCCACGCTTTATACTTGCATTAAGTAATTTATGGGCAGACTTAAAAAAATTATACAATTTTCCTTTTTTTAATCAATGGGGGGGGGGGGGTTCAAACCCCCAAACCCTCGCCCCTCGTTACGCCTCTGATAGAACAACTTAGAGACAATATCACAAGAGAAATTAACTCTGTCTCGGAAGCTGAACTTATTCACGTGAAAGAAAATTTCCTAAAGAGATGCCAGTGTTGTGTGGATGCAAGAGGAGGATATTTCCAACATCTCATGTGATGAGGTACGTGGTTATTTTCATTGTAATTTTAATGGTAAATGTGAGAACCTGAACCATTACACCATTAGCGGCTTTATTTGCGTAGATATTTCACCCCATCGCTCGGGAATTAGAGCTGTGGCCGCCGTCGTTGTAACCTGAAGCTAACTGACTTCAAAACATGAAATTAACGCAGTTTAATACAGTATTAACATTAACACGAACATAATTGAGTTTATTTTAAGTACAGGTGTTTTATTACGCAGTTTCATTTGCTGCTCTCAAAGCTTCAAAGGGGACGTACAGCTTTCGATGCTGAAAAACAGGTGAAGTTTCATTTTTTTTTCTCAGCAATGAATTGTTCTGTAGCCTTGTAATCTGGCACGGTCTATATTGACTAGTTCTAGAATTGCATACTGTTTTCAGAATTAATTTAACTATTACAGTTAATGGGAAATTATCATTACAAAATGGCAGACAAATTTTGACCACTGAAGTGCTATTTGCCTGATAATTTTCATAAATACCAATATTTCTGAGTGATCCTTTTTTGTATCTATTTGTAAATATCATATGAACAACATAATCCAGAATCTTTGGAGTATCTGCAGTATAAATATTTAAAAAATAATTCATAATTAGTTATTTTTTTTAGAAATTTTACATCACAAATATTTTAAAAAAAATAATTCATCACTTGTTAATTTTTTTTTAGAAATTTTTTACATCATAAATATTTTTTAAAATAAACTATTCAAGTTACATCAATGATTCTAGGCTGTGTTCTTCAATAATATAAAAAATACCTGCATGCAAAATTTCACAGCAATCTATATTAATAAAAGGAAGTGTCTGTCCTCCGTCTGTCTGTCTTCCGTCTGTCCTCCGTCTGTCCTCCGTCTGTCCGCGATGCCCAGCGAAATCTACTCAACGCAGAGATCTGAAATTTTATAAGTAGGCGGACTAAAGGGTCGGAATGTGCACCTCGAAGCCGGAATTTTAATTTTCGCTTTAGTTCGTGAGTTATGAGTGAAAAAGGGGCAGAAAACGTGTATTTATTCCGTTTTCGAAGCATGAGTTTTCAGTAATACAAATCAATTACACTAGGCTTTGGCTATTTTTGTCAAACCTTCGACATAAAAGCATCGCGATCTCTTGAATGTTGTAGCTCATGCTGGTCGATTCATTTGTTTTTAATGTCAAGGCACGCAAACATAATGTGAAATTTTCAACCTACACCAAAGAGGATTATAATTATTATTATTATTATAGGGATAATCAATATTAGCCTAAATATGGTCAAACGTTGTTCGATTTGGACGAAACTCACTATACAGGGGTTTTCCGGGCCTAGGAACTCGAATCTGAGGTCGCTTTTACCAGGTGACGCTATCTAGTCGTGATATGTAGTCCACATGATTTAGGTGTTAATACCTAATGATTTAACTATTATGCTCTTAATTTTTAACTTTTGAAATAATTATCGCGGGCGAAGCCGCGGGCACATGCTAGTATGTTAATAAATGTTTGAGTTATGAGGGAAATGGAGCTTCAGTGCACAAAATTAGGCTGCCATTTTGTAATGATAATTACTCATTAACTGTAATAGTTAAATTAATTCCGAAAATAGTATGTAATTGTAGAACTAGTCAATATTCAGCATGCCAGATTAAGGCTACAGAACAATTGAAGGGGCTAGTTCCATAAGGGCGTAAGGCACATCTTGAATGTTGAGCTTTTAACATTTAGCTATGCCTTCTCATATCTCTTAAATACTCAGTGAACAATTTATACTTGTGCCTTAAACCTCTGCTCAGTCATAAGAAAAGACATTTGCTTGTGAGTGGTAACATTGTTTAAAAACATTAAGATTTCTCAAACCTATGCTCTTGTGCCTTACGCCCTTATGGAACTAGCCCCATCAATTCAATGCTGAGAAAAAAAAATAAATTGAACTTCACCTATTTTTTAGCATCGAAAGCTGTATGTGCCTCTTTCAATCGATACCACACGAGTGTTATTTTGAAAATGTGCACTGTAATGGATGTCATTAAATACTTATGACTCCTTAATTATGGTCGCGGTCATTTACACAGCACCTGACGAATGTTACTTGTTTGTTATATAATATAACATCGCATGGGCACAGGAAGCCAATACAAATATACAGGATGTTAATGAATAACACCGAAATATTTTACCCGTGTATAGAGTCCATTAACCAATACTCAATACTCAGTTACGAGTGTATTTGTAAGTCTATACTGATCTGTGGTGTACACCGCGTAGCAAAACATCTAACGTATGTCTGTTCAAGTATTTTCATTTTACACTAGCCATCACTGCATGTCAACCCTGTTAGCTTGATAAATCAAAAGCTGCAGCTTAACTTATTGCTTAAAAAAGAAAGTTATGTAATGCCACCCCCTCAAACTGGTCATCCTGTGAGCTGGGAACAGAATTGCTACCTCCAGTACTACACAATACAGCTGGGTTACAAACGAAATCCTTAAAAACGAAATTTTGAATGACGTACTTGGAAATAAAGTCGCAAAAAAGGAAAATGTGATAACATAAACCGAATCTTTTATCACAATTAACAACATTTTTTTCAATGTATCAGTATTAATCCGTACGGGACTTAATAAAAGTGATAATATTACCTTATTGATAACATTATCCACGATTACATTAGGCGGCGTTCACTGTACTCGGTATAATAATCAATGTTATAAGTTTTTATGTAAATCATAAAAATCCATCAGTTAATTTATAAAACAAGCATGAAAGAGGTTCGCTTTTTAGGTAGATTTCGATGAAAAATCTACCTATTGCAATCGATACCATGTAATGATTTGCGAAAAATTCTTTCATATCTTTACGTTTCATGCCTCCCTAAGTACGAAACCGCCGCCCGTTCAAAAAAAATTGTGATATATACTAGGTATATCTTTACACGCTAGCGGCCGTAATTTTGAAGATATTTTAATCAAATTTTGTTATGTTATTTCTAGGCCCAATAGTTCGGACAAGTTCGTTAAAGAGCAAAATTAGCCCAAAGGGGGGGAGGGGGTTGAAATTTCGAAAAATTTATAACTCGACCCCTATGAAATATAGAGGAAAACTATATTTGAATAAACTAGAGTACTCTCTATGGAGTTCACAGTGACACCAACGATTCGGAGGTTTTGGGGGTACGAGTGGGGTGGGTGGGATGGAAATTCGAAATTTTTTAAACCGCATCTTGTGGGGTATCGTTGAAAAGTTCTTGATGAATACTCTTCAAATCAATAACTAGTTTCTCGATAGTTCTCATATAAGGCGAGATTTGAATGTTTGAAAAGGTGCTCTTTCCTCTTTTTTGTAGTTATTATTCCGGGTTTGTCATGCCAAGGCTAAAGAAGAAGAGTGGTGCGCAGCGGCTATAAATTAAACCAAAAGCACTTCGAAATCTACCTCAGCATGTAGGCCTGCGTAAAGGGATTTTTAATATTTGCCTGAGGATGTACGTTTCAATTTATATTAAGAACATGATTTTAATTTATTTTAAACCCCCAAACGATATATGAAAACTTGAAATTATCCTTACGGTTTAATTAAGCGTATGAAATATCAAGTTTCTAGGACAACCAGCTAGAAAAGAACCCTCGTTTACTGCTTAAGGCGCTGGTGGTGGGGGTCGGCTAGTGTATCCCTTCCACTACAGTCACTTGGGCACTGACAACTGTCAAGGTTCTTTTCTAGCTCAGTAAACACAAACTTTGCACGAGATTGAGTCCTTGCTATTTATGTTTTCAGGTTCAGCATGAAGACATTGCCACTTCTGTTCATGTTACTGTCCCTAACAGTCTGTCTTTCTCAAATCCCCGTCATCAAACTGCCCAAGCTATCGAGATCAGACCAAGCAATCAGACTGTTCCTCTGCAGTCTGAACGGGAAAGACAAGGGAGTGAGGAAAGCCTTCAGACAAGTTGTGATGGGGCTCAAGTCTCAAGTTCACATCGAGAACTGCCTGCTTGGCTGTCACTTGGGCTGGGTCACTGCGGGGACTTTTCTGCACAGCTACTTTACAGGTCTATATTCAAATTTCTGATATTATTTTTAATTAAAATGGAAATACCCCCTGGCCATCGTCCCTTCCTGCCTCTGCAGTCCCTACCCTTAAGAGATATTGACAGGGAAATAACGGAAGGGGAATGTAGGGACAAGGTTGCTCTGGAGCTCCAATCAATGATTAAAGCCAACTGGGGAACAGATAGATATCTATATGAGGGGATCGCTGAAAGCAGGACGGGTTTAGCCTGGTTTCGCCTAGGAGCCTGGAAATCGCTGAAACGCGTCAATGCAGAAGGAGCCAGAATATGTCCACTATGTGACAAGGATGAGACAGCACAGCATATCCTCTCTGAATGTGAAGTCACTGAGATGCTTAGGCAACTATATCTGCCCGACTCTTTTGTTGCCTCTAGAAGAGGTCACATGGCGATAATCGAGCTGTTCAGTGATATAAAATTCTCCGAAGGGGTGGGGAAATTCATGTCTAAAGTCCGACAGCTCAAGGTAGAAAAGGATGGGAGGGAGAGGCAGGGGGAGTAATCTTTGTCTGTGTATTATTATGTGTTATATATTGTCATATCTTTTCTGTCATTAGTACAATTTGTTATTCTTTCTTTTCTTCATCTTTGTATAGCATTACTATATTATAAGTTATCGTATTATATTGTTTTGTATTATTAGTGTTACATTTCTCTTTCTTTGTCTTGTGCATAGTAAAAGCACGAACGGCCGTCTAGGCCCGTGCGTTGGATTTATTCTATGGATAATGTATTTAACATGTATATAAGAATAAAAATGCACCTTACCATACCATACTTTACAGGTCAGGATAGAATAGGCAACTACTTCACGTTCTTCGACACCAGAGGGAACGGCATTCAAAACCTCGCCATAGAAGAGCTTGAGAAGCTGTACAAGATACTTCAGACGTGTTCCATAGAGACAATGGAAGAACGCAACAAGTGCGAGTTTGGAAAGGAAGTGTCCAAGTGCGTCACTGCGCATCACTTCCCTGCAGCCGCCATCTTGGCAGAAGTGATGAAGCCATTCGTACTTCACAAACTGGACATGCTGGCAATTCGGGAAGACACCAAACTGTGGAGCAAGAAGCTGGACAGAACAGCTCGAAAACTGATCAACAGAATCTTCAATAAATAAACCAATGTGCATTGTGTACTGTTTGCATTTTGAACGATTCCCTGTGTAGCTGGTAAAAGATACACCAGGTGTCATCAAACACGTATATACAGTGTGTTCATTAATGACACCGAAATATTTTACCTGTGTATAGAGGGGACATAGACAAGTAACTTTTATTAGGGGATTTTTGCTCTGTGGATTCAATTTTTCCTGTTACAGCATGAAATCTCCCAGGGCAAGGCCGCCACTGACGTCTAACATTTGAAAAAAAAAAGTGCAAAACAAAGGAACTTCGTTGTTAACACTGGAGTTATGAATAAAAGAACTAATACAGTGGCGGCCAGTCATGTGATTGGTCTGTAAATTTTGCAGATTATGAAAACTCTAAATTACGGTATAGCTGTTGATGAATGATTAAGAATCAGGTTTTTATCGATCACTAAGAAGGCGTGAAGTCAATTTAATGAAAATTTTAACCCTATTTCGCGTACTTATTGATTTATGAGCACTAAATTATAATGACTTTAATGTCCTGTAGCATACACATTTTACGTCATAGGGCAAAAATCTCCTATAAAAGTTGCTTGTCTATGCCCCCTCTATACACAGGTAAAATATTTCGGTGTTATTCATTAACACCCTGTATAAATAGTTATCCTAACTCTATTCTGTATAGGCAATATACGCATTTAGCAATATTCCTATTTTGATAGCCACCATTACTGTTTTCTGGCCTGATAACTGTAGGGGTGGCAAATAGGGTCGAGGGTAAAAACAGCCCTTCCTAGCAAATTGTTCGGGGTTGGTGAAGCTGAAATCTATGTTAAACCGGTATGAGGGTGCAAAGTCACCACACAAAGGAAAGAAACAATATTACACGTCCCAGCCTCTCAATGTAACAAGGGTCCACAGGGTTATAGAATTACTGTAGCCTATTATAGGCTATTACTAGCTTCGTGGGGTCGTCACATAATTCTGGGTTTCTACACCTTTTCAACCTCGATTTCGGAAAAAGTAAATCTGTATTAGGAAATAGTAATTTCAAATTCGGAAAAAGTAAATTTAAATTTGAAAAAAGTAACTTCAATTTCGGAAATAGTAATCTTTATTTCGGGCCAATGTTAAAAAACACATAGGCCTAAATTAAATTAACGACTATTAAAATTATAGCTTCCTCATAGAATAATTATTGCATTATATCAAATCTTTGGATTGCATAGAATATTAACACCTCCTTTCAGTTTCCAGGAGGCGTGTACTTCAGAAAACTGTTTTATACGTAAATTAAATGAATGATTGATACAACATAGAAACTCTGCAGGCCACATACAATAGAAATTAACTATTCACCGAAATATACAGATATGAAGCAGGATCTTTATTCCGTATTTCAGGAATAATTTTCAACTTTGAGTAGAAATTTAATAATAATTTTATTGCAGTACAACATTAACGAACGTTTATTTACTCGTAACTCTGGACAAGAGTAGCTCTCAGTTGTTTCCTTCCACATTATTACCAACAGTTATGTAGGAGGCCTAGGTAATTTGTAAGTCAGGAAGTAATTGATCACTACCGTTGCCAATGGTTACGAGTAAATAACTCATTCGTTTACGTTGATATGTAAGATTACATTTACAAATTAAATTGACAATGTAGCAGAGCAGGGATATTCGTCACAGGCGAGCGAAGGAAGTGGTGAATGGTGAATGGTGAAGATTAGAAATTAGTGGCTGCGGCTAAAAACAGCAAATCATTGGCTGAGAAATGGCGAAGCGTCAGTCCATGTCTCTGGAAAACTGAAGACAGGTGTTCAATTCCATGTAATTCAGGGAATGTTATTGGTAACTATAATTTTATAATCTATATATATAAAAATGAATGTATGTGTGTGTGTGTGTGTGTGTCCTTTATGCATTACTACACCATTCATCCGATCGCCATGAAACTTTGGGAAGTTGTTGGGTACATTCCCGGGAAGGTTTCTGTCATACTACATTTTTAATTTTAGCCTTCGTTCACGAGTTATGACTTATGAGTGAAAAACGGCAAGAAAACGTGCATTTTTTACGCTTTCGAAGCATCAGGTTTGAGTTATTCATTTCAGTTGTCAAATCAATTGCAGAAGGCTTTGTCTATTATTGTTATACCTTGGAAATAATATCGTCGCGATCGCTATGGAAGGCAATGGATATCTCAAGTTATTTTAAAAGCTATAGATGTCGATAAGGTAATGTTAAACATATTTTATTTGACATGGAATATAGTTTACAGAAAATTCCGGGGAAGTTGCTTAGTTCGGGGTCCTGGCTACAACGTTTTTATATGTAATCGTAATTAAAATATCTTATGTAGGGTCGTTAAATCTGCCTGAAATGTAACGGAATTATAAGTCTGGACAAATGAATATAGAAATCACGGCCTCAGTAGGCTTATTCCATTCTTCACCTATATAAATAAAAACTAATGTACTATGTCTGTCTGTCAAATACATTTACGCACTTTTTTTTATCGTGAGTTTAATCGATTTCAATTCTCATAATCTTTCGAATACTGTATTTTTTCATTTATTTTCTAATCGTGAAATTCACTTCAAAGCCGGATTTATAGCTGTTTCATTAATTGGGCCTATCAAATGTTTAGTTTACACCTATGAATGTTTCGCGTGCAAAGTGTTAATAAATATAATACTTTAATTATTTTGCTCTTAATTGTTAACCTTTCAATTAATTATCTTGGGAGAAGCCGTGGGGATCTGCTATAAGCTATAATAAGCTATAGCCTATCTAGCGTTTTCTGAGGGAATAGTTTGTGTGTGATAAGTCGTTCTTCCCCATTTCAAATTCTTAATACCTATATAAAGACCTTAAAGACCTCGAGTTTGAAAATCGAAAGTCCTTCATAAGTTATTTTCGCATTAACAAAATACAAAACCCGAGTGACGCCGGGCCTTTTAAGCTAGTTATATAATAATATATAAGCTATAATTATACTAACCATTAATTTTAATTAGACCTTTGTGTGATATAAAGATTACTACTTCCGAAATTGAAATTACTTTTTCCGAAATTTAGATGTAGGTGTAGATTAAATACCAATTAATGAAAAAATAAACATAAACCGAGTCATGTGTTTGTTTGCCCTAGGTAATTGTTTAATCCGAAGCCTGTCATTACAACATCTTCACTACAACATGGCTCTTCTATCGTCCTTTTTTATGAATTTTCATCAGGATTGTTCTTACTATTTTATTTGGATTCTCCATATTTCCACTTTTGCTTCAACCACGTTAGCAAAGCTCTTCTTACCCAGGTAGCAACCAAGCAAGGCCACCTTTAATTAATTTCAGAATTGAATGCGGTCTACACGGAAATACCAGCTCAAATATATTAGGTAAAATGGATTTTATTTTCTTGTATGTGAGTCAACTGAGTCAACAGGCCTGTACTCTACATTGGGTTGGGGAAATTGTACCACTTTGGGATAGGACCATTTTGCAAGCCAGGATCAACATGTGTTCGCATGCAACTTATGAAAATAAATCAATGCAACAAGAAAAAGACTCCCAACAAAACTGCATTTCCCATATTGTACGAAAAAACCACAAGTGTACAACTTTAAATTGCTTTTCTCTAGAAACCGTGGTCTAAAACCTAATAGTTTCTTAAATGAAGCCTTTGTTACATTCGTTACTACCAGGTGCACGCAGCTTCGCCCGTGGTAATTAATTAAAAAATTATAAATTAAGAACATCATTAAACATTATATTCATTTAACACTTACACGTGTATCATTCATAAACTAAACGATTGTTAATTATAAAGAATCAGCTAAAATCTGGCTTTAGAGTACATGCCACGACCACTATTAAAAAGCGCCACCATGTTAAACCGACCTCAGATTCGAGTTCCCTGGTCCAGAAAACCCCTGCATAGTGAGTTCCGTCCAAATCGATCAAGGTTTGTCCATTTAGGCCTATATTCATTATCGCTCTTACGTCTATGTTGAAAATTTCAGATGTCTGCGTGGCTTGACATTATAAACAAATGAATCGAACAGGGTGGGTTTGCAAAATTCAAGCGATCGCGGTGCATTTACTTCCAAGGTATGAGAAAAATAGGCAAAGCCAGCTGCAACTGATTTGACAAATGAAATGTATTACTGAAAACTGTTGCTTGAATAGCGAAAAAAAAATTACGTTTTCTGCCAGTTTTTCGCTCATAACTCACGAACGAAAGCGAAAATTAAAAATCCAGCTTCGAGGTGCATTCACCCACCCTCCAGTCCACCTATGCTTAAAATTTCAGATCTCTGGGGTCAGTAGATTTTGCTGGGCATCGCGCCAAGACAGACAGAAAGACAACAACTTTTATTATTATAGACAAGCGATTATTTATTCAACTGCTAGAAGAAAAAGTTAAAAATCCGGGTTTGAGGTGCATTTCACGATTAAGAGGGGACAAACAGCTTTCGATGAAATTCATTGGTGAGAAATATATGTGAATTTCATTATTTTTTTCTCAGCAATGAATTGATCTACAGTCTTTCAATCTGACATACTCTTTATTGACTATTTCTACAATTGCATACTATTTTCAAAATTAAACAAAATGATACAGTTACGGGTAATTATCGTTTCAAAATGGCTACCACGTTTCATGCACTGAACAGCCATTTCCCTGATAACTTCTTCAAATATAGATATTTTTGAATGATTATTTTTCTGTGTGTTTGTTAATATCATGTGAACAACATAATCTAGGATCTTTGAAATATCTTTAGTATTTTTTTAAAAATATATATATAATTAAACGAAAAAGTAAATTTCCAAAAAAATGATTTAAAACACACTTTTCAAACGACAATTACCCATAACTGTAACAGTTTGATTAATTTTGAAAATAGTATGCATTTGTAGAAATAGTCAATAAAAAGTATGTTAGATTGCAAGGCTGTAGAGCAATTCATAGCTGAGAAAAAAAAAATGAAGTTCAAACATTTCTTAGTAATGAATTTCATTCAAAGCTTATGTCCCCCCTTAAAGAAGACCTAGCCCAGTGTTGCGCCGACCCCCTCAACCTCTTAATATCTGGGAACGTATACAAATATAGACCACACCCTTAATACTTCTCCAAGGACGGGCTGGAGCCGAGGGAGACCAATTGTGTAACATTCATTATTAAATTGTAAAGCAAGTCGCCGGCCGCGCTCGTCAGTTGAGCGGAGTGTGAACTGGAAGCAGTCATGCTAGACACTGCCATACACTAAGGTACGTATTTCCAGAGTAATTAAATAAACTTGTCATAAGCAGCTTTTATTAAGCGCCAGTGTGGTTCTTTATGAGATTGTGTGTTCGGATGGGAAAATGTCTGTCCGTCTGTCCAGTGTCTAGACACGCGCGATAACTCAAATACGCTTTATCGGATTTTCATGAAACTTGGTATACTCATTTATAACGTCCATGGAAAGAAGGCTAAAGATTTTGGACCAAATCGGTTGACCGGTACCGGAGTAATGCCCAATTTAGCGCCTTTTTATGGTAAGGCGCGATAACTCAAATTTACGCATTTTAATCAGTGATAAACGCAATTTTGATAGGCCCATGCAGAAAATAACTTATTTCTGTAATAGATATCCGAGTTGAACTCCAAAACCAAAATGCGCTGGCAAAAATATTAATGATGCAATAGGCCTACGATTCGCTGATATGTTTGTTTCAAGTTTAAAGCAGCCTTATAGGTTACGAATGAATATCTGTCAGGAATTACATTAGGTATATTGCTGCACATGAGCGAATAAGAAAAATAGTCATATTAAAATATAATGTATAATGAATATCGATAGAATGCAAAATACAATATCAACATTCAACGGCTAGTTGTGTTTTAAATCTTTTATTTACATTATTATTTAGGCTACACTGACATCGTCATGAAGAAATGAATCAATCAAGGCGGGCTAACAATATCATTAAACGACTGGCAATGTGTTACGTTATGTTTAATATACTGTGGGCCATGCAATAATATTGTAGCGTCTTATATCCATTACAAAATTAATATTTATATTAAATTGGAAATCAAAGCATGCTCTTTAATAACTAGGCCTAATATTATTTCTACTTACAGAAACTGCTATGTGACTTTATAAGTGCATGCTACAAATTTTGCAAATATTTCTATAAAAGACTGTTCTGAATTGAAACAGATCTATATAAAATTAATTACATAGATTACTGTACAAAAGGGAAAATTCCTATTATACACACACGAAATTTAATGGTAACTTATTAGTAAAAGTCCACATTGTAATTTTAAATACAAAATTTTAGTGAACCTAAGTTTGTTACACAAAAGAGTTGTATATGTAGGCTATATTTCATCAATTAGCATGACAAATTTATAATTTCCTCAAAGCTTTGAAGAGTGTTGAAATTTCGGTGCATAGTTTGCAATTTTTGGCCAACTTCGACGCACTGTAACTCGGGTACCAGTTGAGTCTCAGTCACCAAATTTTTATTACATCTTTATATCGTAAGGAGGTGTTATCTGTATAAATTTCATAATTTTTCACTCAGGCCCTTTTGAGATATTCTACTTCAAATATTGCCAAAATACGCTTTTGGGCATTTTTGAAAAATTGTATTAAAAAAATACAAAGTTCCCAATCTTGAAACTTCTGCAGCAAGTATTCCTATAGTAGAGCTATACAAGAATAAAATTAAGGGCGAGTCTTTCTTCCTTTTAATAATTTTGCGGCACTAAAACTCCCGTTTTAAGTTAAATTTAAATTTGTAGTTGTGATTTTTTTCTTTACTTTCCTCACTACTTAGGTAATTATTATGTAAGGACGAAACATCTAGAGCATAATTATCATTCTGATAATTTTTGTTTTTATTTTGTCTTGTTATCTATAAAATTAACAGAGTTACATACATTTGTGCAAAACATGTTTTCGGTTACAAATACGGTTACAAAGCAAACTTAAAATGGCCGCCAAAAAAAGTATGAGTCTAAAATTTTTTTACCATAGTTTTGAACTCACCTTTTATTGGGAAATAACTGGTAAAAAAATTAGGAAAATAAAAAATGTCGAGCAACTTGGCCCGGTTCATTTCTAATGGATTGACCCTTACATAATCTGAGAGTGTTCGAAAACAGGGGGCTTAGGAAAATAATTGGGCCTAAGAGATATGAAAATAGGGACTGGAGAAAACTGCATAACGACGAGCTTCATAACCTGTACTCTTCACCAGATATAGAAAGAGTAATTAAATCACGGAGGATGAAATGGGGAGGAAAGATATATCTAAAAAATATTAACTAGGAGACCTGAAGGAAAGAGACCACTTGGAAGACCTAGACGTAGGTGGGAGGACAATATTAGGATAGATTTAAGGGAAGTAGGATTTGCGAGGGATGATTGGATAGAGTTAGCACAGAATAAGGTTAAATGGCGGGCTCAGGTAAGTGTGGCAATGAACTTTCGGGTTCCATAAAATAGATAATATTGCTTTAGCTAGCTTAGGAACTGTCTATTGCCATTGAGTAAGTAAGTAATGAGTTTTAGACCAGGGTTTCTTGAGAAAGTTTGATAAGCATATGTGAAGAAATAAATGGGATAACTAGAATATTTACAGAACGAGTTGACGACAAATTCCTCATGTCAAGAAACAAATACAGAGTCACTTGTCTTCAGTTCTATCGATTGACGCAATAAAATATTTACTTACTTAATACAAAGTGCCAGTTAATTGGTCCTTACTCCAGTAAAGGTCGTGTGAAATGAAAAGCGTTCTTCCTAGACACTTGTTAAAAGTCACACGGACAAACATACTTTTTCCCCGTTCACCAAGCATTCTTCTGACATAATTCACACAGCTTATATTAAATCAGATTGTTTAAAAAAGTCAATACATACAATGACAAATCTTACACTAATGTCACCACATGGAATTCACAATGCATATGCAATCTCCATGACAACGCTATTGTTTTCAGTGTACACAGCTGGCTTGCGAAATTGAATGATACTGGGATTAACATAATCGATCAAATTAGAGAGACTATCCAGTATCCTATATATTAACAATATTGATAGAAACCACTTAAGGTAATTCACATAACGTTCTCTAACTTTCCAACTTCGCTAGCTTAAAAGGCTCGGGTTTTGTATTTTGACATTCAAATTAACTTATGAAGGACTTTCGATTTTCAAACTATAAATCTTTAAATAGGTATATAGAATTTGAAAGGTGAAAGAACGACTTATCACACTCGAACAATTCCCTCAGAAAACGCTTGTTATAGCTTTTTATGGCTCATAGAGGATGTAGAATTTTGCATCCCATTGCTTCTACACACCATGCCTGGTAGGAGTTGAAATAAGAAGAAACAGAAATTCCTGTAACATAAAATTGTAATATCGAGGCGGGAAATTTCCCACTCTTATGTTACCATAAAGCATTATCACTTTCATACTTTTCTCTTCAAAAACCTGCGATATAATATAATAATATACACATTACCATACCTCGTTTTGTTTTCTCTATGTCCAGGGTAGAGAAAGTTATGTGATTCCATTATTTTAGTGGATTTCATTCTGTAATATTTATTTATAACATGAATTATTTTGATAACTTCTCTTATTTGTCAAAAGTGCATTTCATTTGTTTTTTCCAAGCCCATCTGATACCATTTGGCAACAATATATTCTGTGATTTGGAATTGATAATTCTATGTAAAAAGGGATTAAGTATTTTCAAAAACATTTAATTTTTGGCATTTAGAATCAGAATTTTTCAAAATCCTTTCTTAGTGAGCACCTACATTATGAAACGAAGGTACTGTCAAAATTCCAAGTCTCTACCTGTTATAGTTTAGGCTGTACGTTGATTCCTGTCATTCAGTCAGTCAGTCAGTCAGGACAAAGCCTTTTATATATAAAGAGATTATTGAGTATACAGTATAAAGTAAAAAGATTTATCTACGTTGAACTAAATTTTACAAGAAAGTGGCTCCAAGTTTTGACTCGCGAAACCAGTAATTAAGATGTGACAAGTTTTTTTTCAGAGAGAACTTTTTAAATCCAAAATTCAGCTACCAATTTACAGTAAAAAGGTTTTATCGTTAATATAAATCTATGAAAGGAGTGATTAATGCTTGTCCAGTCACTCGCTCACTCCGTACTTCTGTATTCTATAAACGTGTTTACTGACATTTTAACAAGTTTGAGTTTTACGCTAATTCCTGTTCCGGTATTTCTCTCCTGACGTCACCATTTTGCGTCTGAATTTTGGATTTGTTAGAATAATGTCTTTTGTATTATGCATTAGGCTACTAGCAGATCCCCGCGGCTTCGTCCAGTATAATTATTTGGGAGATAAAATAAGAGAAAAATAATTAAAACATGTTTATTAAGACTTGCACGCGAAACATTCATGGGCCTAAACTAAACGATTAATAATTATTGAAATGGCTAACAATCCGGCTTTGAAGTGAATTCCACGATTAGAAAGCGCAGAATGGGAAAAACAACCTCAGATTCGAGTTCCCTGGCCCAGAAAACCCCTGCACAGCGCGTTTCGTCCATTTAAGCCTATATTCATTATCTCTCTTTCGACTACGTTGAAAATTTCAGATGTCTGCGTGCCTTGACGTTATAAACAAATGAGTCGAGAAACGTGGGCTTACAAAGTTATTTTATTCTTTTATTTCAAAATTATGACAAAAAAAACGCCCAAGCCACCTGCAATTGATTTGAGAAATGAAATGTATTACTGAAAACTGATGCTTCGAAACAGCAAACAATGCACGTTTTCTGTCCGCTTTTCACTCATAACTTGCGAACGAAAGCTAAAATTTAAAATTCGGCTTCGAGGTGCATTCGCCCACCCTTCGTTCCATCTACGTGTAAAATTTCAGATCTATGCGTTCAGTAGATTTCGGTGGGCATCGCGCACAGACAGACAGAAAGACAAACTCTTCCTTTTATTAATATAGATTAGGCTAAGCAGCGATTTAGAAAACGTAAAAATAAGTAAATAAAAAATATATAGAAAAGAAGGGATGACTGAGGTGTAGTTCAGAAACAGGCATGATAACCGCTCGTGGTTCAGAAATGGATACAAATACATTTGATAAAAATACAATCAATTAGATTCATTTACAGAAATAATAGGAAGCAAAATTTAAACAGAAGAAACACGAAAGATAAATATTTATATAATAAACTTAATTATTCTGTTAAATTTGTAATTGTTGAGGGTTACAGCCGTGGAGTAGGCCTAATCCTTCCTGACATGGCCTGTATCCGTATTCAGCAAAGCGAAACGCCTACTAAATGTGTTTAGACTACCCACACAACATCAAGCAACATTACACTTTATTATGCTTCTCTCATACAAATAAACTTCGGTTTTGTGACTCTAAAGCAAGTTTTGCCACACTTGAGGTACAGAACTGGTCCGTCGCTCTGTTTAAAACTTTCCAATGAACGTGTTTTCAAATTTAAAGTTTCCCCTATTCACCCACAAAATAACCTGTGGGGAAATCAAGAACAATTCAATAGATATGAACGCTCGGATTCAGATTGTGCAGTTAATCTAAAATAATAATAATAATAATAATAATAATAATAATAATAATAATAATAATAATAATAATAATAATGATAATAATAATGATAATAATGATGATAATAATAATAATAATAATAATAATAATAATAATAATAATAATAATAATAATAATAATAATAATGAGGAAGTGTTTGCCTTTCTGTTTTACTGACTATAGATACCGAAAAGCGCCTAGATTGAGCTAGTGTCTAGGTTGAGATGGCGTGTAGGTTGAGATGGTGTCTAGGTTGCGATGGCGTCTAGATTGAATTAGTATTTAGGTTGAGTTAGTGTTTTGGCAAACGACGTGATCATCAACTATTACGGAAAAGGACATATTTTTGCAAGACTAAAAATTTGTTCGAGGACAGAAGACCGAGATATAAAAAAGAGGACACGTCCTCGAAAAAGAGGACTTCTTGTCACTCTAGGAACAGCATTTAAAATATAAATAAAACGCCTGGTTAAAGCAATCGGTTTGATTTTAGCCCCGTGTTTTGCATTTAACTCAATGGGAAGTTATCCCGGTGTTAAAACTAACTCTTGTCAAATTAAGGGTTCAGAACGCACAGGCCTGACTCGAGATTAAGGGCCTGTATAATGACCACCTGATATCATATTTATCTGCCAGATAGAGAACTTATCTGGAAGGTGTACTATGATCTCCTGACAAAATCTGTCTGGAAAGTCAACTCCCAGCTAGCAGGAGGATGGAGTGGCTGATAAACTACCAACTGACAGTTAGGGAAACAAGATGGCAGCACTCCGAAGCTTCCTAGGCACTTGAATTTCAGAATTTATGCTAGAAGATATAATTTACAAAAAAAAAGTCATTTTAGGCTCACATATGAATAAATAGGATTGCACAAATCGATTAATACACTTAAAACGATGTGTTATTATGTAATTTAATTGTACAAATACAAATCCGAGCTGCCACACCTAGCGGACGCCTACCGAACTACAACAAACACACCTCTTTGCTCAATGAGCTAAGGACCATTTTACAAATTTTTACTGCGTTCTTCCCGATAGCAGTTCAGCGGTGGTATTACAAGACATCTTCCAGTTAAGCTATCTGGAAGTCACGTATCGGGATGAATTGTCGGCAGGTGGTAATACAGGCCCTAAATCTCAACCCCTGTTGATGAAACAAGGGTGTCAATAAAGTAGTTGAAACCCTACCTTTGAGTCTCCTTGCAGAATCTCCTGAAGCTCCATTCCATAGGTACAGCCTCGGTCTGAACCAAGACCTTCTTCACCCCTGAAAAGGGGCCCTACTCTATCATTTGTCCTCCCTTTTAGGTGCTTAGTTGGCACCGTTATGCGTATCCACACAGGAAAAGGAGGACAAACTGGACTGGACAACGTAAATTCCGGGGCGATCACTGAATAAAACGTGTAGTCCCTTTTAGGCCGAAACCATGAAAGGGTACAGCTTCAGTCCAGTGGCCCAACAGGAATAAATAGTTGTCCAGCGAAGCTAACCAATGATGTCTTCTGTCAGGCATCTCGTCCCTGGAAACAGACAGAAACGTCCATTACTAATAAGTAGGGACCGGATTTTTAGGTTTTTAAAAACACTGTTTTAGGTTTTCCATTAGGTGAAATAGTTTTTTTTTTAGGTTTTTTGTCCAAAATATCGTTTTCGGGTAGAATAATTGGTTTAATGAATTTGAATGTGGTACATAGGATTCAATACATAATACTTGTAAAGTTTAACTTAACAAAATTGACTTAAATTTCTGTAAATTTGCTTTAGGACAATATTATACAACTGAAGAAAGAAAGCATAAACAATCAAAAGAAACAGTGAAAATAAGTTTGCCTTACATTTTATTACAGGGCAGTAATAAAAGCAAACAAGCGCTTTAAAACACAGAAATCTATATCCTATATCTATATACACGGCAACAATGGTTGTTCGTACGGATATTTTAAAAGGAATACACCGGTACTCTTACACTTCCTCTCTGGATACTGTCCATCCTAGACGACAATGGGTTGAACGAAACGCTGGTAGTATTAATTTCAACCCGACAAAAATTATTGTCTCTCCGCAAAATGTCGATTTCTCAAAAACAAGGAAAAAAAGTAGCCTAAATTAGATATTTTAGGTTTTATATCCCATTTAGGTATATTTAGGTTTTTATACCCATTTAGGTATTTTTAGGTGCCACAGCATTAATGTGGGTGAATCCTATGGACGTGATTCGAAAAAGTGTATGAGCGCTTTTTGTTTTGGAAGTAAGGAAAAAAATAGGTAAAAACCTAAGAATCCGGTCCCTACTAATAAGTCAGTATAAAAATCTCATGTGATAACTTTTTCTACAACTGTGTTACTTCACATTATCTTAACAGAATATGTGACCATTCTTAATTTTATGAAGTGATAGAGGGTATGAAATTTAGCATTTTTCTTAATGAAACAATTTTCGGAGGTTATGTTACAGTGGAATGAAGGAAAACATTTAAGAATCTTAACTAGTCTATGATAATAAAAGGAAGTGTTTGTCTTTCTGTCTGTCTGTCTGTCTGTCTGTCTTTGCGTGATGCCCAGCGAAATTTACTAAACGCAGAGATCTTAAATTTTAAACGAAAATGGACTAAAGGGTGGGCACTTGGACCCTTATAAAAATAAAAACTTCAATTTTAGCTTCAAATTTGACCATAAACGGTAGCATTTATCTTTTGTTTCATTGTTATGAACTGTTCAGCTGATAACTTTAAATGGATCTATGTACCAGACCAATGCATATGCTTCAGGGCACCTAGATGTGATATTTGGGTATGTATGATGTTTCTCAACTGAATAGCAGGTGGAGTGGAGGGCCAATCATATTTAATTACCAGCATAATTTCTCTTTATTATTATTATTATTATTATTATTATTATTATTATTATCATTATTAGGGCAGGTCATATAATTACCATAAAAAGTGAAAAATGCATTTATGACCTGAAAGTAGTAAAAGACACAAAATAAAAAAGACCAATAAATATTCCATTATGTCTTATAATTAGTTACTTTCACAAGAATAAAGATAAAGAAAAGTGTATACCTCATATCGATTAGAGTCGGGTGTTTTGCTGAGAAACTTGATTTTATTAACTAAAAATTTTCTTTTTAGCAAATAATCAGCCCTGAAGCCTTCTTGTGGAGCTTGTTTTTCATCTGTGTCCATCACCTCCTCAAATTTAAAATGTATGAGTTATCAAAATATCGAAAATAACTTTCCTCCTTAACAATACTCGTCACTAAATGTAAAGATTACAAAAAAAATCTTCAAATATGGGCTAGCACTTGTCATATACCTTAAAGTACAGTCCTTTAAAACAGACATGCATTTTAGCCTCAATAGCCAACTTCTAGCTAGTCTACTAGAGTAGATATCATAACCCCCAACGAGCATGAAATAAATAAATAATACAATTAGGCTATGTGTGAGTTATAAGATTACATCAAAGTAGGTTGACGAAGCCATGATATCATGTAAATATATTTTATGAACATCGGTTTAAAATTCCAATGCAATTACCAAAAACACACACTTACATTTCTTCATAACGCTATTTTTTAACATAATGATATCATAGCAGAAATTGATCTAACAAGCATTTAATGTACATATTAAGCCTCTGGACAAAATTTCTCGGCCCTTTCACGTCCAAGTAATACCTTAGTTTCCAGAGGGGGGTTGCGAGGCGATGGGCTTACCACATGTCCCTCTACCCTCTCTCTGGGAAAATAAGAGTAACATTATGTTAAATCTACACTAAACACTCGTCGCTTATAACCGACATGTTCTTATGTAATTTTCAGATTGAAGGCAGAATGACAGTCACCTCCACCACGACGGAGCAGAACGGAAATGTGAGAGCTGAGCCCAAACAGCCAGAGATACGCATCAAGTGGTTCAATGTGTCAGTCGTCATAGTGATACACACGGCGTTTCTCTACGCAGTCGTGTTCGTTCTGCCGTACGTCAAGTGGCAGACGATAGCATGGAGTAAGTGCAATTTCAAAATATTTAAATCAGCACAATTTCGCTTCGGTGGAAGCCACTTTATCTATTTTCATACTGTTGGTAGCTTCATTCAACATATTACGAGGCGCATCCATAAAGGGGGCTGTTTACAGAAACAAAACACTATTTCATGGAAATGTTTATTGTAACAGATACTGCAAGTGTTCAGCTATTTTTTAACATAATCACCACCAGAATTGAGACATTTTTCATACCGTGGGACCAACTTTTGAATGCCTGAGTCAGAGAACTCTGCCACCTGGGATTTGAACCATTGTGTGATAACCATCTCCGCCTCTCTGTCATTTCGGTGGAAATCACTGGGAGCAAAGTCCGGGCTGTAGGGTGGATGCTGAAACACCTCCCAGCAAGTCTGCTGCGGAGGTTCGACTGCGAGGTGTTTAAACATCCACCCTATAGCACTGACCTCGCTCCCAGTGATTTTCATCTTTTCCTACACCTCAAGAAATGACAGAGAGGCGGAGATGGTTGACACACGTTGGTTCAAATCCCAGGCGGTAGACTTCTCTGACACATGTATTTAAAAGTTGGTCCCACGGTATGAAAAATGTTTCACTTCCGATAGCGAATAATTTGAAAAATAGCTGAACACTTGCAGTATCTGTTGCAATAAACATTTCCATGAAATTGTGTTTGTAGCCCTAGGGAAACTTACTCTATGGATGCGCCTCTCTACAAGATCAGAGGCAGATGTGTACAATACCAAACTAATTGATACTGCTTGTGGACGGAGCGCTAAATAAGCCGGAATGGAATATTTGACCCCGTGATTAATGGATGTTTAACCCGGCCTCAAAGAACACGTGTCGGACTCCGTACTCTGCACTCGAACAGCTTTCCTTTAAAAAGTGAATCAATATGTATAAATATGCGAGAAATATTGAGAAAATTGTAACAACAAAAATCTGACGTGAAACTCGCGTAACTTCCTCTGCCCAAATAAAAATAGGCCTAAGTATCCAGCCTGAAATTAAAAAATATAGTTTAACTGTAAAGTTGCCACTATTCACATATTATCATTGTACAGAAGTGCAAGACACAATTTTACACCAATTAAGCTATAAATACCTTATAGCCTCTTTTTTGAATGTTGCTACTAAAAACGCAGGCTACAGACAAGCTAAAAAAAAGTGACTGCAAACGTTTATTTAACTTTCCGCTGTTAAGAATAATTTCCGAAATTTATCGAATATTCCCCTCAGATATTTATTTACTCTATGCATGGCCAACAATACATCTTTCTCATTCCACACTATTATAACAGAACTAGCTTAAAAGACCCGGCGTCGCCCGGGTTTTTTATTTTGTAATTGGAAATGAACTTATGAAGGACTTTCGATTTTTAAATTCTAGGTCCTAATATAGGTATTTATAATTTGAAATAGGAAAAACGACTTATCACACTCAAACTATTCCCACAGAAAACGCTTGATATAGTTTTTTTATGGCTCATAGAGGATGTAGAATTCTGCATCGCATCACTTGTACACGGCAAGCCTGGTAGAGGTTCAAATAAGAAGAAACAGAACATTTTATTTCCCACTCTCATGTTACCATAAAACTGTTTTGGGGATGAAATTAAACAGAAAGCAATATCACTTTCATACTTCTCTCTCCAAAAACCTGCGATATAATAATATAGCATATTACCATACCTCATATTGTTTTCTCTATGTCCAGGGTAGAGAAAAGTTATGTGACTGCATTATTTTCGTGGATTACATTCTTTAATATTTATTTATAACATGAATTATATTGATAGCTTCTCTAATTTGTTAAACTCCCATTTCATTTATTTCCAAACCCATCTGAAACCACTGGCAACAATACACTGTTGTCATGTGAACTGTGATTTGGATTTGATAATTCTGTAAAAAAAGGGATTAAGTATTCTCAAAAACATTTGATTTTTGGAATTTAAAATCAAAATTTTTCAAAATCCTTTCTTAGTGAGCACCTACATTATGAAACGAAGGTACTGTCAAAATTCCAAGTCTCTACCTGTTATAGTTTGGGCTCTACGTTGATTCCTGTCAATCAGTCAGTCAGTCAGTCAGGACAAAGCCTTTTATACATACTGTATACTGTATAAGAGGGTGAACACTGCAAACAGTATTGTTGCCTTGAGAACTGAATTTCATTTATGAATTCGGTGTAATATTTAAGACCCCTAACGTTTTTAATACTGGTCTCAACGAGGACTTCATTAGCTTTAAATCTTCTCCGGACAATGCGAAACATTTTGTAAATCGGTGAAGTAGTTTTGCGAACCTGAATGACCTCAGATTAATGAAGACTGCTCATTTCGCATGCAAGCAGCAAGCTCGGTCTTTCCCAACCAATTACTGCTATCCTCGTTAAATCCCACATAGCGGTCTTACGTCGTAAATAACTACAACATGTCTACGTAAACTTAACATTTTACGGGTTGAGGCACTGCTGTGTTAAATGTAAAAAAAAAAGGTGCTAGTACGTCACAATAATTATTCCTTCATTATTTTAATATTGTAGAAGAAAACTATTCGTATTTTATCACATGCTGGCTTTTTAGATCATTGTAGGCCTCTATTTACTGAATTAGAAATTTTAACTGTAATTAATTTGTACATATTTGATGTTTTAGTATACACTTTGAATCGTTTAGATAAATACAATTTGGTTTCTTCTGTTCATGGACATAAGACTCGTCATAATGACAATATTATGATACCCTATTTTAGGTTAAACAGTACACACAATAGTTATAGTCATTGGCATGACAATCTCTATATATATAAAAGGCTTTGTCCTGACTGACTGAATGAATGACTGACTGACTGACTGACTGACTGATTGACTGAATGACAGGAATCAACGTAGAGCCTAAACTATAACAGGTAGAGACTTGGAATTTTGACAGTACCTTCGTTTTATAATGTAGGTGCTCAATAAGATAGGATTTTGAAAAATTCTGATTCTAAATGCCAAAAATTAAATGTTTTTGAAAATACTTAATCCCTTTTTATCAATTCCAAATCACAGAATATATTGTTGCCAAATGGTATCAGGTGGGCTTGGAAAAAACAAATGAAATGCACTTTTGACAAATAAGAGAAGTTATCAAAATAATTCATGTTATAAATAAATATTACAGAATGAAATCCACTAAAATAATGGAATCACATAACTTTCTCTACCCTGGACATAGAGAAAACAGTACGAGGTATGGTAATGTGTATATTATTATATCGCAGGTTTTTGGAGAGAAAAGTATGAAAGTGATAATGCTTTCTGTTTAATTTCATCTCCAAAACGGTTTTATGGTAACATAAGAGTGGGAAATTTCCCGCCTCGATATTACAATTTTATGTTACAGGAATTTCTGTTTCTTCTTATTTAAACCTCTACCAGGCTTGCTGTGCACTGTACAAGCGATGGGATGCAAAATTCTAGATCCTCTATGAGCCATAAAAAACTATATCAAGCGTTTTCTGAGGGAATAGTTTGAGTGTAATAAGTCGTTCTTCCTATTTCAAATTATAAATACCTATATAAGGACCTAGAATTTAAAATTGAAAATCCTTCATAAGTTAATTTCCAATTACAAAATACAAAACCCGGGCGACGCCTGGTCTTTTAAGCTAGTATATAATAAAATCCCTAATCGAGGTACTATGACTTGCCAGTTGAGAGACTTAAACATAGATTTTATCTCTGGTTACTATGCAATCCATTTTATTCACTTGACGAATTCTTTAATAAGCCTGATTCTGATATTTTATTTTAATGTGTGTCTATTTGTATGTATTAACAAAATATTGACGAAGCCGATTGTAATTATGCTTAAAGGCCAATAAATATTGTATTCTATTGTATTGTATTGTATTAATTATTTAAATTGAGTGTAACAAAAATGCAAGTAAGCCAATACAACAATACAGTGTTTAGTTACCAACCACAAAGATCATAATTCCGCTACGTTTCACTCCAGGCCGGGTGGCCAGACGTCCGGCTTTTGGCCGGACTGTAAGGCTTTTTGCTAAGTAGTCCTCCATCCGGCGCAGGTTTATGTCGGACGTTGATTTGTCCCCCTTTTCGAGACTCTGATGGATCGGTAAAGCGTATTAATAAAATTTGTATTTTCCCGTATGTTCCTAAGGTTGGCACGCTTGTCGATACTATCATTTGTTTCGTTGGTGCCGTGGAAAAATCTGAATCTATTCCTAACGTTGGCTCGCTTGTCCATACGATGATAGCGTACTATCATTTGTTTGGTGCAGTACATGGCGTTGGCTGTACTCTTGATTGTTGTTCAAGTCTTCATTTGTATTGTACATTCTTTGCAGTTTTCCGTGTTTTTCTTCAATTACCAGAATGCCAAAACGAAATCCTTCTTTTAATGCTCAGTGGGAAAAGAATTTCAGTACATTTCAAAAAGCAGTGTATAATCATTTATTTTATATAACTGCAGTTATTACGTAAAATTAGTCAGGGTTATAACATGTAATATCTGCTGTCCAGCCATCCATGCCCGAAGTTTTATTTTATGCTAGATTACCGAAGTTGTGTGTCCTCCTTTGTGACATTTTAGAAATGGCCACCCTACTCCAGGGCCCTGTCTCATAGAACTTTTACACTCGTATTAGCCTATTATGAATACATAATAATATTCGTTATTATTATCAGTCTTCTGTTTCATAAGAATATTTTCTAATAATATTAGTTATGAGTTCAAGGCTCTAAATTATTAGTAAATATTGCTGATAATATTAGTAAACTGTTTCATAGACTGCAGAACTAATAAAATTTACTGATAATATTAGAGGTATTTCTATAAGTGTTTTTGGACCACTAGCTTATTCTCAAAACCTTGTAATTTAGACTTCGTGGTCTTAAATTTGTGGAAAATGAATCACTCTGATTTCATTATCAATTTAGAAAAAGCTTAAATACGCTATCAAAATAATTTTTTGTCATAACAAGTTTTTAGGATTTGAGGTAAGTTAAGATTTTAGTACATAAGCCTACTGCTATCTTGAATAAGATTTATTAATTTCTTAGAGCTAGTTATTATGAAGATATATGTAGGCCGTGATGCTTTGAAATAGTATTGACAAAAACATTAAGAAGGGAATAAACACAAACAATTCAGATATAACCTCCAAATTAATCAGCTGACTAATGAACTAATAATATTAGTAAAACAGGTTTTATGAGTAGTGTTCATATCTCTATGAAACAAGATTTTGATAACTAATGAATAATATTATTAACAAGTTCTATGAAACAGGGCCCAGTACGAAGTAACCAAAAACTTCTAACCAAAAGCAAAATAACCTAAAACGTCGTCTGGTTTGTGTTTCAGCATGTGTGATGTGTTTAGCCTCCACATTCGGGGTGACGGCAGGGGCACACAGACTCTGGTCACATAGAGCTTACAAGGCTAAGTTTCCACTTAGGGTCATCCTCGTAGTCTGCTACCTGTCCGCAGGAATGGTACAGTATCCAGTTTGCTAAATTGGACTAACATTGTATTAAGGTGAATTTAATCGCTAATATAGTGTGATGCCTATTGAATGCGGATATGATAAACAGTCAGCCCTCGATATAATGCCACCATCCGTTCTCTAATATTTAGTGGCACAAAACGAAGATGGCACTAAAACGAAATTTACTTTTTTTAAAAATAAAAATTGCATATTACAGTGCTGTATTAATTTACTGTAATATATTATGAAAAATTTAATAGAAGGCAAATAGATAACTTTAGTACAAAATAATATATTCTGTCAAGTAAATATTATTATTACCGTGTATGTCCAGTGCTACAGTACACAAAGGGGTGCAAAATCATGTAAGTGATTAACTGTAACTTAGTAACTATAGTGTAGTGTTTAACAGCTGAATAAACACTGGACTAAAAGAAGTGAAAGTTTGAAATGCCTCATTGTGAGATGGGCTCTTTCTACCTGCTCCACCCTCAAGCAGGCTGTCAGTCTGACTTCTTAACAAAGCATTGCATTTACAGTTAGAGGCAGGGGAACACTCACTTCTTGGAAGTACAGCATGTTTCTTAAATAATCTTCCTAACATTCTTGCCAGTTTAAAAACAATTCTGAAACTAAAAAAATCACTGTAAACTATATTTTGTAAAAATCTTGTCTTGTATTCACTGGCACTAAATGAATTGGCACAGTAACGAGGTTTTTTTATGTATTTTATATGGGAGAAGATCCGTTCACTTGCATTTATTGGCACAGTGCGAGGGTGGCACTGTACAGAGGGGCATTACATCGAAGGTTGACTGTAGTTATACAGTATAGTTCTTAGTAACGGTATCTAGGGAGTGTAGTTTTAGATACGAGAGTTGTGCGGGAAAAGGAATGGAGTTGTGACATCAAACCAATACGAGTCTGACTCAACCACTCCTTTTCGCCGCTCGCCTACGCCTGAGCGTTGTTCATGACGTTTGTGTTTGCAGTACACAGTGCTCAAGTGGGTTCGCGACCACAGAGTGCACCACAAGTACAGCGACACAGACGCTGACCCTCACAACGCTAGCAGAGGTTTCTTCTTCTCGCACGTGGGCTGGCTCATGCAAACCAAACACCCAGAAGTCATCCGCAGAGGCCGCCAGATTGACGTCAGCGACGTCATGGCTGATCCTGTCGTCATGTTTCAACAAAAGTAAGATAGAGTCTCTCTTATTTATGTCAGGTCATTATTCTTTATAGAAGCTACCCCGAAATATGTTTTTCCAACTAAAGTAAGAAATAAATTGTCCTTGGGCCTCAATTAAACTTACTCACTCAATGGCAGCAAGCTAAAGGAATATTATCTATTTGATGGAACCCGAAATTCATTGCCGCGCTTACCTGAGCCCGCCATTCAACCCTATTCTGTGCTAACTCCATCCAATCATCCCTCGCAAATCCGACTTCCCTTAAATCTATCCTAACATTGTCCTCCCACCTTCGTCTAGGCCTTCCAGGTGGTCTTTTCCCAGTCAATACTTTTGAGATATGTCTTTCCTCCCCCATTTCATCCTCCGTGATTTAATTACCCTTACTATATCCGATGAAGAGAACAGGTTATGTAGCTCGTCGTTATGCAGTTTTCATCTCTCTAAAGGCTCGTGTCCACATGAGAGCTGAGAGTGCGATTAACTCTCGAGAGATGCATTTCGGTATGTGGACACGCGTCTGAGAGGTAGCTGAGAGTGGCATTCAGAGAGTCAACTCGCCTTTGCAATCAATCTCCGAGAGCAGCTCGCACTATACCAATCTGTTTCGTATAGCTGAGAGTGGATAATGTGTATATTATGCCCAACAAGCCATATGATAAAGTTATTTAATTTGCCTTCAATATTTATTTATATTTTCTGAAAACGAAATCTAAATCGAATAATACTCACTGATAATAGATTATAATACGGTATCGTTTAATGTTCATATATCCATCATGAAAAAATTTAGTAAGTTTATAGGGGAATAACTGAACAATAATAAAATTTTTACATTGCATTCATTTATGAAACATTATGAAACACTGATAATCTCTATTGTTCACTACGGCGATCATAGATTCCTCTACAGAATATTCTGAGGCGAAGAAGGCTGTAACGGGTGCAGTAACCCTCATGTCTGTAGATTAGAGGCATGTAGGAATCACCAGGGGTCGCTCGCGACCCAGAGGAATAACTTCCTAGGGATCTCCTGCGGGACAAAATTCCGTCATAGGCCTAAGTTGCAATCGTTAAGTAATAAAATAAACGAACACAATATTAGTGTAGACTACATAAGATTCCAAATATTCTGCAAATCGGAGTTTAGAAACACGGCGCCTATAGCGTAAATCAGTCTTGGTGGTTGTCTTTGTATTCTTTTGAGGGAACCAAGATGACGTACATGAGTCTATTGCGTATAAAAGTAGACATGTAACAGCGACGCTAAAGGACCAATCAACAAGGAACATTTGTTGGCTCTTGGTCTTCGTGGACGCAGAGGATAAATAGTAGACCTATCCGTTCATGTAGATTCACAGTTTGATAGGATCACTCCACTCGACTTGACATGCTATAAATTAAAAATCACATGCTTGATGCCGGAAAAGCACAAAGTCACAATTTGTTTATATTTAACAAGAATCTCATATCACATTTCAATGTCTTTTTAGTTAATTTGTTGGCCTATAGAATTCACCAATACGTCATGATGTTCTGATGATATTCTGACAATATTAGATTGTCAAATTCTTCTAAACGCTTAGTAAATAAATGAATGTACTCACTTAAAAGCATTCAGCAAGCCCTCATAAAATGCTTACATTAATATTAACAACGAATAATACATTGTTGTGCGTCCATCTTGTTTGTAAATGGAGACGAAAACTCGCGCGCTATTTGTTTCAAGTGGACACGGTTCTGAGAGTAATGTCGCGAGTTTTGCTCTCAGCTACTCTCAGGATTGGACTAGCGCTCTCAAGTGGACACACCATCTGAGAGTACTCTCGAGAGTTTCTCGCACTCTCAGCTCTCATGTGGACACGAGCCCTTAGGCACAAATATTTTCCTAAGCCCCCTGTTTTCCAACACTCTTAGATTATGTTCTTCCCCAAAAACTCTTTAATATATGTACCTGGTGAAATCTTCTTCTTCTACTACAGCTTCTTCTTCTTCTTCTTCTACTTATTATTATTATTATTATTATTATTATTATTATTATTATTATTATTATTATTATGTGTTGCAGGTACTTCAAAGTGCTGCAGATTCTCTTCTGGTGGGTGGTTCCCGTCTCCATACCGTGTTTGTTCTGGGGCGAGTCTCTCTACAACTCTAGCTTCGCCAACATAGCTAGATGGGTCATCATCATCAACGGCATCTGGTCCATCAACAGCCTGGCCCACATATTTGGCAATCGTCCCTACAACAGGCACATCAACCCTTCTGAGAACGTAACGGTGGCCGTGTGGAGCATGGGGGAGGGGTGGCACAACTACCACCACACCTTTCCCTTGGACTACAAGGCAGCTGAGCTGGGCAACTACGGCCTCAACTTCACGACGGCCCTCATCGACATGTTCTCATGTATAGGGTGGGCTTACGACTTGAAACAACCCACCAAACAACTGATAGAGGCCGCGGCGAGGAAGACGGGGGATGGAACCCGGGACTCTGAAGTGCATGAAAGTGACCAATAAAGACATGAGCTGGCATCTACCATTTTCATTTATTTCCCATGTACCCCTACTTTTCTATTTTACCTGTATTAACTGTAGAGGGGATGAGTCATGGTAGGTAAACATCCAATCCGGCATTTGCCCTATATTTATGTGACTTTCAATAAAATGAGCAATTTAAGCCCTTTTTAATAAAATGCTTTTCTAAAACCAGGGCCCTGTTTCATAGAACTTTTACACTCATATTATTAGCAAATACGTCATAATAATATAAGTTGTTGTTATTATTATTATTATTATTATTATTATTATTATTATTATTATTATTATTGTAGGAATCAATGGGCAGAACATGCTAATAGAAAGTATCCCAAGAAGAATTATGTATTACTAGCTGAAAAGGCCCGGCGTCGCCCGGACTTTGTATTTTGTAATTTGAAATTAACTTATGGAGGACTTCTGATGTTGAAACTCTAGGTCCTGATATAATAATGTATGTAGAATTCGAAATGAGGAAGAACAACATATGGCACTCGGACTATTCCCTCAGAAAACGCTAGATATAGCTTTTTATGGTTCATAGAGGATGTCGAATGCTGCATTCCGATGCTTCTACTCATCATGCCTGGGAGGGGTTGAAATAAGAAGAAACATAAATTACATAAGATTGTATTGACTTGACGGAAAATTTTATTTCTCATTCTCATGTTACCATACAACCGTTTCGGAGCTGAAATAAAATAGAAATGCAGTATCACTTTCATACTTTCCTCCCCTAAAACCCGGGACATAATACACTGCGAGCATAGGACTCAAAATGTTCCATCCCATGCTTAGGGCCTATGATAAATCTCAACTAATAAAAAGCCTACAGCTATGGATAACTGACTATTTACCGACTTCTGATAAAGAATACTCACACACTTAAGTTGCTCCTACAATACGACCTCTTATTCTACATCAAAATGTGAAGTGAGAAAATATTTCTTATGTCGAGGGTAGAGAAAGTTATGTGACTTCATCACACTGTGGTTTATTTTCGTGTAATTCATTTTTCAGTAATTATTTTCGCCAATATATTACATGGAATCATAATTCGTTAAAGTCCAGCATTAGGCTATATAGTTGCCAAGGCCCTATGTTATCACAGTAAACAATTCACTGTTGCCATGTGAACTGAACAACATTTTATTTTTTTCAGTAGAATATTCACAGAAATTATATAATTTTCAAGGGAAGGACTGATTTGTTTCAATTTTAATGTCGACAGCTATACTTCCCGGGCTTAACTGGGTATGTGTGCAAAATGTCGTGTAAATTGGTAAAGAAATGTAGATTTGTATAAGGAACAAACATACATACATACATACATACATACATACACACTTTCGATTTGATATATTAGATAAACCTAAAGGGAGAAGACATCCGGAAGACCTAAGAAACGTTGGACAGATGAGGAGTGGACTTTCAAAACGGAGTTATTGCACAACTGTTTGTTTGTCAGAAAACGCAAAAAACTCCTGTACAAAAAAGCGTTTTGATTGTCCAGCGGCGGAGGACTAACAGGACTAACAGCGTTTTGAATGTCCACTCCTCAGATACACTGTGAAGCCGGAACAGGCATATGGTCTAATCTTTGATTTGAAGAAGAAGAAGATTATTAGTCTTCCGTTTCATAAGAATATTTTCTAATAATACTAGTTATGAGTTCATGGCTCTAAATTATTAGTAAATATTCCTAATATTATTAGTAAACTGTTTCACAGAATGCAGAACTAATAAAATTTACTGATAATATTAGGTGTTTTTCTATAAGTGTATTTGGGCTAATAAGTTATTCTCAAACCCATGTAGGCTAATTCAGATTTTGTTATCTTAAATTTGTGAAAAATGAATCACTCTGATTTAATTATCTATTCAGAAAAAGCTTGCTTATGCTATCAAAGGAATTAGTGTCATAACAAATTTGTAGGATTTGAGGTTAGATTTTAGTACATAAGGCTACTGCTATCATGAATAAGATTTATTAATTTCTTAGAGCTAGTTATGAAGATATATGTAGGCCGTGCTTCTTTGAAATAGTATTGACAAAACACAAACAACAATCCCGACATAACCTCCAAATCAATAATCTCTATGAAACAAGATTTCGATAACTAATAAATAATATATTGAGTTCTAATACTATTTACTGTTATTATTAGCAAGTTCTATGAAACAGGATCCAGATATGTTCCTTGAAATATAAACATTTCGTTTAAAATAGAACAATATTCCATAATTAGAAAATTTCCCTTTTCCGTGAGTGTAAAACTAGAACATTTTTCCTATATATATTTTTATCAATGACTATAAGCATCTCTTTTCCCCCTCCATTCTGTACTTAACACTTGATTCCGTTAGTTTGCCTTTAAGTACTTAATAAAATAACCCGAAATAAAAATTAAACTCATGTAAAATTACAGAATAAGGTAGAAGAAATAAACTATGAGCCTAATCATCCTGTTAACTCTTTTCTTTACAATCCGGCAAGGAAAGATGTGTTGAGTCTTCAGCATGAGTGGTTTTATAAACTATAAAATTTTGTCATAGAAACTTGGAATTTCACAAAGTTCATAAAAATGTAAACATAAATTATTTTTAAAGGCCGATTGTATAAACATCATTGACTGAAGAACAATTATGATCTAAGTTCAGAAAATGATCTGAGTTCAGGCTCGAGTTGTATTGTAAAACACTGATCTAAGACCAACTAATCGAAGTTCAATTTCGATACTAGTTCGTACACGAAAGCTTGGCAACATCTCAGAAACAGTTGAGCATCGCGAGACGAGACCATTGTTGCTTGGTTTTCCTTCGAATTCAGACTGTGTTGTGCGAAAGGAAGGGTAAATGTGATCGAAATTAAGCAGAAAAAGGATCGTTCCCCTACTTTTTACAAGGAGGATAAGGATGTCCTGATTGAAATTGACTTGGGAAAATATAAAGACATTATAGAATCCAAAAAGACGGACGCAAAAGCAAAACGCACTGAAAAATGTTCTGGTAATTTCAATTCTGACAATGTAAATCGACTTAACATTTTAATGTAAAAATGCTTCGTCTCGAGAATTGTGTAAAAGCGGAGATGTAAGATTAATGGAGGAATGCTTTATGTAAAACGTGAGGTTTTTTGTTCATCTGTTACAATATGTTTGTCATTCATGGAAACCAGGTATTCCATTGAAATTTTCCGTATCGATTTTAAATTTAAGAGCCCACTGAAGTTTTTACCCGATGACTGCCTTATTAGTAGACCTGGGATTTTAGGCTCTAAAAAAATTCGTTTTAGGACCTAAAATAGGCTTTTAAAAAGTAAATAGGCTTCGAAAAGATAAAATAGGCACTTAAAATATGCTTTAATAATGTGTAAATAGACCGAAAATAGACTTTAAAATACTACAATATGCTCTTCAACTGTAACGTGGTCTTTTTTCACTGTAAGAAACGTGGTATAGCTATTCTTTACAGAAATACTTGAAAAATTAAGGCAGAATTAAAAATACATTTATCAAAAACAGTTTTGGATTATATGAAAAATTGACACAGTATGTCCCTTCTTACTATAGCCTATATACCTGCTACTTGTTGTGTTGAGCGAATCCTCCCCCGTCAGTCAGCATTCCTTTGACGACATTTATTTTGGAAAATCAAGTTTCTGTGAAAAACCCACCCTCTGCTGTTCTGGTTTTCATTGAGGGATGTCCATTATAAGATTGTAAACATTATAGAAGTTGAATTTTATTTTAAGTTTACAAAATAGGCATTTTAGGCACTAAAATAGTAAAAATAGGCTCCAAAGGTCCAAATAGGCATTTTAGAGCACTATAAAACTCTATAAATATAATTAAGTGATTTATCATGAAATGTCAACATATTTAGAAATTTTCATGTTATTTCGTAAGAAACAAAATAGGCATTTGCCTTAAAATCCCAGGTCTACTTATTAGTTACAATGTAAAATATTAGCTCTGAAAGAGTTAAAACGTCGCATAATAAAGAGAACGAAGAAAGCATTTGCTCTAGACAAAATAAAACACACGGAAAGCCCGACGAAATTAATCAGGCAAATCATTTTTATCATCACGAGATAAATGAAAATTGGAATTAGTTGATAATAAAACGTAAGCAATTGAGGTTATGTTGTAGAGTTATGTTAAACTGCATTATAAGGAGCCTAACACAACATATATACGCACAACTACGGTATAGCTAGAAATGTATGAAGTTGTCTTTTGTGTATTTTCTTGATAACCACACAGGTAATATTATTATGTTTATAATGAGCTGATCTTGTGTCTCAAATAAGAAAACAGTTCCTTGAACTGAGATCAACGAGTTTGATCGGAGAAATTTCTCCAGTCAAAATTAATCCTAGTTCAGTGCGAATTGATCTCAGATTAGCGTTTATACAACAGAAATTTCCGAGTTCAGCGTGAACAGAGATCAGTTTAGTCTCTGATCCGAGATCAAACTGTTTATACAAGCGATCCTAAGGGCCGATTGTATAAACATCACTGACTGGAGATCAATTATGATCTAAGTTCAGAAAATGATCTGAGTTCAGGCTCGAGTCGTATTGTATAACACTGATCTAAGATCAACAAATTGAAGTTCAATTTTGATCCTAGTTCATACATGAGCACTTGGCAACATCGCAAAAACATATGAGTATCGCGAGACGAGAGCATTGTTATTCTGTTTTCCTCCGTATTCAGACTGTGTTATGCGAAAGGAAGGGGAAATATGATCGAAATTTAGCAGAAAAGGGATCGTTCCTAATTGAAATTGTCTTGGTAAAATATAAAGATATTATAGAATCCAAAAAGACGGATGCGATAATATCCGTGCAAGAGGAAAATGCTATGAAAAATGTTCTTGTAATTTCATTCCTGGCGTTATAAATCGGCTTAACATTTTCACGGCTAAGGACATATAAATGCTAAGTCTCATAAATTGTATAGGCTAAGAGCGGAGATGTAAAACTTAAGGAATTTTTGTTCATCTGTTATGTTTGTCATTCATGGAAACCAGGTAGCCTATTCCACTGAACTTTTCTCTATCGATTTTAAACTTAATAGCCCACTGAAGTTTTTACCTCATGACTGCCTTATTACAATGTAAAATATCAGTTCTGAAAGAGTTAATAGGTCACATAAAGAAAGATAACGAAGAAAGCATTTGGGGAAAATCCAAAAACAGGATCCTCCCACTCGAGATTTCCTAGTAGTTCCACCATAGTCTCCTATTGTCTCTCGTTTAGCAGAGTTGAAGATTTTGAAATTTATTATTTTTTCCCCTTTCTACTATTCAATCTCTTTTCTCCTTTACCCTACCTTTCGTATTAGTTGCAATTGTGGTGCAAGGGTTATTTTCGTATTATAGTAATTAGTGCAACATAATAATAACGTGCAGGTTATGCTATGATACACTACATTATAAGGAGCCTAAAATATAGCCTATACACGCACAACTAGTTTATAGCTAGAAATGTACGCACAACTGCATATAACTAGAAATGTATGAAGTTGTCTATTGTGTATTTTCTTTATATTTATCGTAACCACACATGTAGGCCTAATATTATGTTTATAATGAACTAATCTTATGTCTCAAATACGAAAACAGCCCCTTGAACTGAGATCAGCTAGTTTGATCGGAGAAATTTCTCCAGTCAAAATTGATCCTAGTTCAGTGCGAATTGATCTCAGATTAGCGTTTATACAACAAAAATTTTCAATTTAGTCTCTGATCCAAGATCAAACTGTTTATACAATCGGCCCTTAGTGTAATTAAAATATATCAACTTTCCTGTGACATATTAATTGATTGAATTTTTTGTTTTCCTAAAGCTCAATCTTGTATGTGAGATCCTTTGATGCCTGTTTTATATTGCTTATACTTTTTTGTTAAAAAAAAGTCTGAACATGGCAATTTTAACAAAACTTACCTAAGAATATACTAAATATACTATATATTTTTAATAATTAAGCCCTACACAGAAAATCAGTTTACCCATTTCATTACACACATTGTGAAGAACATTCACAGCTGTGTCCAATTGGGTGGGAGAAGATAGATTTTGAATGTGGCAAAGTAACATGCAAATTGAAGCTGAGAAAACAGGAGATTAAAATTCGCATGCATTGCAGTTATCGTTTAAAATGATCCGTTGCAAAATGCTTCGCCACATAAACTTTTATCCCTTAAGGGTTGAATTTTGAGAAATCCCTTCTTAGTGAGTCTTTGGATAATAAAATAAAATCAGATGAACTGAAGATTTTTTACACTAAAATTAAAAATAGCAATTTTTAAAATGAAAATAAAAAATCAACACTTATTCAGTCTTCCGTTCTGAGTTCAGAATCTTGTGATAATCATTTATTTCTTTATCCTGGTAGACAGTGGCTTATTTCATTCCTCACAGAATCTGAAGTACTATGGACCAACATGGGCTTAGTGCAGTCAGTGCTAGGGAAGTTGCAAGAGAAGCTATAAGTCAAATCAACCTGCTTTTAGGAGCATGTTCTGTGTGCAGATACGCCACTAAAGAACACCGCGTCACTAATACTGGCTCGAAGGGACCAACTGCGCTGTGAACGGGATTTTATGTGAACAGTTGTAACATTGTAGCGAAATCAGAAATAAGTCGTTTAGTTTAATTTCCTAATTCTAGATACAAGGGAGGAATGTTTTCTTGTGCATGATTTTTCTACATAGTCCCCTCCCAGTTTAATGCACTTATGCCATTGGGCAGGAAGTGCTTCGATACCGCGCGAGAAAAAATATTTTGTTTGACGTTGTAGTCAGTCGTGCACCGCCGATAGAGCTTATGCCGTCCCAGGTGCTCCTTTAATGGACCAAAGATGTGGAAGTCTGATGGTGCCAAAGCGAAGGGAATTGCTGAGTGCAGGTGTTTTGCTTCAACATGATAATGCCCGTCCACATGCTGCTCATGAAACCATGATAACCATCGACGACATATGCTTCAAGTGCCTCCCACATCCGCCATAGTTGCCAGATTTGGTACCATCAGATTTCCACATGTTTGGTCCATTAAAGGAGCTCCTTGGAGGGCAGAAGTTCAAGTCTGAAGAAGACGTCCAATTGGCTACAGCGTCAAGCAAAAAAATCTCATGCGGTATCGAAGCACTTCCTATCTGATGGCATAAGTGCATTGAACTTGGAGGGGACTATGTGGGGAAAAAAATGTAGAAGAAAACATTCTTTCTGCAGAAAAATAGTGGGAAAAAATTAATTGGGGGTTTCATTTGATTCTCTCTCGTATAAACCTAGGATTAAATCAAGTTTTATTTCTCTGGTAAGCAACGTGACATTGAACTTGGTTTGGTGCAATCAGGCGGGTTAAATGAACTCATTGTTTCTTCGATTCTTTTCTAGCGTGCAGAAAAAAATCTTTCTTCAATACATCGTCTTCCCGTTATTATGATTCAGAACTTCCCGTTCATTAGTTTCTTCCTCTCCATGTCGACACAGAAGATCCGGTATGGGGATATTTACTAGCTCCTGGGATATGTTTCTTCAGCGCCTGGGGGACAATAAACCCACATTGTCTTGAGATGTGTGGCAATGTGGAATATTTCTCATCAGTTCGATCCACACAAGTCATCCATCAGGATGGGAATTCTGCAAGAACTGGCAAAACTGATAGGCATATCCTATCAAGATGAATCAAGGTAAGATCACAGTACTTTACGCCACAGGAACTTTTATCCCACTTATGACCCCTTAAGGGTTGAATTTTGAGAAATCCCTTCTTAGCGAGTTTTTGGATAAAAAAAATAAGATCAGATAAACCGATGTAACAAAGTGCCAGAATGCTTTTGTTTAATCAATGATAATTGCAATTATGATATGCAGAAAATAAGTTATTTTTGTAATCGATTATAGAAATCGAAAATAAGTTATTTTTGTAATCGATTTTCGAGTTAACCTCCACATTGATTCACTAAGCAGCGCTTACGGAAGAACAAAGGTCTAGTTTGATAAGCATATGTGAAGGACATAGCTAACTGTGTTGTATCTTCCAAAGCCATAGGCTATATGAACACTGTGAAGCAATATGTTGTCATGAGAATTGATTTGCATTTGATAAATTCTTTCTAATATATTACCATAAAATAGGCACTAAATTAGGCATTACTCCTTTACCGGTCAACCGATTTGGCCCAAAATGAATAGGCTTCTTCCCATGGACGTTATAAATGCGTACCCGAAGTTTCATTAAAATCTGATAAAGCGTGTTTGAGTTACCATGCATACAGACAGACGGACAGACATTTTCCCCTCCACCACACAATCTCATAAAGAAAATTCTGGCACTTAATAAAAACACTGACCAGTCAGGGCATGTTTGATTGTGAGACTTACTTACTTACACGTAGTTCTACCAATCTATTGATCTCACATGCATACTTTTTTGACCAGATAAGGACATGGAGGGCCTCCCCGGTTGAGGGATCGGCTCTACGCCGAAGCCACCTCCGAGATTAAACGGACAAATAGGACGAGACACATTCACTAATCCGGGCTCGCTCCTGATTGTGAAGGCTATGCTATAAAACAGGTTTGTCAGATAAATATCTTCCAAACAATTATTGATAATGTTCGGCGTGTAATGGTTATTTACGATATATAACCGTTAAAGAACTTAACAGGCAAGTACAAGGTGTGAGTCTAAGTTCTTGTAAGACTTTTATGTTATTTAGAATCGTGAATTTTAAATTTTAAATAATTTCTGTTCGCTTGTGCTTAGAATCGTCACCAAAATATGTTTTGGTTATTTCGTATGGAGCTTCTACATTTGCTGAAAATACGTAGAATTTTATTGACTACTAGCTGAAAAGGCCCGGCGTCGCCCGGGCTTTGTAATTTTTAATTTGAAATTAACTTATGGAGGACTTTCGATGTTGAAACTCTAGGTCCTGATATAATAATGTATGTAGAATTCGAAATGAGGAAGAACAACATATGGCACTCAGACTATTCCCTCAGAAAACGCTAGATATAGCTTTTTATGGCTCATAGAGGATGTCGAATGCTGCATTCCGTTGCTTCTACACATCATGCCTGGGAGGGGTTGAAATAAGAAGAAACATAAATTACATAAGATTGTATTGACTTGACGGAAAATTTTATTTCTCATTCTCATGTTACAACCGTTTCGGGGCTGAAATAAAAGAGAAATGCAGTACCACTTTCATACTTTCCTCCCCTAAAACCCGGGACATAATATACTGCGAGCATAGGACTCAAAATGTTCCATCCGATGCTTAGGGCCTATGATAAACATCCCTATTTCTCAACTAATGCAAAGCCTACAGATATTGATAACTTATCAGCGGAAAGGATTATTTACAGACTTCTGATATAGCATACTCACACACTTAAGTTGCCTCTGTAATACGACCTCTTATTCTACATCAAAATGTAAAGTGAGTAAATATTTCTTATGTCGAGGGTAGAGAAAGTTATGTGACTACATCACACTATGCTTTATTTTCGTGGATTTCATTTTTCAGTAATTATTTTCGCCAATATATTACATCGATGGAATCATAATTCGTTAAAGTCCAGCATTAGGCTATATAGTTGCCAAGGCCCTATGTGATCAGAGTAAACAATTCACTGTTGCCATGTGAACTGAACAGCATTTCATTTTTTTTCAGTATAAAATTCTCAGAAATTATATAATTTTCAAGGGAAGGAGTATTTTGTTTGAATTTTAATGTTGACCGCTATACTTCCCGGGCTTAACTGGGTATGTGTGCATCATTTCGTGTAAATTGGTGAAGAAATGTAGATTTGTATAAGGAACAAACATACATACCCACAAACACACATTCGACTTTATATATTAGATTCAACTCATAGGCTGCGTGTTTGATATTGACCAATAACGTTTAGCAATTCCTCGGGTATAGACCAATCACGGCCGTTTATCTTACAATATTCTTGTAGGAATCGCGAGGAATCGATAAAACAACAGCTCGTTACTGAACCGTTACGTCACAGTATCGCTAGATTACGTCATCCATTGTTGGCGCTAATGAAAGCTCAAGGTTTGTAAATGCGTCTGTTGACGAAATTAATATTATCATTAAGGAAGTTAAACCATATAATACTGAAAGAAGTAAAAAATGCAAATGGATTCAGTTACAACAGTTCTGTGAAGATAGTAAGTACAATTGAATTGAATTGAATTGAATGGGAAATCTCAAACACAGCAGATTGGGCTATCAGTATGAGAAAATCCAAAGAGAAGAAAATTGTGTTTTTAACCAATGCACATTCAAGTAGACAGAGGCAATTTACAAATAAATTAGGTTCTTGAAAAAAAAAGTTATTTTATTTTGTTCCGATTTTAGCTTCTCTTAATTTTGAGGTTAACTGCTTCCTTGGTAGCATTGCTTAGTATTCCATAATCAGACTGTTCATTAATTTAATAAGCCGTGATCTGACAGCTGACACTATTAACAATTTTATTTTAAACAAACCAGAAAGGACTAATTGTATTAGAATATAATATTATTTATATAATCCGTTACATTTTATTCATGGAATAGTCTTAATAAATCCAACTCGAGGTTACGAGTTGAAAACAATATAAAGCGCTGCGCAGTCAGGAATCTATCGATAAACTCGTAACCTCTCGTGGGATGGCTTCGTGACCAGAACAACGAGTGTTACATCCCTTGTGTCTTGCTGGAGGAAGGACATAGAACGGGACAGAGATAACGTGGAAAATAGGGAGTGTAGAAGAAACATCATTCTTTCTTGTGTGTAAGATGTGGTCCAGTAAAAAAATAAGGGATTTTTATTAAGCTTAAAAAACTAAACTCTGCGGCACTACATCCCTGGAGGGGTTAGAGCTACCATTCGACCGCTGCGTCATCTACCATTGGCAGACGGCAGGATTGGGGGCATGTGGTCAGCATGCCGACACCCACGGCCGTTACTGCTGGTTTCCATGACCGGGCCGCTATTTCTCTATCAAGTAGATCCTCAGTTTGAATCACGAGGCTGAGTGCACCCCGTTCCAGACAAATCCGAGGTGCCGGGGATCGAACCAGAGTCTGCGGATCCGTAGCCAGCGACGCTAACCACAAGACTAAGCAGACTGTCTTTTATTAAGCTTATAGTTTTCAAAATACAAAATTTCATAAAAGTATTCCCTGCTTCCTATTCTTATAAAGGAAGGCCTACTTAAGTTAATATCTGAAGGGAAAGGGCGCGCTTTCGTAACAGAGACATGAAAACAAATCACACACAATAAAACCTACCAAGCTTTTGATTATCCCAAGGACAAGGATGTCGCAAATCAGTGTCTGGCATTACCTGGGAATCATCACTGAAAGAAATAACCATACATTCATATGTAATATATGCAAGTAAATTGACGTAACAAAGTCCCAGAATGCTTTTGTTCCATCAGTGATACCTGCAATTATGATATGCAGAAAATAAGTTATTTTTGTAATTATCTCAGAGTTAAGCCCCAGATTCATTAAGCAGGACTTACGGAAGAACAAAGGTCTAGTTTTATAAGCATATGTGAAGGAATATGTGGGTAGTGTTATTTGTCAAAGCTATCTGTATTGCAACATCCAAAGCCGTATATGAACACTGTAAAACAATACGCTGTCACGAGTACTGATTTGCATTTGATAAATTCTTTCTAATATATTACCATTAAAATAGGCACTAAATCTGGCATTACTTACTTGCTCAACGGCAATAGACAATTCCTAAGCAATCTAAAGGTATATTATCTATTTTATGGAACCGGAGGTTCATTACCGCGCTTAATTTAAAAAATAATAAAATCCAAAATTTAACAAATAAAAAATTCAAAGATCGAAAATTTAAAAAATCCAAAATTAAAAATGCAAAGATCCAAAATTTAAAAATCCAAAATCGAAAATTAAAAAAGTCCAAAAACCCAATATAAAAAGTCCATTAATGCAAAATTTAAAAAAATTCAATAATAAAAAATTGAAAAAACAAAAATTAAAACAAGTTTCACTTCTGTCGCGTGGCGTTCCACGCACACTTTTTTAAAATAGTGTAATCCTCACTTAGGATAGCAATGGCTCTAAGTCGTAATTACGTTATACTATATTAAAATATTTATTCATATAGGCCTATTTATTCAATTATATGTGCTATTATTAAACACTAGCATTAAAAATTAAAAATTAACAGCGTAATAGTTAAATCATTATATTTATTAACACCTAAATCACGTGGACTACATACCACGATTAGATAGCGTCGTCTGGTAAAAGCGACATCAGATTCGAGTTCCTTGGCCCAGAAAATCCCTGTATAGTGAGTTTCGTCCAAATCGAACAATGTTTGATCATATTTAATCCTATATTGAGCCTCTTCCGTTAGGTTGAAAATTTCACTACAAAACAGAATTTAAAAAAAATTATTTATAAACTAATTCGTAACTTTGAACCATTGAACTACTCATAGGCTAATTCAGTAATAGACTGCAAGCAACTATTTTTTCAACCAATACTCCATACTCAGTTATGAGTTACGAGTGTTTTGGAAGTCTATACTGATCTGTGGTGAACACCGCGTAGCAAAACATCTAACTCCTGTCTGTTCAAGTCTTTTTCATTTTACACTAGCCATCACTGTTATCTTCATAAATCAAAAAACTGCTGCTTAGCTGTGGGGTGAAACGTGTTTTATTGCTTAAAAGAGAAAGTTAGTTAGTGCCACCCCCTAGAACTGGTCATCCTGTGAGCTGGGAACAGAATTGCTACCTCCAGTACAACACAATACTAATTACAAACGAAACCCTTAAAAAACAAAATTTTGAATGACATACAGTACTTGGAAATAAAGCCACATAAAAGAAAACATGATAACATAAACTGAATCTTTGGTCACAATAAACAGCGTTTTTTCAATGTATCAGTATTAACCCGTTCGAGACTTCATATAAGTTATAATATTACCCGATTGATAACATTAAGCGGCGTTCACTGTCTCTACCTATGACTAACATGAATGTTTGTTATCAGGCTGACGAAGTGGCCGGCCTTGACGTGTGGGTTGTTATCTTTGTAATTATTAAACAGGGTTGTTAACACAAATAACTTACGTGTGTGCCAAGTTTCAAATATACAAACTTTTATGCCTTCTTTTTACCTTCCCATTCTTTATTTTTTCCTCGGTGAGTCTCTACAAAAGTAAAGTGATCCCTATACACGCCATGGAGGCCCAGAGGGTTCCAGGAGGTTGAGGCTCCCAGATTTTGGACATTCGGCACGTGAAAGTGGTAAGGTTGTCGGCCGCCTTTACCCCCAGGATTGCTCCTGATACTCGTTTCTGTTATATTAGAGTCTGAGTCGACCCACCAGAAGGATTACGCCAATTGAAAAACTCAAACGACCTCATCGGGAATCGAACCCGCGACCTTCCGGTTTGTAGCACAGCGCCTCAACCACTATGCTACGTTGAAGGCATTTTACCTCGGTGAGTCTCTATTTTATAGAATAAAACTCCTGGCCGAATTGATAGCTTCAGTCAGGAGAGGTAATTTTATTACATCTACACAGTTTGATTTTTTACAGGTAGGAAAAAAAAAGCGGACCGACTAAAATATGTAAAGTTGCCGATATGAGCCACTGCGCATGCCTAGCGGCATTCACAGGATAGCAGGGAATGTATTGAAATTTGTTCTACAGCCGATAAATTGCTTGAATTGAGAAATAATTTCACGTAATTTGCATTGCTTGTGAAAACAAACGTTTCCGTTACATCTCTTGCAACTATCTACGTATCACAAGGCTCTGAAATCAGCTACAAAAGTTGGTCCGCTTTTTTTCCCTACCTGTACATATATTTTTAAGCTTTACAAATTAAAAAAAATCATGTTAAAGATTGCTTGCGTTAAGGCAAGATACAAGTATTGATTCAGCCATTTTCGTCAAAAATAATATCCTTTATCTTAGTGTAAAAAAATCAAGCATATCCTAAAGTATAACTGGACAAAATTTTATGTGCTTCAAACTGCCAAGTACATGCGAACTTAATCGCCTGTTTTCTTAGCTTCAATTTGCCACATTTACAATGTGTGTAATAAAAGTCTAATCATATTTTCTGTTCATGATAATATTTATTGTATTCATAGGTAATTTTTTTTCATTTTAATAGATAGAAAATGTTTAAACAAAAAGTAAGAACAGTATAAAAAATCGGGTGCGTGGAACGCCACGCGATAGAAGTGAAACTTGGATTTTTTTCATTTTTGGATTTTTTCAATTTTGGATTTTTAAATTTTGGATATTTGAATTTTTAATTTTGGAATTTTGGATTTTAAAATGTTTTCTGTGCAGTCCGTCACAGCCCCACTATTTTCGTGACTTTGGGTTAGCTCTCGATTTACTCCTAGCGCGCCTAAAGAAGTTTCACTTCAAAAATTCCGTCAGCAAACCTGTCAAGCAAGCATCAAAGAATCTCACATTTTAGTAAAAAAACAAACTGAAATTTTTAGGACAAATAGTTTAGAAAACCACTTTCAACACTTCCTTAAGAGCGAAATAATAATTAATATCTAGAAATTTCCACAGGTTTAAGCTGTTGATAATTATTTCCCTTGAGCCTATCTGTTCCACCCATGCGTGACCCTAAAGCACGTTCAGTTTCTCGTGTATCGCTAAGAGTGACGGTGTTACATTGTAACAAAAGGTATCACAGGTACTCATTATTTATTTTTTTATTTTATCGCACCTGTAGTACTGTAAATTCACAAGGACTCGACACTTGGATCAAAAACAATAAATTAACCATTGAACACATCGATTGGTTTATAGACCTACGTATTTTGTAATTGGAAATCGATTTTCAAATTAAAGGTCCTTATATAGGTATTTATAATTTGAAATAGGAAGAACGACTTATCACACTCAAACTATTCCCTCAGAAAATGCTTGGTATAGCTTTTTATGGCTCATAGGGGATGTAGAATTTAACATCCCATCGCTTGTATAATACACAGCAAGCCTGGTAGAGGTTTAAATAAGAAGAAACAGAAACTCTCATGTTACCATAAAACCGTTTTGGGGATGAAATTAAACAGAATTTATTTCCAAACCCATCTGAGACCATTAGCAACAATATGTTCTGTGACTTGGATTTGATAATTCTGTGTAAAAAAGGATTAAGTATTCTCAAAAACATTTGATTTTTGGCATTTAAAAACAAAATTTTTCAAACTCCTACATTATGAAACGAAGGTACTGTCAAAATTCCAAAACTCTACCTGTTATACCGTAGTTTAGGATCTACGTTGATTTCTATCAGTCAGTCAGTCAGTCAGGACAAAACCTTTTATATGTATAGAGATATCGAGGGATATCTCGCTTATAATAACACAAATAGCGATGTAAATAGTCACAGTAATGTAACTCTCCTTACAATTCCTAAAACTCATGAAATGTTGTTCATGCTACAATTTCCAGGTATCCAATGGAGTCAAAGTCGGCTACTGTGGAAAAAGAACCTATGGACTGCCGAGAAGTGAAGCATGTGCCTAGACTCAAATGGCTCAACATTGTTGTACTCACACTTATGCACGCCCTCGCTGTCTACGGCTTCTTCGCCTACATCACAAAAATGCATCTCAAAACTTTTATTTTCAGTAAGTAGAGACATTACAAAAATATAAATAATATTTGAACAATTGAATACTGTCTTATAAATAGGTGGCGTTGGAAACAGGAGTTCAAATATTATATAATTATATTATGAGATGAATATTAGTGGTGGCCAAGTTGTAAATTGTTATATCCTCGGGTAAGGAATTTCACAGACTAGCTGCTAGAGAGAGAACAGATAGGGTTATAGATAATGTCCGGGCAAGTAAACAGTTTGTAGACCATAAACATAGTCTTAGATCTTGTTACTGCTATTTATTAAGTGCCAGTATGGTACTTTATGAGATTGTGTGGGGGACGAAAAAATGTCTGTCCGTCTGTCTGTCTGTCTGTCCGTCCGTCCGTCTGTCCGTGCGTCTGTACGCACCATAACTCAAGTACGCTTTTTCGGATTTTCATGAAACTTGGTATAAACATTCATAATGTTGATGGGAAGAACCCTATTGATATTGAACCAAATCGGTTCACCGGTACCGGAGTAATGCCCAATTTAGTGCCTATTTTAATAGATTATGGCGCCTTTCTCATAGAAAGGCGCCATCACTCAAATACGCTGTAACGGATTTCCATGAAACTTGGTATACCCATTTATGACGTCCATGAGAAGTGCCCTATTGAATTTGAACCTAATCTGTTGACCGGTACCGGAGTAAAACCCAATTTAGTGTATATTTTAAAGACGCGGTAACTCAAATACGCTTTACCGGATTTTTATGAAACTTCGTATACACATTTACAATGTCCATGGGAAGACGTCTATTCATAATGGATAAAATCGGTTGATCTGTTTCGGAGTAATGCTCAATTTAGTGTCTATTTTATGGCAATATACGTATTCGAAAGAATTTATAAAAAAAATGAAAATCAGTTATCTTGACAACATAGCCTATTGTTTTACTGTGATCTTATAAGGCCTTGGAAATTAAAATACAGGTAGCTATGACAAAAAACACTATTGTTTTACATGCGCTTATCCAACTAAACCGTTAAAATGACCCAGGTGGCCGAGATGGTAGACCTTTCTTCTTCCGTAAGCCCTGCTTAATGAATAAATCTCGAGCTTAACTTAGAAATCAATTTAAAAAAAAAAACATATTCCGCATATCATAATTGCAGTCATAACTGATTAAACAAAAACATACTGGCACTTTTTTACATCAGTTTACATGATTTTATTTATCGTTGGGCTGTAATGACGCCATTTGTTTATTCTGTCCAGCAAACAAGAGTCAGTACAAATGAAGGTTGTAGAGATAATGCAGTTATCGAGGGAATTAAGTAGGCTATTTGTAGCTCCTATGCACCCTATCGCAAGATATCTTACTTTGCGTTAAGTGTTGAACTTCAAACTGGTTCTATGTAGGCTTCACCCCAGCAATTAGAGCTACTAGAATTCATTTCATCTGGTATCATAATTTGTCTCCTTTTACATGATTAGGGCCTATGATAAACATCCATGTTTCTCGACTAAAAATACAAAGCCTACAGCTATGAATAACGTATCAGTGTATGGGATTTTTTATCGACTTCTGATATGGCATACTCGTTGTCACAAACTCAGGTTGAGTCAACGAAAATGCTGGCCCTGCAATACGACCTCTTATTCTACATCAAAATGTGAAGTGAGAAAATTACATTTTCTATGTCGAGGGTAGGGAAAGTTATGTGACTGCATCACAATGTGCTTTATTTTCGTGGATTTCATTTTTCATTAATTATTTTCACCAGTGTATTACATCGATAGCATCAAAATTCCTTAACGCCCAGTATTATATAGTTCACAAAGCCCTGTGTGAACGCTGTAAACAATACACTGTTGTCATGACAACTGAATTGTATTGGTCAAGAAATGTAGATTTGTATAGGGAACATACATGTATACAAACATACATAGGCCCTACATACATGCACACTTTCGATCTCATAATATATTAGATTAGGCTATTTTCTTTGAATATGGTACATAGGTACTATAGGTAGAGGAAGTATTGTTTTCGACCCTAAAATTCGAAGTTGAATTTTTAGCATATATACACGTTTCAAGGCCCCCTGAATCCAAAAATACTATTTTTGGAAACATGTCTGTGTGTGTGTCTGTGTGGAAGTTTGTGAACAGGCTAGCTCCGAAACGGAGAATCGTATGAAAACAAAATTTCGTATTTGGGTCAGGTACCTTCTGAAGATGTGATTCGATGATTGGCGACAAATTTCTCTTATTTTTAAGGGGACTTTACATGAAGAAATTTTCGTTTTTCGCGATTTTCTCGAAAACGGCTCTAACGATTTTCTTTGAAATTTGCACATGTGTTCCTTTTACTGAGAGCTAAAACTTTTATTTGAAACTTTTTTTCGAAAAATTCTCTGAGGGTAGTTACAAGCCACCCACTGTTCACCCACTGTTTGTAGAAATTTTGTCTTGCGTGATGAACAACTGAATACGCGCGCTTTCACGGCCTCTTATTCTATATAAGAATGTGAAGTGAGAAAGATGTATTGTTGGCCATGCATAGAATAAAGAAGTATCTGAGGGAAATATTCGATAAATTTCAGAAATTATCGCTTTTGGTCGCATCATTGAAAGAAGAGGTATTTTTAGGATAATTAGCGTAAAATTGTGTCTTGCGATTGTGTACATGAAAATGTCTTTTATTTGGGCAGAGGAAGTTATGTGACTTTGCCATCAGATTTTTACAATCAATTTACATGAAGATAATGTAATGTATAATATATTTCAGCTCTGGTGTACGGCTATTACGGAGGTTTCGGCGTCACTGGTGGAGCCCACAGACTTTGGACCCACAGATCTTACAAAGCCAAATTACCACTGCGAGTCATCTTGATGGTGGGCTATGCCATAGCAGGTATGGTACGTATGACAAGATGTTTTGAGATTCATAAACATTGATCCATGTTTTGCTTTCTTCACTACCACACCATCTCCAGTATGACGTAGGGTTGAGCCGATGTTTTCAAAATATCGATGTTTTCTACGTCGATGCAAACAACCGATGTTTTTGCTAGATCAATGATTTCACAGTAAACCTAAGATTAATAGGCCTACCTAGGTTTTAAGATAGAAGTTTAAGGTTTTAAGATTATAAGATATAATAATAGGTTTTAAGATAGCGTATAATTTTATTTACAGTAGCCTAATTTTCCAAAACATCAATGTTTCTTATGGAAATATTTGTTTATTTATAATTTTTGCCTAATTTTCTGAAACAATTGCCTTTTTTTAATATGCTATAGGCCTACATCGATGTTTTCCCTCAAAATACATCGATGTTTCTAGGTCGATATTATCGTGACATCGACGGTTACCGACGATTTTAACATCGATGTTATCGATGCTCATCCCTAGTATGACGTGTATGATGACTCAAACTGGTGTAATTCTTAGCAGTTACATAGCAGTTATAGCGATCATTCACATCCACACATACAGGGTGACGCCAAAACTCTCGTATCTCTGTGGTATATAACCCCATAGCTTGTTAAAAGGGGTTAGTAACGAATCTTTCCGTTTCAGAATTCTCTGTACAACTGGGTTCGAGACCACAGAGTGCACCACAAGTACAGCGACACCGACGCTGACCCTCACAACGCTAGCAAAGGTCTCTTCTTCTCGCACGTGGGCTGGCTGTTCCAGACAAAGCACCCGGAAGTCATCCGAAGAGGTCGTGAAGTGGACATGAGCGACATCACCTCAGATCCGGTCGTGGCTTTCGAGGAAAAGTGCGTAGCCCTGATTTTTATACTGTTATCGTATCTGCTAGTGAGTTTCGTCCAACTTTCATCAGATAAATTCGCGACTGCGATAAACTCGTCGGCTATCGTGGGAGTGCCTATGAAAAGATCTACTTTAGCTATGGTCTTCTTTCTCAGTTACCATGGCAGCAGAGCAAAGCCACCTGCGATTAATTTTTAAAAATCATAACTCCGGTTTGAGTTCTCTAAGGTCTGATTTAACTCCACAGGTACATCTGGCCTCTTCAGCTCCTCTTCACGATAGCATTGCCTATATTCATTCCGATCTACTTCTGGAACGAAGCCTGGGACTGCGCCTTCTTCGCCACGATAGTGAGATGGGTGGTCCTTCTCAACATTGTGTGGGCCGTCAACAGCTTCGCCCATATATACGGATATCATCCATACAACAGGTAAACTCATCACCGCTAGTCGTCTTATATCGACGACGTTTTATGTTATTTTGAACCCTAACTGAGGACCGTTGTGACAGAACTCAACATGTGCCAAAACATAAATTGTTCGAGAGAAGGTTTCTTTAGTTTTTATTAACACACTAGCTGAAAAGGTCCGGCGTCGCCCGGGCTTTGTGTTTTTAATTTGAAATTAACTTATGGAGGACTTTCGATTTTGAAACTCTAGGTCCTTACATAATATGTATGTAGAACTTGAAATGAAGGAAAAGATTTATCACACTCAGACTATTCCATCAGAATACGCTAGATATAGTTTTTTATGGCTCATAGAGGATGTCGAATGCTGCATTCCGTTGCTTCTACACATCATGTCTGGGAGGGGTTGAAATAAGAAGAAACATAAATTACATAAGATTGTATTGAGTTGACGGAAAATTTTATTTCTCATTCTCATGTTACCATACAACCGTTTCGGGGCTGAAATAAAAGAGAAATGCAGTATCACTTTCATACTTTCCTCCCCTAAAACCCGGGACATAATATACTGCGGGCATAGGACTCAAAATGTTCCAACCCATGCTTAGGGCCTATGATAAACATCCCTATTTCTCAATTAATACAAAGCCTACAGCTATGGATAACGTATCCGCGGAAAGGATTATTTACCGACTTCTGATATAGCATACTCACACACTTAAGTTGTCCCTGCTATACGACCTCTTAATCTATATCAAAATGTGAAGTGAGAAAATAATTCTTATGTCGAGGGTAGAGAAAGTTATGTGATTGCATCACACTGTGTTTTATTTTCGTGGATTTCATTTTTCAGTAATTATTTTCGCCAATGTATTACATCGATGGAATCATAATTCGTTAAAGTCCAGTATTATATAGTTGCCAATGCCCTATGTGATCACAGTAAACAATTCACTGTTGTCATGTGAACTGAACAGCATTTCATTTTTTTTTTCAGTATAATATTCTCAGAAATTATATAATTTTCAAGGGAACGAGTATTTTGTTTGAATTTTAATGTTGACCGCGTTACTTCCCGGGCTTAACTGGGTATGTGTGGAAAATTTGGTACTAGATAACCTTGCACATTGAGGCTTCAAAATGAATTGGTTATGTTGACTTTTCTTGTTTTCTTTTTTCACCATCTTAAAGATCTCATTTCAAAGCACATAAAACCGTTAAAAAACGAATTTGAAAAAAAATGGAGATGTTAGGTTTTGTCAAAACGGTCCTCAATTTTAAAACGAAAATATTTAATTTTGCTTTTGCTTTGAACAGTAATCGAAAAACTTGTTGGTAATTTCGTATTGTAACGGAATTCAGGCTGTTTTGGTTGGCAACAATTAGTTCGGAAACAAATCACTGTATGAAAACAGTTCAACATATCAGAAACATTTGCGGAAAAGAATGAAAAGTTATTGAAAAGGCAAATAATGAAATTATATTGAAAAATCCTTTCGCTTAATTATTTTTTAACGTTCCTAACACGAAATTATAATTTTTTTTATAATTTTCCAAACTCCAAATTATTATTATTATTATTATTATTATTATTATTATTATTATTATTATTATTATTATTCTCAAACTCCAAATTATTATTTTTAAATTAAGTACAAGCTAGTTTGTAGATGAATTGGCAAAATATATGTTTATGTTATTTTGCACACGATGATAATAGCTGGTGATAGCCTCAATAATTATCATAATGTTCACAGAAACCTGTTACCAGCAGAAAACGTCGTGGTGTCCTTGTTGGGGATGGGGGAGGGCTGGCACAATTACCACCACCAGTTCCCATGGGACTACAGAACTTCTGAACTCGGCTATTACATGAACCTCACAGGCTTCCTCATAGACGTCTTCGCCTGCATCGGATGGGCCTACGACCTCAAACAGCCGTCAAAGGAAGTCGTTAAAAATACCGTCCTAAAGCATGGCGATGGGAGCCATCGAGTATGGGGCACTCATGGCGTTAAGTAATAGCCTACTAAGCTTTCCTCGTGATAGTACAAGTTGTCAATCTACCTGTCTCGTCCTATTTCCCTTTTTAACTAGGGCCCGGATTTGAAGGTTTTCGCCTATTTTCCCCCCAGCTTCCTAATTACAACATTTTAGCGTATTTTTCCGCTCCATGCCCCTTTCTACTGAATGTATGAATCTTATAGAACCTAGATCGGATTGATGGGCCTAAAAAGGGGTATGTAGGACTTTTGCTGAAAATCTAGAGGATAAAGAGGACTTTTCTGAAAAAAACTGGGGGCTAAAGAAGACTTTTATACAAAAACACGATTTTTAAATAGATTTTCCAATCAATGCAAAGGAAAATAAATATGTGAATTTGTGCAGTTTAAGAAAAAGACATAATAAAAATAAATTTATACAACGCACAGAAATTAACAATAGCCAAAGGTCCTGGGTTCAAGTCCCAGTGCCGGAGGAATTTTTCTCCTATAATATTCTCAAACAATGTATATGTCGCTTTGTCGATTGTCTTTGTAACTCGAAAATGTGCCCCCTCGCCGTCGCAGGAAATGAAACTAGAGCCGTCTGCAATACTTTAAAATCTGCAACTAATGCATTGTCGTTTCAACTTTAAAATAATATATATTCTTATATATTAGTTGCCGACCAATAACAAAGAAATTTTTTAAAGGAACAAATTCGTGACACTCGAGGACAAGGCATCTGCATTATGTATACGCAAAAATATGATAATTTTATGTATGATATTTATTTGTCCTTCAAATCGCATGCAGAATAAATTCATGTGATTACTTTAATGTTGAAATACTTAATACCAACTTCCCGCTGTTCCTTGTGTATATCTATAAGATAATATTGATTTAAGTAACACTCTGGAGAAGATGAAGAAACGGTTTCAAGCCAATGGGTTAAGGGTGGACTTAGAGATTTCGATGCTGGAAAATAGGTGAAGTTCCATTCTTTTTTTTTCTCAGCAATGAATTGTTCTGTAGCCTTGCAATCTAGCATGCTGTATATTGACTAGTTATACTATTTTCAGAATTAACTTAACTATTACAGTTATGGGTAATTATTACAAAATGGCAGCCAAATTTTGTGCACTGAAGTGCCGTTTCCCTCTTTTTTTTCATAAATACCAATATTTGTGAGTGATTCTCTTTTCTTTCTATTTGTAAATATCACATGAACAACATAATCTAGAATCTTATTTGCATTATCTGCAGTATACATATTTTTAAAAATAATTCATCACCTTTTTCTTAGAAATTCTACATCATAATTTTTTTTTAAATAAACTATTAAAGTTACATGAATGTTTCTAGATAGTGTTGTTCACTAATATCAAATATACATGCATGCAAAATTTCACAGCAATATGTTAATAAATGTGTGAGTTATCAGGGAAACGGCACAAAATTTGACTGCCATTTTGTAATGATAATCATCCATTAACTGTAATAGTTAAATTTATTTTGAAAATAGTGTGCAATTGTAGAACTAGTCAATATAGAGCATGCCAGATTAAAAGAATACAGAACAATTCATTGCTGAGAAAAAAATTAATGAAACTTCACCTATTTTCAAGCATCAAAACTATATGTCCCCCCTTAAGTTTAAACTTTAAGTCTTAGTCTTAGAAATAATGTCGATTCAGAAGTAGCTGTGAAATTGTTAGGCTTTTCGCTAACACTAAACTTAACTGGAAATTTCATACGCAAGAACTATCTAAAAAGTTGTCAAATACATTGTTTATTTATTGTTCCAGCAACAGCGCTTTCAAATTCGTACTGTAGTCTTTTCCATACATACTTGAACTATGGTATTTTACTATGGGGCTACAGTACAGGGGCACAAGATGTTTTCAAACTGGGGGGGGGGGGGAAGATGTAAGAATTTTGAAAGGCTGTGACCTATCTGAGCATTGCAAACCTGTTTTTATTGAATTAAGTATTAGGTAGATTTCGAAGAAAAACCTACCTATTGCAATCGACACCATGTCATGACTTTCAAAAAATTCTTTTATATCGTTACGTTTCATGCCTCCCTAAGTACGAAACCACCGCCCGTAATTTTGAAGATATTTGAACCAAATTTTATTATGGTATTTATAGGCCCAATAGTTCGGAGAAGTCCGTTAATGAGCAAAATTGGCCCAAGGGGGTGGTCGGGGAGGGGGTTGAAATTTTAAAACATTTATGTGTCGGCCCCTATGAAGTATAGAGGGAAACTTTGTTGGAATAAATTAGAGTATTCCCTATGGAGTTCACAGTGACACCAACGATTCGGGGGTTTCGGGTCTACGAGTGGGGGTGGGGGGATAGAAATGCGAAATTTTTGAAACCACTTCTTGTGGGGTATCGTTGAAAAGCTTTTGATGAGTACTCTACAAATCAATAACTAGTTTCTTGATAGTTCTCATATAAGGCGAGATTTTAATGTTTGAAAAAGTTCTCTTTCCTCTTTTTTGCAGTTATTATTGCGGGTTTGTCATGCCAAGGCTAAAGAAGAAGAGTGCTACGCAGCGACAATAAATTAAACCAAAAGCACTTCGAAATCTACCTCAGCCTGTAAAAGGATTTTTTTAACCGTAGCCTCACTTTATGTTCTATCAACTATTTTATTCATTCATGGGAATGTACATGACTATAACACTGGAGGGAGATATAATTTGGTTGCCCCACAGTGTAGACTGAAAAAAATCCCTTAGCAGTCATAATGTTTTACGTATTGAGTTTTACAACAAATTACCTCTAGAAATTAGAAATATCAGGAATCTTATAATTTTCAAGCATGGAATTAAGACTTTACATTTGAAAAAAAATAGCCTATACTGTTAGAGAATATCTAGCGGCTGATTTTATGTAATTACTTCTTTTTTAACATGCCGACTATTCCTATTGCATGTACAGTCGGTCAAATAAAAAACGTCGGGACTCGTATGCAGTTAAAATTAAAGTTTTAACGCATTAGTTCACAAGTTTCCTATAAAAAACATAAAATACAGGTCATTCATGGAGTATATGAGGCCATGCGACAGGAGGGAAAAAAATGAACGAGGGAAAAAATGAACAACGCGGTAAGCGCAACACACGATATTCAACTTAATATATTGTCATAATTCATTTTGCTTTGTGTCATCGCACCACATAGGCCTACAAATGCTAGTTTGAAAGAAAGTGTAGTTAGGGCTGTAATTGACCTGCATTTTTCGGCCTCTGAAGCAGCGAGAAGGTTCCTTATTTCTTAAACAGCAGCTCAGCCTACTTCACTATAATGCGACCGGAAGTTTTCATAGGAAACGTGGATCTGGCCGGTCGCGTATTTCGATGCTAGATTGGTTGCAGAAGTTGAACGTAAGTTGTTGATTTTGCACTACAAGTACCGGTATTATAAAATAAAATCTTTAAAAAAATGCTCCTTGAATAAACATATTCCTCGCGAATTTATTCATCATTATTATTATTATAAGAACTTCCATGCAAGAATATGGCGGCTGTGAAGCATATAGCCACAGCCTTCTATATATGTTTGTTTTGGAACAAAACTGACTAAATAATCAAGAAAATACACGGACAGACAATAGGCAGGTGTAAACCTAACCTTAAGTCTTCCTGTACCCCATTACTCCATTACTCAGAGTTCCGAGTGTTTTTGGAGGTCTATACTCATCCGTAGTGAACACCGCGTAGCAAAACATCTAACGCCTGTCTGTTCAAGTATTTTCATTTTACACTAGCCAACACTGCATTTCAACACTGCTATCTTCATAAATCAAAAGTTGCAGTTTAACTGTGGGGAGAAACATGTTTTATAGCTTAAAAGAGAAAGTTAGGTAATGCCAACCCCTCGAACTGAGCTGAGAACAGAATTGCCATCTCCAGTACAACACAATACAGTTGAGTTAGAAACTAAACCCTTAAAAACGAAATTTTGAATGACGTACAGTACTTGGAAATAGAACCACAAAACGGAAAATGTGATAGCATAAACCGAACCTTTGATCACAATAAACAGCATTTTTTCAATGTGCCAGTATTAGTCCGTACGGGACTTCATAAAAGTGATAACATTACCCGACTGATAACATTATCCGCGACTACATTAAGCGGCGTTCACTGTAATTATACAGTACAGTTAAATGTCTGATCGTGCACGGCGGTTTTAGATGAGTTGTGCGGGAAAAGGAATGGACTCGTGACATCAAACCAATGCGAGTCTGGCGTTTGTGTTTACAGTACACAGTGCTCAGGTGGGTTCGCGACCACAGGGTGCACCACAAGTAGAGCGACACAACGCTAGCTGAGGATCCTTCTTCTCACACGGGGTCCGCGGACCACAGGCTGGGAAACGCTGTTCTAGATAGTAGATTTTTAAACAAAAAGTATGAACAATGTAAAACTTTCCGTCAGCAAACTTGTAAAGCAAGAGGAGATTTCAAATTTAATTTCGGTTTACATTTCAAATTTTTAGGACAAATAGTTTACAAAACCACTCTCAACACCTAAGAAAATTTAATTTCAGGTTTAAGCTGTTGATAATTATTTTCCTTGAGCACTCAGTGGGTATTTTCATTTTTTCGAGTGAGGCCATTTTGATATGGACTGATTACAGAATTATGAAGTGGTTTTTTTTTTATCTGTTCCACCCATGCATGACCCTAAAGCACGTTCAGTTTCTCGTGTATCGCTAACAGTGACGGTGTTACATTGTAACAAAAGGAATCACAGGTACTCATTATTAAGTGCCAGTATGGTACTTTATGAGATTGTGTGGGGGAAGGGAAAATGTCTGTCCGTCCGTGTGTCTGTACGCGCGATAACTCAAATACGCTTAATCGGATTTTAATTAAACTTGGTATATACATTTATAATGGGAAGAACCCTATTGATAATGGACAAAATCGGTTGACCGGTACCGGAGTAAAACCCAATTTAGTGTCTATTTTAAAGGTACGATAACTCAAATACGCTTTATCGGATTTTCATGAAACTTGGTATACGAATTTATAATGTCCCTGGGAAGAAGTCTATTGATATTGGACCAAATCGGTTGGGCGGTACCGGAATAATGCCCAATTTAGTGTCTTTTTATGGTAATATATCACAAAGGCGCGGATAACTCAAATACGCTTTATCGGATTTTCATGAAACTTGGTATACGAATTTATGACGTTCTTGGGTACAAGCCTATTGAATTTGGGCCAAATCGGTTGACCGGTACCGAAGTAACGAGTATATCAATATTAATTTTGTAATTAATATTCTTTCATGGCCCACAATATATTAAAAAAACTTAACAAATTGAGAATCGTTTATTAATATTGTAAGCAACCTTGATTGATTTGTTTCTTCATAAGGATGTCAGTGTGGGTAAATAATAATTTAAATAAACGATTTATAACAACTAGCCGATGAATATTGATATTATAATGTGTATTCTATGGTTATGTAGACTACCGATATTTACATTAGGCTATATTTTACTGTGAGTAATAAATACATTACCAATAACAACGTAATAACAAGATTAATATAATAATAATGAGGTTAATATAAAAATATATAACTCTAAACTAAACTAAACTAAACTAAACTCCATGGCGCTACATCCCTGAATGGATTCGACCGCTGCGTCATCTGCCATAGGTAGACGGCAGGATTGGGGGAAATATGGTCAGCATGCCGACACTCACGGCCGTTAATGGTGGTTTCCAAGAACGGAGCCACAACTTCTCAATCAAATAGCTCCTCAATTTAAATCACGAGGCTGAGTGCACCCCGTTCCAGACCTTCCTACCTCAGAAAAATCCGAGGAGGTACTGGCGATCGAACCCGGGCCTACGGATCTGTAGTCAGCGACGCTAACCACAAGACCACGCCGGCGGTCTTAGCTGGTCTAAAAGTTAGGGAGATTATTTAAGAAACATACTGTACCATATTTGCAAGAAGTAGGTGTTCCCTGCTACTAACTGTAGTGGAATGAGGAAGCTATGTTAAGAAGTTGGACAGACAGCCTACGTGAGGGTGGAGCATGTAGAAAGACATTCCAAACTTTCACTACTTTGAGTCCAATCACCTGTTAAACATTGCACTACAGTTACAGTTACAGTTACAGTTACTAAAGGTAGTCTACTGTACTGTAATCATAATCACTTACATGGACTCACGTGATTTTCAACTCCGTAATACATTGAGTTACTGTAGGCCTACAGTACAGTATATTTTATTCTGTGCTAAAGTCCTCTATTTGGCTTTTATTTAATTTTTCTTTCATAATACAGGCATTATGACATTTTTAAAAAATAAAATAAATTTCGTTTTAGTGCCACCCTCGCTTTGTGCCACTAAATATTAGGTTTCATATGATCACACTATGTAAGATAGGCTATCTCACTTGTAATGACACAAATAGCGATGTAACTCTCCTTACAATTCCTAAAACTCATGAAATGTAAGATGCTAACCTAAATGTTGTTCATCCTAGAAATATCAGGTATCCAATGGAGTCAAAGTCGGCTACTGTGGAAAAAGAACCTATGGACTGCCGAGAAGTGAAGCAGGTGCCTAGACTCAAATGGCTCAACATTGTTGTACTCACATCTGTGCACGTCCTCGCAGTCTACGGCGTCTTTGCCTATATAACAACAATGAAACTCAGAACTTTTATTTTCAGTAAGTAGAGACTTTACAAAAGGATAAAAAGTATTTTTTAGATGTAAACGGATTAGCAAGAAACTGGATAATGACGAGCTTCGTAACCTGTACTCTTCACCGGATATAGTAAGGGTAATTAAATCACGGGGGAAGAAAGACATATCTCAAAAATATTGACTGGGAGACTCGAAGGGAAAAGATGACTTGGAAGACCTAGACGGAGGTGGAGGGCAATATTAGAATAGATTTAAGGGAAGTAGGATTTGCGGGGGATGATTGGATGGAGTTAGCACAGAATAGGGTTGAATGGCGGGCTCAGGTAAGCGCGGCAATGAACCTCCGGTTTCCATGAAATAGATAATATTCCTTTAGCTGAGGAATTGTCTATTGTTGTTTAATAAGTAAGTAAGTAAGTAAATAAGTAAATCCCGGTTTCGAGGTGCAATTCACGATCAAAGTGCGCCATCCGGGGGAAAAAAATCTCAGATTAGAGTTCCCTAGCCCAAAAACTCCCGCAAAGTGTGTTTCGTCCAAATCATTCAATGTTTTCCCTTTAAGGCTTAGCTCGCGAAACTTGTAAGCTGTAAGGCACATTTCGATTAAAAGGTTGAATTTACTGATTATTTTACATAATCTACAACATTTTGAGATACATCATTTACTTAAATATAAATTTTAATAGCTTCTCTAATTTGTCAAAGTCCCGGTTCAATTATTTCCAAAGCCTTATGTGAAGACTGCCAACAATACACTGTTGTCATGAGAACTGTGATTTGGAAATTCTGTGTAAAAAGGTATTTCGTCTCCTCGAAAACATTTTATTTTTTGGCATTCAAAATCAAAATTTTCCAAAATCCTTGCTTGGTGAGCACTTACATTATGAAACGAAAGTACTGTCAAAATTCCAAGTCTATCTATTATAGTTTAGCCTCTAAGTTGATTTTCTGTCATTAAGTCAGTCAGTCAGTCATTCATTCATTCATTCATTCATTCATTCATTCAGTCAGTCAGGACAAAGCCTTTTACATATACAGAGATTGGATTATGAGATGAGTATTATTAGTCATTGGTGGCCAAGTGTTATATCCTCGGGTAAGGAATTTTACAGACTATACTATTTTCACTTTAAGTTCAAAGTCGATGTAAACAAACTCTAACGTACCACTCCGCCGAGCATGAGTGACAATACCACGTGGAGATTTACCCGCCACGGAAAGAAAAGGAATGAGGATTTGTGTATATTCCAGTGTTCTCAATAGTACTTTTAAAATATTTTTATGATGCACCATCGTTGAAAAATGTTATATTTATTTTGAAAAGATCGATACATCTGTACAAAATTAGGCTTAATATTAGAATTTAAGAAAGTCATAGACAGTTAACAAAAAGATATTAACGAGTATAAAAATTACTCTCATTTTGCAATGTTGGCTGCCCACTTCAGAGGCGTTTTCTTTTAGAATTCATTAATTTCTGTTTGTAACCGCCCCAATCCTATCAGAGCTGTAAGTTACATGTAACTTTTGACGAAATTTTTGTTTTGTTCTAGCACACGACTTTCTTGTCCTCACGTACGTGTTGTATAACCGTTATAAATAAATAAATGAACGCAGGTCTAACCAAATTATTGGGAGGGGGCTGTGGCAAGTTCATTCCAAGATGGCGTGATTGAGCATTCACACAGCCGTCGTAAACGCCTACAATTTACATCTGTTGTAACGGTTTAATTAGTTCACTTAGTTATTATGTGTCAGGAAAATCTGATCAAATTAATATTGTTTCATACACAGATCTGCTTCAGAAACGTGTTTTTAAATTTCTCTGCACGAAAATAGCTACAAAAATGTACGGTTTGAACCGAACTATTTTATTAAGAGCAAGAGTATGCATACAAAGCAGCAAAAGTTACAGTTCGTCCACTAGCCAATGAGGCGCTCCCTTGTCACGTGGCTTTGTTTACATCTACTTTGTTCTTAAAGTGAAATTAGTATAGCTGCTAGAGAGAGAACAGATAGGGTTAGAGATAAAGTCCGGCCAAGTAAACAGTTTGTAGACCACAAACATAGTCTTGAGATCTTGTTACTGCTATTTATCTATCGTTGGGCTGTAATGACGCCATTTGTTTATTCTGTCCAGCAAACAAGAGTCAGTACAAATGAAGGTTGTAGAGATAATGCAGTTATCGAGGGAATTAAGTAGGCTATTTGTAGCTCCTATGCACCCTATCGCAAGATATCTTACTTTGCGTTAAGTGTTGAACTTCAAACTGGTTCTATGTAAGCTTCACCTCTGCAATTAGAGCTACTAGAATTCACACACAGTAGCAAACCAAAATATCGCAGTTCTCGAAATCCAGTAAACTTAATCCCACGTTTTGACCGGGGCAAAGTCGCGGGTTCATGGTTTCCCCACAGGCAAATGCTCATTTCATCTGGTATCATAATTAGACTTCGGACTTTTAGGTAGCTAAAAATGCCGTTTTAGGCACCTAAAATAGGCTCTAAAAATTGTAAAATAGGTTCTAAAAATCGTAAAATAGCCTCTTATAAAATCGTTAAGTTGCCAATTTTCTGAAATATCTCAATTGCAATGCAGAATGGTACATTTATTGAAGTCACCATTAATCAATAATCATGATAAAACACAGATATAGGCCTATGGTACACACAATTATATAGACCTATTACTAGGGCCTGTATTACTATTACTACCATAACAGTGAAAACCTAATCCTGCCCCTAGAAGGTACGCACGCTAGCATATTCAACCCCTACGGTTTTTTTTTTTTTTACTGGATGTGGGAGTCGTGAGAAAAACATTACATTTTCTTGGGAATTCCAAGGGATTTTTCTACAGAAAACGAAACATTTCTTACTATTTAACCACGTCACAAATGCGTCATGTACTGCACATTCCGAGCTAAAAATTTAGCAAGAACTGAAAATAAATGCTAGAATTTAGCCTATAACAAAAAATAACTTATTTTGAACTTTAGAGGGAAAAACAATCAAAAGGAAATATTAGGCTCTAACGTAAAAATGGGCTGTTTTAGGTCCTATAAAAATATCAGTTTTAGGCATAGTCACTTATGAAACAGGCTTATACAAGTTTTCGTCCATATATCATTTAAGGATTAAAATAGGTTTTTACTTAAAATCCGAAGTCTAATCATAATCATTAAAACCGAATAACCGTCAAAATGACGTAACGCGTCTATTTGCAAGTTAAAAAACATAACAGCAAAGCCTAAATAAGTTGAAGGTAGAGGAAATATCGTGTTCCACCCCCAAATTCGAAGTTGAGTTTTTAACATAAATAGACGTTGAATCCAAAAATAATATTCTCACAAACATTTTCTTAGCTACGGAATGAAAAATCTTATGAAAAAAAAAATCTGGGGACTTGACTCAAAAATGACCACTTTAATACCATTTTTCATTAAGAAATTTTCGTTCTTACGATTTTTTCGAAAACGACTCCAACGGTTTTGTTTAAAATGTGTACAGAGAATTTTTACGAAAATATGTTCCAAATAAAAGTTTTAGCTTTTGGTATAAGCAACCCATATTATGCAAGATTTAAAGAAAATAGATATTTAAGCATTCATGAACCACAGATTATTGTCTCTGTTGGACATTACATGAGAATATTATAGGAGAAAAATTCCTCCGGCACTGGGACTTGAACCCAGGACCTTTGGCTATTCGCGCCAATGCTCTACCAACTGAGCTAAGCCGGAGCTCAATTCACAGCGCCAGATGGAACTTCTCTCCTATGACTGATTGCCCTAATGGTCTACCTCACAGACAGACAAGTTATGTCATATGCAGCACTGTGAGGCACACTAAGTAGTGATTTGTGTGACCGGGCACCCACTGTTATTGTACAGTTAACATTCAAGATAGATATTTAAGCATTCATGAACCACAGATTATTGTCTCTGTTGGACATTACATGAGAATATTATAGGAGAAAAATTCCTCCGGCACTGGGACTTGAACCCAGGACCTTTGGCTATTCGCGCCAATTGGCGCGAATAGCCAAAGGTCCTGGGTTCAAGTCCCAGTGCCGGAGGAATTTTTCTCCTATAATATTCTCATGTAATGTCCAACAGAGACAATAATCTGTGGTTCATGAATGCTTAAATATCTATTTTCTTTAAATCTTGCATAATATGGGTTGCTTATACCAAAAGCTAAAACTTTTATTTGGAACATATTTTCGTAAAAATTCTCTGAAGGGTAATTATAAGCCACCTACTGTTAAGAAACTTTGTTTTGCCTGGTGAACAATAAAGCTTTGCATCAGGTTGAAACAACTGAATACGCGCTCTTTGCAATATCTGAATGTGAAGTGATAAAGGCGTATTTTTTTATTATTATTTCAGCTGTGTTTCTACTCCTTTCAGCTTCGATGCCATATCAGGAGTTCGGGATCTGTGTCTATTCAGTAGGGTAGGCCATGGAACTATTGCTTGTCAATTGTTTCTATTGTTGGTGTACTTTTAGGGGGTAAATGTCAACTGATATTAATTTAAATGGATATGATACAAAATGAAATGGTGACGAAGTTTCATGGTATGTAAATATCCTATTCGGCATTTGCCTTTACGACTGGGGAATCCATGAAAAAACGGCTCTAACGATTTCCTTTAAATTTTCTACATGGAGTGCTTATACCAAGAGCTAAAGATTTTATTTGAATTTTTTTCCCGAGAAAAATCTCTGAAGGGTGGTTATAAGCCACCCACTGTTTGTAGAAACTATGTCTTGCCTGGTGAACAACTCAATACGCGGACATTCACGGCCTCTTATTATATAGACTATAAGTACGTGAAGTGAGAAAGATGTATTGTTGGCCATGCTTACAGTAAAGAAATATCTGAGGGGAATATCCGATAATTTTTGGGAAACTATTCTTAACGGCGGAAAGTTCAATAAACGTCTGCAGTCACTTTTTTTTAGTTTGTCTATACCCTGCGTTTTTAGTCGCAACTAAGGTATTTATAGCATAGTTAGCGTAAAATTGTGTCTTGCGATTCTGTACAAGGATATGTTAATATTGCTAACTTTTATTTCAGGAGATTTTTACAATGTCATGTATAATATATTTCAGATCTGGTGTACGGCTATTTCGCAGCTTTCGGCGTAACTGGTGGAGCCCACAGACTCTGGACCCATCGATCTTACAAGGCCAAATTACCACTGCGAGTTATCTTCATGGTGGGCTATGCCATCGCAGGTATGGTACGTATCACAGATTCTTAAACACTGTAGTGTTGTTAACATTGATCTCATTAACGGAAGAAATTGAAAGAAAAGTACAGTCTCTAATCTACTCTTATACAATTCAACGGCCCTAAATAGCGTGCTTGCTCGCTCGCCCGCTTCGTGAGACATCGGGTATACTCGGCGATGTTCGTCTCTCGCAGTGTAAACTTTCATGACGACTACAAAATTAGGAAGGAAAACCGTTTCTTTATTATATAAGGCCTACGTGAAATGAACACAATGAACAAATATTCTAATTTTATTTTTACTTACAATTTTCATAGCTCTGAACCACAAACATTTTTAATAATCTACCAGTGTAATTTTCTTAAAAATCCTGGAGTCAATCAATAATGGCGGGCGAAGCCGGGGGCAACAGCTGTAAAATATTGATGGTTTTATCTCTTGAAATATCGCTGATAATAATAATCCAAACAAACCATTCCTTCCCTTGAAACATTACATAATTTCTGAGAATTACACTGAATTGATCAAATAAAATTCACATCATATTCACGTCAATAAACAATTGAGAAACAATACGTATTATGTGTTCACAGGTTTCTTTGGAATTGCATAATCGATTCTGATATAGTTTTCCCAGGGGGCGCTTTCTAATTTTAAAATGTAGCCTACTCTGAAACCGGAATTTTTGCTGTTTCATTAATGTTATTAATGGCTTAGTTTATGAATGATTCGCGTGCAAGTGTTAATAAATATAATGCTTTAATAAGTATTATACTCTTAATTTTTAATTTTTAAAAGAATTATCGTGGCGAAGCCACGGGCACCTCCTAGTGAAAATACAAACCACCAAATTTATTCCTCTGGTTAATCCAAAAGAAGTTAGAACTGTAATCCAGAAATTGCCACAAAATAAAACACCCGGACCTGACAAGATAACAGTGATGGCACTTAAAAGACTACCAAAAAAGGGGATTACTTATCTTACTAAAATATACAATGCTTGCAGTGGTGTAATTATAGACCACTTGGGACCCGGGGCTGATTTATTTTTGAGACCCCCTCCCCCAGCAAAAGCTACCAACATGGCTATTTTTAACTTCTTTACCTATGGTTAACATTTTTGTATTTCAGTTCGTCTCCATGGGCTAAACTATACGAACAAATAATAGACAGAATAAAGGAGCAAACTCGTCCAGTATTTAATGTACTTATTTATTATTATACTAGCTAAAAAGACCCGGCGTCGGCCGGGTTTTTATTTTGTAATTGGAAATTAACTTATGAAGGACTTTCGATTTTTAAATTCTAGGTCCTTATATAGGTATTTATAATTTGAAGTAGAAAGAACGACTTATTACACTCAAACTATTCCCTCAGAAAACGCTTTATATAGTTTTTTATGGCTCATAGAAGATGTAGAATTTTGCATCCCATCGCTTGTACAGTGCACAGCAAGCCTGGTAGAGAAATTCCTGTAAGATAAAATTGTAATATCGAGGCGGAAAATTTTATTTCCCACTCTCATGTTACCATAAAACTGTTTTGGGGATGAAATTAAACAGAAAGCAATATCACTTTCATGCTTCTCTCTCCAAAAACCTGCGATATAATAATATTACATATTACCATACCTCGTTTTGTTTTCTCTATGTCCAGGATAGACAAAGTTATGAGACTGCATTATTTTCGTGGATTTCATTCTTTAATATTTATTTATAACATGAATTATATTGATAACTTCTCTTATTTGTCAAACTAGCATTTCATTTATTTCCAAACCCATCTCATACCACTGGCAACAATATGTTCTGTGATTTGGATTTGATAATTCTGTGTAAAAAGGGATTAAGTATACTCAAAAACATTTGGTTTTTGGCATTTAAAATCAAAATTTTGACAAAATTCCTTTCTTAGTGAGCACCTACATTATGAAACGAAGGTATTGTCAAAATTCCAAGTCTCTACCTGTTATAGTTTAGGCTCTACGTTGATTCCTGTCAGTCAGTCAGTCAGGACAATGCCTTTTATATAGAGAGAGATTAGTCCAATAATATTAAGTTAACTGATTAGCAAAATATAAATGTGTGCACAGTTACAAAGTAATGAAATGGGGGGAAAATGTTATATTTAAATATGACAAAGTTAACGAAATTTTAAGGTAACAAACAACAGTTTTAATTTATTCGGAGAATCAGATAATAAATTAGCAAAATGTGGATTATATAATTCAGAATATGTGATAGTTACGTTTTAAAATTGTCTTTTTATTAATTATAGATATTGTATTGTGTATATTGTAATTGTGTAAATTATTGTGTTGTATTATATGTTTATTGTAATTTCTACTTGTAAGTGTATTGTCATGTAATCATAATATCCCTGGTGTAGTGGAAGAAAGAACTATATAGTTCTAACTACACTAGGTAAAATAAATAAATTGAAATTAAAATATGTATATAAAATATATTTTTGTATAAGACAAGGGCCCAACTGAGGCCTAATTATGACGTAGGGTTGAGCATCGATGATCGATGTTTTCATGTCGATGATCGATGTTCTCTACATCGATGGAAAACAACCGATGTTTTTGCTACATCGATGTTTCTCCCTGACATTCATGTTTTTAATTATTTACAATACTAAAATAAGATTAATAGGCCTACCTTGGTTTTAAGATATAATTTTATTTACAGTAGCCTATTTCCCAAAACATCGATGTTTCTCATAGACAGTTTTCATGGAAATATTTCAGTTTATTTATGTATTTTGCCTGATTTTCTGAAAAATTACCTTTCTTAATATGCTTCGATGTTTCCAGGTCGATATTATCGTGACATCGACGGTTACCGACGATTTTAACATCGATGTTATCGATGCTCATCCCTAGTATGACGTGTATGATGACTCAAACTGGTGTAATTCTTAGCAGTTACATAGCAGTTATAGCGATCATTCACATCCACACATACAGGGTGACGCCAAAACTCTCGTATCTCTGTGGTATATAACCCCAAAGCTTGTTATTAGGGGTGGATAACGTATTTTTCCGTTTCAGAATTCTCTGTACAACTGGGTTCGAGACCACAGAGTGCACCACAAGTACAGCGACACCGACGCTGACCCTCACAACGCTAGCAAAGGTCTCTTCTTCTCGCACGTGGGCTGGCTGTTCCAGACAAAGCACCCGGAAGTTATCCGAAGAGGTCGTGAAGTGGACATGAGCGACATCACCTCAGATCCGGTCGTGGCTTTCGAGGAAAAGTGCGTAGCCCTGATTTTTATACTGTTATCGTATCTGCTAGTGAGTTTCGTCCAAGTCGATGAATGTTTTCCCATTTAGACCACATTCACGATCCCCCATAAGTTCAATTATGTAAAAAAAAATCGTATCTATGTACCGTAACGTTATAAACAATTGCATCAAGCACAGCAGGCTAACAAACTCGAAGCATCGACAATTGTATGTGTTATGTTGACTATTCCACTCATACTCCCCGTGTTTGATATTGACCAATAACGTTTAGCAATTCCTCGGATATAGACCAATCACGATCGTTTATCTTATAAAATGCTTCCTATTAATATAAGGATGCTTTTTTATCGATAAAATCGTCTGCTCGTTACTGGACATGTAAGCATCAGTGTGCAGTGATTAATACGTCACATGTCATTAAACAACACGAAAGCAGATTATTTTATACAACATAACTTGATTGGAAATTGAAGTAATAGAAATATGCATTGATTAGAAACACAGTTTCGATTCGGTGCAAGCCAGTTCGTGTGCTTTTATTCTGTTCTGCTGTCAGCTTACCTGAATGTCTTATATGCATTATTGGCAGCTCTGGTCACAACATGGTAACTCGAATCGATTCGTGGATGGTTCATTCATAGTAGGCCTGATCTCACAGCTGTTAGTTTTGTTATTAGAGAAAAAAGTACGAAGGTAATCATTATTTGTATAATCCGTTAGATTTTTACTCATGGAATAGTCTTCATAAATCCAACCAGAGTTAACGCAGTCGCGAATCTATCGATAAACTCGTCAACTCTCGTGGGATTGCCTATGAAAAGATCTACTTTAGCTATGGTCTTCTTTCTCAGTTACCATGGCAGCAAAGCAAGATTAATTTTTAAAAATAATAACTCGCGAAGGAATCCGGCTTGAGATCTCTGCCGGTGTAAAGTAAGGTCTGATTTAACTCCACAGGTACATCTGGCCTCTCCAACTCCTGTTGACGTTCGCGTTGCCTATATTCATTCCGATCTACTTCTGGAACGAAGCCTGGGACTGCGCCTTTTTCTGGACGATAGTGAGGTGGCTGACCCTTCTCAACTTGGTGTGGGCCGTCAACAGCTTCGCCCATATATACGGATATCGCCCATACAACAGGTAACGACGACGTTTTAGGTTATTTTAAAGCGGAAATATTTAATTTCGGTTCTGCTTGGAACAGCAATAGAAAAACTTGTTGGTAATTTCATATTGTAGATGAATTCAGGCTATTTTTTTGGTTGGCAGCAATTAGTTCGGAAACAAATCACTGTATGAAAACAGTGGAACACATAAGAAACATTTGCGGGAAAGAATGAAAAGATATTGAAAAATCCTTCGTTTTGATGAGGAGTTGCAAGCAAGTGGGTAGTTGTGTTGGCAAAATATCTATTTATGTTATTTTGCACACGATGATAATAGCTGGTGATAGCCTCAATAATTATCATAATGTTCACAGAAACCTGTTACCAGCAGAAAACGTCGTGGTGTCCTTGTTGGGGATGGGGGAGGGCTGGCACAATTACCACCACCAGTTCCCATGGGACTACAGAACTTCTGAACTCGGCTATTACATGAACCTCACAGGCTTCCTCATAGACGTCTTCGCCTGCATCGGATGGGCCTACGACCTCAAACAGCCGTCAAAGGAAGTCGTTAAAAATACCGTCCTAAAGCATGGCGATGGGAGCCATCGAGTATGGGGCACTCATGGCGTTAAGTAATAGCCTACTAAGCTTTCCTCGTGATAGTACAAGTTGTCAATCTACCTGTCTCGTCCTATTTCCCTTTTTAACTAGGGCCCGGATTTGAAGGTTTTCGCCTATTTTCCCCCCAGCTTCCTAATTACAACATTTTAGCGTATTTTTCCGCTCCATGCCCCTTTCTACTGAATGTATGAATCTTATAGAACCTAGATCGGATTGATGGGCCTAAAAAGGGGTATGTAGGACTTTTGCTGAAAATCTAGAGGATAAAGAGGACTTTTCTGAAAAAAACTGGGGGCTAAAGAAGACTTTTATACAAAAACACGATTTTTAAATAGATTTTCCAATCAATGCAAAGAAAAATAAATATGTGAATTTGTGCAGTTTAAGAAAAAGACATAATAAAAAAAAATTTATACAACGCACAGAAATTAACAATGTATATGTCGCTTTGTCGATTGTCTTTGTAACTCGAAAATGTGTCACCTCGCCGTCGCAGGAAATGAAACTAGAGCCGTCTGCAATACTTTAAAATCTGCAACTAATGCATTGTCGTTTCAACTTTAAAATAATATATATTCTTCTATATTAGTTGCCGACCAATAACAAAGAAATATATTAAAGGAACAAATTCGTGACACTCGAGTCTACTTATTTTTGTAGATCGGAAGTGAACTGAGTGGTGTATTGAATAATTGTAGGCCTATCATTAAAGGGTAAATATCACAATTGTTTATGCTATTTTTCAAGCCTAAAAAAGCTATTCCATGAAAATAAAAGGTTAAAATACCTTTTATAAAAGTATAAATATCTGGGCTCAATCAATAACCTACATCCTATGGTACACGTAGTCCAGAGGACAAGGCATCTGCATTATGTATACGCAAAAATAGGATAATTTTATGTGTGATATTTACTTGTCCTTCAAATCGCATGCAGAATAAATTCATGTGATTACTTTAATGTTGAAATACTTAATACCAACTTCCCGCTGTTCCTTGTGTATATCTTATGTTTACACAACCTGTACATTAGCTATAAGATAATATTGATTTAAGTAACACTCTGGAGAAGATGAAGAAACGGTTTCAAGCATCGACATCTCATCGATGCTGGAAAATAGGTGAAGTTTCATTCTTTTTGTTTTCTCAGCAATGAATTGTTCTGTAGCCTTGCAATCTAGCATGCTGTATATTGACTAGTTCTACAATTGCATGCTATTTTCAGAATTAACTTAACTATTACAGTTATGGGTAATTATCATTACAAAATGGCAGCCGAATTTTGTGCACTGAAGTGCCGTTTCCCTCTTAATTTTCATAAATACCAATATTTGTGAGTGATTCTCTTTTCTTTCTCTTTGTAAATATCATATGAACAACATAATCTAGAATCTTTGGATTATCTGCAGAAAGTTTTGTTAGGGCTGTAATTGACCTGCATTTTTCAGCCTCTGAATCAGTGAGAAGGTTCAATATTTCTTAAACAGCAGCTCAGAGGTGGGTACTTCACTATAATGCGACCGGAAGTTTTCAAAGGAAACGTGGATCTGGCCGGCCGCGTATTTCGATGCTAGATTGGTTGCAGAAGTTGGACGTAAGTTATTGATTTTGCACTACGAGTACCGGTATAATAAAATAAAATCTTTTAAAAATGCTCCTTGAATAAACATATCCCTCGCGAATCTATTAATTATTAATATTATAAAAATTTGCAACCAAGAATATGGCGGATTTGAGGCATATAGCCACAGCCTTCTATATATGTTTGTTTTGGAACAAAACTGACTAAATAATCAAGAAAATACATGGACAGACAATAGGCAGGTATGAACCTAACCTTAAGTCTTCCTGTACATGCGCATATGCTCGTTCTTGTTACTTTATCAAATACCGCCCGACGTTTTTTATTTGACCGACTGTACATGCTTCATGGTGTAAAAAAAAAATAATGAATAAAAATATTAGTGTCGTGATGCCAAGAAGAGAACGCTCGTTTAGAAGGAAGACCCAGAATTTCGGACCCCCATTTACATACAAGGTTTGATGATGGTCTGGAAACAAGTAGGAAATATCAGAGAAATACGTGAAGTCTTTGTGAGAACTGGGTTATGTTTTATAGTTTGGTGAAGGAAATAACTGAAGTCAGGTAAGTTTCCCTAATGCATTAAACAGCTAAACATATGGAATATGGCATTATCATGGAAACTGATTAAAGGAATGAATAATGCTCTACCCCTACATGCCTCGACCAGGCTGGAGTCACAACAATATTTACTGTATATGTCTGTTTACTCCACGTTGAAGTCATGGTGTTGATATTTTATTTTTCAAATACAGTGCCCGCCGATAATATTAACCGACTGATAACAGTAGCCGAAATAATTAATTGAAGGATATTTATTCATACATCAGATAATACACTACAAAAACTGAATTAAAAGCTGTATACAAGATAATACGTAACTATGAATCATTCAACCACTCATAATCACTTTTTTATTGTCTCTGTTTCCCCTTTGAAGTCCATTAACCAATATTTTATACTCACTGTTTCTTGGAAGTTTCCTGATCTGTGGTAAACACCGCGTAGCAAAACATCTAACGCCTGTCTGTTCAAGTCTTTTCATTTTACACTAACAATCACTGCATGACATCATTGTGACAGATACACTGAGGGATGAAACATGTTTTACTGCTTAAAAGAGAAAGTTAGGTAATGCCAGCCCCTCGAACAGGTCATCCTGTGAGCTGGGGACGGAATTGAAACTACATCACAATACAGTTGAGGTAGAAACGAAACCCTTAAAAAAGAAATTTTGAATGACGTACAGTATCTATATTAATAAAATGAAGTGTCTGTCTTCCTCCGTCTGTCTGTCTGTCTGTCCGCGATGCCCAGCGAAATCTACTGAACGCAGAAAACTGAAATTTTAAACATAGGTGGACTGAAGGTTCGGGAAATGCACCTCGAAGCCGGAATTTTAATTTTTGCTTCCGTTCGTGAGTTATGAGTGAAAAACGGGCAGAAAACGTGTATTTTTTGCGTTTTCGAAGCATCAGTTTTCAGTATATTTCGATGTCAAATCAATTACAGTAGGCTTTGGCTATTTTTGTAATACCTTAGAAATAAAAGCATCGCGATCGCTTAAATGTTGTAGCTCACGCTGGTCGATTCATTTGTTTTTAATGTCAAGGCACGCAGACAAATGAAATTTTCAACCTACACCGAAGAGGATTAGGCCTATTATTATTATAAGAGGGATAATCAATATTGGCCTAAATATGGTCAAACGTTGTTCGATTTGGACGAAACTCAATATACAGGGGTTTTCTGGGCCAAGGAACTCGAATCTGAGGTTGATTTTACGAGACGACGATATCTAATCGTGGTATGTTGTCCACGTGATTTAGGTGTTAATAAATATAATGATTTAACAATTATTATGCTCTTAATTTTTAATTTTTGAAATAATTACTGCGGGCCATTGCTTGATTTTGTAAGTTCATCCTGGAAGATTCATTTGTTTCGAATGTCAAGTCTCGGGCTGCCGCACATTGGGCGTTTTGTGGTCGCCACCGGTGGCGACCACTTGTGGTCGTGTGAACCACAAACGCCGCCGCCGGTGGTCGCCACTAGAAGCTTACACGACCACGAGTGGTCGCCACTTCTACCCAGAACGGCTTTCTCTGTAACAGTTCTGGATTAAAACAATTAAATCCACTCGAACATTTAAAATGAATACTTCATAACTCTGACTGTGAAGACCTTACGGTTTCTGAATGCCCATCTCTTAAATTGTCTGCAGAATTAAAATTTTTGGGGATTATTACTGATCAACATTTGAAATGGGATACGCACATTTCATATATGTAATAAAAGACAAAAAGCAAAATATCAATTTGAAAATCTCCGTAACTGTATGGCCATATTTTATTTAGGCCTAGTCGAATCCATTACTCAGTATGACATTGTTGCATGGGGTAGCATTTCTAAAACTTTTCCTACTCCATTAACTTGGTTACAAGAACGTACAATCAAAATTTACTTTAAAAAGCGGCTGGACTAACCAATTGAACTAATCTATTCAGAGTTTAATGTATTTAACATTAACCAAATTTATAGATACCCTTTATTAAAATTCTACCATAAAAATAAGACAAAATTCTAGCTGTTCCACATGAACACTGCACAGGACGAAATAGAACTAGTAGGCCTAATTTAGTAGAACCAAAATGTTTCACTTCTGCTGGTCTGTCACATAGCTCTATTTTCGGTCCTCGTGTGTATAATGCTAAAATCACATTACATCCAGGTGTAATTTAATGTAGTTATGGAGTCTTTAAATCTAAAATTAAAAAAATACAAACTTTAATTTTCCTATATTTTAAATATTCTCTTTCTGGCACTACCATCATATTAATTATAATTATTATTACTTAGACTATATCACTTGAATGATGCCATGGTTTTCAGCCTTTTCCATTCTCTTCTATTACCTTTTTATTATATTTTGTCTACTTCTTAGTTTTAAGTTAAGTTTAGTTCAACATCACACTTCTACTATAATCGTAACAATGGGACTGCCCCCGATTGTACTTTCGATGTTTCAGGACCAACATATGTATTATTTAAATATTTATGTAATTATAATTTTGAAATGTGTTAAGCAAGACTTTGTAAATTTTTATTTGCATGATGTTTTATTTAGTTAATGAATTTATTGTAAATAATATAGATTGAATTATTTTTTCTCCATGTTAATAACAATTAATGTAATATATTAGGCCTATATGAATTGTATAGAGAAATAATGAATATATTAGTGTATTTCGCATTGTCTAAATGTGCTAATCTCTGGAGGAAACATTGAATAAGTAAATAAATAAATAAATAAGTCCATAACAAAAACAAAATAAAGAACATAATCGTTAACAATGTTCATAGCTGCAAAAAAAAAAAAACATGTTTAAAGTAGAATACCAAACGAAGTAACATAGGACTTGTTACTTAGTTCTTTACTTAATTTTACTTTCCTTCGTTTTGTATTTTCTTGTTACTTAGTTTACCTTTCGTGCTGTTTCTGTTTCTTCAATTATTTCAGACGAACCAGTAGAAAAATACAAACCATTACTTTCAGGCAAAAGAAAATCATTTTCACTTGAGAAACTCCGTCCATTCAGATTTTCTGTATTAATTTTAAATTTCACAGATCCATGCATCCCAGTATCAATTAGTTACTTTATTAGAAAAAAAGAGTGATTTTATTCTAAATTAAATATAATGCCCTCTCTTTTATTAAATTGCTCTCAACACATTACTTCCCAAAAGCTAATTATCAGTAATGAGGGATAACTTGTTAATTTTTAAATATGTTAGGTCATGAATGTATTTTTTATTTTTCATATTTTCTATTTACTATTTGTTATGCCTTGCCCTAGTCATTAGGGCACGCAATAGATTAGGAACCCAAGTTCTTCAGGAGGGAGCTCTATGCCACTGTAGAACGCCAGAGGGGGATTAGACGCGACCACTAACGCCCAATGTGCGCCTAGACTCGACGTTTTGCAGCGGCCACAAGCAGCGAGAAGAGTTTTTCCCCCAGCTTGTGGCTGACGTTGGCGTTAGCAGTGGTCGTGTGTGCGGCTACTCCATTTAAACTCCATGTAAAAGCCTTCCCGCTGCTTGTGGTCGCCACCGGTGGCGACCACAAAACGCTCAATGTGCGGCAGCCCTAGACATATGACATTTCCAACATACACCGAAGAGGGATAATCAATGTAGGCCTAAATATGGTCAAACATTGTTCGAATTGGGCGAAACTCACTATGCAGGGGTTTTCTGGGCCAAGGAACTCGAATCTGAGGTCGCTTTTATCAGGCGACGCTATCTAATCGTGGTATTAGACCACGTGATTTAGGTGTTAATAAATATAATGATTTAACTATTATGCTATTGATTTTTAATTTTTGAAATAATTATCAAGCTAGTTGGAAATAAAACCACAAAACGGAAAATGTGATAGCATAAACCGAACCTTTGATCACAATAAACAGCATTTTTTCAATGTGTCAGTATTAGTCCGTACGGGACTTCATAAAAGTGATAACATTACCCGACTGATAACATTATCCGCGACTACATTAAGCGGCGTTCACTGTAATTATACAGTACAGTTAAATGTCTGATCGTGCACGGCGGTTTTAGATGAGTTGTGCGGGAAAAGGAATGGACTCGTGACATCAAACCAATGCGAGTCTGGCGTTTGTGTTTACAGTACACAGTGCTCAAGTGGGTTCGCGACCACAGGGTGCACCACAAGTAGAGCGACAGAGACGCTGACCCTCACAACGCAAGCAGAGGTTTCTTCTTCTCACACGGGTTCCTCGGACCACAGGCTGGGAAACGCTGTTCTAGATAGTAGATTTTTAAACAAAAAGTATGAACAATGTAAAACTTTCCGTCAGCAAACTTGTAAAGCAAGCATAAAAGAATCTCACATTTTAGTAAAAAACAAACTGAGATATTCAAATGAAACACTTCCTTAAGAGCGAAGTAATTAATGTCTAGAAATTTCCACACGTTTAACCCGTTGATAATTATGTCCCTTGAGCCTATCTGTTCCACCCATGCATGACCCTAAGGCTTGTTCAGTTTCTCGTGTATCGTTAACAAAGACGGTGTTACATTGTAACAAAAGGTATCACAGGTACTCATTATTTATTGATTCATTGTATCGCACCTGTAGCAATGTAAATTCACAAGGACTCGACACTTGGATCAAAAACAATAAATTAACCATTGAACACATCGATTGGTTTATAGACCTACGTATTTTGTAATTGGAAATCGATTTTCAAATTAAAGGTCCTTATATAGGTATTTATAATTTGAAATAGGAAGAACGACTTATCACACTCAAACTATTCCCTCAAAAAACGCTTGATATAGCTTTTTATGGCTCTAGAGCAGCGTTTCTCAACCTTTTTGAGCCCGAGGACCTCTAAAATGTCTAAAAAAAAATTTAAGGACCCCAAATTTTACATCCCATTTTAAAAAGAAGGCCTATATTATTAATATTTGGGGTATTAATTATAGGTCATTATAACGAAATATGTGAAAAAGTTTTACTTCTTTACTTTCCACTTGCTGAGGACCATGTGCACCATCTTCGTGGACCATAGGTTGAGAAACGCCGATCTAGAGGATGTGGAAATTTGCATCCCATCGCTTCTATCCACCAACCCTGGTAGGAGTTGAAATAACAAGGAACAGAAATTCCAGAGCATAAAATTGTATTGTCTTTGCGGAATATTTTATTTCTCACTCTCATGTTACCATACAACCGATTCGGGTCGTACTTCCCTCCCCTAAAACCTGCTATATAATAATGTACATATTACCATACATCGTATTGTTTTCTCTATGTCCAGGGTAGAGAAAGTTATGTGACTGCAGCACATTGTGCATTAGTTGAATTACATCGATAGCCTCTCTAATTTGTAAAAGTCCCGTTCATTTATTTACAAACCCATCTGAGACCACTGGCAACAATATGTTGTCATGTGAACTGTGATTTGGATTTGATAATTCTGTGTAAAAAGGGATTAAGTATTCTCAAAAACATTTGATTTTTGGCATTTAAAATCAAAATTTTTCAAAATCCTTTCTTAATGAGAACTTACATTATGAAACGAAGGTACTGTCAAAATTCCAAGTCTCTACCTATTATAGGCTAGTTTAGGCTCTACGTTGATTCTCTGTCAGTGTCTCAGTGATTAGTTAAGTCAGTCAGGACAAAGCCTCTTATACATATTGACCTATAAGCAACATATGAGATACGAAAATTATGTACAGTCATCTATATAAGCAGTCATAATGGTGATACTATTTTCCAGTGCGTCTGTTTATCAGCAATACACACGAAATTAAACACGAATGATTTTGCACTTTCACTAATCTAAATACGTTATCATTAACTTGTATAAATTTTACATTATAAAGATGAGCTGACAAATGAAGATCATTTCGAATCACAACAGTTACCACAGCCTTCCGTAATACTGAAAGTTATCCTATGTCCCCGAGAGCCATCAAAATGCTTCAGGGCATTTTTGCACTTTCCCCATTCTTGACAACAGCCATAACATCTGAATTAGGTTCAGCATTGTACAGTCGTTTATAATCACATAATAAACGCTTTAAAATACATGTAGGCCGATTTCACAGAATGCACTGGCAATTAATAATGTTACATATAGGTTAGGGGACACGCTCAGCGAAACCACCTTTTAGTTGTAAACAATCCGTCAATCAAACTGAGAGTTTAAAATGAAATATAGGCTACTCACATTGAAGTTTACTGTAGGTTTAACAATAATCTTAGCTTCAAAATTTACCATAAACGCTAGTAATATTTATCTTTTGTTTCTCTGATTGTTGATTGAACGAATCGCTTATCGAGATATTGGATCGAGATATCGAAAGGAATTGTTTTAATTATATTAGCCAGAACACTCATTACAACTCAACGGTACGCAAATTAATGACACCAGAGCTACTAATACCTCATCTGTACGCAATATCCCACTATTAGCTTTCAAAAATGTCATTCATTTACCGGCTTATGGCAACTCGGCTGCTGATAGGCTGTCCGCGATAGCCAATCAAAATACTTCGGGTCTTCGGACATCGCAAATGTGTGGTGGAGCATTTAAATATCATACAACAATAAATACAATATCAATAACAAGATAGTAGTGAGGTTAATATGAAAAAATATAACTCTAAACTAAACTAAACTAAAACTCCGTGACGCTACATCCCTGAAGAGACTAGGCCTACCACTCGATCACTGCGTCATCTACCATAGGCAGATGGCAGGATTGGGGGCATGTGGTGTGCATGCCGACACCCATAGACGTTAACGGTGGTTTCCAAGAACGGAGCCGCTACTTCTCTATCAAGTAGCTCCACAATTTAAATCACGAGGCTGAGTGCACCCCGTTCCAGACCTCCCTACCTCAGAAAAATCCGAGGAGGTACTCGCGATCGAACCCGGGCCTACGGATCTGTAGTCAGCGACGATAACCACAAGACCACGCCGGCGGTCTTAGCTGGTCTAAATGTTAGGGAGATTTTAAGAAACATACTGTACCATAATAGATATATATATAAGCCCTCATGAACCACAGATTATTGTCTCTGTACCATATTTGCAAGTAGCTACTAACTGTAAATGTAGTGCGGTGGAATGAGGAAGCTATGTTAAGAAGTCGGACAGACAGCCTGCGTGAGGGTGGAGCATGTAGAAAGACAGTTCAAACTTTCACTACTTTGCTGTTAAACACTGCTCTACAGTTACAGTTACAGTTACTAAAGGTACTGTACTGTAATCATAATCACTTACATGGACTCACATGATTTTCAACTTCGTAATACATTGAGTTATTGTACAGTACAGTATATTTTATTTTGTACTAAAGTCCTCTATTTGGCTTTTATTTAATTTTTCTTTCATAATACAGTACAGTCTGTATTATGCCATTTTTATTTTAAAATAAAATAAATTTCGTTTTAGTGCCACCCTCGTTTTGTGCCACTAAATGTTAGGTTTTATATGGATCACAATATGTAAAATAGGCTATCTCGCTTGTAATGACACAAATAGCGATGTAACTCTCCTTACAATTTCTAAAACTCATGAAATGTTGTTCATCCTACAAATTTCAGGTATCCAATGGAGTCAAAGTCGGCTACTGTGGAAAAAGAACCTATGGACTGCCGAGAAGTGAAACATGTGCCTAGACTCAAATGGCTCAACATTGTTGTACTCACACTTATGCACGTCCTCGCTGTCTACGGCTTCTTCGCCTATGTAACAAGAATGCACCTCGGAACTTTTATTTTCAGTAAGTAAAGAGATTACAAAAGGATAAATAGTATTTTTTTTTAGATGTAAACGGATTAGCAGGAAACTGGATAACGACGAGCTTCGTAACCTGTACTCTTCACCGGATATAGTAAGGGTAATTAAATCATGGAGGATGAAATGGGGGAGGAAAGACATACAAACTAAAAAATATTGACTGGGAGACATGAAGGGAAAAGACCTCTTAGAAGACCTAGACGTAGGTGGGAGGATAATATTATGATGGATTTGCGAGGGATGATTGGATGGAGTTAGCACAGAACAGAGTTGAATGGCGGGCTCAGGTAAGTGCGGCAATGAACCTCCGGTTTCCATGAAATAGATAATATTCCTTTAGCTGAGGAATTGTCTATTGTTGTTTAATAAGTAAGTAAGTATGTAAATTCCGGTTTCGAGGTGCAATTCACGATCAAAGTGCGCCATCCGGGGGAAAAATCTCAGATTAGAGTTCCCTAGCCCAAAAACTCCCGCAAAGTGTGTTTCGTCCAAATCATTCAATGATTTCCCTTTAAGGCTTAGCTCGCGAAACTTGTAAGCTGTAAGGCACATTTCGATTAAAAGGTTGAATTTACTGATTATTTTACATAATCTACAACATTTTGAGATACATCATTTACTTGAATATAAATTTTAATAGTTTCTCTAATTTGTCAAAGTCCCGGTTCATTTATTTCCAAAGCCATATGTGAAGACTGCCAACAATACACTGTTGTCATGTGAACTGTGATTTGGAATTGATAATTCTGTGTAAAAAGGGATTAAGTATTCTCAAAAACGTTTAATTTTTGGCATTTAGAATCATAATTTTTCAAAATCCTTTCTTATTGAGCACCTACATTATGAAACGAAGGTACTATCGAAATTACAAATCTACCTATTATAGTTTAGGCTCTAAGTTGGTTTTCTGTCATTAATGCCCGGTTTCTATAAACTCGCGAAATACCTATGGGTAAATGACCCAATGGAAAGAATTTACACAAGACTATCTTTTACAAACTCGAATAATTTAAAGGTAACAATCACATACAATTGTTGCGAGTTTCTAGATAAACGTCCTCTGGGAAAATATGAAAATGCCATAAAAAATGTTCCTACAAACTCGGGCTAGATCTTTCCAAGGGTAAATCGTCGGGTTAATTTATCATTTCATGGATGGCTGGATAAAATTTAACCTCTATAATAATTTAAACAATGAGAATCAAAGCCTTCTGAATTAAATTAACTGTAGGCCTACAACTCCAAGGCCTTCCTCATTATATCATTGTGGGTGATTCTGGAACTAATTTGCCCATGGATAATTTACCCATAGGTATTTCACGAGTTTATAGAAACCGGGCATAAGTCAGTCAGTCAGTCAGTCATTCATTCAGTCAGGACAAAGCCTTTTATACAGAGATTGGATTATGAGATGAGTATTAGCAAATACTATAGATACAATACAGGACACTTTGCGATATATCGGGGGACAATATTTTGAGCACCATCTAGCGGCCCAACCTGCTACTACTGAATACAATTGCAGTATCTAGATACATATATGTTAAACAGCTTTTAATAGAAGAGCCGAAATAGCCAGACTCGGCATGTTATGTATAAGGGGTATCTACCTATGGCTCAGAATAGCATATTACAGTTTATATATGTTTTGAATATTTTAATTTTGCCCCAAGTTTCTAGGTTGTGCCACCAGGAGTGCTGCAAAATTTGTCCCCCATTTTTCTACCAGTGAGTGTCCGGTATTGTCTCTATAGTATTTGGTATTAGTCGTTGGTGGCCAAGTGATAAATTGTTATATCCTCAGGTAAGGAATTTCACAGAAGAGCTGATAGGGAACAGATAGGGTTAGAGATAATATCCGGCCAAGTAAACAGTTAGGCCTACTGCTATTTATTTATCGTTGGGCTGTAATGACGCCAGCAAACAAGTCAGTCAGTACAAATGAAGGTTGTAGAGATTATGCAGTTATCGAGGGAATTAAGTAGGCTATTTGTAGCTCCTATGCACCCTATCGCAAGATATCTCACGTTGCCTTAAGTGTTGCACTTCAAACTGGTTCTATGTTTCCTATTGTTTCCTAAACATAAATTTTAGCCTATTAGTCAACTCAAAGCTTACATGCATTGAATTTTCCATTCTCAATAGCCTACTCTTGTTGTCCGCCATATTGTTTACGGACGAAATCAGCTGCTTCACACACTCGCTCACTACTGGTCACTTCGATTTGCTCTTATATTCTAGAGTTATTTCCTTTGCTTATAGTTCTTTAATTGTTGTTTTTTGTTTCATAGGAAAATTCTGCAATGACGGCCGAGGAGTTATGTGGAAATTGTTGCTTATCTGTCTCTGAAGGTATTCAATGTGACTCGTGTGACTTATGGTTTCACTTTACATGTTCTAGGTTATGTATCGACGAAGTTCCCGATGGCGATTGGTTCTGCAAGCTATGTATTAAGGATAAGGAGATTAAAGACTTGCATTATGTGATTGATGTGTTACAGGATGATGTTCGATCTCTGAAGGCGAAACTCGACGAAGTAACTAATGTAACTAATGTAACTAATGTTTCTTTCCCTAGGTTGGACTCCTTTACCGAAGTAGCGCAAAGTCACAAAGGAAGACCATCAAGTAACAACACGTCGTCCTTGCAGAAGACTTACAGCACCATCGCTACTAATAATCGATTTTCTGTTTTAGATGGCCTAGAAGAAGTAGATGCCCCAGCTGAACCAACTGCTGTTCCAGATGGCCTAGATAGGATAGATAATTTTACTTCTAGCTTTGTCTCTTTTGCAGATGTACTGAGGCATCCCAGAAGAAGAACATCGCAGAACAGTGTAAGTAGGCCTACTAATAATGTCTTCTCTGTTTCAGGTAGTAGTGGAGATGTAAATGAAGAACAGCCATTTAGAGCAACGACTGTATGCAGGCCCACTAACAAAAGAAAGATTTTAGTTTTAGGTAGCAGCCACGCCAGATATATGGGAACTGCTGTGAAAGATGCTGTTGGAGAGAGTTTTCAAGTTGAGTGTATTTGTAAACCTAATGCTGAACTTAAGGATGTAATTTCAGGTATCAAGGATCTATCTAAAGGCTTCTCTAAGGATGACCATATTGTAATTGTTGGAGGTGGTGGTAATAGTCTAGACAGAGATCCTGACTTTGAAATCGACCAGGACCTACACACCATCTCTAGAAGCAGTGTACATACTAATGTTAGTTTTGTAGAGTTATTTTACAGGTACGACAAGCCCTCGCTTCGATCCAAGGTGAAAGTTGTGAACGACAAGTTAAGGGATTTCTCTAGTAATCATGTAAATTTTAACATTGTATCTGTTAATAGCCTAAGAAGAGAAGAATTCACTCGACATGGACTCCATCTGAACTCCAGAGGGAAGAAGACGCTAGCAAAACTTGTTGCTGAAGAAGTAAAGAGTAATGTATCTAATTGTAGCAGGCCTATTCCTGTTATAGTAGGTGGATCATGTCATTTTTTAGGGGGAATCTAAATCGAAGAAATAAACAACTTTTATGTGTACCTCAAGATAAGAATAATACTTCAGTTAAGCCAAAAACTAGAATTAATACATCATTTACATTAATACATCAAAATATAAGGGGACTTGAAAATAAAATTGAAGAATTCAACTTAGCAATTCAGGATTCAATTAATTCTAATCTACAGGAAATTCAAGTTATTTGTTTGACAGAACACCACTGTGCAGAAAAAGAGCTGGAACAATTAAAAATTGATAATTTTTCTTTATGTTCAAATTTTTGTAGACGTTCCAAAAAATGTGGAGGTGTGAGTATTTTTATCAAAAGAAACTTAGATTTTAATGATATAGACACCAGTTCCTTTTGCAAGGAACAGGATTTCGAATGTTGCTCAGCAAGAGTGGAAACTGACAATGACACGTTTGTAATAATAACAATCTACAGAGCACCATCAGGTAATTACAACTATTTTATCAATCAGTTAGAAAAGGTTCTTAATTCATTATATAATAATAGTGTAAATATGATACTGTGTGGAGATTTTAATGTAGACATGTCAACTGATAGTGAAAATAAGGCAAGACTTCTGTCCTTAGTAGGTAGTTATAATCTAGACTTCATAGTGAACTTCCCAACTAGAATTCAAAACAACTCTCAAACAACAATAGATAATATATTCTTAAATAAAGAAAAAAACTTGAAGTTTGAAGTAATCCCAATAATAAATGGGTTATCAGATGGTAATGTTAAACAATACTGAAGCATATCCGACAAGCAAACATACCCGTAGTAATATTAACAGAGTAATGAATGATGTTTCGATTTTAAGTTTCAAACAAGATCTTGCAAATGAAAATTGGGAAACTATATTTACCTATAACACTGTTGATAATAAATTAAATGAATTTCTAAATATCGTGTTGCGACACTTTGAGGCCAACTTTCCAAAAAAGACAACTACTAAAATACCTAATTTAAATAATAAAGCATGGCTAACCCCTGGTATTAAAATATCATGTGCTAAAAAAAGAGAGCTCTATTTACAATACAGAACCAGTAACAATCAAACTCAGAAAGTGTATTATAAAAGATATTGCAATGTGCTTAAAAAGGTTATTAAAGAAGCAAAGAGCAGGTATTTTTCACAAATAATTAATAAATCAAACAACAAAGTTAAGACTATATGGAATATAGTAAAAAATGAAACAGGGAAAGCAAAGGAAAAAAGTGATTGTACGTCATTAATATACAAAAATAAGAAACTAGACAATCTATCAGATATTACAAATGCATTTAATAACCACTTCATAAATATTGCAGAGAATTGTGTTCCCACTAACAATACCAGTGTCAAGGCATTAGACCTTCTGACAAAAGCTACAATTGGTAACCATAAATTTGAAATCACACTGACTTCCTCTGTAGAAATTGAAAATATAATAAAATTGCTTAAAAGTAAAAGCTCATCTGGATGGGATGACATAAGTAATAAGCTATTAAAAAGTTGCTGTTCGGAACTTAGTAAACCCCTTAGCCATATATTTAACTGTTCACTAGAAACTGGAATATTTCCTGAAAGAATGAAACATGAAATTGTCAAGCCCCTGTTTAAAAAAGGAGACAAAAATTTACCATCAAATTACAGGCCTATATCGCTCTTAACTTCATTTTCAAAAGTATTCGAAAAAGGTGTATATAACCGCATAGTTTACTATCTTAATTTGAATAATATTCTTACACCATCACAATTTGGTTTTAGAAGTGACATGTCTACTGAAAATGCTACATTTAAACTCACCACAGAAATACTGGAAGCGCTAGATAAAAAGAAATATACCTTGGGAATTTTCTGTGACTTAGCTAAAGCATTCGACTGTATAAATCATGAACTATTAATTAAAAAATTGGAACATTATGGAATAGATAATTTAACACTGAATTGGTTCAAATCATACCTGTCTGAAAGAACTCAAAATGTCGTAATAAATGGAAACAAATCTAATCTAGGAGTAGTTAGAAGTGGAGTACCACAGGGATCAATACTAGGACCTTTGCTATTTTTAATTTTCATCAATGACTTGCCACATAACTTAAGTGACGAAACAAAGGTACTGCTTTTCGCGGATGACACTAGTGTTTTTGTAACAGGAAAATCCCAGGAACAACTGGCAAGAGTAGCTACAAAGGCTTTTCACGAATTAAATATATGGTTCCAAGCCAATAAAATGACGCTTAATATCGAAAAAACCCACTTTATTCAATTCAGAACAAAACAAAGATGTACCCAAAACCTTGTAATTAATTACCAAACACAAAGCATAGAAGAAATTAGTAATATCAAATTTTTAGGATTACAAATTGATCAACATCTCGACTGGAAGTCACATATTGAAATGATAATTCCAAAACTAAGTTCAGCATGCTTTACCTTAAGAGTCCTGAATCAGGTTTTAAAACAGGATGACTTACGCATGGTGTATTTTGCAAATTTCCACTCGATAATGAAGTATGGAATCATATTCTGGGGTAACTCGACCCATAGGGATAAAATATTTAAGCTACAAAAGCAAGCAATTAGAATAATGTGTGGAAAGAAAAGGAGAGAATCATGCAAACCGCTCTTTGAAAAATTAAAAGTCCTCACTCTCACAGGGGAGTATATATACTCTGTTATGTGTTATATGGTAGATAATATTGAGAGATTCCAAACTAATAGCAGTGTTCATGAACATATTACTAGAAACAGGAATGATTTACATAGACCGGTTAATGCATTAAAACTTTTTCAGAATGGCGCTTATTACTCCGCAATACAGATATACAATAAGCTTCCAAACAACATTAAATTATTATGTATTCAAAGAAAAAGCAAATCCTTCAAAGGATCTCTCAAGAAATTTTTAATGACTCACACCTTCTACAATATGGATGAGTATTTCCAGTTTGAATAAGTTTATAGTGTAGTATATTATATATCATTATTTATTACTTCCTTGTATTTTAATCCGACGTGTTCTATATCCTTGAGTCCCACTCAACACAGGATCTACAGAACGAGATAACTACATCTACATCTACATGTAGGCTTCACCTCTGCAATTCACACAAAGTAGCAAACCAGTTTCTCCAAAATATCGCAGTTCTCGAAATCAAATAAACTTTTAATCCCATGTTTTGACCGGGGCAAAGTCGCGGGTTCATGGTTTCCCCACAGGCAAATGCCCTCAGTCATTTCATCTGATGTCATAATCATTAAAACCGAATAACCGTCAAAATAACGTAACATAATAGAATGAGACACGCGTGTATTTGCAAGTTATAAACATAACGGCAAGCCTAAATACAGTAAAGAAACAAAAGTTATTCAAATTTAACAGATCTTTATGATTTATTAGGCTACTTCCTCTGCCGTACCGTAGGTACTATAGGTACATTCAGGTACATAGGCTTCAGAGTAACATTCCACGATTAGAAAGCGCCCCCTGGGAAAACTATCTCAGATTCGATTATGCAGTTCCAAAGGAACCTGTGAACACATAATACGTATTGTTTCTCAACTGTTTGTTGACAGATGAATATGATGTGAATTTTATTTGATAAATTCAGTGTAATTTTCAGAAATTATATCATTTTTCAAGGGAAGGAATGGTTCGTTTGGATTTATATTGTCCGCTATACTTCCTTGGTTAAACTATCAATATTATTAAATGACTCCAGGATTTTTAAGAAATTTGCACTGGCAGCTTATTAAAAATGTTTGTGGTTCAGAGCTATAAAAATTGTAAGTAAAAATAAAATTATAATATTTGTTCATTTCACTTAGGCCTTATATAATAAAGAAACTGTTTTACTAATTTTGTACTTTTCGTGAAAGTTTAGACTGAGAGAGACGAACATCGCCGAGTATGCCCGATGTTTCACGAAGCGGGCGAGCGAGTGAGAACGCTATTTAGGGCCGTTGAATTGTATAAGAGTAGATAATATATTTCAGATCTGGTGTACGGCTATTACGGAGGTTTCGGCGTCACTGGTGGAGCCCACAGACTTTGGACCCACAGATCTTACAAGGCCAAATTACCACTGCGAGTTATCTTGATGGTGGGCTATGCCATCGCAGGTATGGTACGTATCACAGATGTTTGAGATTCTTAAACACTGTAGTGTTGTTAACATTGATCCCACTTCACGGAAGAAATTGAAAGAAAAGTATGAAAATACAAGCCATCGAATTGATTAATTTGGTTCATCCAAAAGAAGTTAGAACTATGATCCAGAAATTGCCACAAAATAAAACACCCGGACCTGACAGGTGTTGCCACTGTATGCAGACGACACAGTGATTTTCAAGGATTCACAAAGATCACTTGACCTATTAACGCAATGGTCCACAAAATGGAGACGTAAGATAAATGGAGATAAATGACAAATGGTCCTGTTCACGAAAAGATTTCCCCGCATAACTGAAACTCTCCTACTCCGTGGCGCTACATCCCTGGAGGGACTTGGCCTACCACCCGACCGCTGCGTCATCTACCACAGGCAGACGGCAGCATTGGGGGCATGTGGTCAGCATGCCGACACCCATGGCCGTTAACGGTGGTTTCCATGACCGGAGCCGCTACTTCTCTATCAAGTAGCTCCTCAATTTTAATCACCAGACCTCCCTTCCTCAGAAAAATCCGAGGAGGTGCCCGGGCCGACGGATCTGTAGTCAGCTACGCTAACCACAAGACCACGCGGCCGACCATCTGAAACTCTACGGATACAAAATTCCTTTCAGTACGTCTGCAAAATATCTTGGTGTACATCTAGACAAAAGACTTTAGACTTGGGAATAACAAAGTTCAGTGACTACGTTCAGGTGTTTCGAGACAAATTAAATTTAAAAAAAAACTCTTTGAACTTTCATCTAAATCCGCTGTTACGAGAAGAGGAGGGACAAGTGACCCCATGCGTTACTTTTAGTGATGACCTTGGCAAAATTCACAAAGTAACAAATTTATGTATATAAAATATATTTTTGTATAAGGCAAGGGACCCAACTGAGGCTGTTGGGTTTCCCATGCCGACAAGGTAATTATAAATTAAATTCATTAAAAAAAATAATATTCAGCATGCCGTAGGGTTAAGCATCGATGGAAAACAACCTATGTTTTTGCTACATCGATGTTTCCCCCCGACATTGATGTTTTTATAATAAAAATAAGATTAATAGGCCTACGTTGGTTTTAAGATATAATTTTATTTACAGTAGTCTAATTTCCCAAAACATCGATGTTTTTCATAGACAGTTTTCATGGAAATATTTGTTTATTTATGAATTTTGCCTAATTTTCTGAAAAAATTACCTTTCTTAATATGCTATACATCGATGTTCAGGTCGATATTACCGCGACATCGATGGTTACCGACGATTTTCCCAAGTATGACTTGTATGATGACTCAAACTGGTGTAACTCTTAGCAGATACATAGAAATCAGGCAACTTTTTAGCGATCATTCACATCCACACATACAGGGTGACAGATTATGTTTGTGAAGCCAAAACTCTGGTAACTCTGTGAGCTTGTTAAAAGGGGTTAGTAACGAATTTTTCCGTTTCAGAATTCTCTGTACAACTGGGTCCGAGACCACAGAGTGCACCACAAGTACAGCGACACCGACGCTGATCCTCACAACGCTAGCAAAGGTCTCTTCTTCTCGCACGTGGGCTGGCTGTTCCAGACAAAGCACCCGGAAGTCATCCGAAGAGGTCGTGAAGTGGACATGAGCGACATCACCTCAGATCCGGTCGTGGCTTTCGAGGAAAAGTGCGTAGCCCTGATTTTTATACTGTTATCGTATCTGCTAGTGAGTTTCGTCCAACTTTCATCAGATAAATTCGCTCCTGCTGCGCAGTCGCGAATCTATCGATAAACTCGTCGGCTATCGTGGGAGTGCCTATGAAAAGATCTACTTTAGCTATGGTCTTCTTTCTCAGTTACCATGGCAGCAAAGCAACATTAATTTTTAAAAATCATAACTCCGGTTTGAGTTCTCTAAGGTCTGATTTAACTCCACAGGTACATCTGGCCTCTTCAGCTCCTCTTCACGACCGCATTGCCTATATTCATTCCGATCTACTTCTGGAACGAAGCCTGGGACTGCGCCTTCTTTTCGACGATAGCGAGGTGGGTCATCCTTCTCAACTTGGTGTGGTCGACCAACAGCTTCGCCCACAAATATGGATATCGCCCATACAACAGGTAACGACGACGTTTTAGGTTGTTTTAAAACGAAAATATTTAATTTCAGTTCTGCTTGGAACAGCAATCGAAAAACTTGTTGGTTTTGTAGATGAATTCAGGCTTTTTTGGTTGGCAGCAATTAGTTCGGAAACAAATCACTGTATGAAAACAGTGGAACATAGAAACATTGCGGGAAAGAATGAAAATATGTTGAAAACTCCTTCGTTTTGATGAGGAGTTGCAAGCAAGTGAGTAGTTGTGTTGGCAAAATATCTATAGCATTATCTGCTGGTGACATCCTCAGTAATTATCCGAATGGGCTAACACCTTTTTCTTTACAGTTACGATTCAAAATAGGATAAACAAATTTTCATAACTTTCTCAGTGAGATAAGGGTCATTCTCAAACAAATTCCCGTTTTGCCTCCTCGAATGATCCCCAGATTGAATATTCAGCTTCGGTTTTTCTGTCATTATGTAGTTTACGAAACCGCATAGGAATCATGAGTTTTCTCGTCGGTGGAACGTATTGAATTGTAATGAGTGTTAACATTGTTCATGTCCTATTTCAACATGTTTTATTAAATAGAAATGGACTGAGCTGTTGTAAGGTACCAATACCTTTGTCTTCAAATGCTGGCGACGAATGAAAATAATTTACAAAAGACGTGACACAGCAATTTACGTAATAGTAAGGAGTGTTACCCAAAACAATTTTCCTAAATCTTATTTTCATTTTTCTTGCTGTCCTCCCTCCTCGATGCCGGATGGTAGGGGGGGGAAGATGACGCAATATTTCATCCCCTCTACATCACCCTCCTTAATTCTTTGGGGAGCACTAGACCGGGTAACACTCCTTATCACGGTTTCCTGTGACAAAGATTCTAATGAACATCCTGGCTCGGGTTCTTTTTTTTGAATTATGAAACATCCTCTCGACAGTTTCATTTGGATGTTGAGCTAACTTTCATCCGCGAATGACGATTCATTTTGGGCCTTTTCATGCCAAGAAGTCAAAATGTTGGATGCAGAATATGGGCTGTGACAGTCACACTCCTTACTTTTCCCCACGTTTTTTTACATAAACATGAACTTTACATTCCACGAAGTATAGAAATTATTTAGCATGGCGCAGAAACTCGCATGGGTTTGGGGCGGAATCTGAAAAAAAAACTAGTAACGGCATTTTTTTAGAATGACCCATAAGACATATGACTCCCGATATGACCTCGAAGCTATAAGGAGTATAAACACAGCTAAATTTTTAAAAAAAAGTGTGCGTGGAACGCCACGCGACAGAAGTGAAACTTGTTTTTTTAATTATTTTACTTTTTTAATTTTTGATTATTGGATTTCAATTTTTTATTATTGGATTTCAATTTTGGATTTTTGGACTTTTTACTATTGGGTTTTTAGATTTTTTAATTTTTGGAATTTTTAATTTTGGATCTTTCAATATTTTATTTTTGGATTTTTTTATTTTGGATTTTTTAATTTTGGATTTATTTTTCAAATTTTGGACTTTTGGATTTTGGATTTTAATTTTTTTGTTTTCTTTTTAATTTTGTATATTTGGATTTTTTAATTTTTAATTTTTGGATTTTTTAAATTTTGGATAAGCCTAATCACTGAGTTGATTATTTTCTGTGCAGTCCGTTCCGTCACACCTCACTAATTTCGTGACGATTTTGGGCGTTGCACAAGCTCTCGACGATTTACTCCTACCGCGGCTAAAGAATTTTCACTTCAAAAAAATAAATAAAATGAATAAAAAAATATTGTATTGTGCATTTGTTTCACAGAAAGCTGTTACCAGGAGAAAACTTTCTGCTGTCCTTTTTTGTAATGGGGGAGGGCTGGCACAATTACCACCACCAGTTCCCATGGGACTACAAAACTTCTGAACTCGGCTATTACATGAATCTCACAGGCTTCCTCATAGACGTCTACGCCTGCATCGGATGGGCCTATGACCTCAAACAGCCGTCAAAGGAAGTCGTTAAAAATACCGTGCTCAAGCATGGCGATGGGACCCATCGAGAATGGGGCACTCATGGCGTTAAGTAATACAGTACTAAGCTTTCCTCGTGATAGTCAAAGTTGTCAATCTACCTGTCTCGTCCTATGTACCTTAATAACTAGGGCCCGGATTTGAAGGTTTTCGCCTATTTTCCCCCCAGCTTCCTAATTGCAACATTTTAGCGTATTTTTCCGTTCCATGCCCATTGCTACTGAATGTATGAATCTTATAGAACCTAGATCGGATTGATGGGCCTAAAAAGGGGTATGTAGGACTTTTGCTGAAAATCTAGAGGATAAAGAGGACTTTTCTGAAAAAAACTAGGGGCTAAAGAAGACTTTTATAAAAAAACACGATTTTTAAATAGATTTACCAAACTCCAAATTATTATTATTATTATTATTATTATTATTATTATTATTATTATTATTCTCAAACTCCAAATTATTATTTTTAAATTAAGTACAAGCTAGTTTGTAGATGAGTTGGCAAAATATATGTTTATGTTATTTTGCACACGATGATAATAGCTGGTGATAGCCTCAATAATTATCATAATGTTCACAGAAATCTGTTACCAGCAGAGAACGTCGTGGTGTCCTTGTTTGGGATGGGGGAGGGCTGGCACAATTACCACCACCAGTTCCCATGGGACTACAAAACTTCTGAACTCGGCTATTACATGAATCTCACAGGCTTCCTCATAGACGTCTACGCCTGCATCGGATGGGCCTATGACCTCAAACAGCCGTCAAAGGAAGTCGTTAAAAATACCGTGCTCAAGCATGGCGATGGGACCCATCGAGAATGGGGCACTCATGGCGTTAAGTAATACAGTACTAAGCTTTCCTCGTGATAGTCAAAGTTGTCAATCTACCTGTCTCGTCCTATGTACCTTAATAACTAGGGCCCGGATTTGAAGGTTTTCGCCTATTTTCCCCCCAGCTTCCTAATTGCAACATTTTAGCGTATTTTTCCGTTCCATGCCCATTGCTACTGAATGTATGAATCTTATAGAACCTAGATCGGATTGATGGGCCTAAAAAGGGGTATGTAGGACTTTTGCTGAAAATCTAGAGGATAAAGAGGACTTTTCTGAAAAAAACTAGGGGCTAAAGAAGACTTTTATAAAAAAACACGATTTTTAAATAGATTTACCAAACTCCAAATTATTATTATTATTATTATTATTATTATTATTATTATTATTATTATTCTCAAACTCCAAATTATTATTTTTAAATTAAGTACAAGCTAGTTTGTAGATGAGTTGGCAAAATATATGTTTATGTTATTTTGCACACGATGATAATAGCTGGTGATAGCCTCAATAATTATCATAATGTTCACAGAAATCTGTTACCAGCAGAGAACGTCGTGGTGTCCTTGTTTGGGATGGGGGAGGGCTGGCACAATTACCACCACCAGTTCCCATGGGACTACAAAACTTCTGAACTCGGCTATTACATGAATCTCACAGGCTTCCTCATAGACGTCTACGCCTGCATCGGATGGGCCTATGACCTCAAACAGCCGTCAAAGGAAGTCGTTAAAAATACCGTGCTCAAGCATGGCGATGGGACCCATCGAGAATGGGGCACTCATGGCGTTAAGTAATACAGTACTAAGCTTTCCTCGTGATAGTCAAAGTTGTCAATCTACCTGTCTCGTCCTATGTACCTTAATAACTAGGGCCCGGATTTGAAGGTTTTCGCCTATTTTCCCCCCAGCTTCCTAATTGCAACATTTTAGCGTATTTTTCCGTTCCATGCCCATTGCTACTGAATGTATGAATCTTATAGAACCTAGATCGGATTGATGGGCCTAAAAAGGGGTATGTAGGACTTTTGCTGAAAATCTAGAGGATAAAGAGGACTTTTCTGAAAAAAACTAGGGGCTAAAGAAGACTTTTATAAAAAAACACGATTTTTAAATAGATTTACCAAACTCCAAATTATTATTATTATTATTATTATTATTATTATTATTATTATTATTATTCTCAAACTCCAAATTATTATTTTTAAATTAAGTACAAGCTAGTTTGTAGATGAGTTGGCAAAATATATGTTTATGTTATTTTGCACACGATGATAATAGCTGGTGATAGCCTCAATAATTATCATAATGTTCACAGAAATCTGTTACCAGCAGAGAACGTCGTGGTGTCCTTGTTTGGGATGGGGGAGGGCTGGCACAATTACCACCACCAGTTCCCATGGGACTACAAAACTTCTGAACTCGGCTATTACATGAATCTCACAGGCTTCCTCATAGACGTCTACGCCTGCATCGGATGGGCCTATGACCTCAAACAGCCGTCAAAGGAAGTCGTTAAAAATACCGTGCTCAAGCATGGCGATGGGACCCATCGAGAATGGGGCACTCATGGCGTTAAGTAATACAGTACTAAGCTTTCCTCGTGATAGTCAAAGTTGTCAATCTACCTGTCTCGTCCTATGTACCTTAATAACTAGGGCCCGGATTTGAAGGTTTTCGCCTATTTTCCCCCCAGCTTCCTAATTGCAACATTTTAGCGTATTTTTCCGTTCCATGCCCATTGCTACTGAATGTATGAATCTTATAGAACCTAGATCGGATTGATGGGCCTAAAAAGGGGTATGTAGGACTTTTGCTGAAAATCTAGAGGATAAAGAGGACTTTTCTGAAAAAAACTAGGGGCTAAAGAAGACTTTTATAAAAAAACACGATTTTTAAATAGATTTACCAAACTCCAAATTATTATTATTATTATTATTATTATTATTATTATTATTATTATTATTCTCAAACTCCAAATTATTATTTTTAAATTAAGTACAAGCTAGTTTGTAGATGAGTTGGCAAAATATATGTTTATGTTATTTTGCACACGATGATAATAGCTGGTGATAGCCTCAATAATTATCATAATGTTCACAGAAATCTGTTACCAGCAGAGAACGTCGTGGTGTCCTTGTTTGGGATGGGGGAGGGCTGGCACAATTACCACCACCAGTTCCCATGGGACTACAAAACTTCTGAACTCGGCTATTACATGAATCTCACAGGCTTCCTCATAGACGTCTACGCCTGCATCGGATGGGCCTATGACCTCAAACAGCCGTCAAAGGAAGTCGTTAAAAATACCGTGCTCAAGCATGGCGATGGGACCCATCGAGAATGGGGCACTCATGGCGTTAAGTAATACAGTACTAAGCTTTCCTCGTGATAGTCAAAGTTGTCAATCTACCTGTCTCGTCCTATGTACCTTAATAACTAGGGCCCGGATTTGAAGGTTTTCGCCTATTTTCCCCCCAGCTTCCTAATTGCAACATTTTAGCGTATTTTTCCGTTCCATGCCCATTGCTACTGAATGTATGAATCTTATAGAACCTAGATCGGATTGATGGGCCTAAAAAGGGGTATGTAGGACTTTTGCTGAAAATCTAGAGGATAAAGAGGACTTTTCTGAAAAAAACTAGGGGCTAAAGAAGACTTTTATAAAAAAACACGATTTTTAAATAGATTTACCAAACTCCAAATTATTATTATTATTATTATTATTATTATTATTATTATTATTATTATTCTCAAACTCCAAATTATTATTTTTAAATTAAGTACAAGCTAGTTTGTAGATGAGTTGGCAAAATATATGTTTATGTTATTTTGCACACGATGATAATAGCTGGTGATAGCCTCAATAATTATCATAATGTTCACAGAAATCTGTTACCAGCAGAGAACGTCGTGGTGTCCTTGTTTGGGATGGGGGAGGGCTGGCACAATTACCACCACCAGTTCCCATGGGACTACAAAACTTCTGAACTCGGCTATTACATGAATCTCACAGGCTTCCTCATAGACGTCTACGCCTGCATCGGATGGGCCTATGACCTCAAACAGCCGTCAAAGGAAGTCGTTAAAAATACCGTGCTCAAGCATGGCGATGGGACCCATCGAGAATGGGGCACTCATGGCGTTAAGTAATACTAAGCTTCCTCGTGATAGTCAAAGTTGTCAATCTACTTGTTTTGTCATATGCACTACTTCCCATGGTACGGGAATTATCAGGTATTACGTATACCCAAAATTATGATAATTTTATGTGTGATATTTATTTGTCTTCCAAATCGCATGCAGAATAAATTCATGTGATTACTTCAATGTTGAAATACTTAATTCCCATTTACATACCAACTTCCCGCTGTTCCTAGTGTATTTCGTGGGCCTACAACGAAAAGGTATAACTCCAAAAATGCAAAAAATGAGTTATTGGTGCTCTATGCACAGGGAAAAGGAACTAAGTAAAAAGTAAAGTGTTCCCTATTACAGGCCATGGAGGCCCAGAGGGTTCCAGGAGGTTGAGGCTCCCAGATTTTTAGACATCGGCACATGAAGGTGGTAAGGTTGTCAGCCTTACGCACCGGCCGCCTTTACCCCCAGGATTGCTCCCGGTACTCATTTCTGTTAGAGGCTGAGTCGACCCCAGGGTCATAGTGCCACCAGAAGGATTAGACCATTTGAAAAACTCCAACGACCTCATCGGGGATCGAACCCGCGATGAAACTGTCACAAACTCCTAAGTCCATTACACACAGAATGTTGCCAGGGGAAAAGAACTAAGTCCACTTCATACTTTTTGCCTGTGTACCTAAATGTCAAATACAACATACCTCTACAGGCAGAATGATTTCATTCGGTGATAACATTACCCGACTGACAACATTATCCGCGATTACATTAAGCGGCGTTCATTGTACACAAACTTACAGATGTATATAAAGAGATGAAAACACGAAGACAGAAATAATTTTACAAGTTATATCATAAATATTTAATTATATTATTAAAAATTTCAAAACTTAAATTATAAAATTCTGTATAAAATTCCTTACGATATGGCCATCACTAGGGTTCGGAAAATATGACTGCAAATATGACCTTAAAAATGACTAAATATGACCTCATGAAAGAACGTATTTTCTAAAAATAAATATTCCAATTTAAAAAATCCCTTTAGGCAGGCCTACAGGCTGAGGTAGATTTCAAAGTGCCTTTGGTTTAATTTATTATCGCTGCGCAGCACTCTTCTTTTTTAGCCTTGGCATGGCAAACCCGCAGTAAAGACGAAGAGCCTACAATAATTTGTTTTGACAGCAAGAATAGGATATAATATTCTGTGAGGCCGTGCGCAAGATCAGCAATGAATAAAATTACCAAAGCCGCTAAACAAGACAAAATTATGATATTATAATAATTCTTTTAAGTGTTATTATTTTCAAACATTAAAATCTCGCGTCATATGAGAGCTATCAAGAAACTAGTTATTGATTTGTAGAGTACTCATCAAGAGCTTTTCAACGATACCCCACAAGACGTAGTTTCAAAAATTTCGAATTTCCATCCCCTCACCCCCACCCCCACTCGTACCCCCCAAAACCTCCGAATTGTTGGTGTCACTGTGAACTCCATAGGGAGTACTCTAGTTTATTCAAACAAAGTTTCCCTCTATACTTCATAGGGGCCGAGATATAAATGTTTTAAAAGTTAACCCCCTCCCCCGACCACCCCCTTGGGCCTATTTTGCCCATTAACGAACTTATCCGAACTATTGGGCCTATAAATGACATAATAAAATTTGGTTCAAATATCTGCAAAATTACGGCCGCTATCGTGTAAAGATATATATAAATAAGTATATATATATATATAAATATCACTTTTTTTTTTTGAACGGGCGGTGGTTTCGTACTTAGGGGAGCATGAAACGTAAAGATATGAAAGAATTTTTCGAAAATCATGACATGGTATCCAATTGCAATAGGTAGATTTTTCTTCGAAATCTACCTAAAAACGTTTAATGACATTCAATTATTACCACAGTCAGTTAATCACTTTTTAACAGTTTTACAGGTCATTTACAGTTTTACTTGTAAAGAACTTTTAATATGTTAATGTTTCCAGATACCACTGCAGTACAGTAAAACAAAAATATCGTGACTGATTTTCGTAAAAAAAAAAAAAAAAATGTAAAAATATAAAAATGAAAATAAGTCGACAATTTAGTGCACATATTGCATAATTATGCTCTTTTACCGAATTTATAACTTAAATTTGACGTTAAATTACAAATATGACAAAGACCATGAAAATGACCAAAATATGATTTTCTATGGAAAATAAAAACGGTCTGATGAGGATAAAAAATTTAATTTGTGTTTGCGGCAAGAACGGAAATCAGGATAAAAATGTGACATGTCATAAACATCCGAACACTGCCATCTACATCCTCATTTCGTATTGGTTCATGGCATAGGATTCAAGCTGTTGTGTGAATATGGCATCAACAAATGGCTGACTATGCATTTTATAATTAACTAGCTGAAAAGGCCCGGGTTTTGTATTTTGCAATTTGAAATTAACTTATGAAGGACTTTTGATTTTCAAACTCTAGGGCTTTGTATAATACTAGGAGGTGCCCGTGGCTTCGCCACGATAATTCTTTTAAAAATTAAAAATTAAGAGTATAATAATTATTAAAGCATTATATTTATTAACACTTGCACGCGAATCATTCATAAACTAAGCCATTAATAATTAATGAAACAGCTAAAATTCCTGCTTTAGAGTACATTCCACGACATGAAAGCGCCCCCTGGGAAAACTATATCAGAATCGATTATGCAGTTCCAAAGAAACCTGTGGACACATAATAGCCTACGTATTGTTTCTCGACTGTTTGTTGACATGAATATGATGTGAATTTTATTTTATCAATTCAGTGTAATTTTCAGAAATTAGATAATGTTTCAAGGGAAGGAATGGTTTGTTTGGATTATTATTATCAGCGATATTTCAAGAGTTAAACCATAAATATTTTACTGCTGGTGCCCCCGGCTTCGCCCGCCATTATTCATTGACTCCAGGACTCTTAAGAAATTTATAGGCTATTGGCAGCTTATTAAAAATGTTTTTTGGTCCAGAGCATTGAAAATTGTAAGTAAAAATAAAATTAGAATATTTGTTCATTGTGTTCATTTCACTTAGGCCTTATATAATAAAGAAACGGTTTTCCTTCCTAATTTTGTAGTCGTCATGAAAGTTTAGACTGCGAGAGACGAACATCGCCGAGTATACCCGATGTCTCACGAAGCGGGCGAGCAAGCACGCTATTTAGGGCCGTTGAATTGTATAAGAGTAGATAGACTATAGATTATAGATGGAAATGAGGAAGAACGACACTCAAACTATTCCCTCAGAAAACGCTAGATATGGCTTTTTATGGCTCGTAGAGAATGCCGAATGTTGTATTCCGTTGCCCCTACACACCATGCCTGGGAGGAGTGCAAATAAGAAGAAACAGAAATTCCGGTTACATAAGATTGTATTGTCTTGACGGAAAATGTTATTTCTCACTCTCATGTTACCATGTAACCTTTTCGATGCTGAAATAAAAAAGAAATTCAATATCACTTTCATACTTTCCTCCCCTAAAACCCGGGATAAAATAATATACTACGGGCATAGGACTGAAAATGTTCCATCCCATGCTTAGGGCTTATGATAAACGTCCCTATTTTTCAACTAATACAAAGCCTACAGCTATGAATAACGTATCAGTGGATAGGATTTTTTTTACAGACTTCTGATATAGCAAACTCACACACTTAAGTTGTCCCTGCAATACGACTTCTTATTCTACATCAAAATGTGAAGTGAGAAAATATTTGCATGTCGAGGGTAGAGAAAGTTATGTGACTGCATCACGTTCTGCTTTATTTAGTAGATTTCATTCTTCATTAATTATTGTCACCAATGTATTAATTACATCGATAGCATCAGAATTTGTTCAAGCCCAGCATTATGTAGTTCCCAAAGCCCTATGTGAACACTGTAAACAATACACTGTTGTCATGACAACTAAATTGCATTTCATTTTTTAAATATAATATTCTCAGAAATTAAATAAATTTTCAAGGGAAGGAGTGGTTTGTTTGAATTTTTATGTCGGCCGCGTTACTTTCTGCGCTTAACTGGGTATGTGTACAAAATTTCGTGCAAATTGGTCAAGAAATGTAGATCTATATAGGGAACATACATACATATTCACATACATACATACACACTTTCGATTTTATATATTAGAAGATTATACGGTATTTTTTACTTCATTTCATATAACTTACAGAGGGTTTACTAATACACGTACCGTACTCTAAAGCTTTAGCTTACTCAGTGCATAAAAAGCTGCACACGATTTCCTTGTTTATCAAACCAATGGCGCATTGCACGCGAATATGATAACTTAGGTAGAATATTCATTGAAGGTCATTCATAACGAATGATTGCCTTTGTTCATGTATAATAAAGATTCCAAGTATTTGAAGAATTCACATGATAGTCAGTGGTGTAACAGCGAGCGATCAGGACTGAGTTGGTAGGTACACTTAGGGAGACTATTCCACTCGTACGCAGCGTGTTTGATAGTGACCAATAACATTTTGCGATTCCTCGTATCTAGGCCAATCACGATCGTTTATCTTATAAAATGCTTGCTATTCATATAAGGATGCTTTTTATCGATAAAATCATCTGCACGTTATTGGACACGTAAGCATCAGTGTGAAGTGATTAATGCGTCACATGCTGCAATTAAGCAGCACGACAACAGATTATTTTATACAACGTAACTTGTTTAGAAATTGAAATAACATAATTGTACAGGTAGGGTAAAAAAAAAAGCGGACCAACTAAAATATCTAAGTTGCCGATATGATCCACTGCGCATGCCTAGCGGAATTCACAGGATAGCAGGGAATGTATTGAAATTTGTTCTAGTGTCGACTGTTGACTTAGCCCATTTTGAAACCCATTAAGAGGGTCGTAACTTGAGCTATAGCGTAACAATTATCTGCATATCTTCATATTTGGGGGAATCCTTCTTCCATCAGCTGCAAGAGTCAGTCCGCTTTTTCCCCTTCCTGTACAACGATCAAAAACACAATTTCGATTCGGTGCAAGCCAGTTGATGTGCTTTTATTCTGTTCTTCTGTTAGCTTACCTGAATCAAGTTAACTATGTCTTATATGCACAACTGGTAGCACTGGTCATCATATGGTAAGTAGAATTGATTCATGGATGGTTGATTTATGGTATGCCGTGATCTCGCAGCTGTTAGTTTTGTTTTTGTATAAGAAGGCACGAAAGTAATTATTATTTGTATAATCAGTTACATTTTTATTCATGGAATAGTCTTAATAAATCCAACCAGAGTTGGCTTCATCAGATAAATTCGCTCTTGCTGCGCAGTCGCGAATCTATCGATAAACTCGTCAACTCTCGTGGGATTGCCACTGAATTTGGCACTCGAATGTGTTAATATTTCTGTCCTATAAATGCGATAAAAATTACACAATGTGTACGAAATTTACTTGCAATAAAAAATATCTAACTCAATCTAAAGCATAACCGATGGAAGTACGACAAAAAGTCATAAGGACAAAACTTGTAGATTTCTGAAAATCCGTTACTGCTGTGCAATTTTACAGGACTTACCGTTTAGGGAGTATGCCTCAGCAAATTAAGCTGCGTCCGCCATTTTGAAGGCATTTTAGGAGGGTAAAAAAATTAAAAATGAACTATTTTCGTTGACACTTTATTGTTATGAATTTAGGCTACCAGCTACCAAAATGTTTAGGAAACCGAACAGACTGCTGCTTTAGAAATGAAGTTCACTGCATTTACTATTATCCTTAATTAACAGGGTAAGGGTTTCTAGGTACTTAGGGACCACAGTGTGTACTTTACTGCAAATTTATTGTAATTTTTACTTGTTGTGTTTACAGAGAATGGGGGCAGGAAAAATTCTCTGGCTGAACGTCAGTGTGATAACAGCTATCCATGTTCTGGCATTGTATGGCTTCAAAGTGCTCGTGTGTGATTGTAAACTGCAAACTGCACTCTGGAGTAAGTGCTACATTCCATGTATCGATATACAGTCGGTCAAATAAAAAACGTCGGGACTCGTATGCTGTTAAAATTAAAGTTTTGACGCATTAGTTCACAAGTTTCCTATAAAAAACACAAAATACAGGTCATTTTCGGAACATATGAGGCCATGCGGCAGGAGGGAAAATATGAACGAGGGAAAAAATGAAAATCGCGGAAAGCGCAACACACGATATTCAACTTAATGCATTGTCATAATTCATTTTGCTTTGTGTCATCGCCACATACAAATGCTAACGTGAGAGAAAGTGTAGTTAGGGCTGTAATTGACCTGCATTTTTCGGTCTCTGAAGCAGCGAGAAGGTTCCATATTTATGAAAGAGCAGCTCAGAGGAGGGAACTTGACTATAATGCGACCGGAAGTTTTCATAGCAAACGTTGATCTGGCCGGACGCGTATTTCGATGCTAAGATTGGTTGCAGAAGTTGAGCGTAAGTTATTGATTTTGCACTAGAAGTACCGGTATTATAAAATAAAATCTTAAAAAAATGCTCCTTGAATAAACATATTCCTCGCGAATCTATTAATTATTAATATTATAAAAATTTGCAACCAAGAATATGGCGGATTTGAGGCATATAGCCACAGCCTTCTATACATGTTTGTTTTGGAACAAAACTGACTAAATAATCAAGACATGAGGCGTGTGTGAACGTAACCTTAAGTCTTCCTGTACATGCGCATATGCTCGTTCGTGATACTTAATCAAATACCGCCCGACGTTTTTTATTTGACCGACTGTACATTATAACTAGGGCCCGGATTTGAAGGTTTTTAACCTATTTTTTCCCCCAGCTTCCTAATTAGAACATTTTAACGTACCCTACTTTTCCGATTCATGACCCTTGCTTCCGAATATATGAATCTTTTAGAACCTAAAAAAAAGTGCTAAATCGGGGCTAAGGAAGACTTTTTGTGAAAAACTAGGGGCTAAACAGGACTTTTGCTGAAAAACTAGGGGCTGAAGTGGACTTTTGCTGAAAAACATGATATTTAAATAGATTTTTCAATTAATGGAAAGGAAAATAAATATGTGAATTTGTGCATTTTAAGAAAAGAAATAATAAATTTATACAACGCACCGAAATTAACAATGTATAATGTCGCTTTGTCTTTGTAACTCGAAAATGTGCCGCCTCGCCGTCGCAGGAAATCAAACTAGAGCCGTCTGCAATACTTTGAAATCTGCAACTAATCCATTGACGTTTCAACTATAAAATAACACGTTGTTGACCAACGAGAAAGAAGTATATTAAAGGAACAAATTCGTGATACTCAAATCTACTTATTTTTGTAGATCGGAATTGAATTGAGTGGTGTATTGAATAATTGTAGGCCTATAATTAAAGGGTAAATATTTCAATTGTTTATGCTATTTATTGAGTGCCGATATAAGGAATAGTTACTTGTTTATTTTGTTAAAAAATTATAATTGTGTCAAAATTATAATACAGTTTTCGGTGTTTATATTAGTGTTCAGTATAATTATGTTTTATTAAGACGGCTAAAATCGTTTGTTTAAAGCCTAAAAAGAGCTATTCCACGAAAACAAAAGGCTAAAATACCTTTTATAAGAGCCTAAAAATCCGGGCCTTAATTATAATACAGAATTCCATCATATTAACACCGCTGTGGTATTGGGCTTTAGTTGATAAATATTATGCGTACACTTTGCGATGTTGAAATTCTGACCTCCTATCTAATATAATATTTGAGCTGATGTTTCAGTGTAGACCGTATTCAATTATGAAATTAATTTAAGGTGGCCTTGCTCGGTTGCCATAGCAAACTGGGTAAAAAGAGCATCGCTAACGTGGGTCAAGTTAATAAAGGTGAAAATATGGAGAATGCAAACAAAAGGGCAACGAAAACACGTGATGAAAATTCATCAAAACGTACGAGAGAAGAGCCAATATAGATATTGTAATGACAGGCGACGTGTGCCAAAGCAATCGAGGAGAAAATAAAATAAGAATGAGCTTTTCAAATATGTCCTCCCACTACAGTCACTTGAGCACTTGTATTTGTGTATTTCCAGCTTTTCTCATTGGCTATGTGTCCGGTTTCGGAGTCACTGGAGGTGCACATCGCCTGTGGACTCACAGAGCCTACAAAGCTAAGACACCTTTAAGGATAATACTGACATGGGCATATCTCACTTCCGGAATGGTAAGTACAATCCTAAGTGAAGAATTTAACTCGTAAATTAGTATAATATAGACTTACACATCTACAGAGTCCGCCAGAAAAATGTATACACTCTTTGTCAGACTGTATCGGGATATTACCACTATATTACCAGTATGTTGTAGTATGGTCTTACGCCAACACATGTCGTTACTTTCAACACGATAGTGACAAAACAAAATGGCTGAAGCACGCTTAACGTTCGAGCAGCGAAAATGCATTCTGAAGTGGTTTATCAGGTATGATAATGCCGTTGAAGGGCAGCGTCAGTGGAGGCGGGAGTTTGAATCAGAACCTCCAACCCGCCTAGCAATTAAACGCATTATTAGCAAGTTTGAGGCACATGGAACGATTTGTGATATTCATAAACGAAGATCAGGAAGACCGCGTACAGCTACAAGTCCTGCTTCGTCGGATCTCGTGTTGGAAAAGTTTGTTACTTCTCCACAAAAGTCTGCTACGCAATGTGTGCGTGAAGTGGGGATTAGCAGTAGCCTACAAGTGTACGACGAATTCTGAAAGGTGCTAAGTGGAAACCTTACATTCCACGATTACTGCATGTGATTAATGATGACGATCCTGATTGGACGAAGAGGGCCCATTGAGTTCCCTCCACGGTCGCCAGAATTAACCCCTATGGACTTTTACTTATAGGGAACCGTGAAAGATCAAGTCTGTCGACGTAAGCCACGCACGTTGGAGGAACTTCGCCAGGAGATTACAGCGGCATGTGCTGCGATCTCCATTGAAACATTGACCGACGTAGCTGCGGCGACCGCTCATCGTTCAGTAATGTGTCTGGCCGCCAACGGCCAACATTTTGAACATCTAATGTAACCACTGAACTAGAAAGTACTACCGGTAGATGTTTGATTAGTATTTAAATTAAAGAACAAACCTAATAAATAGTTTCGTTCCTTAAAGTGTTTATACATTTTTCTGGCGGACCCTGTATATTAGTAAAAGGAAGTGTCTGTCTGTCTGCCCGCGATGCCTAGCGAAATCTACTGAACGCAAAGATCTGAAATTTTAAACGTAGGTGGACTGAAGGGTGGGCGAATGCACCTCGAAGCCGGAATTTTTATTTTCACTTTCGACCGTGAGTTATAAGTAAAAAAACTGTCAGAAAACGTACTTTTTTCGCTTTTTCGCTATCCAAGCTTCGGTTTTCTGTAATACATTTCATTTGTCAAATCAGTTGCAGATGGCTTTGCCTATTTTTATCATTCCTTGGAAATAAAAGCACCGCGATCGCTTGGAATTTGTAAGCCCACCCTTGTTTATATTATTGTTTATAATGTCAAGGCAAGCAGACATCTGAAATTTTCAACCTACACGGAAGAGGGATAGTCAATATAGGCCTAAATATGGTCAAACATTGTTCGATTTGGACGGAACTCACTATGCAGGGGTTTTCTGGGCCAGAGAACTCTAATATGAGGTTGTTTTTCCCATTCTACGCTTTCTAATCGAGGAATTCACTTCAAATAAAAGTTTTATTTGTTATCCCCAGTTTTTACATTTGCAGAATTCCATTTTCCACTGGGTTCGAGACCACAGAGTTCACCACAGGTTCAGCGAGACGGATGCTGACCCTCACAACGCTAAGAGAGGGCTCTTCTTCTCCCACGTGGGCTGGCTCATGCAGAAGAAACATCCAGAAGTCTTAAGCAGAGGTCGAGAAGTGGACATGAGCGACATCGTGGCGGACCCAGTAGTGGCTTTCCAAGAAAGGTATCACAAACATCACTGCGTGATTCACTCCCCCACCTCTTCCTATAGCCTAATCATCACAAATATTTCACTGTAGTGTAGTACGGATCGAAAAATAACGCACAATATTTTTTTTCTGCGTTGGTATTGCGGCAGGGATGTTGAACTTTCACCAAGATGGAGTTTGAAGCTTCCGCTACGGACGCTATTTTGTTCTCATGTGTAGCTCTAGCGAGAGAACCGTGAACTATGCAACAAAGATGGCGCGCATGTTACTATCGTCCACTTGTGAAGAGCAGCTATGTGTAGTGCTATTTTTATGGGTTAAAGGGTATAACCCGAATGAAATTCACAGGGACATTCGTGGCGTGTACGGGGACGACTGTATCGACCGTAGCAATGTCTACAGGTGGTGTGCATTCTTTGAAGTTGGCCGTGATAACCTTTGTGATCCGCCACGTTCCGGACGGCTGGCAACAGCTTTAACCACGCAGAATGTCACAGCCATTGAGGACTTTCATTCGTTTGGTCCCCTGAAGAAATTCCTGGCCGTTAAACGCTTTGCGTCAGATGCAGGTCCGTAACCGAACGGACTTCTATGAACAGGATATTTTGAAACTGGTATCACGATGGGAGAAATGTGTTGAGAAACTTGGCGACTATATAGAAAAATAGACAAAAGATGTCCCTTTTTGTGTGCCTATTAAACCTTTTGTGAAAAAAAAAAAGAGTGCGTAGAACGCCACGCGACAGAAGTAAAACTTTATTTTATTTTTTTTATTTTTTTTATTTTTTTTCAATTTTGCATTATTGGACTTTTTAATATTGGGTTTTTGGACTTTTTTAATTTTGGATTTTGGACTTTTTAATTTTGGATCTTTGAATTTTTTATTTTGGATTTTTTAAATTTTCGATCTTTGAAATGTTAATTTTTTTATTTGTTAAATTGTTTATTTTTTTATTTTTAAATTTTTAATTTTATTATTTATTAAATTTTGGATTTTTGGATGTTATAATTTTTAATTTTGTTTTTTTAAATTTTGGAAATTTGTATTTTTTAATTTTGGATTTGCGCGGTAATGAACCTCTGGGTTCCATAAAATAGATAATATACCTTTAGATTGCTTAGGAATTGTCTATTGCCATTGAGGAAGTAAGGTCTGAAAAATTTCCTTTGATTACTCCTAATCATTGAGTAGGTTGTTTTCTGTGCAGTCCGCACCGAAAAAGTAAGTAATTTCGTTCAGTTACTTTACTACTATGACACCACCTCCAAATCATACTCAAAATTATGGGGCAAATGGGCTTTGCCTAGGTACCCATTGCCTACTACATAGTAGTGGGCATAAAAGAGGAAGGAGCCACGTATCAAAAGTACGTTGCAGATATTCTCAATTCGATTCCGATTCCGATGAGTGTGACTGATTTCGTGACGGTTTTAGTGTGACTGATTTTCCCGATTTACCCTCTACCGCAGCTAAAGAAGTTTACTTCAAAAATGTTGTGCGTCACTTTCCGATCCACCGTCGTACAATATCAACTGCTTAGTGAAACTGGATGCTCTTGTTGGGATTGTTACAGGTACTTTACTATCCTGCAGCTGACTCTGTGCTTCGTTGTGCCCATCTCTGTCCCGTGTATCTATTGGAATGAGTCCTGGTGGAATTCTGTCATGTGCAACTTCACACGATGGGTCCTCGCGCTCAACGTGGTCTGGTCTGTCAACAGCTTCGCCCACATCTATGGCAATAAACCCTACAACAAGTAAGTCATGATGGGACCGGATTTTTAGGTTTTTAAAAACACTGTTTTAGGTTTTCCATTAGGTGAAATAGTTTTTTTTAGGTTTTTGTCCAAAACAGTGGCGCCAACTTATATGGGCCCGTGGGGCTCAAGCCCACCCAATAATTTGCCGTGTGTTATTCTAATTATTTATTGCTATTACTCAAAATTGTGCTTATTTGTTTAATCGCTGTAAAGCGAAAAACAGGCTATTGCAGACTTATATAGGTCTAGTACGATCTTCTCTTGTTCCAATTCCCTCACGATAATTTGAAATCGTTCCACAATTCATTACATTTTTACGTCTGTCGGTGCAGTTTCCACAGCCACCGCTGAAAAGACCGTATTAAGGAGAGAAAAGCTAGATTTAGAATTTAGACGATGCTTGTGAGAAAAAACATGGACATTGCAATGGACAAGGCAAAAGATTGTGATGTAAGACAGAAGTGTGGACATTGGTAATTGGAAAAAAAAAAGAAAGAGGGGTGGAACATTTAGAAAGAATGAATTTAAAAGGTCAACAAGGGACAATAAACCACGAAAAAGGTAGTGTGATGGGGAGAATAGGCTGCTGGTCTAAGGAAAGATGAAGATAGTTTACTCTAGTGAAGAGAAACACATTTTGGAACGCGCCATGCTTCATAATAATTTTATTTGATTAAGTACCTAAAAAAGGTTGGCAATATAACATTATTAATTTAAACAATTTCCATTAACGAGGCTACACAATACTTTTTCTTGCTGTTGAATTACGTTGATTGTTATTCATTATTACAAACAAAGACATCGTTTCTTACCCAATTCTATATTTATCTGAATTATCATATAAGTCCATTTCATGAATCAAATAAGGGGTGGGAGTATGAAAATTTGAAAATCTTTGAGCCCACTCAATGCTTTTCAAAAGTTGGCGCCACTGGTCCAAAATATCGTCTTCGGGTAGAATAATTGGTTAATGAATTTGAATGTGCTACATATGATTGAATACATACTCTTAAAGTTTAACTTAACAAAATTAACTTAAATTTGTGTAAACTGCTTTAGGACAATATTATACAATTGAAGATAGAAAGCATAAACAATCAAAAGAAGCAGTGAAAATAAGATTGTCTCACATTTCCTGTTACAGTATACTCGTATCACTAAATATCTTTCAAGATTCTCAACTGTGAAGTTCTTCCTGTTATCTCTTAGAATACACTTGAAGGCAGAAATTGTCCTTTCAACCTCACGTGACGTCAACAATGGTTGTTCTTATGAATATTTTAAAAAGAATACTAGGGTGGCTTTTTGCTAAGCAGTCCTACATCCGGCGCGGCTTTATGCCGGACGTTGATTTGTCCCCCTTTTCGAGACTCTGATGGATCGGTAAAGCATATTAATAAAATTTGTATTTTCCTGTATGTTCCTGCCAATCCTAAGGTTGGCACGCTTGTCGATACTATCATTTGTTTAGTTGGTGCCGCGGAAAAATCTTAATCTATTCCTAAGGATGGTACGCTTGTCCGTACGATGATATCGTACTATCATTTATTTTATGTAAATGCAGTTATTAAGTAAAGTTAGTCAGGGTTATACCATGTAATATCTACTGTCCAGCCGTCCATGCCCGAAGTTTTATACTATGCTAGATTACCGAAGAAGTGTGTCCTCCTTTCTGACATTTTAGAAATGGCCACCCTAAAGAATACGCTTGTACTCTTACATTTCCTGTCAGAATTAATGTGGGTGAATCCTGTGGACATGATTCGAAAAAGTGTATGATCGCTTTATGTTTTGGAAGTAAGAAAAAAAATAGGTAAAAACCTAAGAATCCGGTCCCTAGTCATGAATGGTATTATCGCCTCACTCATAACGTTGACGGGCGGCTCGCTTTGTTCTCATATTACAATGCTTGTTGTTACTGTAAAAGGTTTTCTCAAAAGAAACCGCTGACTGAATCCGTATTGCCAATTCTCTCATTGCTCAATGTCATTGCCACGTAAGTGTTTTGCTGCATCTACATCTTCCCGCTCTGTTTACTAACACTGTGCAGAATGGCAACTACTCCAAGCGGCGGCGACTTCTTTGATGTTAACTGTCAACGAATTGAGTGCGGCGATAATACTTTATAAGATTGTGTGTCTGCCATAACTCAAAGTGGGAAGAAGCCTATTGATATTGGACCAAATCGGTTGACCGGTACCGGAGTAAAGCCAAATTTAGTGAATATTTTATGGTAATATATTAGAAAGTATTTATCAAATGCGAATCAGTTCTCACGACAACATAATGTTTGAGAGTGTTCAAATACGGCTTTGGAAGTTGCAATACAGATAGCTTTGACAAATAACTCGCAACCTGGAGGTCCCTGGTTCAAGTCCCCTAGCGGCCAAATTGACTTGTGTGTGTGTGTGTGTGTGTGTGTGTGTGTGTGAGTGTACGATTGTCAAGATATTCGTTCTGCTGATGCTGGACGATGTTAATATGATTTTTTTTAACTAGACCTTTGTTCTTCCATAAGGCTACACTCGTTAAATGTTTAAATCGTAGTTAGAGATGAAAATAATTGTCCACAAAATTAAACTGGCTTCAGAAGATTGTCTCTAAAAAAATTAAAAAAATATTTAAAAAATATTAAAGTTGGTTTAATTTAACAAAGCATCAGTTGTAAGGCTGAGTAAATCTCTGTTACCCACGCAGGTACATCAACCCTTCAGAGAATGTGGCAGTCGCCATAGCGGCCCTAGGCGAGGGCTGGCACAATTATCACCACACGTTCCCGTGGGATTACAAGACCTCGGAGCTCAACAACTACAGCACCAACTTCACCACGGCTCTCATCGATGCCTTCGCCTACATCGGGTGGGCCTACGACTTGAAACAGCCCTCAGCAGAACTCATCAAGAAGACTGTAGAGAACTCCGGCGATGGCACTTGGTGGGGAAATAAGGAAGTGCCAGAAGAAAATCATTAATACTATGCGATATTTATTTACTTGTTCCTGAAGGTGGAATTGCCACAGCAGAGTCAACTGTTTTAATGAGATTATTATTATTATTATTATTATTTTAAAATGTTGGATTGGAAAGTAGAAGGGAAAAGAAGAAGAGGAAAGCCCAAAGAGTGCTGGATGGATGGGGTGAAAAGGAGTATGGCGAGAAAAGGATTAAGTGAAGAAGATGCTATGGACAGGGACTTATGGAGGCAAAAGATTGTTGTGGGATGAAGGAAAACCATTGTATTGTGGAAGATTCCTTAATTAAAAAAAATTAAAAAAAATCATTATTATTTAGAATAAAATTATGAACTTCACGCAATTTATGCAAACATTCCGTGGTAAGAAATATAATACAGTGAACTCCGCTTACCATCTGCCTACGGGAGATGACGCAGCGGTCGGGTGGTAGGCCAAGTCCCTTCAGGGATGTAGCGCCACGGAGTTTAGTTTAGTTTAGAACTCCGCTTAATGTAATCGCGGATAATGTTATCAGTCAGGTAATGATATCACTTTTATGAAGTCCCGTACCGATTAATACTGATACAATTGAAAAAATGCTGTTTATTGTGATCATCAAAGATTTTGTTTATGTTATCACACTTTCCTTTTTGCGGCTTTATTTCCAAGTACCGTAGCCTACGTCATTCAGAATTTCGTTTTTAAGGGTTTCATTTCTAACTCAAGTGTATTGTGTTGTATTGGAAGTTCCCAGCTCACAGGATGACCAGTTCGTGGGGGTGGCATTACCTAACTTTCTCTTTTAAGCAATAAAACATGTTTCACCCCACAGTTAAGCTGTGGTTTTTTATTTATGAAGATAACAGTGTTGACTTGCAGTGATGCCTAGTGTAAAATGAAAAGACTTGAACAGAGAGGCGTTAGAGGCCACCACAGATGAGTACAAACTTCCAAAAACACTTGTAACTCGTAACTGAGTATGGAGTATTGTTTGAAAAAAACAGTTGCTTGCAGTCTATTACTGTATTAGCCTATGAGTACAGTATTTTTCAAATGAGAAGCGATTTCCTTCACCGTCAATCACGTGTACGAGCTAACGAAGTGCCGCTAGCAGTAAGGGTCTTCCCTCCGTCTCGCCGTCTCTGATTGGACCGCGTATCTAAGCAGGAGAAGGACAAACTGTTTGTCATTTGCAAAACACTGTAGTTCAATGATTCAAAGTTTCGTATTATTTTATGGATAAATATTTTTAATTCTGTTTTGTAGTGTATGATCTTATGTCTGAATAATAACCTTCATTTAATTCCTTTGCCTACTGTTATCAATCGGTTAACTTTATCAGATTAGCTGTGTCCCGAAGTGATCACAATAAGCGGCGTGCACTGTATTCTAATTTTTACTTCCCCTATCCCGGCTATTGTACCTTTCATCATAAGCATAAAAATATACAAAATCACAGCGTTACGAAAACGACCCTTCCACCACATCAAAAATACACAGAATAAAAAAATATAATACAGCACGGAAAGAAGTAAGTAGTAGTAGTTTTAGCTTTGAAATCGCTGAGGTTTTCGGGAAAGGTTTTTGGAATTTTCCTGTGGTTTACAGCCTAAAAACTATTACGTGTACCAAATTTCAAGTTTCTAACTCATCTGGAAGTGGGCAAACATTAATGTCAGTGAGTGAGCCCTTTTCGGGGGTTTTTAGGGCTAAAAATAAAAAAAATTACTTTTTGGAATTTTCCTGTGGTTTACAGCCTAAAAGCTATATATGTACAAAATTTCAAGTTTCTAGCTCATGTGTAAGTGGGCAAACAATGTCCAATTTTTAAAAAAAGGCTAAATATGCACTCTAAGTGGCCAGTTTTATAAACTACTTATATATGTAAGTTAATTTTTTTAAGCATTCTTTCTACCCATTCTAATCCTAATGCGTCCGCCACTGGTATGAGATATTGAAGATAAGATAAGATAAAAAAAAAAAAAAAAAAAAAAGACACCTAGCGGCCGATGTTTGAAGTTACTCCCCACCCTATCACAAGCGGGTCCCGTTAGAGTTGGTGGGAGGATCCTAGTGTGGGACCTAATATTGTTTTCCCCCAATGATTTCAATAACACATCTAAGTTATTTCATAGGTCCATTAGTATGTAATGAATGATTAGTAGTACGAATGTGATACGTAACAATGAGCTTCATAACCTGTACTCCTCATCCGAAGAGAAGACCTAGACGTAGGTGGGAGGACAATATTAAGATAAATTTAAGGGAAGTAGGATTTTCGATGGGTGGTTGGATGGAGTTAGCACAGAATAGGGTTGAATAGCTGGGTCACGTAAGCACGGCAATGAACCTCGGGTTACATAAAATAAGATTTATTTGGCTTGCTTAGGAATTGTCTATTGCCAGGCAGCACGCCGTGTCGAGATAGTATAGCAATGCACGGGGAGCTATCAAATGTTCTCACGTTTTGACTGCTGAGAGTTTATGACATCATCCCTGTTATGTGTATATTTATCAAAACGCGGGCTTTTATCTCGCAATCTGTCTTCGTGGAGGGGTAATGGCCACATGCAATAAAATTTGATTTCACTCACCGCTAAGAGTCGAACCAAGCTCTCTCTCCTGTCGTATTATCTCCAGAAACTTGCTACAGTAAAGTCTATTATTAAACATTCCCACACACACACACGCATAAATATGAATTTACGCACACGAACTGAAGCAAAAGAAACACACACGGAAACCTTTGATCGCCATTAAAAAAAACAGGGGTGCCATCACCGATTAATAGATTATCGCTTATCAACTGTTATCAAACTTCCCTATAGTTACTCGCTTTCAGGACGAAAAATTAAATATTTTCCCCCTGTTAGACAAAATAAAAGTTAAAAATACTCAATAAATAAATAAATAAATAAAAAAAGCCTTGTGTTAAAATTAAGTAGAAATTAAACAGTGAGAATTAGTCTATGACGTCATCAGGTAGGGTGACCGGAAGTACCTGCTTTTCGCAGGGTACTCCTTTTTTTAAGATCTTATCCTGCTGCCCGCGAAAAAGCTCAATATCCTGATTTATAAAAAAAATACCATGCAAAATGGAATTTTACGTGAAATACAGCACAACTCCGGTTTTCCGGATAATTGGATAAATCATGAAAAAAATCATACAAAAATGGAAATCACATGGTGGAAACTTTGCAAAAATTGAAGCGTGCCATAAAGTCCAAATGCCCAGGAATATTTACGGACAGCATCATTCTCTTGCACAATAATGCTCGCCCACATGTTGCCAAGGTTGTTTCGACTGCGCTGCAGAACTTTCACTGGGAAGCCCTTACACATCCTCCATATAGTCCAGATCTCGCTCCATATTTTTATAGAAATGAAGAAAGACGTTCGTGGCCGTCGATTTGCTTCGGACGAAGAGGTGCACGCCTGGGTAGAATCATGGTTCCGTAGGCAACCGCAAACATTTTCCCATGAAGCCACTGACCGTCTCGTCTCATGGTGGATAAATGTATTAACAGTTATGGTGATTACTTTTGAAATAATAAACAGTTTACTTACTTTTTTCCCCCCCCATCTGTCTCGTTTTCATTTGACTGACCCTAATAATTGGCCCTGGAAGAGGTTTCCCAATGCTCACTGCTGCAAAAACCACTTGAATATGGTCTCAAAGCAATCTGGATAGTTGCAGTTCTACTGTAAACCATTTAACCATTCCTACAAAGATATTTTTCTGTGTAATATTACTTTTATGATTAAAAAGGGAAGTAATGACAACTTTATCTCATTGAGATCAGTAATCAACTGCTGTTATAAGACCTAGAATGCTTCATAGTAGTGCTTCCAGTGGTCCTACATAACCTTTCAAAAACCTTGACCGTGGACCTTAGTTGCAGATGACCAATTCAACTAGAAACAGTTTATTTTGTAGCTTCACGTTTACAATCCTATAACAAGTCGCACTCCACACACTTAATGGTTTTGTTAACACCACACTTCATACATAAATTTGATCGGAAGATCATGTTTCCCATATATGCTGACGGTAGTGAAGATGTAGAGAAGTATGTAGAGATGGTTAGAGATGGTTAAAAAAATTAGTGGCACTTGTTTTCTTTGGTAACCTCAGGTTAGGTTATGTATCCTGAGTTTTATATAAAAAAAAAAAAATGAGTAACACTTCATTTCTAGGGTTATAATCCTAAGTTATCTTACTTTTAGTCATGATTCTCGCCTTCCAACATCCATTTGTAGGTTAGAGAAGTGACATATCCCCCCCATCCATTTACCACTCTTTTGGACAGTCCCACGAAAAGAACACAACCTAGAAATCACCAACTTTAACCTTTTTCTATGTGAATAAATACAGTGTGACATGAACAAAAACATCCCTACACTTATTTTAGAACTAAAGTAACCAATTAATAAAGGATAACACACCATGTATAGTCCCTTCACAATCGGCTATTGAAAATACAGTTTTCATATTGACTAGAGAAGGTATCTACCGCAACACATTCTCGACATCTCCGAAGGAAACTGGCATTTACAGGTACAAATCCGTTTACTGTAAGGCCCCTTTCAGACAAGGCGGTTTCGTTGATTCAACTAAGTTGCCTGGTTGACGATCAACTAGTTCACTGCAGTGTGAAAACTCTTTTTGGGCTGAATACTCACCAGGCATCTTGTGGAATCAACTTTTCTTCCCAACGGGAGGTCAGTATGATGTTAGAACCCGAGAAGCACTTCTTGTGCTTTGATCTCCTGCAAGAAGAGAAACAAAAGAGGAGGAAGCCCAGTTGAAGAAAAGTATGGGTTCATGTGTTGTTACAAAATCGGTTAACGGGAGCTTTCTCACTATTATATCCACGACTACTTAGCCATGAGGATAAATTCTTTTTGGCAGGCTCCATGCTGTTAAAATCGGCATAGCTTTTTCATGCCACTCCCCTCCAAGCTTTCTTCGTTTTGATTTTGCCACTATATTCCTCACACCTCATATCCCATATCGCTGGAATGTCTTTTACGAATTGTTCTACATTGAAACCAACAGGTCGAAAGTCCTCCATTATGATCTCAGTGGACTCAACTAGGCGACTGGTGTGAAGGACGAATGCTGAGTAGTGTCTTTTGTGTTGAGTCAACTAGTTAGGATGAGAATGTGAGCGGCACAGGCACCTACTGGCCCCCTGTCTGAGAGGACGAGTTGACTGTGTGTGAAGGGGTTCGAGCGGTTCCCAATCATTTGCTACATCTTTACACTCCTTAACACTTGTCCATTCAACTAGTGGAATCAATCAGTAGCCTCGTCTGAAAGGAGCCTAATTCTCCTGATTTCTCGTACAATAGTCTTTTAGGTCATGGATTAGGGCCATAATCCTCTAATAACCCTGTCCATGAATATTTAATGTTTCGGCTTGCAGAACTCTGACACTCGATATCTGTGTTCTGTGTCGCACAGCTTCTCATGCATGTTTAATAGCTGACGCTAGTGCCATAGAACGCTCTGTGGTAGATTTACAACTACAGCCAGGCTCTCATTTGTTGTATGTAGCTAAGATCAAGAGGAATATTCGGAACAGGTCCTAGGAGAGGGCAGCACCATCCAGGAGAGTGACTTTGAGTCAATATAACATTTTTATTAGACTGTAACAATTTAAATATTAACAGCAACATAATTATATGATTTCCTGTAACTGCGATGTTATAATTGACAATTTTTGGTTGTCAGATGTACAGAACATCGTGAGCTGAGCCAATGCGTGCATTCGCCTAGTTCGCCGGATGTCCACAGCACAAGCATGAACAACAGTGTGACCAATTCATCATTTCTAATGTATGCAATGGCTCAGCTGATCTCGACTGCCGAGAACTAATAAAGAGGAAAATTGAGTCATTTAGACAGTCCAGCAGAGGACTACCTCATCCATCCACCACTGAGGTAAAATACCTTCCAAGTGAAGTATTCACCAGTTATATACAGACACATTATTTTTGTAATCTGCTGAGAATGCCCAGACAGGGTGGCCTGAAAGCAAGTAAAGGCTCATATACATAACCCCTCAATTCAAGCGCACGAATTTCAGAATTAGGTCTACAGTTAGAATAATGACCTACATAAAAACTTACTGTTTGAAAAAGTACCCAAGTATGAAGGTGCCAAACTATTTAACGAAGTAAAAATTATTCAGACCGAAAGTGCTTCAAGGCAAAGCTGGCAAATTATTTAGTGAATAAATCATATTATAGTGTCCAGGAATTTGTGGACGAAAAAAGAAGCTCCAGGAAAACGATGAAGCCATGCTCGGAATTTCCCTGATGTATTTAATGTCTTAATTTAATATATTGGATGTGAGTTGAGTGTATGTATGATGTATGTTATAAAACTTCAACACAAAACAATATAAAATTCACAATGGATGTCACTTATAACTAGACCTGGGATTTTAGGCTCTAAAAAATTAGCGTTAGGCACCTAAAATAGGCTTCTAAAACAAGTAAATAGGCTTTTAAAATAGAAAATAGGCACTTAAAATATGCTTTAAAAATATGTAAATAGATAGAAAATATTACAATATTGGCCTACATTTAAACTGTAACATGGTTTTTTTTCTTTACTGCAAGAAACATGGTACAGTATACCTATTCTTAACAGAATTAACTGAAAAATTAGGCACCACGACCTATATTCACTTAAAGAGATGTTCTTTCACTGGTGACTTGACACAGTAGTCCTTCCCCTTAATCCTCCCCCTCCCCCGTCAGTCAGCATTCCTTTAGCGATAGTTGTTTGGAATGATCAAGTTTCTGTGAAAAACCCACCTCTGCTGTTCTGCTTTTCATTGAGGGATATCTCTCTATATATAAAAGGCTTTGTCCTGACTGACTGAATGACAGGAATCAACGTACAGCCTAAACTATAACAGGTAGAGACTTGGAATTTTGACAGTACCTTCGTTTCATAATGTAGGTGCTCACTAAGAAAGGATTTTGAAAAATTCAGATTCTAAATGCCAAAAATCAAATGTTTTTGAGAATACTTAATCCCTTCTTACACAGAATTATCGAATCCGAATCACATTTGACATTAAAACATATTGTTACCAGCGGGCCTTGGAAAAAAAATGAAAGTAGAATAAATTTGACAAATGAGAGAAACAAATGAGAGAACTATCAATATCCACGAAAATAATGCAGTCACATAACTTTCTTTACCCTGGACATAGAGAAAACAATAGGAGGTATGGTAATATATATATTATTATATCACAGAATGAAATTCACGAAAATAATGCAGTCACATTACTTCCTCTAGCCTGGAAATAGAGAAAACAATACGAGGTAAGGTAATATGTTTTGGGAAGAGATGTATGAAAGTGATATTGTATTTCTGTTTAATTTCATTCCGAAAACGGTTTTATGGTAACATGACAGTGAGAAACAAAATTTTCAGCCACGATAATACAATTTTATGTTACCGGAATTTCGGTTTCTTCTTATTTGAACCCCTCCCGGGCTTACTGTGTACTGTACAAGCGATGGGATGCAAAATTATACATATAGCCATAAAAGCTATTTCAAACATTTTCTTAGGGGATAGTTTGAGTGTGATAAGTCGTTCTTTCTACTTCAAATTATAAATAGGCTACCTATATAAGGACCTAGAATTTATAAATCTAAAGTCCTTCATAAGTTAATTTCCAAGTACAAAATAAGAAACCCGGGGGACGCCGGGCCTTTTAAGCTAGTACATTATAAGATTGTAAAGTTGAATTTTATTTTAAATGTACAAAATAGGCATTTTAGGCCCTAAAGTAGTTAAATAGGCTCTAAAGGTCTAAATAGGCATTTCAGGGCACTATAAAACTCTATAAATGTAAGTGATTTATCATGAAACGTCCACATATTTAAAAATTTTCATGTTAATACATAAGGAACAAAAGAGGAATTGCCTTAAAATCCCATGTCTACTGGGTCATTCCATATTAAATCAACAAATGGGCGTTGCCGCACCATTTTTGATTTTGATGAAATTTGGTAGGTGATGTGTACCAGTCTTCTGAACCCCAAAACAAATCTTCTTATACCTCTAAAAAATTTTACTCCTGAGATATAGACATTTGTTTGGAACACGAACAAGCATAAAATGTAATTTCAGACCTATTTTCTGAAAGCCGTAGAATTTCTATTTGAATCAGTAGGATGATCAAATAGGGCTCAATGGAAAGCTTAAAGAATGGACTTTCATTTGTGCATACTAAATTAGATTTAAGTTAAGTCTAAACAGACGTTTCTAGGGCTCTAATCTTCGTTCGTGAACTGTCGTTTTGCGTAACTTTAGACATTAAAAAAACAATGAAGGACTTAGAGTAACAGGCCAATTTTTTTTCCTGTTACACTTATGTATGAGGAGTATGTGTAGGAAAAAAACTGAGCTGTTACTGGTGGTCCTTCACCCTGAAAAATTTGCTTAAACTTCGAAAAAACTGTAAATCGTGCTTTTTCTCGGTCCCAAAAAGTAATGTGGGACAGGTGATAAAAATCTGAAAATGCCAGGATGAGAAGCCCTTATAGTGTACTTTAAAATAAAAACAAAATCATTTTGTGACCCGAAGGGATAGAGGAGCTACAAGCCTTTGAAATATCAAGAAAACAACACTTGACCGCTACTGAAAATAGGCTAAGCAGATAGGATAATTACCACAAAATTTAATTTAAATTTACATATAATATAAAACATTTATTTACAAATGAGAATTTTCCTCAGTCATACAAATTTCTGATTTTTTGTAATTTTTCTAACAATTTTTTCACATTTGACTTCTTTTTAAGCTACATTGATGGCAATTTCAAGTACTGTATTTAGAAACCATTCTTATCCTGGTTTATTAGGTGTAGGTACTGCATTAAACTCTACTCTTCTATACAGTATATTGAATTATATGTTAACTGTTATAATAGGATAAGTTCTGGACACGCACTGTTCATTGGAGTCTGGTTGCTGACCAAGTCATGTTTGAATATGCATAGCTTCATATGATCCAGCCCCCTCTGTTCAATGCTGTCCACTATCCACTTACTGAGCTGACTCACAGCAAGTAGGTTGTGTTTGTGCTTCATTATCTTTTGATTAGTTTATTTATTTTTTAAATTATTACTATTGTTATTTTGTGCTGAATACATGCTATTGAAATTGTTACCAGTATATTACTATGATTGAGTGTTCTTGTACTGTTGGTATCTTCAGAGGAGAGGTATCTCATAAATTATCTTACTCTAGGTCTTCAATACTCAATACTATTTCCGAGTTCACTGAAGAACAAAAAAACATTATTTTCAATTAGAACTGGTTGCGATGATATAAAATGTTTCACAAGGCTGAATTTTTGGACAGATACTTCCAAATCTTGTGTATGGTCTTGCTCTGACCCCTACAGTGTTTACTCAAAACCTATTAAAAATATCTCTCAGATAAATATCAATGACACTTTCCATGTGCAGTCCTGAGCTGAAATTAATCACAGGGAAGGTATGGTGCACAAAATGTTAAAAAAATTAAAAATCCAAAACAAGGCATAGAGACCGGTAGGCTACTGACAGTGAAGATGAATGCCCAGACATTTGTGAACCTGAAGCCATTCTTGTTGAAACAGTTAATTATGCTTGTTCAGTCCTTGGTATTTCTCCTGTTAAGGCGCAGAAGCTGTCAGTTGAAGCTAGACCCTCAGTGTTAACAAATAAAGTTAGTAAGATAGTAAAATCTATAACAGGAAAGTTAAGCAAGTCTTTTGATTTGAACATTTCAACTGATAATGAGGAATTTTCAATGAACATGCAGCCTGCCAGTTTAGCGAATGAGTACAAGCAACTAATTCACAAGCTTAAAGAAAAAAATGAAAGTTGCATCAACTACTAAAGAACATTGTAAGTTTAGCTCCTAGTAGTCGGAGTATTAGTATAGTTCAGAGTGAGTTTAATGTCAGCCAATACTTAGCCCGCCAGTCAAGAAATTTAGTGAAAAAGAACGGGATTTTGCCACAGAATATGGAGAACAGGACTAGGAATAAACTTGATGAAGTTTCAGTCAAAACTGTACAAGACTTCTACGAAAAAGATGAGTACAGCAGAATGATGCCAAAGAAAAGGGACTGTGTATCTGTTAGAGGACCTAATGGAGAAAAAGGTTAACATACAGAAAAGGTTAATTTGATGTGACCTTAAAGAGCTTTATGCAGCTTTTAGTGTTTAATGCATTACCTACATCCAAAAAACCAGGATAAGAATGGTTTCTAAATACAATAGTTGAAAATACAGTAGGCCTACTTGAAAATGCCATCAATGTAGCTTAAAAAGAAGTCAAATGTGAAAAATTGTTAGAAAAATTACAAAAAATCAGGAATTTGTATGACTGAGGAAAATTCTCATTTGTAAATAAATGTTTTATATTTTATGTAAATTTAAATTAAATTTTGTGATAATTATCCTATCTGCTTAGCCTATTTTCAGTAGCGGTCAAGTGTTGTTTTCTTGATATTTCAAAGGCTTGTAGCTCCTCTATCCCTTCGGGTCACAAAATGATTTTGTTTTTATTTTAAAGTACACTATAAGGGCTTCTCATCTTGGCATTTTCAGATTTTTATCACCTGTCCCACATTACTTTTTGGGACCGAGAAAAAGCCCGATTTACATTTTTTTCGAAGTTTAAGCAAATTTTTCAGGGTGAAGGACCACCAGTAACAGCTCAGTTTTTTTCCTACACATACTCCTCATACATAAGTGTAATAGGAAAAAAAATTGGCCTGTTACTCCAAGTCCTTCATTGTTTTTTAATGTCTAAAGTTACGCAAAACGACAGTTCACGAACGAAGATTAGAGCCCTAGAAACGTCTGTTTAGACTTAACTTAAATCTAATTTAGTATGCACAAATGAAAGTCCATTCTTTAAGCTTTCCAATGAGCCCTATTTGATCATCCTACTGATTCAAATAGAAATTCTACGGCTTTCAGATAATAGGTCTGAAATTACATTTTTTGCTCGTTCGTGTTCCAAACAAATGTCTATATCTCAGGAGTAAAATTTTTTAGAGGTATAACAAGATTTGTTTTGGGGTTCAGAAGACTGGTACACATCACCTACCAAATTTCATCAAAATCAAAAATGGTGCGGCAAAAAATTTTCTTAAAATTTGTTGATTTAATATGGAATGACCCTACTTATAACTTAGTATGTGAACAGTGTTCTGAAATGTGTTTTGACATTACGCAGAAGAGCAATAAATTTCAAATAACAAAACCTTATTTCCTTCCACATAAGCATAAAAAAGTAACCAGACTTTTTCACATTCTCTTGTATGAACAAAATTATCTGAACACAAATGTATCATTGTGGATTTCTTCTTGAACATGTGGCTTTGAAAAACAAATTTACAGTTAACCAATGTAATCAAGTCTTCAAAAGAATCAATTATGCAAATGTCAGAAATGTGGGACGGTAGACAGAGATAATTTCAACATCTTCTATGAAAAGGTAGGTGATTATTCTAACTGTAGGCCTAATTCAGAAATCCGTGCGCTTGAATCGAGGGTTTACGTACATGACCCTTTGCCGGTTGACGACTTTCTTCCAGGCCACCACAAATTAATTTATGGGAAGTTAATAATATCAACAAGAAGTTGTAACACTTACTTCATTTACATTAGTTTTTAGGACTGGGTTTTCCCATCCAACTGCTGTTGCTGCACTGGTGCCATCTGGTTTGTGTAAGGGTCACTCTGTTATCACTAAGGCTTGGAAGTTGATGAATTGAAAATGCCTGAAAAGTGACCTAGAAAGTGACCATATATTTATGAAAATGACAAGAAAAATTGGATGACTTAATATTTCTAGAAAAGGGAATATTCAGTAGTATAATAATAAATAAAGGATAAGACTTACGGCAGAGTGCACCAACCTTGGTATTCAGAATACAGAGGTAAAGTTGCTTAGTTTACCCCAGTAAACTCATACTTGCAATGCACCATGCTCAGTTTCGACCTCTACTGGCCGTGAAGGAGCTGTAAAGTGAGAAAACCGTGGTTTTCTTTCCAAGATGGAGGTCAGCGTAATGTATCATATTTTCGATGTCTAGGCAAAAAGCTAATTGAACATAATGAATAATGAAAGACAGGTGGGACCTATTTGAAGAATGAACGATGGTACATATCTTTGCAAATATTGTGCTGTAACATCGATTGAAATGACCTTCCTTTTTCACCTCAACCAAACCAGGTCCATCCAGTAATAGGCGTAACCAACCCACTGTTGCGATTGGTACAGTATCTATGGTGTTTGAACTCAAAATCAGACATATGTATGCAATATAATATTCCATTTTATCCTTATGAACATTTATTACTGAACGATAAGGCAACAAATAAATGAAATATGGAAAACCAGTGGGCCTAGGCTAAATTTACAGAGAAGGGCTGCATGCCTAACGATATAGCCTGTGTATCGGTATATAAGGTATGTAATCAATTTATCATACTTGCATGTACACTAACATAACTATAACAGCTCTTTCATTGCTAAGTACATGACTTTGCATCCAAAATTTCCACTAGTCAAACGGGAATAAAAGCAAGGCTTTGTCGAACTCAGAACAGAGATTCCGTGGTGTTGCTTTGTATTGGATTGCACATGTGTGAGAATTATTCTTTAAAACATAAATGTTATTTATTGAAATGTACAGACTGTTAGAGAGGATTATGTTATCACAAATAATGAACAGAAACGCTGTACACATTGCCTTTTATTGAGTCACCAAGACTGGCAGACGTGCAGAGAGCCAGTGAAACTAGCGGCCATGAAAGAAACCAACACAAATTGCTCCTTGGGAATGGCTTCATAGCAGAGTAACCGCGACATATTCAAGTGCTTCGAAACCGTGGTATTGTAGCAATGATGCACAGGTTTTCTTAGAATACCCTGGTATTACTTTTACCCCGGTTACAAAACAGCTGAGAAAACTGGAGAATGGTGCTCTATTCTTTTTTTACCACTTTTGTTATAATGTTTTGTATTATTATTGACTAGCATGTGCCCGCGATAATTATTTCAAAAATTAAAAATTAAGAGCATAATAGTAAAATCATTATATTTATTAACACCTAAATCACGTGGACTACATACCACGATTAGATAGCATCGTCTGGTAAAAGCGACCTCAGATTCGAGTTTCTTGGCCCAGAAAACCTCTGTATAGTGAGATTCGTCCAAATAAAACAACGTTTAGCCATACTTAGGGCTTACAACATTCAAGCGATCGCGAAAGTTTTATTTTCAAGGTGTCACAAAAATAGACAAAGCCAACTGTAATTGATTTGACATTGAAATGTATAACTGAAAACTTATGTTTTGAAAACGCAAAAAATACACTTTTTGCCCGTTTTTCACTGATAACTCACGAACGAAAACTAAAATTAAAATTCCGGCTTCGCGGTGCATTTTCCGACCCTTCAGCCCACCTATGTTTAAAATTTCAGATCTCTGCGTTCAGTAGATTTCCCTGGACATCGAGGACAGTTCCTTTGATTAATATAGATAATATGAATTATAATGATACCTTCTCTAATTTGTCAAACATCCATTTCATTTAATCCAAACCCACCTATACCATTGGCAACAATATGTTCTGTGAATTTGTTTCGATAATTCTATGCAAAAAGGGATTAAGTATTTTCAAAAACATTTAATTTTTGGCATTTAGAATCAGAATTTTTCAAAATCCCTTCTTAGTGAGCACCTACATTATGAAACGAAGGTACTGTCAAAATTCCAAGTCTCTACCTGTTATAGTTTAGGCTCTACGTTGATTCCTGTCAGTCAGGACAAAGCCTTTTATATATATAGAGATATGGTTTCTATGGTTATGGTTACTATATTAATGATTGTTGTACTTTTTTCTACGACGATAAGGATGCCAAATCAATTTGCATTTAACTGTCTGGAGGTAGGAGTTATGAGATCGCTTTATCTGAAATATGGGAAGACCAAATAGCAAAAAAAATGAAACGAAAGAATGAAAGTTTCCTTAAAAATTATCAGATAGAGAATAAAATGCAAAATATAAGTAAGCTATTTTTACAAGTAAGAATCAGCTTGAAAAATTTTATGTCATAACCGGGATTTGAACACGGATCTTTGGCTTAACGCGCCGATGCTCTACCATTGAGCTACCATGACAACATGCCAGTACGACATCAAATTCCTCAACTGATTCAGAAGACAAGGTAGACCACGGGAGGTTTCTCCGTTGAGAACACACATCCAATGGCGTAGGACGCCAGAGCATCGGCGCGTTAAGCCGAAGATCCGTGTTCAAATCCCGGTTATGACATAAAATTTTTCAAGCTGATTCTTACTTGTATTAATATCCCAGACATGGATTTAATGTCTATTTCCTTTCCCTCCACTTAATTAATAGCTTTTTTTGTTTGTTTTGAGGCGAGAAAAATTCTTATTACATCCTGCATTGTCTGTGATATTTCAACAACTTCCGAGCCCTAGTTATAACATCTGACATGAAGGAGCAACATCTTCGCGTGAATTAAACTAAGCCTCAAGCACCACCTGGTGGTCATGCTGTGAATTAGATTCACCTGTCCAGTTGTGATGTTTATGATAAATAAGTAACTCTGACACCTGACAACCCTGTTTTGCTTTTATTGCACGCAAACCCAACATAAACACAATCTATTTACCCTAAATACTGGAATGTTAGAACAATAAAATAAATATCGTTGTTAGTCATCCTTTTTTTCTGACTTCTGTTCCATGGATGTCACGCTGTCAATCCTTGTTTTGTCCACTGGGTATAGCCTGTCAACAACAACACAGAGTTCAAACAACACACACGGCAGCAACAATTACAATGAAAATACCGGTATAATATTTTAATTGTAATTGTGCTTATCATCATACAACACTGCACGAACTTGGCCTCGCTTCAGTCTATACATCTTGTGTATTTATGTATGATTTGTATGTGATTACATAATCCTGCAAGGAAGTAAGAAGGGACGGCATGCATGCTCCAAGTAGAGAAGAAAAGGATACAGCAGGGGTCGCCAAACTTTCTAGCCTCAGGGCCATACTTATTACTCCAGTAACTTCAGAGGGCCAAAACAGTTTTAATTTTTTTCCCATTATCTATAATTTCTAGACTAGACTCCCGATTGTGAGGGAATATATGTCGGGGAAACCGGGAGGGACTTTAAAACCAGAATACGCGAGCATGAAAGGGATGTAAATAGTGGGAAATGCTCTACTGGACTCAGTCAGCATATGACAGAAAACAAGCATGGTATTAATGAAGTAAACATTGTAAGAATCGAGGATGATTACGTAAAAAGAAAGGTATATGAGGCATGGTGTATAATCGGAAACCAGAGGGTGTGTTTGAATAGGTATGATGGAGATATAGGGGACGAATGGCTGGATGTAATGAGGAGACTGAAAAGGGAAATTCCAGCGGTAAAAATTCCCCGGCCTCCAGCCGAATGCATAGAGGAGGAAATGTTTGACATTCCAAAGGACTGGAAAAACAAATACTTTAGAAGCAATGTTTTTATCGATGGTTACCATGATGAAACTCAATCTTCTTCATGATCAGTACTGTGTGAGAAGTCACCTGAGGAAGACTCAAGGGCAGAGTTGAAACGTTGTGTTTTAATTTTTAACATATATCCACTGATTTTGTAATAATTTTAAACACATCTTTTTATTGTATTGCACTCAGTGGAAATTTGGGACCGATATGGATGTTCTTGGAAAAAAAAAAAGTTATTTTATTTTGTTTCGATTTTAGCTTCTCTTAATTTTGAGGTTAACTTTTTTGTCACTACTTCGTTGGTAGCATTGCTTAGTATTCCGTAATGCAGACTGTTCATTAATTTAGCAAGCCGTGATCTGACAGCTGACAGTATTAACGATTTTATTTTAAACAAACCAGAAATAACTATTTTATTAGAATATAATATTGTTATTTATATTCGCAGTCGCAAATCTGTCGATAAACTCGTAACCTCTCATGGGATTACCTATGATAATAAATGACACCACTATGTGGGAAATGAAGTGAAATGTGCAATTCAATGTAATGTAATGTGAAAATCTACAACAGTCACATTGACGTGTACTACCCGCACGCCATATCTTGGGCGCTGGATTTACGGGGAAGTGAGGGTTGGGGGGAACAAAACATAGCTACTCCGCCAGTCTTTCTGCAGTGTTGTGAACCAAAGATCACATTTCAGCAGAAGCGCACGTCAACAGCGTAAGTGTGGATGCCGAATTATAATTATTCCGGATGAATCATCCTCGCTATTTTATGTAGTGACATTTAATAGACAACGATTTTAATGCAGTCCAATAATATAACGTGGTGACGGTATTGCGTGACAATTAATAACACGTCATAAGGCTTTAGTAATGAAATAAATCATTTTCTCTGGGAAGAGAATGTTATATAAATAGGCTCAATATATTTACACTGGATGACTAGTTTTAAGCATGAAGAAGAGTCTTAGCAGAACATGCTTCACCATTTCGTGTTTTAAAACATAAGAGAGGTAAGGCATCTAAAAGTGGAGAAAATTAGAGGCCTAATTTTAAACGTATTTAATACGTTTTGTGAAAAGTTCGCTCAACTTTCAGTCCATGAAATTGACATCAGAGTTCACGGGAGTGTCAGAAATTAGGACATACGGAATTCTTAAAGAGGTGAGGAAAGTGTTGGATGTACAATGACGTGTTTGTGAAATAAGCAATTCGAAAAATTGTATTTTTCCCCATAACTCCATGCGTCAGAAAAGATAATGTCAAAAAATAAATAAGCATCCTGAGACAGAATGAAAGCTTAGTATTGAAGCCACTAAATGTCAGGGTGTATAGCGTACTTCGTGTTTCAATGTTGTCAGCTCAACCTACGAAGTTGAACGAAACCTACCGAATGAGGACTAGGGAGCCGAGCGCTCAAGAAATCGCGCGCAGGTAGTACTTGAATATTCCAGATGTTGACAAATCATGGTTGTTTATCTTATAATATACTTGCTAGGAACACAAACATCTGATAAAACGATCGCGTGCTACTGGAAACGTAAAGTATCAATATGCAGTGGTTAATATGTTTCATGCTGCCATTGAACAGAATAAAAACACAATATTTTGTACACAATTTTGATTCGGTACAAGCCAGTGCTGATCTGATGTTAGCTTATCTGAATTAGGTTACCTATTTCTCATATTGGTAAACTGGTTAGAATCTGGTAATTTATTTGATTCATAGCTTGCCGTGATCTTACAGCTGACAGAATTTTAATTGATTTTAAACAATAAAGCAAGAAAGTAATTATTATTTATATAATCCGTTACATTTGAATCAAGGCAGTCTTAATAAATCCCACTCGAGATTAAGAGTTCGCTCCTGCCTTACAGTCGTGTATTGATGTACTCGTAATCGCTCGAAGGATTACCAATGATAAAACAGTAATATTACTTTCATGTTTATGACTGACAATTTAGCAAAAAAGAAAAAAATATATACCGAATTTACTTGGCTATAAGATCCGCTTATTTCCCATAATTTGGTGCTTTAAAAAGAGAGGGGGTCTTATATGTGAGAATACCTTCAATTGGCCAACAGATTGGGGGTGCTTAGTATTAAATAGGAGTACCAGTAAGTTATAAACTAAAATAAACTGCTTTATTAAAAATGCAATGAACAAAATACTTTAAAATATTCAATTCCGATTAATAACGTAAACAATCAAAACTAAGGAAGATACAAATTGGCCTTCATTACGTGTATAGCACACGGGAATGTGCTGCTGAATGAACTGCAGCCTACACTGTTGCAACATCTACCCAAAAAGGATTCTAATTCTTCACACCTATTAACTGCGCCAGTAACAAACCATTTTCGGTTGTACATCAAACTTTCTACCTGCAACTCTCATACCATTTTGCTTTGCAAACACCACTACACTTAATTTCCAAGAGGGAGAATAACAAATTCTTCAACCAGTCGTTTTCCCAAACCACTTCTCTGTCTGCTGTAAAATTAAACACTGACCACCCCACGCCTTGGACCACGTGCTCACAAAACCCACAGGATGAGCCATGCACCCGGAAGCTAAACAATTTACCGCTATATTGAAAGAATATCCAACGTTGCCACTTTTATCCAAGTCTGAAACTTAAATATTAGCGATTTTTAATATTTTTTTCAAACTGAGGATTAAAAAATTAGGGGGGTCTTATAGGCAAGGGGGTCCTATAGTCAAATAAATACGGTAAGTAAATCCCGTGCTTATAATAATTTAGTTTCTGAGTTCTGATGTGAATAAGTGTACTGATACAATGCTACTCACCATCGTTGATACAAGTAAATAAGGAAAACAATGTCATCACGGAAACAGGCGACTCTGTGCGCTGTTGGCATCGTGATGATAAATGCAAATAAATCATCAATAAATGTGTTGAAAGCCTGGAAAGAAAAAAAAACAAAATTACTAACAATGAAACCAAATGAACAACTCGACTATTATAGACTGCAGATTTGTACATAATCACCAGGGCCCGGATTCTGATGACCTAAAATTGTTTGAAAAATGACCTATAAAATGACCCTAAATTTTAAAGAAAATGACTTAATAATTATAAAAAATGACCTAAAACTGATATTTTATTTATAAAAATTATTATATTACACACAAAGTTTTAGACTAATTTCTACATATTTGTAAAAACTGTAAATAACTGTAATGTTGTGAATGTTCTTTTCTCACGGAAATTTACTGAGGTATTAGAAAATCAAACTTCGGAATTTCCTTTTGCGGTCTAATGGATTATATTATTGTTTATTGAGGGTAAACAGTAGTTTGCACTCTCAAATCCAAGGAGGTGCCAAATGAATCTAATAACAATAGTAATATAAAACAAAATTTTGGCGTTTCTTTGATTCTCATTTCCGACTGAGACATGACAACACCCAACACCGAGTTTTTCCTTCTTGCATTAATTAAACAACACTTCAAAGAGAGCACCGCTAGCGAAGAAAAAAGTTAGTACACTCAATGTAAATGCAAGAAAATGACAAAATAAGGAAGAAAATGACACGAAAATGACAAAATAATGACCCAAAATTGAAATAAATGCCCTAAAAATATAAAATTGCATAAAATGACAAAAAATGACCTAATAAAAATGCATTTCTATAATCTAGAGCCCATAATTAGGATTTATCTATATGTTGGCAATGTCTATGCTGCATCAATAAAAAGATGACATGTCATTAGAATCCGGGCCCTGATAATCACAGTCTTCATCAGGACACACCTGTTGGCAGAACTTGAAAACTTGGGGCCTAATTAAAATATTCAAAACATATAAAATGTAATGTTTTAATGTTTATGAATGTTATTGACCAAAGAAAACACAGAACTTGCAAAATATTGACGAAAAAACAATAAATATTTCAACTTTAAATTTAGCGGTTGCTAACTTCATAAGGACCATAATTTACCGTTTTCGGTAAAACAAAATGGCTGATTTCGGTGTTAACTTTCTTCTATTTTTTTAAATAAATATTTGCAGTATTTACACATTAAAATACCCTTTGTGTCGTCTAATACATAAAATTCCTAATTTCTGTATTCTTCTGCTCTCACATGTTAAATTCTGACATGATTTACATACAAAATAATGTTAATTACCGGTATAAACCTAGAATAAGCCAGGTGAAATATGCTCTTCCAAGCATTGCCAAAAGTATCAATATAATAATTATAATAAGCAAGTGATGTTCTGCATGTTTAAGTGATAGCAGTATTAGGTACGTAATATTCCTGTACCACGAGCTGCTCAAATACAAATGCAAATAAAGGTAATACGAAGGTACAGTACTGATTTCTGTTCTCTTTTCCGTCAGTTTCCCTTAAAGTTTGATGAAATAAAATCAAAATTTCATAATATAAGCTATCTGATACTTATAAAAAACTTTATTTTATCACACAAACTTCACTTTTAAGTGCTTACTTACACATAACACATTTCACAAGCGACTTGCTTGCATCCTCAGATGAGGTCCACTGCTGGGTCTGTTATTGGGCTGATAGATGTCTCTGTTGGATGGATTATTCTGGAGATAAGGTCGCTTTCCTTTGGGATGTCAAAATTTACTAAATTATTCTTATTTCTTTGGATGACACGCCAAAGGAAAGCAACCTTATCTCCAGAAAGCCAACGACAGAGAAGTATATTAAAGGAACAAATTTGTGGCACTCGAGTCTACTTATTTTTTTAGATCGGAAGTGAATTGAGTGGTGTATTGAATAATTGTAGGCCTATAATTAAAGGGTAAATATCTCAATTGTTTATGTTATTTTTCAGGTGCCGATATAAAGAATAGTTACTTGTTTATTTTCTAAAAAAACTGGAATAACTGTGTCTATATTATAGGCTAATATGATTTTCGATGTTAACTTTAGTGTTCATTATATGTTTAAGATGGCTAAAATCGTTTGTTTCAAGCCTAAAAAGGACTATTCCACGAAAATAAAAGACTAAAAATCTAGGCCCTAGTCATGATACAGGCCTCGGGATACACTGGCATTGTAATGTTAGTAAGTTTTTACTATAATAAAAATCAAACGTCTTACCTTGTACATGAAGGCCTTCCACGGCAGATGTGCCACGGACTTGAGTTTATAATTAACAAACAGCTGAGGCAGCATGAACAGGAACCCAAACGCATACACTCCGTTCACAAGACTGTGGACGCTCCAAGAGTACCAACTGGAAAAACACAAAAGCACTATGTGAGATACTGAACAGTCTCCTAACTCACTTCAATTCATGAGTCAGCTCTCTGTTTTGTCTTGTGTTTGTAGCAAATTCCTGATGTTGAAATTTACCTTCGGGGGAAAAAATTGAATGAAAGATGCATCTGCAAATAGCTTTCAACATTACTTTATTTTTTTTTTGTGTCTTTCCTAACAGATGCAAGTAGCAGCTGGAGTGTTCCTAATCACTGGGTGCCTGATACCTCTTACATTTCTTAGAAATTCCAATGAAGAAAGATTCTTGAGGCTAAAATTATTTCTTTTGTGTGCAGAAATGTACTGTGAGTTAGGTTGTTACTTCAACATGTACATATTGTGCAATTAAAACACCATTAGTTTTTAGTTTTGCCTTAGCGATGTGTTGAATTTCATTGGCACCCATACATGGCTAGGCTCAAAGCGTGCCACGATCCGCTCAAAGCGTGCCACGATCCATGACGTTAAACCAGTCTGAATAGTAATTTTAGTATGGGGGTGTATAGTAGCTATAGTTACAATTCAACGGAAGTCAGTAAGTTAAGTAGTTGTTCATAGGCTAATGCATGTGGCTGGCAACAAGAGATTGGCTCACCTTTTGTGTGGTTCATAGACGAGGGAGTAGACAGCACCACCGATGCACAGTGGATACAAGACATACGACAGGTACTTCATGCTCTCGGCATCAAACTGTTGAGTCAAATGTTCAGCTGCTGTGGATGCCTTGGACACAAACTTGAGCCTCGGATAGAAACAATCCCGACTCGGAAGCAGTAACTCCACCCGCAGAACTTTCTGCGCCTTCCAGAACTGAAACACATGACAAAGCAGTGAAAACAAATTTCACACTGGCGCACTTTGCCGGCTGATCAACCGATTCCTTTTCTTCTAGTTCTAGCTATCTCCGAGTAGATTGCATAACATTCCATATACCATTTTAAAGCTCTATGCAATGCTCAGATTGTAACGAAACGTATGTAGGGAAAACAAAAAGAAATATAGACATAACACATGAGAAACATAAGGTACTGTCAAATAGAAAATCAGCAGTAGCAACTCAATGTTGGATTAAGAACCATAACTAGAGGTGTTTGAAAATGTTTTTATTTTTTGTAAGATTTGTTGTTTTAAAATTCAAAAGGTAGTGTTTTGTGTTTTTATTTTTTCAAAGACATTAAAGATGTAGGACATCATTCATATATGATTATTGTTATTATATTATCCTTATTGCTAGGACTATTATTGTTGTTATTATTATTATAATAATAAATATATTAATTAATGAGATGGCATGTGTTCAACAGAACAAGAAATGTCTGCTACTTTTTCAAAAGGTAAACAGGTAAAATAACTACAGTTAGTTAAAAATGGAACAGAACGTTACACACATATAGTGGTGGAAAAAATTGTTCTTTTTGTGAAACAGTTCAACAGTTACTGATTCTCAAATGAAACAGTTTCAAAATAACCTGCTACCTGTTATTCTGTTGCGGCGGAAGAAACTGTTTTGCTGCCATGGTGTTATTTTTCTATCTCTGTGCAAGAATAGGCCCAGAACAAGCAGCTACAAAAGAAAGAAAGAAAGAAAGAAAGAAAGAAAGAAAAAAAAAGTGATTGCTGCATGAAGCAGTTACAAAATAACAGTTCCAGGGGGACAGAAGCAGTGACTACTTCCTGAAATTGGTTGGTGTGAAGCAGTTGCGAAACAGTTTTAAAATAACTATTCTGTTATTGTGCGCATTGTGCGTGAATCATGTGATACCCATACCGATTTATAGGGGAAAATGAAAAAAAATAGCAAAAATATGTTTTATTTCGCGGATTATGGCATTTGTGGTTTTATTTACGAAATTCGCGTTATTTCGCGGTTTGCATTTGCCCGCAAATGGTACCTAACATCTTAATATATCAAGGTAATGTAATCTTGACATCAGAATACATCATTTCGTTTTACCGCTAATCAACAAAAACCTCTAATCATAACAAAATGTAAGGAGGCCAACTTATTGAAGTCAGTGAATAAACATAAAGACCTAGAAGTTTGGGAAAAGATTTACATAAAACAGTTTGAAGAAGGTTAATGAATTCTGAAATACCACAAGAGGAAAACTTGATCAAGAAGTTCATAAAAACTACACCAAGTGTTTAAACGTCAACATCTCCCTTAATTAACATAATACAAAATTTCTAATTTTGCCTGGAAATATTATTGTTTATGGGTGTGCAATGTGTAAAGCATTAATCTAATTACTGGGGTTTACCTCAATAACAGTGGCAATACCCGTGGGAACGACAACCAGCAGCGACGTCTCTTCATCGAGAAGATACAGGAACACAACAGCTTGGCTGAAGGCTCGCCAGATCACAGTTCTGCTCGACAACCCCACCATGTCTTGCTTGTGTCGCCAGAACCTGATGTCATTCTTAAAAGCCAAGAAGTCAAATAACAACTGAAAAGAAATGGAAACAAGATTATGATTTCACTGACCATTAGAAAACTTATCTCTGTCTTGTGGTGCAGTACCAAATTATTGTAACAGAGGATACCGTTAACCCATAAATGAAGAAAATGGTTCGAGTTCTTCAGTAACAAACTGCAGAACAGATTTATTATTTCAAACATACAAAATGAAAATCAAACTAACCAATAGTACGAGGGGGATCCAGGAAATAACGACCGTTTTGTTGTAGTAATTAAAAAAATCATATTTATTTGAAAAAACAAAGTCTGTTACATAACTGAAGCTTCCTTTACTTCTCTACATAATCACCAGCCACATTTAAACATTTGTCGTATCTGTTCACTAGCTTTAGAATTCCCGTGTTATAATCCTCTGCCGCCAGTTCATTAAGCCAGGTGTTCACTGTCTTCTTCAACTCTTCATCACTTCCAAAACGCGTACCACCCAGAAAGTCTTTCAGAAAATCGCTAGGAGCAAGGTCTGGACTATAGGGCGGATGATCAAAGATTGATCCAGCAATTCTCGAGTGAAGCACAAATCCGCTCGAAAGCATTCCTCGCCTCCTGTTTTGGATGGCTCGCCGTAGTTTTCGTAAAGTCTCACAATAACGATTTGCATTGATCGTAGTGCCTTTTGGCATGAAATCTAGCAAAAGAACACCTTTGCAATCCCAAAAGACAGTGAACACCTGGCTTAATGAACTGGCGGCAGAGGAGTATAACACGGGAATTCTAAAGCTAGTGAACAGATACGACAAATGTTTAAATGTGGGTGGTGATTATGTAGAGAGGTAAAGGAAGCTTCAGTTATGTAACAGACTTTGTTTTTTCAAATAAATATGATTTTTTAATTACTACAACAAAACGGTCGTTATTTCCTGGATCCCCCTCGTACATCAGATTGAATGTGGATAGTATCAGTAGTCAGTGAAAAATATTCAAATTTTGTGGGCTAAAGGCCAGAAAAAGTATTCCATCATTGCATTCACCAAGAATGAAATATAATAAATAACAGAACAAATGAAAATAATATTTACAAAACTAAACACTGGTGGGTCAGAAACATAGCAAAACTAAAAACAGAAAAATATTAATACAAGTAAGAATCAGCTTGAAAAATTTTATGTCATAACCGGGATTTGAACACGGATCTTCGGCTTAACGCGCCGATGCTCTACCATTGAGCTACCATGACAACATGCCAGTCTGACATCAAATTCCTCAACTGATTCAGAAGACAAGGCAAACCACGGGAGGTTTCTCTCCGTCGAGAACACACATCCAAATGGCGTCCTACCCTTGTAGGTACTTTGAAGCCTAGTTATTATTTATATACTATTAATTAAGTGGAAGGAAAGGAAATAGACATTAAATCCATGTCTATTTCCTTTCCTTCCACTTAAAGACTAGGAATATTTAGGAAAAATGAGAGAGAAGTGGATGAGAAAAATTAGAAAATAGATCAAGAGTAAAATAATCAGGAAAGGTGTGGTAAGTTAACCAGAATCCCCATTCATACACTAAACCCAGGGGTTATAGTATGAAGGGAATCTTAAGGGGAGATAGTTACCACTAGCAAAATTATAGAAAATAAAATTTATGAAATGGCTGTATAAAGTTTTCCTGATTGATTTAATCAAAAATAAAATTTGGTAAACCGATACAACAAAGTGCCAGATGGAGTTTAGTTTTAGTGCACATGGCTTCTTAGGAAAGTTTGATAAGCATATGTGGGATAAGGGTATTTGGCGTTAACAGACATTTTTCTCGTCCTCCATGTAATACCATTTCATTATGATAGGCACACCAACAGCTGAAACCACCCAGGGGTGTCCAATGATGGCCAGTTTACTTACATGCAGGGCTGCCACGGTCATAGTGATGCACAACAAATAGAGATTAGTGTCTGCAAACACTCCCTTCATCTGATCCACATCTTTCTCGTTGAATCCCATGGCAAGTGTGGAGTGCAGAGCAACTTCTGTCTGCAGCATCAGCCTGCACAAACAACGTCATAGCAAAAATAGCATGCAATACATGTCAATTGTCCAATACCACACTTTGCACATAGCCAATACCTGAGACGACCAATGCCAATGGGAGTGTATATGAACGTCACATCTGCGACTGTGTTGTTCTTAGTGATGTGAATCAGGTGCTCGAGGCGGTTGTTGAGGAAATCATATTGCACGATCGGCAGATACTCCTGCTTTGACGTCACTCTGAAAACAACAGATGCAGAGCCCACTGTAAGTATAAGCGTGACAAGAGGTTTAAGAAAAGAGATGGTATTTTTTTAGTAAAATAATCTACGCACTTACAAGAATTGCTGTAACCTGCACAAAATCCAATACATAGGCCTACATCTACTCTTATAGGAAAACTATTTCTTTATTATATAAGGCCTACGTGAAATGAACACAATGAGCAAATATTATAATTTTATTTTTACTTACAATTTTCATAGCTCTGAACCACAAACATTTTTAATATACTGCCAGTGTAAATTTCTTAAAAATCCTGGAGTCAATTAATAATGGCAGGCGAAGCCACGGGCAGTATCACGGACAATAAAAATCCAAACAAACCACTCCTTCTCTTGATAAATTACGTGATTTATGAAAATTACACTGAATTTATCAAATTCATATCATATTCATCTGTCAACAAACAGTTGAAAAACGATACGTATTATCAGTTTTCACAGGTAGCTTTGGAACTGCATAGAACTTACAACATAATTAATTTCTGAAATCTACTTAGGCTACTGGTAGGAACAAATTATATTCTAAAGGAAAAAGCGATAGTATATGACGAGATATTTTAAATAAAAATTGATGAATTAATGAATGTATTGTCAGTGCCTTCAGGATTCTAGACCTGTGAGTTTTGTATTTAAGCATTATTTTCTAGTTAGACTACATAATGTGAGTCACTATTATAAAACTATTAATCTTAGGGAATTTTTCAGCAATTTAGGCCTTTTCTCAAGTTTGTTGGGGCACTTTATAGGACATTTTTTTAAACAATTTTTCGGTAATGAAAATTTGAGCCCTGATTATTACCTTTGCAGTCTTGTGTTAACCAGGGTGTCCACAGAAATTTAAAAATAAATTTCCCTGACTTTTCATGACCAGAAATTCACATTTCCAGACCACAAGAATCAATGTTTTCAACGTTCTTTGAAAACGAAACGAAAAAAATAACCAGCCTCCTCCATCCCCATTAAAAAAATTGCTTACACAGTCTGGGTTACAGCAAAACATATGTCCAATGCATTTCCCTCACGAGGGGCTAGTTATTTTCCGTGACTATTTCATTTTTTTTACAAATTTCCCTGACATTTTCCTTTAATTTACAAAATTTCCTGACTTTCCAGAATGTGGACACCCTGTTCAACAGAAATCATTATAAAGTGCAATACAGATTTACGAATTTCTCAAGTCAGGTTAGAAGAGTCTTTTTAACTGGATGTAACAAAAAAAAAAAAAAAAAAAGAAAGAAGAAAAAAAAAAAGAGGAAGAAAATTTAACATACAGAAAAATAACATATCATCCAATTGCAGACAGGAAACAAAAGAAAATATTTGGGGAATACAACATCACCTTGGCACCAGTAAATAAGTTCAGTATTAAGAATTTGATACAATCCACACACCTGGACAAAATCCCACAGGAACAAAAATGTGGAATTTACCAGTTCAATTGCAACAACTGCAACTTGAAATACATAGGCAAAACAAAAAGAAATCTGGGAACAAGAACAAAGGAACATCTTAGACACATTAAATTTGCTCAAGGGGATAAATCGGCAGTAGCAGCACATGTTTTGGAAACTGGTCACCAAATAGGATTGGAACCAGAATTGAAAAAATGGATTCAGGGACACAGACAACTTACGGTTTGGGAGAAAATCTACATCCACAAGAATAAGAACAATCTAATGAATTTTGAGATTCCCTCGGAAAATGACCTCATCAAAAGCCCACGAGAGGATGCTGATGAAAACCAACAGTCAGATGGAGTATAACTGGTGAACATGGTGGGAGGGCTCACCGAAACCTGGGTTCAGGTTAGTAATTAAAATAAGGGAAGCAGTGTATGGATCTATCTCAATATTATTTTTTTCGTAATATTAACTTCCCTGTATAAACTTTCTAAAATTCTATATATGGATGTATTGTGTTTGCGTCCAACCTGGAGAGGTTTATTATTACTATGGCTTGGAAGTTGATGACCTAAAAATGCCTGAAAAGTTACATATAAAATGACCTTAAATTTATTAAAACATGGCAAGAAAAATTGAAAACATAAATGTGTAAATATGTATTTAAAAAGGGAATATACAACTTAGTATAATAATAAGCGGTGCATACAGATTGAGGAAAGAGTTTGAAAAAATGAGGCACTTGCACCAAGTTTTTTCAATTTCCGAGATCCGTTATGCGCTTACGGCACAAGTATTGCATGCTATTTTTGCTCGATGATTATTTATATCAATTTATTTATATTAATTGAGATATTAGCTGAAAATATTATGTATATACACTATTGAAGATACGTATGTTATATTTTAGAAAGTGATTCGCATGTGTTGGTTGTTATGGGGAAGGAATATTTGTCCTGTTAAAGTCGCCACAAATTGGGGGGGGGCTAGATTCCGGCCTTCGATAAAGGCTTGTATTGTAATGGTTTTACTTACAGCACTTGTGATTTTTGTAATTCTTTCAGCATTGAGATTTCTTTTGTTTTCATAGCAACCAGATTGCGTGCGGGAATGTCAAGTTAGGATCCACGGCAACAATATTCTTAAGTACCACTAATTAGTTACGTCATGCAAAAAATATTTTACATTATTCCTTTTATTATTATTAATCTGATCACTGTATTTATTAATGAATGCCTCATAGCTAAGGAATTATGAGATGACACTAGTCCGTAATGTTGGAAAAATGCAACCAAAAAAAAAAAGAAAATTTCCGAAAAAATGCAAAATGAAAGTTGGCTATTTTGTTGGTTTTGAGGCAAAAAGAATTCACACTACATCGTGCATTGCCCTATTATTCAAATGAAGTTAAGAGGGATTTCACCGTAGATCGAAAGTATCTTCATACTCGGACTGATCCATTCATATTCAAGATGTACTTACTTGAGTAAGCGAGCTATTTCAGGTGGTAAACCTCGCACAGGAAACGCAATTTCATCTGCAAGAATATTGAAGGTCACTCGTGATTTGAGATGAGTTACTTTGAGCACCTGGTTATCTGCCGGCGACTTGCGATCCTGCAACATATACAGTCTGGAATATGAATGTTGTACAGCACTGGTCATGATATGAAGCATCGTCAGTGTGCACATGGAGCTTCATCTCATCCATTCCATGAGTGAGTGAGCCTATGAGTGAAATTTAAGAATCCTGAAATCATTGCTGTGAGCAGCTGTAGTGAAATCCTAAGAAATTGCATGTAAAGGTGAAGAAACATTCTACAACTTTTTTTCTTTAGTTTATCTCCATCACCTTAGTAAGGTAGCAGTCATTGGGTGGTAGTGGTACATTGTAGGTTGTCAGGTTGGCCCTGGATGACTTTCAAAGTAGACTGTGCTTCTGTTGTGTAATTTAGTCTCGACTAATTTTTATACACTGGTCTTTCACTGAAGTGTCACTTTTGTTCTACAGGGTGTCCACCAAGTAATGCTGAAGAAATTCCCGGCTTATTCCCTGATTTTTATTGATCATTTCAGCAATTCCCGACCATAATATGAAGCACTTTCTAATAACTGTGTAAGAAAAATTATAGGATTATACATACTTTAAATAAGAAAAACTTTTAGTAACAAAAGTAATTGCAAACAATAATTATTTAGGTCATAACAGATACAAAAATTAGGAACAATAAAATAAATTAAATATACTTTCATATAGGCCTATTATTGTCTAGAAGTCTTTTTGATCACACTTTGCAATTTTTCGAATTTTCCCAGATATTTTAACAAATTCATTGACTTTTCCCGGATTTTCCCGACCATACGAAATTCCCGGCCTTTTCCCGGATTTTCCCGACCAGTGGACACCCTGTTCTACTTTAGTTCTGTTTAGGGTTATCTGTCTCAAAGGTGTTGAACATAATTTTATGGAATACAGTTGTTGGACATGTCCCGTCTGTCACATATTTATTTTTTAAAAATCTTAAATTAACAACCCTACATTAAAACGTGCTGTGTGTAATTCTTAGGGTTTTAATTTCATGTGTAAGTTACATTTGGTTTTATATGCTTACATAACTCACACAAATAATGTCATGTTCTATACTCTCCAACACTTGAGGCTCAATATTTGTCCCGTCCGTCACGACATTATTTTTCTGAGTTGGAGACAGAAATGGTGGATTATTAAAATTGCACATTAGTCTTATTCGTTATTCTTATTTACCAAATAACAAAACTTTGGACTCTAGGAATAAATCAAGGATTTAAATAAAAAATAAGCTATTTATTCAAATGTTCGACTACTTTTGAATAATTAGTATAGTTTCACTGTCAAAAAAACTTCATTCCTAAACTTTGTAATAAGCTATTTGTTTTGAATTTCCTAACTCTGTGTGTCCCATCCGTTACTCGTGGAATGCATGGGCTTCAAACTCCAGAAAGCTTTAACCATATGGATACTAACCGGGGAATCTTACAGGATTTTAATACGAGGGATACAGCAAATATTTTTTCTTTAGGAAATGTGGGACCATTTTAAGATTTTGAAATATCTAAATGAAAGGACAGGGTATGGAATGTAGCCTATGTATAATTCAGATTATGGGTACCCGATGTAGGATAATGAAGGAAACAGACAACCATAAACATCCATACGCGACTGCATCATGACACTCTAATGTATTTTGGTAGCTGGAAGCACTCCATGATCCCTAAAAGTTCGGTACAGAAAGGCATTATTCCCTAAAGCTTCCGTCAGCTTATTGTGGTATTCTCTGACATTTCTCCCTCGGATAGTAAAAAAGCTGTTCACATCTTGTCATATCCATTCTGACTCACATCTAAATTACCATCGCCTCTATTGGTATAACCGTACATCACTTTCCCGTGACATACAACATTTCATGGCACCATCGCCTAACTTTGAGTTGTCATGACTTACGCTCCATCCCTCAAATTTACATTGGTGGTTACTCACTTTCTTGTCAAGAAGCTTGAAGGTAGAGGCTTCAGGAACGTGGTACCGAGTCAAGCTGATTCGTGTGTACGCAGCCAGTTCGTCTCTCCGCAGCTTCCAGTATTCCCATTGCTTCTGTCTTGTCGCCTGTGGAACTGTGAACAAGTGAAGGTAGAGGCTGCCGTTCTGCCGTGTGGCGGGAGGAATCGACACTGTCAGCTTTCTGGAACATTAAAAATATAAATCATGTATGTTAGAACAAAGCTACAGAACAGTTCAAAGGGGAAACATAAACATGCCTTAAGGCTAGTTTACACGACAAAATAAAGTTTCATAACTAACGAAAAATAATATTGAGATAGATCCATACACTGCTTCCCTAATTTTAATTACTAACCTGAACCCAGGTTTCGGTGAGCCTTCCCACCATGTTCACCAGTTATACTCCATCTCCATCCAGATGGAGTATAACTGGTGAACATGGTGGGAAGGCTCACCGAAACCAGGGTTCAGGTCAGTAATTAAAATTAGGGAAGCAGTGTATGGATCTATCTCAATATTATTTTTCGTAATATTAACTTCCCTGTATAAACTTTCTAAAATTTTATATATTTCATAACTAAGTTTCGCAACTGTTTTTTGCTTGAATGCCCAAGCGTGATATGTGCTGGTGACAATGTGTTACGACACTACGCAGTTTCAGCTGATTCCAACTTTTCATGAAACTATACTAGTAAGTTTGAGATTATTATTATATTGAGTAGGAAGTGAGGAAACTGTGAAATGCCTGGATTCATACGTGTATGTGGGATTTCAACAACTTGAACTTCTGAAATAAGATGAAACGTGAGGTTGCCCTGGAATTAGTTTTGAAGAAAATGGTTGTAATTAGTTTCACGAAATACCTTTCAAGTTAGTGGTTACTAAACGCAGTGTCATCATCAGGGCCCGGATTCTGATGACCTAAAATTGTTTGAAAAATGACCTATAAAATGACCATAAATTTTAAAGAAAATGACTTAATAATTATAAAAAATGGCCCAAAAACTGATATTTTATTTATAAAAAATTATTATTGCACACACAAAGTCATAGACTAGTTTCTACATAATTGTAAAAATTGTAAATAACTGTAATGTTGTGAATGTTCTTTTCTCACGGAAATTTATACTGGCACTGAGGCACTGGCGAGTCAAAATTCGGTACATCCTTTTGTGGTCTGCCGAATTATATTGTTGTTTATTGAGGGTAAACAGTAGTTTGCACTCTCAAATCCAAGCAGGTGGCAGACTCTGATGCAAAGTCAGCCTTATAACAATACGGTAGTAATATAATACAACATCTTGGCGTTTCTTTGATTCTCATTTCCGACTGAGACATGACAACATTTAATGCCTAATTTTTCCTTCTTGCATTAAAACAAACAACACTTCAAAGACAGCACCGCTAGCAACGAAAAAAAGTTAATAAACTCAATGTAAATACATGAAAATGACTAAATAAGGAAGCAAATGACACGAAAATGAAAAAATAATAACCTAAAATTGAAATAAACACCCTAAAAATATAAAATTGCATAAAATGACAAAAAGTGACCTAATAGAAATGTATTTCTATAATCTAGAGGCCATGATTAGGATTTATCCACAAGTTGGCAATGTCTATGTAGCATCAATAAAAAGATGACATGTCATTAGAATCCGGGCCCTGGTCATCATATAAACTAGCCTTTACACATACAGGGAGCTGCAGAATTGAAAAGATTGCCACATTCAAGAAACCACAACAAATTAGACAACATCCAAGTTTTACCTTTCATCGACGGATCTTCAAGGTGTTTGCTTTAGCCACAACTACAGTGACAAAAAATTTAAAAAAACATACTCAGCTACTTTTGTTCAACCACACCTACTATATGGGGTTATGCTTTGGGGCGATCCCCATTCAGCAAACAAAATCTTCATCTGGCAGAAAAAAATTATCAGACTGATAGCAGAAATTGGGCCAAGAGAATCATGTAAGCACTACTTCAAAAGGTACAACATTCTTACACTTACTTCTATGTACATTTTAGCTAATATTACATATGTTAAAGAAAATAGCACTAAATTTGCAACTAGACCGTCAATGCATAACTACAACACACGAAGAAAAAATGATTTAGATAAACCACAACTTCACTTAAGTACAAATATAAAAAGTCATTGCTATCAACAAATAACTTTTTTTAATAAAATTCCACTAAAGATAAGAAATCTTGAAAAAAAAACTGTACAATATTCTATCTATTTGGTTCAAAAGCAAAGCGATATACACGGTAGAAGAATTTTTAGAGAGTAATATACCAGAAAATATGATGGATATAAATTTGTATTCTTAGCTTTTTTTGTTATTAAACTTATATAAAACTATCCAAAAACTGACGAAGCCTATTGTACAAATATATTGCATTTAAAGGTGAATAAAGATTTGATTTACTTAGAGGAAAATTAATTGTAAAACCCAAGCTGAATGCTTAGTCAAGTTGCCTTCGACTTACTTTTCTGAGGGAAGTCTGTAATCAAAATCATGCTGGACATCCACAAGTAACACATCCTTTGGTGTAGATGGCTCTGGTTTCACTGATGTAAATAATACCAACTGAAAAAAAAAAACACACAATTAAACAGATGCCCACTACAACTTCATTTCCTTAGCTATATTTAGTTTTATAGCTCATATCTGGGAATCTACACGAGGTATTACACAGACCTTAGCTTGCACACAAACCTTCCCTTTGGCTACCATCAAACGTTTGTCTCATTGGTCCTTTATGTACAACTACAGGGACATTCTTCCCAAATAGGCAGGTAGGGTGAGAAGTGAGAGATAGAGGGTGGTAAGAGAATAATTATTTAATTTTTTCCCAGTTTCACCTTTTCGGAAAATCCATACATGCTCAGAGATGCCAACCTTGAATGGTGGTTATCAGTAGTGTGAGTCTAATCGGATGGTGGGAGACTCGACGTCTCGGGCAAATTAATACAGTATATGCAATTTCAAACTTCAACATGCACTAAGCACAGGCCTTCTGTATACTATTAATTAAGTGGAGGGAAAGGAAATAGGTCCATTAAATCCATGTCTGGGATATTAATACAAGTAAGAATCAGCTTGAAAAATTTTATGTCATAACCGCGATTTGAACACGGATCTTCGGCTCTACCATTGAGCTGCCATGACAACATGCCAGTCTGACATCAAATTCCTCAACTGATTCAGAAGACAAGGCAAACCACGGGAGGTTTCTCTCCGTCGAGAACACACATCCAAATGGCGTCCTACCCTTGTAGGTAGGCTACTTTGAAGCCTAGTTATTATTTATATACTATTAATTAAGTGGAAGGAAAGGAAATAGACATTAAATCCATGTCTGGGATTTAATACAAGTAAGAATCAGCTTACTTTCTGCTTTCGATACTGCTGATTTGCCGCAGTTCGTTTTTGTCCATCACACTCGTCACTGGTTTTACGTTTACACGACCTATTTCCTCAATATGCTACTTGCACTGCAACACTCAATTAAACTTCTAGCAAGCAACGGCGTCGGCAGTCATCAGCGGCATTACAGTGATAATAAAAAAATTGGAAATATGTTAACACCAAAGATGTTATAACTACAATAATTATGATATAACTGTAAGATATAACATCTTTGGTTAACACACACTCACGTCAAAAACGAAAAACGAAAAATTTTAAAAATAGATATTGGGATTCGTAAAATCCGTAATATTTAGTGCAATTTCCGTATTGCCGTACCGTAGCACAGTCAAGAAAATCATAGAAACTACGGAAATTCCGTAGCAGTTGGCATCTCTGCATGCTTGACCCATTCATGCGGTTTTTTGTTTCTGAACGAAGCAGGGTGACCAACAGGAACAGACAACACCTCTGCATTAAGTTAAGTAGTGACAGGTAGATTCTACTTTAATGGCACTTATGTTAGGTTAGGTTCGTTTGGCTTGGTTAGGTTATGAACGGGGATATCAGTGTAGTGTATTGGTTAACCTGTTACCCAGAATTCCACCTACTCTGCTGGTGTGACATCAGAGCTCTGTACGTTACTGTATTGTTACGGGAAGGTAATATGGCAGAGATTTGACTACTTTTCACTAGATTGTGGTAGGCTATAAAATAATTTGCAATGTTTAGGGCAGGTGGGTAGGACCAAATCATTTGCCAAGACACCATCTGTCTACGTAACTATGTATAACAAAATATGTGTTTTAGCTGTATTATGAATGGAATCTTAGTTTTAAAGAATGGGTCAAGTATATCTGGATTTTACCCACCTTTTTAACAATAGATGGCATTGCTAATCGGTAATGAGGTACGGGATCATATTCTGGGGCAACTCTTCCCATAGGGAGAAAATATTTAGATTACAAAAGCGGGCAATAAGAATAATATGTGGAAAGAAAAAAAGGGAATCTTGTAAACCGCTATTTGAAAAATTAAAAGTCCTCACTCTTACAGGGGAGTAACTTATATATACTCTGTTATGTGTTATGTAGTGAATAATATTGATAAATTTCAAACTAATTTTAGTGTACACAGACGTACTACCAGAAACATGAATGACCTACACAGACCAAATAACTCGTTAAAACTCTTTCAGAAGGGTGCTTATTATTCTGCAGTACAGATATATAACAAGCTTCCAAACAACATTAAATTATTATGTATTCAAAGAAAGAGCAAACCTTTCAAAACAGCTGTCAAGGAATTTTTAATAACTCACACCTTCTACAATTTGGAGGAATATTTCCAGCTTGGATAAATTTGGCAGCTTACAGTTTCTTAGGCCTATATTATTGTTATAACATGCATGTATTTTTTGATCTGACGTGTTCTATATCCTTGAGCCCCGCTCAACACAGGATCTACAGGACGAGATATCTACATCTACATCTACATCTGCTAGTAGTGAAACATCTAGTAAGCGACACTTGAAACCCCAAACCCCCTCCTTCCCAGGATGGTCCCGTTAGTGAGTTGGTGGGAGGAGCCTAGTGCGCGACCTAAAACTATCCCCCCCCCCAACTACTTCAAAGATCGCACCGCTGGGAACGAAGTTAGCGAGGCGAAATGTTACCCATAAAATCTAGGTTAAGACGAACCTGTAATTTCGGTTTATTTTGCAGAAAAGACTTGAGGCAGACTTCGCCTTGGTTGCATTTCGGTGGCACAAACAACTGTGCTAGTTGCCAGACAGAGTGACCAATATATACCACAAACACTGCTGACAAAATCAAAGTCAACGACGGCAACTGCATTTCAAACACTGTTCACTTCCACGGATTCGGTTCACATTTCAATATACTGAGTGCACAACACGCATAAATAAACCCTTAGATAAATCTATTTTGAGAATTCTCATATGTGGTATACCAATGTTGCATAGAGAGTTCAAAACTGCCACAAATCAAATTTATTTACACACACCACACTCCATGCTCCCTTGCATGCGGCACGTCACAAATCCGTCAGAGTTGACAACATCAAAACACAAATTATTATCTCAGGCTTAGGCAAAAATACTTTTATTTTTTAAGGAAATGTACCGATTTCGGGATGCACCCTAACGTTTCATATATGACTTTGGTTTTTCATATTGCCGATCTACTTGTCTCGTTCAGTAGACCCTGAAATGAGCCAAGCTGGAAGATATCCGACGGGTCTAGTTGGCATAAAAATCATCGTTACGTTTCCAACATTGAATATTGTCCACGTGACTCTCTCCCAGCCGAACAATAGAACATCGTCCAGCGCAAGATCATGATTTCACAGCCCAATTTTAGGTTAATTTTGTGTCAACTTTTTAACGATTTTACTTATATCGAATCAATAGGTTATAAAAACATCAAATTTGGATATTTTAGAGTTTCTAAAACAGAAATATCACAAGGAGCAGTGAACGACCATCCATAACTTTCTCACGCCCCCCACCATTGTAATGAAAATAAACTGACCATCAAAATTATCTGTTTTGCCAGTAGCGTAACAGGTCCCCCCACCCCAATAATTTTAGCATAGGTTTTTCCAAGATTGAAGAAAACCGCGAGAAAAAAAAAAAAAAGACAAGATCAGTCGGTTTACCTACAGAACCAGGAAGATACAGTTGATTCAAAAAGATTGAATAAAACGTAATCCCAACATAGTAACTTACCCAATAAAAGGCACTAAAATTGTACCGAAAACTAAATAAAATGCTTTCATTTTCATAATATAGCAGCTCCTTAGGATTACCCTCTCCTGAATTACAGCACATAACTGCCTAATGTATTAAACCCTTAAGAAGAAAATTCTTTCAATAGTCTGACATAACGAGAGTATTTAAAATCATGTTTCACTTACAAATTTATAAGATGACTTCTGCTCAGTCCAATGTAGAACTGATTAAACCTCCCTGCTCCTTAATGATGCATGGATCTTCATATAACCAGTGTAGTAATATTCTCTGCGCTCCATTGTACACTAAACGCCACTCTCAATCTTCATAAAGCTTTCCTGCAAATGTTCTACCTACAAAAATAATGTTATTCTTGGTGGAAAAGATTTTCAAGTTCACACAAAAATGCTTCAGAAGAAACTATGAATAATGACCCATTCATCCTACAGAGAATTTACAAATATTAACATTTCCTTCAATTCTTTTTTAGATTTTTTGCTAAGAACTTCTGACATTGGCCCCTAAGGTTTCTGTATTGTCTATTAATAGCAATAGTTATTGGCACTTTTACTATACGAAAGATAAAGACTAGACGAGCTCATTAATGCATAGAACTCATTTTTCCAAGAAATTGACACTGGCCCTTTTAGAACCAAGCCACAGGTATCTATTGGAGATTCTAACCCATGTAAACAAACAAATAATTGCTGAACTTCCCCTCCCATAGATTAACATACCATAATACATGGGCATTAAAGCACATACCTTAAATAGTAGAAAATTCAAAATAAAAATAAAAAACTGGTCTTTGACTTCCTTTTCCTCAGTTTTTTTTTTTAAGAAAGAAAGAAAGAAAAAAAAAAAGAGATGAAGAAAGCATTAGAAACGGGAAAGCCCTTTGTGGCAAGGGTTTCCAGATTCCTCCTCCCTTAACAAATGGAGCGGGTTCTGCAGGGGTGACCAACTTCCAACGTGCAGGGATGGGCAGTCGCTTCTTTTTCTTCCTGCCATAAGAAAAAATAAAGAAACATTCCTGGGGGTCCTTAAAAAAAATCTCCTTTTCCCTCTCCTAGCAAAAGGAGAAACACCATCAGGCCAAGAAAGAAGAAAGGGAGACCCCTTCCTTCAGTCTTTTCATTTCCCTTCTTTTGACATGGAAGGGGCCTCCCGAAATGACTACCTTTATCTCTCCTTAACTTCTTCTGTCTGCCTCCATCCCTCTTTTACATTCTCGCCTATAAGTAGTGCAGAGAAGGTATTGCGATCGAGAAACCAAAATTGAAATCGAGATAACACTAGAAAAACATGACTCACGATCCCTAGAAATAAAAAAAAAAACGTATTTTTGGAATAACATGTGTGGACAAGCACAGCCAGTAAACGGTTCACTGTATCTACTTAATTTGGAACTTTATTGATCTGCCCAGGGTTTGGTTTTCATAATTTAACTACCAAGGGCACTTTTCATGAAAACTTTTATTTTTTTTTTTTAACAGTTAACGATTTTAATAAAAATGTAGAATTTGAAACTTCTTCATAAGATTAACAAAATGGCTATTTCAGTTTTTCTGTAAAAATGACTTAGGGCGTAATTTACTCTATCCATTTTCACTTTTCCTAGGCTGTCTCTATTACAGTAAGCGATACATGAAAACCTAGCACAGATAAAATAGAGAAAATTAAAATGAACATTTTCTCTCAAAGACATTTCTTTATAAAATCAATAGATATCAAGACAAAACTAAATAAATATGACTTACATCCAGAATGTCAGAACACACACATTAATTAAAATATGAATGATATTCTTTTGTCTCCCATAGTAACAAGAAAACAAGGTATAATTAGCTTATTGTTGTGAAATTCAGTCAGTTTACCACAGTCGTAATGAACACACCAAAATCAATTACAGAGAGGTGGTATAGGATAATAGGGAAGAGGTCCTGGGTTCAAATCTAATTATGTGGCCACCAAATTGACTTTGGTTTTTTATGGTTTCCTCATTCGCAAAGGCAAACACTGGATTTTGTTTATTTTTCATAACTCATCACTGCTGTGTCAATGGATATTATGAAATCGTTTAAACTGAATATCGGAAAAGAAAACATTACTGAACAATAGAAAGCAGATGCAAACAAATGAATTATTACAAGAGACTATCGGTAAACCTGAACACATGATACGACCATTACATTATGGAGATTGTACATTTTTGAATGGTACATACCGATTTCTTTAGTCAACCCTGAAACCTCAAAAATGCAATTCTTAACACGTATATGCGAGAAAGTTTGTGCAACATACTTTGCAACATTTATTTTTCTTTGTTTCTCTGGCCCTTGTCGAGAAGAGGAAGAAGTTTTCCTCGGTCTCTGAGGGGGGAGGCAAACTGCATGTAGGCTTAACTGCCTCGGCTGCGTCATGTGTTGGTGTGCTAACATTTCTACAGCCATGTAGCTGTCTTCTTCAGGGATCAAAGACAACTTCATGGCTGTAGAAACGTTAGCACACCAACACCTGACATAGCGCCACCCGGATAGCCCAGGCAGTTAAGACTCCGGCTGCAGAAGCCCACATGGACCTTCATGTAGGCCTACATGGGAAGCAAGAACTGTGACAGCCAAAGCAATGGTGCATGGTAGGTAGGGAAGGCCTGCCGACAACTGTGGAGGCTACTCAGTATTTTGAAACCACGAAATACACAATTTTCATCCAGTTAAAGTTCATATGAGCAGCTAATTTTTTAGGGTAGGTTTCGAACTGACAACCCATACAGTTCCCTTTGTTAGGTAATGACCAGGGCCCGGATTCTGATGACATGTCATCTTTTTATTGATGCTGCATAGACATATCCAACTTGTAGATAAATCCTAATCATGGCCTCTAGATTGTAGAAATACATTTTTTTATGTCGTTTTATGCAATTTTATATTTTTAGGGCATTTATTTCAATTTATGTCATTATTTTGTCATTTTTGTGTCATTTGCTTCCTTATTTAGTCATTTTCAAGTAATTAAATTGAGTGTAATAACTTTTTTCGTCGCTAGCGGTGCTGTCTTTGAAGTGTTGTTTGTTTAATGCAAAAAGTGTTGTCATGTCTCAGTCGGAAATGAGAATCAAAGAAACGCCAAAGTGGTGTATTTATTACTATTGTTATTAGATTGACTTGGCACCATAGTCTGCCACCTGCTTGGATTTGAGAGTGCAAACTACTGTTTACCCTCAATAAACAACAATATAATCCGGCAGACCACAAAAGTAAATGCCGAATTTTGATTCACCATTGCCTTAGTGCCAGTATAAATTTCCGTGAGAAAAGAACATTCACAACATTACAGTTATTTACAATTATGTACAAACTAGTCTATAACTTTGTGTGTACAATAATAATTTATATAAATAAAATATAAGTTTTTAGGTCTTTTTTTATGATTATTAAGTCATTTTCTTTGAAATTTAGAAACATTTTTCAAACAATTTTAGGTCATCAGAATCCAGGCCCTGGTAATGACTATCTTAGTATTGCAACATTTCATTAAAATGTATTTATTCTGTAATTACTATTTATTACAAAAATATTTATAACAGCAGCACATTACAACTTAATAATTACATTAGCTAACAGCTAAGAACTTATTTCATTTTTCAAAAATATGATCTAAAAAAAAATAAACTCGTTTCCACACTTCACAAAGAAGTTTAAAATAAAATTACTCATAAAGCAAATTCTTGTCACTTAAAAAAAAAAATCTTGGATGTGCTAAGAGACATTACATCAAAAAACTTGATTTTGAAATAAATGAACTTTAATGTTAGACGCTTTCTCTCATATTAACCTTTTAACTGCTGTGACTGTGACAGAGATGTCGACAATCATAGTAAGCGCAATCACTTTTGAAACACGGCTTTTTATTGAAATTTTCCTCAGTGGCTTAATCCACGATCACTCCCATTGTTAGAAAAAATTGAATAATTGTGGATATCTTTTAGTAACTCGCTTACGTCTCATAAATGAAAAAGTTGTTTTGCCACCACTGCATTCTAGAACATGTGTAGTTCATTATCTCTGCAACAGTGGTTTTATTTCAACACAGTGCAAGGTGATAGATTTAATCTAACATGGGAGTTAAGGCATTACACTCTTGCTACATCGTTGTTCTAACAACTCAGCAAATCACTGAATACAGAATAGTTGTTCAAGTATGTTCTTCAGCTTTTACTGTGACAGTGTGTTCAGTATTTATAAGATTGGTTGTGTCTTTCGTTTCATCATGGGATGAAAGGTAAATATACGCTAAGGTCCTTGAATAATGTTTTGCGTCTATAAATTTTTATGCACTTGTAAATATTATAATAAGGATAAAAATAATAAATAGCTAATAGCACAAGGGAGAATCAAACTAAAACAGCAATTAATGTTTTCCACTATTTTACTGCAGGAAGAATATTTGCTTGTAGAGTTGGATTACTCCCACAAAGTCTCTGGCCTTGAAGACTAACCCAGCCAGCGAGCTTCTCGTTACGTCTCGTTACCAAGATGCGCGAATTTGCTGCGCGTAAGATCAGTAAGCTACCGCTGGGCAGAGAGTAAAGATCATGCTGCATGTTGGCAGTGGTAGAAAAGACTGTAATAGTTGAGTGGAGGGATAATGCCGCAGACACAGAGACAGACAACACGTGGAGTGGGATAGCCAATCAGGGTGCAGCTACCTCCCCTACGCAGGAACTCTATGAACGGTGAGACTCGCTCCTAAGGTATATATGTAAAAACCCAGAGACTTTGTGGAGGTAATCCTAGTCTACATTATTTTCTCCATAGTCCCCTCCCAGTTCAATGCACTTGCACCATTGGATAGGAAGTGCTTCGATACCGCATGAGAAAAATTCTTCTGGTTGACACTGTACACACTCATGCACTGCCGATTGGATGTCTTCATCAGACTTGAATTCTGTCCTTCAAGGTGCTCCTTTAATGGACCAAAGACGTGGAAATCTGATGGTGCCTAAGCGCAGGGGATTGCTGAGTGCAAGTGTTTGGTTCTACACGATAATGCCCGTCCTCATGCAACCATGAAAACCATTATGACATTCGCATCAAGTGCCTCCCACATCCACCATAATCGCCAGGTTTGGCACCATCAGATTTTCACATCTTTAGTCCATTAAAGGAGGTCCTTGGAGTGCAGAGGTTCAAGTCTGAGGAAGACGTCCAAAAGGCAGTGCACGAGTGGCAACAGCATCAACCAAAAGAATTTTTCTCACACTGTATCAAAGCACTTCTTATCCAATGGTGCAAGTGCATTGAACTGGGAAGGGACTGTGGAAAAAATAATGTACAAGCAAACATTCTTTCTGCAGTAAAATAGTGGAAAAAAATTAATTGCAGTTTTCATTTGATCCTCCCTCGTATAAAATGATAAGAACAAAATAGCATATGGCTTCAATATTATTTCTGTGTAAAATCAACGCTACAAGGTCATTTTAAATACGTGTTACTTCGTTATTATGCTTATTGGTTTTACAAATGTTAAAATGGTTGCCTGGAATCATATTCTACACAGTGACGACCAAAGTCTGTTTAGTGCACAAGGTCAATGAAAATAGGGAATTTTAAAGTTAAACATTTAAATTCCGCATTAGCATAAGTTTAACCTGCTACAAAGCTGGAATGACATTCCTACAACAAACAAATAAAAATATATTCTGTTTCTTTGAACTTAGGTCTACTAAGGGCCTTTTCACACTGGGTCACTTATGATGGTCACCGCTACTATTGCCAACAGTAGCTACATGATAAAACAATTTGTAATCGCTTTTGACATTCCACTTCACTTATAAAATCTTCAGTATTAATCAAATCTAAACTCATGGCTGGATAACTAGTTTCGCTGAGCTCAATTATATTATTTAATGGAAATTCGCACAATGTGCATTAACAAGAAAAGTTATTGTCATCTGCATAGAATTTAAGCGATCTTGTTCTAGCTATACAGTCAAGTATGTGATACTGTTCACATTTCTGGTTACACAGCGTACACACGCACTGATCTGATGCCTGGTGAAACCCTCTTTGAATACATATTCTATAATGGAAACCATGAGCGGCAGTCCTCATGAAAACGTGTCGCAAGTTAAAGTTCGGTTCCTTCCATTCCACAGTGTTCATTGCTGGGGTGAGGTAGAATCCTTGGTCAACATCCTCTGCTTTTCCCAATCTGTCTTGAATGTGCGCATCGTAGGCTACGGTATGCGGCAGGTTGTTCCTTGATGCTATTTCCCTTACGAAGAAGTCCTCATCGGTTAGCAGATATATCAGTCTGGATTTTGCTGACCTCGGCAGGCGAAGCACTCTTCGTAGATAAGCGGTTTTGACTGATTCTAATGTTTTTAGGTTTGCTGCATTCAGCAGAGTCCAGATTGTTGCAATTGCATAGGATGCTATTGGGGCTATCTTGATGTGAAATAGCTTTATTGCTGTTTTAACTGACAGCTTCTCGACATTTTTGAGCTCAATTATACAACTGAATTATGTAGATACAACTTGCATTGTTAGCAATCATAATAACAGTGACCGTGCAGTGACTCTCACAAGTGACCCAGTGTGAAAAGGCTCCAAGAATTTCTCCCTGTGTTATAGACATGTATGCCAACATTGAAAACAATATATAATCAGCAGCTGACTCAACATTTCCACAAAAAAAAACATTAACGACTAGAAAAGACAGTACGGGGATGATTCCTAGACTACAGCAGTTAAAAGGTCAACAATGACACAGGACACGTTTCCCAGACAATCTCACTTGCATCATCAGCTTAGATCAGCAATGAGGTCGCTGTCCTTTCAAATCTCAATATTTATCAAATTATCTTTGTTTTTGTATGAAGATTTTCCTAAAAAGTCAATTATTTTGGTTTTGCGAAGAGTTTAATAATTTTATGTCATGCCAGCTGCAAAAAGGATGGGGCAACTTTTGTTAGTACTGCAGAGCAGTTCGTTAATCATCGTTGATACTGCAATACATTGTATGTAAAAAAATTGCCATTTTAATTTTAGTGCTTTTGTGATCAAAATTAAAATTACAAGATAGGTAGGTCTGATCAATTTGATCACAAAAGCACTAAAATAAAAATGGCAATTTTTTTACATACGACGTATTGCAGTATCAATGACGAAATGTAAATGAACTTGAACTCTTTGCTGTGGTTTGATCTCTACCTTCAATACCTAAGGTTATGGGTTCACTCCCCATTAATAAGTTAATATAATATTATCAAATATACATACTTAATTCAGTTTTCCACTCAACTTCACTTATATAAGTAATGACTTACACATAATGCATTTCACAGCTTCTTAGCTGCATCATCAGATGAGGTCAACTGCCGTTTCTGGCGGACTTATATATGAGTTCGTTAGAAATCCAGATCACCAAAGCATTCCCTCAGATTTTCAAAACTTGGCATAGGTATGTCGATGATATTTTCGCCATTGTAAACAGGAAACTGGCAGGAGATGCATTAAAGTTGTTGAACCTACAGGATAACTCAATAAAATTCACTGCAGAGGTTGAATCAGAAAACTTCTTACCTTTTTTAGACATCAAAATCATTAGAAACCACAACAGGATTGAGTTTGGCATTTTCAGGAAAGCAACACATGTAGACAACTACATTAAACAAGATGGACACAACCCAAGTTCACACAAACATGCGATCTTTAATAGCCTTGCTTTTAGATTAGTAAACATACCTATGAACAGTTCTGAATACAACAATGAATACCAGCATATCTTGGACACCGCACTCAAAAACGGCTTCGACACAGATTTAGTTAACAAGAGAATCAAAAAGTTTGAAAAACAAAAGCTAATACGAGAAAATTGCACTTTAAGAAACATTAAAGATCACACTTTCAAAAAGTTCACTTTTCACCCTAGACTACACTACAAATTTGAGAAGATTTTCAAAGAAGTGGATATAAGACTGGCCCCCATCAACAGATCCAACATAAAAACACTACTAAAATCTGGACAAATGGATAAGATTCCCCCAAAGAAAAACTCGGGCATTTATGAATTAAAATGCAAAGACTGCAACAAACTGTATATTGGAAAAACCAAGAGAAATTTAAATATAAGGCATAAGGAACACTTAAGAAATATAAAGTACAAACAAACAGAAAAGTCGGCTGTTGCACATCATTTTTGGACCACAGGACATGAATTTGAAGAGGACATTAAATTAGTAAAATCAGTAACAAAATCGATAGAACTAACGGTATGGGAAAAAATTTTCATTCAAAGGAACAGGAATAACTTGGTAAATTTCGATATCCCAAAGGAAAACGACCTCATCACTACACTGATACGCCCAACAGAGACATCTACCGGTCCTCCAGCAAACTCGGCAGTTGACCTCATCTGATGATGCAGCTAAGAAGCTGTGAAATGCATTATGTGTAAGTCATTACTTATATAAGTGAAGTTGAGTGGAAAACTGAATTAAGTATGTATATTTGATTACTTCACTGTGAATCCCGGTTACAATTTTTATTTATAATATTATCATATTATCAGTTAATATCGTGTTTGCTTGTCTAGACATATGACCAGAAACTTATGTTTAAACTAATTAAGGATTGTTATGAGAGCCAATACAGCTCACATACAACACATAGCTATGTAATAGATCCCGGATTTGAAGGTTTTAATGTATTTTTTTCCCCCAAAAATTTTAACATATTTTTCCGTTTCATGCCCCTTGCTTCCGAATATATGAATCTTATAGAACCTAAAAAGGGCTAAATCGGACTGAAGGGTCAAAAAGGGGCTAATGAGGTACTTTGCTGAAAACTAGGGGCTAAAGAGGACTTTTGCAAAAAAAAATAAGATTTTAAATAGATTTTCCAATTAATGCAAAAAAAAAAAATATGTGAATTTGTGCATTTTAAGAAATGACACAATATAAATAAATCTATGCAACCCACTGAAATTAACAATGTATTTGTCGCTTTGTCTTTGTACGTCAAAAATGTGCCGCCTCGCCGTCGCAGAAAATGAAACTCGAGTAGTCTGCAATACTTTGAAATCTGCAACTAATCCATTGTCGTTTCAACTTTAAAATAACAAGTTGTGACCAACGACAGAGAAGTATATTAAAGGAACAAATTCGTGACATTCGAGTCTACTTATTTTTTTAGATCGGAAGTGAATTCAGTAATTGTATAATTAAAGGGTAAATATTGCAATTGTTTATGCTATTTTTCGAGCGCCGATATAAGGAATGGTTACTTGTTTCTTTAGCAAAAAACAAAAAAAACTAGAAAAACTGTGCTAAAATTATAATACAATTTTCGGTGTTAATATTATTGTTCATTATATGTTTTATTACAACGGCTAAATCATTTGCTTGAAGCCTAAAAATAAAAGCCTAAAAATCCGGGGCTTATAAATAACCAATATCAGATTACAGGCAATATGCTGTCTTGTGAAGACGAGTCGAATATCTGCAGTATTCTGTGTAACTTTTAGGGGACCCATCTTTTTTTGCAGCTGCCCGCCCACCTGTTCCGATGGGCTAAATAAACTCAACCAATCAAACGACAGACTTTTTTCAGCGCTAGATACTTTTCTATTACCAATAACTTACGAGTGAAATAACCAAATCAAATACTACTCCTGAAACTAAACAAATTTCTCAATTAATTAACATGGAACCATCATAAACCTTAGAACAATGATTAACAAGGTGGAGTTTTACTGGTCGCATTAACTATTTACACTCTTATATCAGATAAACGGCGACGCTCTAATCTTGTCGCAAATTCTCAAATAATTAAACAGTGTATTTAGAAATTTTTTTTTTTCTTCAACTTCTTTCTTCATTTTTTCTGACACAAATAAAATTCAAAAAGTTTAGTCCTTACGGAAAATTGAAGGAACATCACAAAATAGATTAACGTACATTCCTCCATTACAATACAAAGCTAGTGTTTATTATGTGCATCTGAACATTACGTAATTTTCAAGCTGACCAAAAGAAATAAATATGAAAGTCCTCACACACACAAAATTCACATGAGCAGCTTTTGAGTGAATATTTCGTAAACCATCTTTCTTCGGAAATACGGCATATCTTTCTGGGTAAAACTAATACTGGCATTGCGACAAACATACTCCGCAAACATGCACGAAAACACGCCACAGTCAAAGCTATTCATCTGCTGTGGAATGTCTCGCACATTTTCCATGCGCCATCCGGATGTTTCAAATGGTATCTTTCTCTTGTCTAGACTTTCATCTTGCAGATATTTCAATAACTTCTGGAGGCAATCGTTGTTCGCCGACCCCATGCTGTCATAGTACTTGATGGTCTTGTTACGAAAGTCAATTATGCTCATACACCAGTGGACTGTCAAATGCACAGGTACGACGACGAGATCAAAGGAAAATATGTCGACCTTCTTCGTCCATCTCTTGAGCAATGGATGCCCTCCTCTTAACAGAGTTGGGTAAAAGAATGTGCTGAAGGAATGAACAGAAGGATAATTCTCTAGTTTTCCTCTTTCTTTTAGCAGCTCCATATAGAAATTGATTACTTCATCGTTTAACCAGCTAGTGGCATTTAGTGTTTGCATATCGTGCCGTTTAATAACCAAACCAAATCCCCTAACGAGGACTTCTTCTCTGGGTTTTGGAATCAATGCCCCAGCAATTACTTTTTCCATATCTGGAGTTAGTTCTGCAAGTTCTGGCTTTTCCTCGATTATCTCTTCCTCGATTAATGATAGGATTCTTGTCATGCGTCCAAGAGCTTCCAATTGTAATTTCTCATTTCGTTTTTTACAACTATCTGCTTTCAATCGCTCTTCTTCTTTCAGTTTTTCTAAAGCCTCCATCTTTTGTTTGTACTTCTCTTTGATGTCATCAACTAAGTCATTGTAACAAGCATTCTGTTTTAATTCATGCTCGAGCGTGTTCACTTTGCGAACCGTGCCAACGTATTGCAATTCGTCAGAGTCATCTCTGTGCAATTGTGGCTCAAGTTCTCTGTTTTTCTTCACCTCCACATGATTTTTCCCCTTGGAGAGGTTTTCTACAATCACCTCATCAAACATGTTTTTCTGTTTGTTCAAGACAGTGCTACTTAAAGGGGTGTCCAAGATTCTTTTCTTCGGCACTCTAGGACTCCTCATCGATTTGCTGTTTGTAGAATTTGACTTGCTCATGCAGGACTTGACTAATTCCAAATATTTCTGTTCTCCCACTGCTCGAAAGCTTTCATTAAGTGCAAGCTGTGGTTTCTTCTCGTCCCTGGAACGAGAACGTGTTGATTTCTGGAGGTGGAAAGAAGGCTTTGTCTCGACAGAGAACTTTCTGTAGGTTGGTAGTCCCACTCTAGACGAAGGCGTCTGGAACACAAACTTATTAGCGCCGTCCCCATCGTTCTCATTTTTAACCATCTTCAAAACTTTAATTTCATCAGAACCATCATCTGTTTTGTTCGACTGTTTCTGTTTGTAAACTGGAAATTTCTGAGAGGTGCGGGCAGTTTCCCACACACCTACCACATCGAGGTCATCATCGTCATCTGATATATCAATGACAGCATCTTCTTTCGCTACACTTTTATAAGGCAAGTTAGGAATATTCATTCTCCGATTTAGACCAGAATATAGAAACAGTTTAGACTGGTAATAGCTATCTTCTGATCTTCTTCGTTTTAAACTGGGTTCTTTTACATCATCACTTTCTATTCTGGTCCTTTTCCTATCACTCTGATATCCAAATTTGCCCAGAAGGATGGTGAAAAACCTTTGCAACATTTCTTCAAACGGATGCACAGCATGTAGAAAGATTTATAACAACGTCAGCGATCCTGAAACACACAACACGTAAATGATAGAATCAAGCGCACACACAACTTCTGAATTACTAGACAAATATTGTTAGTAACGCATTAACTGCTGAATTCATGTTAGTCATATCAGTTAGTATTGATCTTTTAGTTCTGATATTCAATTTTCTTTGATGTTATCAATTATCACCTTACAAAAAATTTGGTACAGATATTGAAAAACAGGGGGGGGGGGAAATGAGGATAAATCAATTTTGAAGTGAAACTTCTTTAGCCGTGGTAGGGGTAAATCGAGAGCTTGTGTAACGCTCAAAATCGTCACGAAATTAGCGAGGTGTGAGGGAATGGACACCACAGAAAACAATCAACTCAATGATTAGACTTATCCTACATTGAACAAATCCAAAAATTCAAAATTAAAAAATCGAAAATCTAAAAAATCTTAAAATCCAAAATCCAAAATAAAAATCAAAAAAATCAAAAAATTTAGATCCAAAGTTTTAAAAATCTAAAATTAAAAAATCCAAAATTCAAAAATTCAAAGCTCCAAAATTAAAAAGTAAAAAATCCAAAATTTAAAAAATAAAAATCCAAAATTCAAACATCCAAATATCTAAAATTTAAAAAATCAAAAAATTCAAGATTAAAAATCCAAAATCCAAGTTTTAAAAAGTCTTAAAACCCAATATTAAACTGTCAAACAATCCAAAATTGAAAAAATCCAATAATAAAAAATTGAAAAAATCAAAAAATTAATACAATGTTCACTTCTGTCACATGGCGTTCCACGCACACTTTTTTTTTTTTTTAACAGTGGTTCTGGTAGCATTTAAAATGTGATATGTGAGAGATGCGATTAGTTTGTCAATGTGTTTTGCAATGAATAGACAACTTTCCAATGAGGACGATCTGCTGGCACACTGTCACATTTTTCTTTTCGTCAAGTAAGTAAAGTAAGTACACACTCCGCAAAGTGGCTATTTCACCGGACTGCTAACAAGCCAGAAAGTAGCACTTTACCGTAGTACGGTAGAGTAATTTTACCGTACTAGGCAGTCAAGTTGCTATGGTAACCCCTGGTGGATGTAGTTCCAACTGTGACTCCTAGATGCCTCTACAGTGTCTCCCACTGTAAGTTAAATTTTACATGTTAAGGGTTTTATTGTTCATTATCTATTAACAAACATAGTAAACCTTGTCATTTAGAAATCTTGAATTTAAGAAATAAATTCCATAATAATAACTTTTTATAATTTTTATGACTTGGGGTGGACTTGAACGCATGGACTTTGCATTACTGCGCCGTAGTTTTAGTCCACGACACCACCACTGCTAGTTGAAAAGGAACAAGTTCAATTGCTTCGTTTAACAAAGCATAATAAGTTTCATTGCAGAAAATGTGATAAAAATGACGCTTAATTTCAATTCATGTAAATATATTTAGTTTAATTAATCTTAACGATGTCTTTAAACTTTTTTTTTTTAAGGAAAAGAAACAATCCACATCAAACTAAGTTTGTAAATATTCACAACTGATACAATCGCCATTATCTTTGTATTCTTTACGCAGAATCATTGAAAATGAGTGAAAAACTGAGCTGATTAGTAGTAAAATTGCAGAACTTTTACTAAAAAATATTATATGCACCACATACGCAAAAACTATAGCGGACTCATCCAGTATTTCAGCCTCGGCCACAATACTAGATTTGTCCGCTAAAGCCTTATTTTGCATACTTGATACATAAATAGGTATTGTATTGGAATTAATAATTACTATGTGAAATCATAAATAGCAAATGTTTGATACCCATCACTATTTTGTTCTGATACTCCAGATTACATTCTCATGTGTGACAGCTTATTATTATTATTATTATTTAGAGGCACTGACATTAACTACAGTACTGTAGTCATGAATATACTCGCCGCTAAATCTTAAACGTAAAAGGAAATGTTAGTCGCCAGTATTTATGGTATAGCATTACAGCCTATTAGGAATTATTTCAAATGAAAAAGTACACTAACAATAAATGCTGCCATTTCTCTTCTTGCTTCCCTTCCAAACGGAAAGTTACCAACAATTGGTTTTGGTTCATATTTTTTAAGAAATAGATGCTCTAGCGTCTCTAGTAGCAATTTGTTTATGTTTGGCTCTTGGTTGTTATGGCCTATAAAGCTTACAGACAATTTAAATACTTGGTTTATTTTCACAATTTGTTATGAACTAGCATTCAGGGTTTTCTTTATGGATACGGATGGTGCAACTAACGTAACACAACCTAGAATCTACCTGCCACTACTTACCTGTAGTTACCATTGTAATGTTATTGATCTATGTTATTGATCTTTCTACATTTAAACGCATCGGCACGGCGTTATTTCCTTAACAGCAATTTTATTCGCCATTCTGTAATTACCACTGTAATGTTATTCATCACCGGTACCAGAAGAGGTTTCACTCTTTAATAATGGTATCATTAAGGTTCCCTAAAAACTTCCTTTTCAATGCACATAAGTAGGGTTCAGATGTTTATGACCTAAAAAAGTGGAAAATATAACTGCAAATATGACCTTAAAAATGACTAAATGCGACCCAAAATTCCTAAATTTGACCCCATAAAAGAACGTATTTTCTAAAATTAAATGTACCAATTTAAAATGATTAATGAAATTATTACACCACATTAATTAAATCACATATTCACTTTTTAATAACTTTAGAGGTGATTTACAGTTTTACTAGTAAAGAACTTCTAGTCAGTTAATGTTTCCAGATACCACTGCAAATGTGTTAAAACATGTCTATTGGAAGTAGGTAATCGTGCTATCTTGTCCCTTCATATTTCAATGACAGTAAAACCAAAATATCCTTGACTTTCTCGGGGAAAAAAAAATCTTAAATCGACAATTTAGTGAACATACTGCATAACTGTGCTCTTTTACCAAATTTATAAATTAAATATGACGTTAAATTAAAAATTTGACTGAAATACAACGAAGACTTTGAAAATGACCAAAACATGACTCTACATGCTAAATAAAAACGGCCTGATTAGGATAACAAATGAGCAATTTTTTTTAAAAAAGATTGGTATTTATTACCTTTTGTTAAAAAATCCAGTGGATCACGGATGCACAGAGCTTGCTTGCCTTTAACTTTCCACTGTCGAAAAAGTATTTTTTTTTTTTAAAGATTGGTATTTATTACCTTTTGTTAAAAAATCCAGTGGATCACGGATGCACAGAGCTTGCTTGCAATCTTTTAAAAAAAAAATACTTTTTCGACAGTGGAAAGTTAAAGACCATCCGCCTATCATGTTAAATGTGCAATTCATGTTTGCGACAAGAACGGAGGTCAGGATAAAAATCTGACATGTGATAAACATCCAAACCCTAGACATAAGCAAAACAGATTACAAATTGCATCTCAATCTGTACAGATAGCTTTCACCTTTACGACTATTTTTCAGCTTCTAAAATATAATGATGATGATGATGATGACGACGACGATAATAATAATAATAATAATAACTGGTGAACTGGCAACTTTTAATGAAAATTAGGCTGGCATGGCGGACAACTGTTACTGTAGGCATAATGTAATGTGACCGCCATTCACCCATGTCAAACAGGTTTCTATAAAGTTTTCTATCAGGTTTGTGTTTTGTTTGAGAAGTCAGCAACATGAATTCAGCAGTTGCGTTTATCTTTGTCACTTACACTCACCCTGATGACAGCGACTGCTGGAAGTGGCGACACGTCTCACAGTCTTAAGTTACTTCGTCGGCAGTATTAATGAATATAGGTACAATAATTGAATGTATTGAGGCGAAGATCTGAAGAACTATTCATTGGTTCAAAATTCAGTGCATCAGCTGTCGGAATATCAGTTGTGTTTTAATTGTTCAAGTAATGTGAGCTTTATGTCTTCTATCATCAAAATGTGTATTGGTTAATACTACATCTGTATTAACATTCTGTATCATGGTGTTCGTTAATCATGCGGGTTTCTGTATCGCGGTGGCCACAGCTCTAACTCCCGAGCGATCGGGTGAAATATCTACGCAAATAAAGCCGCTAACAATGTAATGAATCAGGCTATCACGATTACAGTTAAAATTACAATGAAAATAACCACATACCTCAACACAAGAGATGTTGGAAATGTCCTCCTCCTGCATCCACACAAAACCGGCATCTTTTTAGGAAATTTTCTTTCATGTGCATAGGTTCAGCTTCCAAGTCAGAGATAATTTCTCTTGTGATATTGTCTTTAAGTTCTTCTAACAGTTTGTGACTATTATTTATGGGGAAACTTGAAAAATAAAGTGTATAGGTCGATTTCCCATACATTATAAGAACTTCAAGACAATATCACAAGAGAAATAAACTCTGCTCCCGGAAGCTGAACTTATGTACGTGAAGGAAAATTTCCTAAAAAGGTGCCAGTGTTGTGTGGATGCAAGAGGAGGACATTTCCAACATCTCTTGTGATGAGGTACGTGGTTACTTTCATTGCAGTTTTAACTGTAATCGTGAGAACTTGAATCAATACACCGTTAGCGGCTTTATTTGCACAGATATTTTGCATGCACGGGAGTTAGCGCTGTGTCTGCCGCATCGCAGAAACCCGCATATTTGGCCAACTCTTGCATGAAACGCAACTCCGCATTTCGGAAACTCTGCTCCCTTTCGATCTACCGTATAATAGACTGAGTTCATAGGGCTTTACTGCAATTGGTTAATACCCCTAATAAAGAGACAACAAATCTAGAAAAATGTAATTTTCTGAAATTCGAAGAACAGGACAGAAAGTACTTTAAAATACGATATGGCAATGTTTGTACTGAGACGGCAGTGATGAGCACACAAGCCTCGCTTGCAACTAGAGTCATACCAATGTTACATAACAGGAAAACAAATTTCTAAGTAAAATAAATTTTCAAATTTTGCTGGCACTAGGTGAGTAACTTCCTCAATGTTATAAAAGAAGCCAACACCTGCTCTTCCAAGATTGGGACATAACCTCACAAAAACAGCAACAAATATAAAACATTTACTTCAACTTCTTCTTTCTTTATTTCTGACACACACACACACACACACACACACCCACAGATATCTTGAGACCTTCAAAGGAACTTCATAGATTTAAGTTCAATTAGAGTTTGAACGAACAAAATGTAGTTTTTTCTGTTACTATGCAGTCTTATGCACTTTGAAATAAATACAAACAGAAATACAAACTTCTTCCTGATTACAACATGAGCCTATGCGTGAAGATTTCATACACCATCTTCCTTCTAAAATAACACATATCGTCCTGAGTGAAAGTAAGATTTGCATTGCGACAAACATACTCCGCAAACATACACGTGAACACGCCACAGTCAAAGTTGTTCAGCTGCTGTGGAATGTCTCGCACATTTTCCATGCACCATCCGGAAGTGTCAAACGGTATCTTTCTCTTGTCTAGACTTTCATCTTGCAGATATTTCAGTAACTTCTCGAGGCAATCGTTATTCGCCATCCCCATACTGTCGTAGTACTTGATGGTCTTGCTGCGAAAGTCTATTACACTCAAACACCAGTGGACTTCCAAATGCACTGGTACAACAACGAGATCAAAGGAAAATATGTCGACCTTCTTCGTCCATCTCTTGAGCAACGGATGTCCTCCTCTTAAGAGAGTTGGGTAAAAGAACGTGCTGAAGGAATGAACAGAAGGATAATTATCTAATTTTCCTCTTTCTTTGAGCAGCTCCATATAGAAATTGATTACTTCATCATTTAACCATTTCTTATTAGTTAGTGTTTGCATATCGTGCCGTTTAATAACTAAACCAAATTCACTAACTAGGACTTCATCTTTAGGTTTTGGCATCAGTGCATTGTCGATTACGTTTTCCATATCTGGAGTCAGTTCCAGAAGTTCAGACTTTTCCTCAACTATCTCTTCAGTTAACGCTAGGTACCTAGCCAAGCGTTCAACAGCGTCCATGTGTAATTTTTCATTACGTTTTTTAGTAATATCAGCTTTTATTCGTTCTTCCTCCTCCCGTTTCTTTGACGCTTCCTCCTTCCTCCTATACTTCTCTTTGATATCTTTAATTAAGTTATTGTAAACAGACTTTTCTTTTAAATCAAGCTCGAAAGTATTCGCTCTGCAAACCGAGCCGACATACTGCAACTCGTCCGAGTCATCTTGTTTGCCAGGTGGCTCGGAGACATTTTCTGTATTTGTACCATCAATCACATTCTGAAACATGTTTTGTCCATTCAAAATAATACCGTTTGGAGGCGTATCAAAGTTTGTTGGCTTCGAAACTTTAAAATTCTTAATTGAGAAGTTGTGTGAGGGTGATGTAAGACTTGGTTCGTCCATAGTGGACTTTATTAACTCCATGTAAGACATTTTTCTTTCATAAAGTGTAAGCTGCATTTTCTTCTCGCCCATAAACATTGATTTGGAATGGCTGCTTCTAGAAGGAGAATTTCTTGACCTCCAGAGGACTGGAGACCTAGTCGAATCTACAGATGACTTTCTCCTCACACGAGTTGGCGTCATCGAATTGTGCCTACGAGTCTCTGCAGTATTCAAAACTTTAACTTCATCAGATACATTAGGCTGCACTTTCTGTTTGGAAACCGGAGATCTCCGAGGACTCAAACACACGATTCCATCTAATTCCTCGTCTGCTGAGCGGCAGTGATTGCTATTCATCCCTCGCTTCCATATTTTCCGGTTAGTAACAGGACATGGAGATGTGGAACTGCGATCTTCAGATCTTCTTCGCTTCAAACTTGGTTCCTTCACCGTGTCACCATTTTCTAGCCTGGCTCTTTTAAGATCGCTCTCACGTGTAAATCTGGAGAAAAAACATTTGGAAAAATCTTGCATGATATTCACACCATGTAGACAGATTTTTAAGGACTTTAATTGTGGAGGCAAGTCCACAGCTGCCGACAGCGATCCTGAAACACACAAGTAGAACAGCAAGTAAAGGGAGAGGTTCGAACCTACATGAGCCAATCATTCCTTGATATTTCGTTCTGCAATCACCATACATAAAGGATGTACAGAGTGGGGCAGAGAAACTTGCTTATTTGAAATTGATGCCCTGAAGCAACGGTTGCTCCAGGGAGGGCGGGGCATAAAGTTGCAGGTCCACTTGGTTTAGTTAGCATCATGGAGTGGACAAAGGTGGAGCGCACATTTGATGTCAGGCATACTTTCTAACGGTCGCTCAATCATTGCCACGCAACATGCATTCTGTGCCCATTTCAATATTGCGCCCCATGGTTGTGTTAGTGGTCGGCAGTCAATTGTTTCATGGGTAAAAGACTTCAGGGAAACTGGTGATGTGAAGACGTGCCCTACCTTCACAACGTGTGTGCACTATAGCGAGTTGGATAACTGGTCCATGGTTTTTTGACATCTGACCGTTACGTCGACATAATTCAGGAGTTTTTCCTGCCAACACCCAATGAGATGGATATGGGAGATGTATGGTTCCAGCAGGATGGTGCCATGGCACACAGCTCGTGGTTATTGACTTCCCAGAATGCCTCATCTCCTTGAGGGGCGATCTACACTGGCCAACCTGATTTAGACCCCTGTGACTATTTTTACGGGGCTATCTAAAATCACTTGTTTACAACCATCATCCTATGACCTTGGCTCACCGGAAGAACAACATTCGTCAAGCGACCTGCTGATATGCTGGAAAGAGTTGACAAAACTTCCAAGTTCAATTAACGCAGTGTATTAAGAATAACGAACGTCACCTGCCTGAAATCATCTTTAAAACTATGTAAGCATAAAATTCAAATGTTGTGCTTGAACTTTCTTTTTAACTGAATTTCTAAATAAGCAAGTTGCTCTGCCCACCCTGTACGATGTAAGAGGGAACATCAACATTTTTATCCATGTCCTAAACTTGTACACTTGGGGCATTGCAAATGATGATCTACACCAAAACAGTCACATATAGTTCCCTACTTATAATCGAAATGCTTTAGTAGTTCTATTACATAAGCTGGAGAACATGACTGCCACCGACTGGGACCAAGTGTACAATCTAGCCAACATCACAAACATGAACTTAGCAGACGGCAGTGTAGGCAGTATCATAAACTAAACACTGTGTCGGTGTGAACATCAATAACATTACAATGGTAAATATAGAATGACAAATTAAAATCACTGAACAATCAATATTACTATTAGTGATGCGAGTTCTTGAGATATCGAGAATCATATAAGAATATTTGAATGATTTAATGCTAGAAGCCTGAAGTATCACTTCGGTATAAGTTTCCCAGACAAGAAAGGTAGTTATCTTGCCCATAGCGTTGCCAAACTGCCGATTATTAACAGAAGATTGCAGGACAGACTAGACAGCATACCACGGACTATAAGTTGCTTTGGACCATAAGATGCACTTTCATTTTAGGATGGAAATTTAATGTGATTCTAAACGAACAATTCTAAAGGGAATAATATAACTTACTTCAATGCATAAATAAATTATAACCTTGTACAATGGAATCAGTGTAAATCACTTCTAACTTAAAACCTGTGTTGTAAGAAAATCTTTTCTGCACAGATGGCATCGCATAAATTTCAACAACTGAATTGATTTCTTATGAGAGACTGAAAATACTTTTTCACCATCTAACCCTCAATTCAGCGCAAAATAATTGTAATGGGACAAGGTTGTTTAGAGGTTATTGCCTTCATTTAAACGACCCGGTGGGGACAACTCCTTTCATATAAAAGAACTCAACATTCCTTTCTTTTTGCATTGTATACCTGGCTACCAGCTAAGATTGAGACAAGTGCACTGATTTACAGTCTGTGCCAGAATTGTAACTATCTTATCGTTGTTTATACCTGTGATATTCCGGCAATATTTACCATAATTTAAATTTTTTTAGTGTACATCGGACCATTAGACCCCACCCAACTTTCGAGGCTGTGTTTTCAAGGTAAAGAGTGTGTCTTATAGTTTGTAAAATACGGTACTTTAATCTATGAACGCTAGTAGTACAAAGGGAATAAGGCAGTGAAACTAACACTCCAGTAGCAGAACACAATGAAATTGATAAACTGAACAATCCAGTAACGATTTGAGTCTCTAGTTACTTCTCGGCTACCCTCGCATTGCTTTCATCAGCGATTAGATTCCATATATTACTCGATAACAGATTACTCTATTTGTAAATAACTTGAATCTACCTATCATTAATTACAATGTTAAATACAGAATGATCCTCTTGGGTCTTTTAAGAAAATATATGGTAATAAAATATATGGTAGTAAGAGAAATAAATCAAGATTTTGACGCTGGAAGAAGGGATAGGAACTATTGCACACACTGAAGAATACAAATAGAAGGGTCATTTCAAAAGTTCTGCACACTGTAAGATAGAATGGATAACCCATTTTACAAAATACCTTCACAGGCCTTTAATATAATCTTCATTCTGCTTATGACAGCTTCCCAATGTTTTGGCAATTTTTTTATTCTGGAAAGGGCACCTTCATTGTTGAGCTGTCTAATTACTCAGGTCATCTCACTGGAAGCTTCATCAATTGTAACAAAACGTTTTCCAAGTCTATGGATGGGAAAGACTTCTCCGCCCATCATACAGTCCTGATTTGAGCCCACCAGACTCGATTTGTTTCCCAAATTGAAGGAATCACTCCATGGAAAACGTTTTGATGAAGCTTCCAGTGAGGTGACCTGAGTAATCAGACAGCTATCCAGAATACAGAATTTGCCAAAACGTTGGGAAGCTGTCATAAGCAAGAATAAAGATTATATTGAAGGCCTGTAAAGGTATTTTGTAAAATAAATTATTTTCTTCCATTCTATCTTACAGTGTGCAGAATTTTTTAAATGACCCTCGTATCTAGCTGAGTCAAAATAACACAAGATGGCAAACAAGATAAAGAAATTAGCTCAAGAATAAATGCTGGAAAGCTCACTATTGGAACATTGAATGGGTTTCTGTGGGATCAATGGATTAGAAAGGAAACAATTATATCAGAAGCATTAAGACATATGGAATAGAAGTATGGACAGTTAAATCCCAACTAATAAAAATATTAATGGCAACTGAGATGGACTTTTGGAGGCGGTCTGCAGGGATATCTAGACGAGAAAGAGTTAGAAATGAAATTGTCAGGAACAAAATGGATGTCACAAATTCGATCACTGACTTTGTAGAAAGAAAACAGCTCTTATGGTATGTACATACAAAAAGGATGCCAGAGAAGGATTATGGAATGGGAACCAACAGGAAGGAAGAAAAAAAAAGGGGGGAGGGGGACCGCCGACCACATGGATACAAGGAATTCAGGCATCAATATTAGGAGAACTATTGAAGAGAATTTATGGACAGATAGACACAAATAAAGAAAGAAATTTAAATTATATGTGTAATCTTTCGTTACCGGAAAATGTAAATTGAATACATTCTGAAACCTGATTCAAATAATAAAATAATAAATACAGAATGACAAATAAAACCACTATTGAGGAAATAACACCGTGCCATACTAAATAGTGCTGTATTGAATCTCTTCATGTTGACTGGCAATGGGAGTGCTTCCTGCTATCTCACTTATGTCCGTATCTATGAAACGCTGCCAGGCAAGCATTCTCTGCCACGTCCTAAGCCTCACCTACAGTTAAGCAGACTGGCTACTGCTGGCACCATGAATGTGTTGTGTTTCCTACAATCTTACTCAAAGGTTCTTAGCAGGAGTATTGGTTGGTATATGTTTATTCAACGACGGGGATGTACTGCAACTTAGGCCTGTGTGCTGAATTTTGTCCCGCAGGAGTTCTTATACATGCCAGTAAATCTACTGACGTGGGCCTGTCATATTTATGCACACATAACTGCCATCGACCTGGGCCTGGATCGAACCCGCAACCTTGGGCACAGAAAGCCAGCGCGATACTAACTGTGCCACCCAGGTTGACTTAGCAGAAGATATTCATAACATATCACTATAGCCAACTTCCACTTCGGATAATTCAATGGTCTTATGCTTATTACTATTAAGAAATACACTTATAATACTCGAAGATTTGTTAAGAAAATACTTAATATTCATCATAAAGGTTTAAAAAAAAATAATACTAGTGAAAATTTATATTGACTGTTTCCTTATCATATTGATCACTATGATGCAGACAATTTAGCGTGACGTTGTGTACCATATCTGCCAGCAGGGCTTATAAGCTGCGATTCATAGATATGGCCATTAACCTATGAATGTGATAGCAAGGCTAATAGCATAGTTGAAACTCCCAAGACATCAGAAGTGTTTCAACTCTTAAACACGTATAAATTTCTGCTTCTCTTTCAATCTATTATTATTATTATTGTTATTATTACAATTACTAAGGTTTTCACGGTCGGCATTGAATGAATGAATGTCCGTTGATAATGCTTCGCCACGAACTACGTCGGGCATCTCAGAGCTGGTTACAACTAGGTGGTCAACTGCGAACTGCTAACAAGCTCTCAAACTACTGGTATTTATACCTCCTCCTCCTCGTGCTCTGGTTGGTTGGTGCTCGGCTATTATGAGAAATCCTCTCTTCCAATAGGTCCGGGTTTTGTAGGCCTGCATGGAAACTTAACCAAAGCGTCCCGTTCATGTAAACAAACACAGTGGCTGCGATCAGTGACAGCTTGGGCATTAGTTCATCACAACTGTGTTATTGTTTTATACATATTCGATTTAAAATGCCGAAAAAGTGAATTTCTCATTTTATTCAGATGATTTCCTTCTTTCGTAGTCCTATAAATACACGCCATCTAATCCCGGCATTTCATTCTCCTTGACAATGAAGCCTCAGTTTGGTTTCGAAACGTCGGAATTAATCCAATTCACCACCTGGTTAGTAGCCCGGGAAAACATCATATATTACCAGCACCAGGAAAAATTCAATGCACTTTTTCTTTAGGCTCTCTTCGTAAGTCCCTTGCAAGTTCGCATCGTACCACCATTAGGCCATTGTTCTAAATGATATTGCTGTTATCATAAGAAGGAACACTAAATAATGAATAAAACCAGGCTTGTGCGGGATTCATTGATAACGAACTGGGCTTACAAACAAACCTTACAATACAAATATCTGTTTGAACATAATTTAATTCCGCCACTAGTTTGTTGTCACTGCTTTAATTGACTATCTGTTCTACACTAGTCACTAGGTACCCGTTAATAAAGCCAGACACATATTTATGTTGAATTACTACTTAGATCGGTTTACATCCGCACTGAAAGACTGCAAGCGCCTCCTGGATCTGGGTACAATCCCTCCACCTTCTGATTTCCATCTAGTATTGTTAGTAGGCCTATGGTTAACTTCCGCTAGTCAGTACCTTCACGTATGTCTTCATTGATTTTTAATAAAGCTGATCAGCAATTTCATGCAATATGGGAATTTTTCCCTCAAAGAGAGAAGTTATAAAATTATTGTAATTAGGTGGTCAGAAATAAGTTTAAAACCTCAAATTCTCTGAATTTTAAGGACTTAGGCCGGTATTCATAGTCTCAATAAGTCGTACTTATATCCAAGTCGAACTTTAATCTCGTCTTAAGTTGAGTTTCTGACACAAACAAGTCGGACTTATGACGTATTTACTTTATAAAGTCAGACTTGACAAAGTCGACCTTATTGGTATTCATAGTCACTAAATTACGACTTATTTGTCGAAATAAGTCGTACTTTATCAAGTCAATTATAACTTATTTCAGTATAAGCTAGAACCATGGACAGTTATTTTGAGAGTCTGGGCGAGGTGTTAGAAGAAAATTGCACCCCAAAGCGTTATTGCGAAACATGATGAATCTATTCAAATTCTACAGTGACAATGAATTTACAAAGAGATTTCGTTTCAAGCAGACACAATTTTGGAAATATCAATCGCCTATTTGTGTTGATAAATTTCATGTTATTTATCTCCTACGAGGGATTTGTATGTCGTGTATAAAATAATTCCACCTATTCCCTCGTATAAAATGTTTTTGTTAAAATATCAGCTCATAGCTTTGTCAAATCTAAAATTTATATTTGTCAATATTATAAAACATAATTAAAAATTATATCTGTCAATTTTACAAGATAATTTTCGTATATTAGACAATATATTTCGGCTATTCAGCCATCTTCAAGTCCTTTTCTTTCACCAGGTGACCTTACTCTGTTGGTTAATCCATTACAACAGGTGGAATTATTTTATACACGACATCAATCGCCTACCTTTCAACAGCATTTCTCTCTGCTGGCATTTCATATCGGCCCAAAGCTTCCTAAGCTGTTTTGAATCTCTCTAAAACAACAATTAATATCGAAATAAATACATAAGCGTACCGGTATTAATTCTGAACGAAATCCAAGCTAATATATACGCAGAATATTCTCAAAAAAACTATTAATTAGTTTACTTACACGATGCATAATAATATGACTGGATGAATTGAATTCTTTGTTTACAATGCACAGAGCCGTCTGTATTTTTATATCACGATAGTGAAATACGCACTCAGTTGGCTTTGCTTTACATAAAATCTGAAAAAATCTTAAACACGATTGGCTAATTCAATTGTTATGGCAGTGAACGCGTGATTTTTCATATTACTGAGTTCGACTTTAGTATGTAGAATAAGTAGAGCTTTATGAGGTCAGACTTAATAAAGTACGACTTTAAAGAAGACTATGAATACGAAAAACAAATAAGTCGACTTGTCAAATAAGTTCAGCTTTATAAAGTCGGTTCTTAAGTCGGCGACTATGAATACCGGCCTTAGGTGTATCTGAAATGGTTTCATGTGTAAAATCTGTCGATTTACTTATTAGGAGAGTTCTTTAACTCAGCGCATTTTCGTGCGCATGAAGTGCGCATGCATCGAGAGCGTTCCTAAACACAGCTCTGGAATCCATCGGCTCGTTCTCCTTTCCAGCGCATGATTCATCGCACTTCAAACGCTTCCATCGGTCTTTGGTACGGATGGAAATGCAATTGACCATTGTCATCTGCCATGATACTATGGTCGTCTGCTTTCCAGTATAGGGACGTCGTAACTCGTAACACTTAACCTATACAGTATGTCGACACAATGAAGGAAACTGAATTACTGCAATAAATCTTCAGATTCAGATAGAGATAGTAACATTAATATTTTATTATATGACTGGTTAATTTTAAAAAATCCCTTTTATAAATTAGCGATTTCTTTCAATTTAAAGAATTTGACATATCAAGAACTTTGGAAATTTTACTGAATCAATATGATTTAATTTAACGCAATAAGTTTATTTTTAATGTTTTTTGACGTCTTTTATGCTTAATGACAAAATGTGCCAAGATTTGGAATTTTCAGTATTATATTTACATATTATGGTAATCCATCGGATTGTTCTTATTTACATCGCTCAACGTACTCATCGCATATCCATCGGCTTTAAAAAAGCGCATTTTCTCCGATGACTTTAAGAACTCTCCAATTTACTGCATTGAGGTTTTTTTTTGTGCAATTTTTAGAATGGTTTTAACACTCTTTAATACCAAGTAGTCAAGAGTAATCAGTTATGTCCACTTTCATTTGAGAAAATATACATCTTAAGGTATGATGTTATGGTTACTGAATCAATATGATTTAATTTAACGCAATAAGTTTATTTTTAACGTTCAGTAAGCATTTCTACCCTCACATCTTTCTTGTTCCACGCACATTCTCGAGGGTTAATCCCCATAGTCTTCTCAATAATTGGGGCCATTTTATGTCCATATAAAATCCCTTCCAAAGTGTTAGTTATATTTTGTAGGCTATTGATGAACTAAAAACTATACTTGATCCAAGATGTGTACGGAGCAAAAGTGAACAACAAACGTGCCTTGACTAACTGTATCCTGTCATTTCATTGGTTTTTCGCACAAGCGCATACTTCACGATAATCAGATGTTTACTTCCATTCCGCGCACATCGTACAATTATTTATATCTTATGTAATTGTGAAAACATAAGATCTGTTAAGTGAGTTGCTTGCCTTCGTATTTATATCATAGGCTTACATGTTTTACAACATATCTCTAGAAAACAAGATTCATTTGTTCTTATCGTTGCCTTGGCAATCTTCTGAAGAAGAACGAGTGGCATAAGTGACTAAATACAAGATGTATTTTATGATGATGATAAAGTGTTCGTTCGTCCCAGAGGCCGGTCCTGCCCTGGGACAGAACCATGGGGGATACCCACGGTCCGACCGAGGGACACTAGGCCGGATGATGCCAGTTCCTTTCGCAGGATGGGAATGAGAACACAACACCCAGTCCTGACCCAGGAAGGAAACTATACACCCCTGTAAAACCACTGACCCGGCCGGGAATCGAACACGGTGGCTGGCAGTCACGCTAGCAACTCACCCACATCATTAATTAATTCGTTGTCCTTTTCATTTACATAATGTGTGATGAAGTACACCATATATTGTAAGTAAAACTTGTAATGATTTATATCACAGAAGAAAATAAAGAAACATGCAAGGAAAAAGTTTGTCCAGCGGGGAGAAGATAAGATTGTAAATATATATAGAACGTTAAAAGAAAACCCTGTGAAGGGAGTATCAAGTCATCGGTCAAAGTTAAACCAAAATCAAAGACAAAAATGAATCAGTTGTCAGGATTGGGAATCGAACCCGGGACCCTTCGCACTTAATATTAAAAAAAAGGTTCAGTTCACTTTACTGTATAAATCAAACTCTTGTGAACTGGTTGTTTACTTTTGATCCGTACACATCTTGGATCAAGTGTAGTTTACACAGTAACACTAGGTTTTGTAACCACTTTCATGAAAGTGATTTTGTGAAACATTACACCCATTTTCTTTCAAACGAATTCCAGTGTAACCTCATATCCAAGGCATTTCACAATATTCCTCACTTACTTCGACAGCCACCGTTACACACAGCTCTTACGCTCGGGATTAGGCAGCTGTACACTCAAATGCCAGTGAAAACGTGTGAATATAAAGGCAGAAGACAAACAAACAAAACATTTCAAGAGCACAACAACTGAACTTTAAATAAAACCACACGCTCTTAGCTGGCATGTCTACAATGCACACACTCCACGTGCCGTTCTTTTGCGTGGGAATTCGCATGTATTTGGCAATTACATGCTTAATCTTCTGCATGTAATCTTTATGTTGACACTATCGTGCGAGAAAGAACGTGCATTTTAGGCTGCATTTTTCCACCGCATGCGAATGTCTGCATGCACACTCCCAGGAGCGTGCTAAAGTGTGTCCGTATAAGGCTAGCTAATCTACAAAGCTTAATAAATAAGCCCATTACCTCAAAATTATTATTAAAGTTTTGCAAGAAGTTGGAATCAACCAAAATTGTGTAGTGTTGTAACTCATTGTCGCCAGTATATCTCACGCTTGCGCATTTAAATAAAAACAGTTGCGAAACTTAGTTACAAAACCTAGTTTCATCTTGTAAACTAGTCTTAACTCTTGGGTTTGGATTTGGTGACTGTATTAAGTTTCTAAGGAATGGCAGAAAAGCAACGTGGAGTAGCCCTAGTCATCATGTTATCAGTAGTTCTACCAACTGATGCAATAAAAAATCACATGACTGCTAATTGGTCATCGCTGCAGTAACAGTCAAGGGTCAATCCATTTGAAATCACCTGAATAGAATAAAATTTGTTGCTCAACAATTTTGATTTTTCTAATTTTTTACCGATCTTACTTCCTAGGTGAGTTCAAAACTATGGTGAGAAACATTTTTAGGCTCATACTTTTTCTTTGGTGGCCATTTTAAGTTTGCTTCATAACTGTTCTTCAGTCGAAAACAAGTCAAAATAAAAACCAAAATTATCAGAATGATATGCTCTAGATGTTTTTTCCTGACATAATATTACCTAAGTAGTGAGGAAAGTGAAGAAAAAAATTCACAACTATAAATTGAACTTAAAAACTAGAGTTATAGGGCTGCAAAATTACATTAAAAGGAAGAAAGACTCACCTTTAACTTTTATTCTTGTATAGATTTATTATAGGACTACTCGCTCTACAGCTTCAGAACTTTGTCCTTTTCTAATACAATTTTTAAAAAATGTACAAAAGCGAATTCTGGCAATATTTAAAGTAGAATATCTCAAAAGGGCCTGAGTGAAAAATTATGAAAATAATACAGATAACACCTCTTTATGATATAAAAATATGATAAAAAATTGGCGACTGAGACTCAACTGGTTCCAGAGTTATAGTGCATCGAAGTTGGCCAAAAATTGTGTTATCCATACGAAACCAAAGTGTACATTTAATATTGTTTTACACGTTTAATAACTACTACACTACAGATAATTAGAAGAAATCTTGAATTAATGAATACCATTATTAGTTAACTAGTGAAAAAATATATACAAAACTTGCATTTCCGGTTACTTTTTCAGTCAAGACTTGAGACACACGAGTTTGTTGACTAAACTACCCTTCAGGTTTCTGAATAACTGGAATTGTTTGGACACAATAGGCTGAATGACACATGATGTGCCAAGGCCGGAAAAGCGAGAGAAAGGAGTTTGGTCATTTGACCCGTTTCTCGAAAAAGTTTTTCAGAATTAGACTAAAACGATTAATCGGAAAATGTAATTGATCGATGATTAAATGTTCGAGCCCTAGTAAAAATCCACACTAATTTGAAATACAAAATTTTATTGAAACTAAGTTTGTTACACAAAAAGTTGTATAGGCTATGTACATTTAGAACAAATTTATAATTTCCTCAAAGTATTACCGTATTTTATGGCCTATAAGATGCACCTTAATTTTTAAGGATTTTTTTTAATAACATTTTTATGAGTATTGATACACTGAAAAAATGCTGTTTATTATGATCAAAGATTCGGTTTATGTTATCACATTTTCCTTTTTACGGATTTATTTCCAAGTACTAGGCTATACATCATTCAGAATTTCGTTTTCAAAGGTTTTGTTGTATAAATAAAATAAAAATAAAATAATAAAATAATAAAAAAAAAGGACAAAGTTCTGAAGCTTGAAGCTTGCTGTAGAGCAAGTAGTCCTATAATAAATCTAGACAAGAATAAAAATTAAAGGCGAGTCTGTCCTCCTTTCAATAATTTTGCGGCATTTTTCGTTTTTAAGTTCAATTTATAACTTTGTTGTGATTTTTTTTTCACTTTCCTCACTACTAAGGTAAAATTATGTAAGGACAAAACATCTAGAGCATATCATTCTGATAATTTTTTGTTTTTATTTTGTCTTGTCATCTATAAAATTAACGGAGTTACATACATTTGTGCAAAACATGTTTTCAACCGAAAAACAGTTATGAAGCAAACTTAAAATGGCCGCCAAAGAAAAAGTATCAGCCTAAAATTTTTCTGGCCATAGTTTTGAACTCACCTAGTACTGTGAAGTAACTAGTAAAAAAAATTAGGAAAATAAAAATGGGTGATTTCTAGGGCCCAGATTAAAAGGTTTTAACCTATTTTTTGCCCTAGCTTCCTAATTAGAAAATGTTAACGTATTTTTCCATTTCATAACCCTTGCTTCTGAATATATGAATCTTATAGAACCTAAAAAGGGCTAAATCGGACTGAAGGGCCTAAAGAGGAATTTTGCAGAAAAACATTTTTAAATTAATGCAGGGGAAAATAAATAAGTCAACTAGTGCATTTTAAGAAAATAGGCATAAAAAAAAAAAAATTATAAAACGCACTGAAATTAACATTGTATATTATTGATAAATTTCATTTTGGATTTTTCTATGAGGGAAATATATAAGTATTTAAGAATTTTCAGTCTTATACCCTCAATATGGAATAGTAAGATGCCGTCTACCAAGGATGTGGGGGCAACCTTTTACAATATCTGTTGAATGAAGTATCTGACAAGTCAATAATTTATTATAAATAAGTTAGATTACATGTATTGTGAAAAAATACTTATTTGTTAGTTTTAGTATGATAAAATTATTGCTTGAAAATTTTTTACAATTTTATACATAAATAACTTAGGACTAATGTACATTATTATTATATATAAAAGTAATATATCAAGATGGACTATATAACAAGTCCATCTTGATATATTACTTTTATATATAATAATAATCTACATTAGTCCTAAGTTATTTAACTTATGTATAAAATTGTAAAAAATTTTCAAACAATAATTTTATCATACTAAAACTAACAAATAAGTATTTTTTCACAATACATGTAATCTAACTTATTTATAATAAATTATTGACTTGTCAGATACTTCATTCGACAGATATTGTAAAAGGTTGCCCCCACATCCTTGGTAGACGGCATCTTACTATTCCATATTGAGGGTATAAGACTGAAAATTCTTAAATACTTATAACATTGTATATGTCGCTTTGTCGCTTGTCACTGTAACTCGAAAATGTGCCTCCTCGCCGTCACAGGAAATGAAACTTGAACCGTAATCTGCAACTAATCCATTGTCGTTGCAACTTTAAAATAGCAAGTTGCTGACCGACTACAGAGAAGTGTATTAAAGAACAAATTCGTGATACTCAATTCTACTTATTTTTGTAGATCGGAAGTGAATTGAGTGGCGTATTGAATAATTCTGTCATTAAAGGGTAAATATCTCAATTGTTTATGCTATTTTTTGAGTGCAGACATAAGGAATAGTTACTTGTTTAGTTTGTAAAAGAAAAAAATAGAATAACTGTGTCAAAATTATAGGCTAATACAATTTTCAGTGTTAATATTAGTGTTCATTATTATGTTTAAAGCCTAAAAAAGGCTATTCCACAAAAATAAAAGGCTAAATACCTTTTATAAAATCCTAAAAAATCCAGGCCCTAGTGATTTCTAATGGATTCTTCCTATATATTAAATCTTAAGAAAATCTGATAAAGCCTACTTGAATTAACAGGCGAGCAGACACAGACAAAGACTAGCGCTGTAATGCTATACCACTGGTAATACTGTTCAAACTTAATTGCATCAGATCTTACCTTATCTCTATGCACCCAGGAGTTCACCACCTGTAACAACAAGAAACATACGTCAACTGGGAATAATAAGAAGCTTCCAGCTTATCCGCGTGGTTTTATGGTTAAAACTGCTGGTTATGGAAATGCAGGCCTGAGGTAAAGACAGCCGGTACATAAGACTGACAACCTTACCACCTTCATGTGCTAAGGGCCTGTATTACCACCTGCCGACAATTCCTCCCAATACGTGACTTCCAGATAGCTTAACTAGAAGATGTCTTGTAATACCACTGCTGAACTGCTAACGGCAAGAACATGGTAAAATTTTGTAAAATGATCCTTAGCTCGCAGCCATTTCATAAAATATGGGAATTTTTCCCTCAAAGAGAGAAGTTATAAAATTACTGTAATTGGGTGGTCAGAAATAAGTTTAAAACCTCAAATTATCTGAATTTTAAGGACTTGAGAGTATTTAAGTGGTTTCATGTGTAAAATCTGTCAATTTACTTATTTATTGAGTTGAGTTATTTTTTGTTGCCATTTTTAGCATGATTTTAACACTCTTTAATACCAAGTAGTCAAGAGTAATCAGCTATGTCCATTTTCATTTGAGAAAATATACATCTTAAGGTACAATTTGGTAACTTCAAAAAATATGTGTGGTTAATTACTATGTAAAATAACAAACAAGGGAATTTTTGTCCCACCCGTAACAGTGATAGTTTTGTTAAATTATTATTGATGAGTTAAATAAATGTTCTGACAACCTGGAAACAGTTTATAATTTGTATTTAATCCCTCATACCTTCATTAATAACAACATTAAGACCCTAACAGTAATAGCAGAACAGAAAATGAGCTTTTGTTTTGAATCATTAAAACCAGTGTCCAAATTATGTCCCACCTGTAACAGATTTTGAGAAACAAATTTAAAATATTTAAAATAAATTTTAAATAATGCTTTGCATGCAGTGTGGAGGAGAAGGCATTGTAAATTTTACAGAATGTGAAGAACCAATTCTAGTTTTTATAATTTGCTAGAATGTCCCACCCGTAATTATGAAATGGCTGCTCGTTGAACAGAGAAGTGTGTTTGTTGTAGTTCGGTAATCCTCCGCTAGGTGCGGCAGCTCGGATTTGTATTTGTACAATTAAATTACATAATAACATGTCGTTTTAAGTGCATTAATCGACAGGGTTGGAATGTTTAAAACAAAACGTTTAAAACAAGTGTTTAAAACATGTTTAAAACAAGTGCTTGTGTTTTTTTTAAAGTTTGTTTAAAATGTTTTATATATATATCTATGTATATAATAGGCCCTATACATTAAAATGGTTGTTTTAAACAAAATGAACAATTTAAACTTTTTTTAAACAAACAACATTGTTGTAAACATAAAAAACGTTTTAAAAACCACGTTTAAAACAACCAACATTGTTGTTCACATAAAAAACGTTTTAAACAAAAAAACCTTTTTTTTGTTCTTTTAAAAAAAACATGTTTTTTTCCAACCCTGTTAATCGATTTGTGCAATTCTATTTCATTCATATGTGAGCATAAAATGACAATTTTATGTAAATTAAATCTTCCGGCATCAGTTCTACAATGCAGGTGGCAAAAAAATTTTGCCGCACTGCCATCTTGTTTCCACCAAGCTTCCCTAACTAGCAGTTGGAAGCTTGTCAGCCACTCCATCCTCCTGTTAGCTTATGAGGAAGTTGTCTTGCCAGACAGATTTTGTCAGGAGACTATAATACGTAATTCTTGGCCAAGTTCCAGATCGGTTCTCTATCTGGCAGATAAATATGATATCAGGTGGTCGTCGTACAGGCCCTAAGAATAAAAATCTGTGGGCTTCAACCTTTGAACCCTAAAAGGCTTCAGGGCTCTAAAGGGATCACTTTACCTTTACCTCACTTCTTTACCAGCATTAAAACATTTGTGGAATTTCCACCTATGTCATCCATAGCAGTGACATAGCCTGAGGGGAGAGTTTGAGACTAAGTCTACCTAAACGAAGTGCTAAGAAATTAAGTGGATTAATAAACAAATAAATAAAGGCATCATGAACCAAGTCATTAATAATTATAAACCTATTAGTAGGCTACTATTGATAAAAAAAATTTCACAATTGCATACCCCGCCTCCGTCTTGTTATTATGCGTCAACTTGGAGTGCTGTGTACTTAGGCAACCTCAAAATCTCATGATGCGGCAGCGGAGGCGAGTTGAGACTAGATGGCGGTCAGCCAAGTTGTAGTCTCATTCAAGTGCGAATTATATGACTTTTCCCACTAAATGTTAACCTACTCGTTGAGAGAAGACAGACCATTTCCGTGCGGAAGAGCAGCGTAAGGCACCACCACAGAGACTAGATAGGTTTATCGGGGTCGTAGTCTCATCCCTCAGATACATGCTCGCTTGAAACCGGGGTAACATAAACATTACATTCTAATTGCTGATCTAGCTCTGACTGCATTGTTTTGAACTGAGTGGTTGATCGTGTTTTAGTGTTGCATGTTTTAATTGTTTTACAAGCATAGACAATTCCACCGATATAGTTGATCACTAGGGGGTGGATTTCTATGACATGTCATATTTTTCCCCTTTGCATTATTTCAGGTTTCCGACTAATTTAAACCCGATTCCAAGCATCCTAGTGAAATCGTAACTGCTTTTATTGTGCATATAACTGCATATTTAGCAAATGTTACAACTATTGTAGCATATTTAGTATGAATATGCATATTTAGGTCATATTTTTGTGCATATTACAGAAATTTTGATGTTTCATTTCATAATTTGTAAATTTTGCATTATAATGATATGCTACTTTTTGAGAATTTCTAATATGAAATTGCATTTATTCAAACCATAACGAGCTGAAATGAAGTGTGAAAAACTGCAAATATTTTCAGTATAGACAGATATTTTAAATAATTAACACTCTATTTTAATAAAATGTAATGAAACTTTTAAAAAATATACACAATGTGTAGGCTAAGTGGTAAAGTCATATTTTAAATCTTATTGATCATATTTTAATGTTTTTTAGGTTATAAATGCATGCATATGGGTGATTCTTCAAATACGGGAAAATTTGTGTTCCGGAGTGATATTTCCCTTCAAATTAAACTTTAAAAAAAAATTAAAATAAATGTTTGTTTCTACTACTCCTATACTACAACTATCACTTTGAAATGTCACTAACTTTAAATTCTGATATTCCAAAATCAAATTTAATTCAATGAAATGTCATCCACATGCCCTGTCCCAAACCTCGGTTTTGTATATTCTAATGCATTTTTCCACAAAACAAAATGTTATTTCCTTTTCAACTTTTTTCCTGCCAATGAGTATGAATGAGTGAAGAATATTAACCCCTAAAAAATAAAATGAAATAAAATTGTCACCCCACCTAATGAACATAAAGAATGTCTCAAGGGTTTTTGGTCATCCACATGGCTGAAAAGAATGGAATTTTTTCTGCAGAAATGAGAAATTTGTATAACTGGCAACAGTGTTAGAAAGCGAACAGGGCAGCTTGTGGTTGAATTGTAAGGTTAAATTTTGCTTGCTTACAAACAGTTTGGGATTAACAAAGGACTTTGCATCATTTCCAAGGAAAGCATTTTTATTCCCAGTCATTAACATGACTTCTAGAAAGTAGGCAGAAAGTCAATATTAATTAATTTTGATTATGCACTATGATAAACCTACCAATTCAAAGTACCTGATTAAAGTTCAGCATACAGAGGTTTAGGAATGGCTTGCTGAGACCACTTAAACTCCTTTTTTGTCATCCACATGCCTGATTTTTGTGTCATCCACATGCCTCATGAAGGGGTATGTGGATGACTCTCAAGTCATGTAGATGATAAATGTAGGGTACTATTGTGTTTGCGGTGTCTGTGACCTGTACTTAAGATCTTAAAACTGATTAAATGAATTTCTGCTTGATTCCCCCCTCCCCCAAAACCATAAAAACACAGTCTCATTAAAATTACATTAATTCCGGAGTATGCACACAAATTTGCAAATTTGGTGCAAAATGAACTGAAGTATGCTGAGAAAAATATGAAATCACATAAAGAAAAGCAGATTGTTGCCAAAGTTAGTCATTAATGTGGCCTTCTGCCATCCACATGTACACGGATGTCATCCACATGGCTTTAAAAAAATTAAAAAATTAAAATAAATAAAAATATAAAGATTTAAGCTCTGCTGGTGTCATATTATAATCAAGTAACCCCTGAAGTTATATCCTATTTTTTAGGTCATAGAAATCCGCCCCCTATTGATCACCAATTAAAAATCCCGTTTTCGGTTATATTTTATGAAAAAGATTGTGAAACTAAGGTGAATGACCAACTCCTGAGCTAGACATTGTCTTGCATGAAAATAATCAAAAACAGACATTTAAAACATCTTGGTACAGTAAATTTAATTTGTTAACTGGTAGTTACAATCATAAATTGTATCTGCTATTAACCACTCTGAACACCTTGCGCGGAATTACAGTATATAGTGCTACACTAAACCTTGAATCTGCTACACCTTGGCCCTTACTCCACTCTATGGTGCACATTGCCATGGTGATGGCCCACGTCCCCCACCTTTCCCTAGTCTGGCCTTCAGCCTTTCCCCTCACTAGCTGCTCATTGCGGCAAAACGGTACTTTACGACACAAGCTAGTCCCCTTTCCACACGCTACTCGCCTGGCCACTTCCCCGCAGCGCATGCCATCACCCGCTGCTCAACCTCAATGCCGGTAATGCATAATTACAATTGACATGTCACCTAATATTTCATGACCCTTGCAACAAAATAGGCTATTTCAGAATACAAAATTACCCTTGCACCATACATAATATTTCACAATTATAAAAAACGCTGTATTATAACATAAAATATGGCTTAATTGATGCAGGAAAATCCCCTTGTACCAGCACTACTCTTTTCATAACGAACAAAATATCTCAAAATAATGAAAACCGATTCAAACTCATGAAATCCCCCTATCATAACTCAAATAAGTTATACGAAAGCTTCCTTCAGTGCTCAACATTCACTCATGGCGTAATGGTTAAGACTCCTAGCTATAATGCTAGGGGTCCAGAGTCCAAAACCCGGTCAATCCAAAATTTACTAGTAGGAGTAAGTCTCAAATTGGGACGTAGGGTGAAGAGGAGGTGAGATGAAGAGAGGAAGGAAATGGGAAAGGAAGAGAAGAAGAGAATAAAGAATAACTTATTTTTTCTGTTTCATCAGTTGCTTAAGAGATGGCGCTACTGTCGCTGATAGTAGTTCAAATGCCGCCGCTAGGGAAGGGATTGAAAGTAGCAGTGGGGGACTCGGTTGTGTCGTAAAGTACCATTTTTCCCTCATTGCCAGTAATGCACCTCACTGTTGCCGCATGTTATACAGTACTGTGTGCTATTAATTATACCAAACCCTTGCATGCACCGAAACAAAGCTATTTTTCATATGTACTAAAGCTCTCTAAACTTAAAAAGACGAATTTTCCCTTCACTGCTCAGTTATCACTCGTGGCAGAGTCGTTAAGGCAGTTAGCTGCAGTGCTAGTATTAAAGTTTACTGTTAGGAATAGATCCCAGGAAAATAGGTTGGTAGGGTAAAGAGGAAGTGAGAGAAAGGGAGGAAAAGGAATGGATGAAAGGAAAAATAAATTATTTAATGAAGCCATTAGATGTCTCACAAGCGGGTCCCGTGGGGAGATAAGGTGTAGTAGATTCTTCCGTTCGCCCATCTGTTCTGAAGGATAAGATCCACAAAATCGTCATATTCGTAACCTTACGAAGGTTTAGAAATTAGGCATAACGTCCCCTGAGGAACGAAGTGTACCCCATATCGGTAACAACCCCAATTTTTGAAACTACCTACAAATCTAGAGAAAAAAGATGTAATATAATTAAATCAATGTACGTGGCCCAATACTATCTAATTGAAACCTTTCATCGATACCGAATTCATAATTATACACACCTTCATGGAAGTAAAATAGGCCAATGCAACTCCCCCCCGGAAGGTACGGCCAGTCACTTTATGCAGTTTACACACTACTTTCGTACAATTTTAGCATCCTTCTTGTTACCAGTCTACGATATGATTCAATGGTTGATTTCATATCTTACCTAGTTCATCTAAGTCGAAACGCCAACAGGTTTAGACAAGAAGATTTATGACATGAAGAAAAAACAAACGACAAACGAACGACGCCAATACGACCAAGACACTTCCATGCTACCTACATGACAAGTACTCGCCCAGTGCTACCAATCTTATAATTAGGGTCTCTATATATATGTGGTCCAGACATGGGAGAAAATATTAGTAAAGAAAATATTGTTATTCGTCTTTAATTTTTAGACGCTACTGCAAATACCTTTAATAATAATACCGAACACTCCCCTCTTTTAACAAAGGATGAAATTCGAAATGCGATAATGCTGCCATCTAGTGAGCTAGGATGAGCGATTACGCGCGTACTATGAAATATCAACGTCAATTAATATTTCTATAAGCCTAACCTAACCTAAGCAAAGGCACGAATCATTGACAGAAAAATGGCGGAGAACAAGGAAGTTTTCGCTAGATCGTGATATAAAAGAAAGTGTATCAATTAGGGTGGGGGGGATGGGTCGAACCAAATCATTCGCCAAGACATCTCCTCTCCACACAACTGATCTATAACAAAATTTGTGTGATATAAGTGTTTTATGAAGAGAATCTCGGTTCTAAAACTGTAACTCACCTCTGTTGGGCTGCATCGTGATGACCGTCCTCTGGGTGAACGCCGACATGTCCAGGTACTCTATCAACATCAATTACAATATTCTTTATATTGAATGTTACATTATTTTTAGAATAATGCATTAAGGGCCTTTTCACATTGGGTCACTGCTAAGTATTGCCAATAGCAGCTACATGATAAAACAATATGTTATCGCTTTTGACATCCCAAATGGCAGGTTGACATTCCACTTCACTTATAAAATCTTCAGTATTAATCAAATCTAAACTCATGGCTGGATAACTAGTTTCGCTGAGCTCAATTATACAACTGAATTATATATATACAACTTGCATTGTTGGAAATCATAATAAAAGTGATTGTCACAAGCAGTGATGGGAAGTAATTGAGTAAAAGTAATCGGATTACAGAAACAATTCCTTTATAGGTCCCATTTACTTGTAATCAATACTTTTTAAAAAATGTAACTTCTACTTGTAATTTACTTCTGGAAATAAAATTGTAATTGTTACATTTTAGTAGTCGTTAGTATTAATTCCTTTCTCGCTTGCTATATCGTCATCACTAAGGTTTTTGCAGCTAATATCCAAATTAGAGTTAATATTAACAAAAAGTTACTCAATGTTTCTGAAAATATCCTCATTGATGTGTTTTTTTGTTGTTTGTTCATTAATAATTTGGGCTTGTGCCCAAAACAAACAAAAAACAAGGAATTTTTAGGTACTGGGATTTTGTGAAGAAATGTAATTGTAATTTTACTGATTACTTTTAAAAAAAAGTAATTTGTAATTGTAATTAAGTATAATGTCTCTCAGGTAATTGTAATTCAGCCCAATTACTTTCTTTTTGTACTTTTCCCATCACTAGTCACAAGGGACCAACTGTGAAAAGGCTGTAAAAGGTGCTAGAAACAACAAAAACCTTTGTTTTTCCCTTAAAATTTTCTCAAAATTGTGCCCAAACAATGAAAAATGTCTCTATTTTTGAGAAAACTACAAAACACGTTTCATGTCATTCCTGATGCGTATTCCCAATAAAATCTGGTGCAGTACGAGGTGTGTGGATACTCAACACATATACAGGGTGTTCGGAAATTCATATTACAAACTTCTAGGGCTAGCAGAGGGGACTTAGACAATATTTTGAATATTTAGCCCTTCACCATTATAGATGGCTCTACTCATTGTGTGAACATCATTTACACGTCACTAACGTTCTCGGAAACTTAACCAAAGCGTCTTGTTCATGTAAACAAACACAGTGGCTACAATCAGTGACAGTTTGGGCATTAGTTAATCACAACTGTGTTATTGTTTTATACGTATTCGATTTAAAATGTCGAAAAAGTGAATTTCTTATTTTATTCAGATGATTTCCTTCTTCGATATAATTATATGTAATCCTCTATTTCACTCTCAACGTTGCGAAAGAAGTTTCACTTCTGTCGCATGGCGTTCCACACACCCGATTTTTTTATATTGAAAGCTGCACCCAGCGGCAAAGGTCTGTTGCATACTCGTTAGTTCTCGTCCACCATTGCAGCTGTAGCACACAAGGCTGGATGAATTGCTGCTCTTTTTTATCTTGTTTCATCCAAGATCGTATTCAAGCTTGTTGCAGCATCAGGTCTTCCAAGAAAAAAGTTCGTACACTAGCCTGGTGGGTCTATACTTTCCCTAAGTATCTCTCTTTCAAGGAGCTGTTTGGGGTCAAATATTCCCATGTGAAGTCCGTATTCTATGCACCTTTGCTTTGAACAGTTTCATCGCAGCGTCTGAACATGTTTCGAACAGTGGCGCCAACTCATATGGGCCCCTGGGGCTCAAACCCACCCAATAATTTACCGTGTATTTTTATCATAACTATTTATTGCTATTACTCAAAATTGTATTTATTTGTTGAATCTGTAAACAGCGAAAATGAAGCTATTGTTGACATAGGGCTACAAAGGCCTAGTACGGTATACTTTTATTTTGTTTCTCTCATGATTGTATGAAATCCTTGGTGATTGGTCATAAAGAAGAAAGTCAGTGGAATGAAAACGTAGAAAGAATATATTAACTGTAAGAAAGATTAATTAATGCCCGGTTTCTATAAACTCGCAAAATACCTATGGGTAAATTATCCAATGGACAGAATTTACACAAAAATAACACCACACAAACACAAATAATTTAAAGATAGCAATAACATACACTTCTGGCGAGTTTCTAGATAAATGTCCTCTGGATAAATATGAAAATGACAGAAGAAATGTTCATACAAACTCAGGCTAGATCTTTCCAAGGGTAAATCGTCGGGTTAATTTATCCTTTCATGGATGGCTGGATAAAATTAACCTCAATAATAATTTAAACAATGAGAATCAAAGCCTTCTGAATTAAATTAACTGTACAACTCCAAGCCTATCTCATTATATCATTGTGGGTGATTCTGGAACTAATTGCCCATGGATAATTTATCCATAGGTATTTCACGAGTTAATAGAAACCGGGCATAAATCACCAAGGGACAATAAACCAGGGGAAAGAAGGTGCTCAGGTCGTCCACGAAAAAGATTATTTGATTAGGGTACTGTTCTAAGGAAAGAAGAAGATGATGATGGTTGTGACGGATTTATTGGGAAAACTCCAGTCAGGAGAAACATATTTTTTGCACGATGTAACTAATTAGTGGTACTTACGAATATTGTTGCCGTGGATCATAACTTGACATTCCCGCACGCAATCTGGTTGCTATGAAAACACAAGAAATCTCCGTGCAGTAAAAATTACAAAAAGCACAAGTGCTGTAAGTAAAAATCATCATAATACAAGCCTTTTTGGACCAAGGCCCCCTAGTTTGTGGCGACTTTAACAGGACAAATATTCGGTTCCCATAACAACAAACACATGCGAATCACTTTCTGAAATATAACATCCATCTTCAATAATGTATATACATAATATTTTCAGCTAATATCTCAATTAATATAATTAAATTGATATAAATAATCATTGTGCAAAAAGTAGCATGCAATACTTGTGCTGTAAGCGCATAACGGATCTCGGAAATTGAAAAAACTCTTTCCTCGATCCATATGGATCGCTTACGGCACTTGTATTGCATTTTGGTGAGATATATTTGTTTTTAGTCTATTTTATTTTGTTTTGTTTTATTTTAAGTTACCTAAAATCCAAAATTTAAAAAAACAAGTTCATGTAATTTTCAAATAATTTCTACATAACACTTTCTTGGCGGTGATTCTCATTTCAAGCAATGAAATTGTTTTTTTGTACAGTTTTCTATATTTATCAATATCAATATTATATATGTTCAAACACATTACCCACAAGCGTAAAGTATAGCAATAGAATATAAGCGCCGAAAAGTTGTTGGGACTGGAGTATGGCCTTTGGTCGAGGGCTCCGGGACCATTGGAGGCCCCCCCCCCAAAAAAAAAATTATATAAGTTATGTTCATTTCAGTAACCAATTAGAGGCTGGAGTAGGAAAATTTTAAAATTTTTAAGCCCACCCAATGTTTTTCAAAAGTTGGCACCACTGGTTTCGACTGTCGTTCATGCTACAGATCACAAGACACATGATTATTAGAGGCACAGGAAGGATTAGAGAAGTGGTACCGTATACTAAATTGTACAATTGTCTGTTTTTAAAAACATTTAATACTAGCTTTAACAAAATATGTCATACATTTCAAATACAACGTGAGGAAGGAAGGAACCAGTGCTGGATACAGGAAGTTCTGATACAGGAAGTTCCTGTTACGACCGTGGGAAATAAATCAAGCATTTTTCAGTACAGGATTACATCTATTCTAGGTCTGAGAAGGTACGAAACAAGAACTGGCCGGCAAAGTTAACAATGAAAATACGAAGCATTTCAGAAGCAGAAGATGTGAGCCAGTGGTGGACGCAGAGGGGAGGATCGAGGGGATATATCCCCCCCCCGAAATTTGGGGGAAAAACAGTAAAAAAAATAGGCTATAATGCGAATTGCTACAACAAATTTTACACACCTATTTATATCTGTGTTCTATAGTAAATAAATAGCTTATTTCTCATGAATTGAAATGAATGGACTCTAGAATACAGAAAATATTAGTCCTTAGTCAAGTTGTTCAGTTCGAATTTCTACAGTCAGTTGCTCTTAGATCCATTCTAATATTATCATCCCATTTTTGAGTGAAGTTTTCTCGGGCAGTCAGCCGTGCTGACACCTGATTGGTCGGTACGGTCCAAGTAGCCTTTAATATAAATACGACCCCAGGACGACCACTCGGCACTTCAACGCCTTTGAAGATGGAGGCAGCGTTGGCCTCCGAAACGTCAGGTTTAATTGACGAAACCACCTGGCTGACTGCCCGAGAAAACTTCACTCAGCTTCTGCGCCAGGAAAACCTCAGATCCTACATCCCATTTTTGTCTCGGATCTGCTAATTATCATTTTCCGTCTGGTCTTAAAATTAGATAAATGCCCCCTCGAGTAACATATCCAGCTCGTATTAACCACCTGCATTTAATTAATCTTACGATATTAGAAGAGCGATACAGCTTTCTGTATTCCCCTGACATTCCATTCTTTTTGGCCCAAATATTTTCCTTTCAACTTGTGTACCTCTTGTAATGTAACAAAACTACTAGTAACATTACAATTTTGTAAACTTATAAAATAACTTTTTTTGAAGTGAAACTTCTTTAGCCACAGTAGGAGTAAATCAAGAGTTAACCCAAACTCGCGTTACGAACAAAATAGTCACGAAATTAGTGGGGCTGTGATGGAATGGATTGCACAGAAAACAATCAACTCAATGATTAGGCTTACCCAAAATTAAAAAACAAAAATTACGGGAGCGCACAGGGGAAATGTATCAGGCATTGGGTAGGGGGCTATTACTGCTTTGGGCTAGTGGCGTGGTGAGCCCTTCACCATTATAAAAAATCCAAAATTTAAAAAATTAAAATATCCAAAATTTAAAATATAAAAAATGCAAAATTTAAAAAATAAAAAAATGCAAAATTTAAAAAATAAAAAATTCAAAATTTAAAAATCTAAAAATTCAAAAATAAAAAATCGAAGTCCAAAAAATAAAATAATCAAAGATCCAAAATTTGAAAAGTCCAAAAACCCAATATTAAAAATAGTCCAACAATCCAAAATTGAAAAAATTCAATAATCCAGAATTAAAAAAATCCAAAAATTAAAACAAGTTTCACTTCTGTAGCGTGGCGTTCCACGCACACGTTTTTTAGTTTTAGTTTTAGTTTTCTTTCTATCTCCTCAAATCCCTCCCCGAAAGAAATTCTGCGTCCGCCACTGATGTGAGCCAATTTACGCAAATTAAAGTTAGGGAGAATGTCGTTAAAACAAATTAAAACGAAGTGATGTAAATAGTGGAGTACACAGAATATTGAAAATGTGGTTAGTTCTGCAAAACCGGTGTACAAAGGAAAGGAGGCAGTTTGACGCTCGACGTAAGAGGAACCCCCTGTACATATATATATATATACATATATCACCTTGAATGTGTGCAGTCACAAAAATAACAACTCTTGCTATATTATTTAGGCTATGATTCTGAATAGACGATGATGAGAACACTACGAAGCTGGCACACAGGACGTTATTGTCAGACTCAGGAAGATACGCTAATAACATGTTTACTATATCGCTGCCATAGGCGGAGCCACAAGTACAACACATACATTCTTTTGAGATGTGAGGTTCAGTTGTTCATGGGCCTTTATTTATGAATAGGGTTTGGATGTTTATGACCTAAAAAATTGGAAAATACGACTGCAAATATGACCCTATAGATGACAAAATATGTCTACAAAATGTTCAATATGACCTCATAAAATAACATATTTTCTAAAAATAAATGTTTAATGACACTAAATTATTAATTCACACGAATTAAATCAGATAATCACTTTTTAAAAATTTTACAGGTGATTTACAGTTTCACTTGTAAAGAACTTCTATTTTTAAAGAATTTTCTCCTGTTTGCTCGCTTCATCAGCTACAAATACTCGTAATATTTTTTAGACCTTATATGTCCCTATAAAATAAGAACAACTGCATTCATTTTAAAATTTACCTATTAATTTGCCATAAATAATAATTAATGAAATAAATTTCAAATTTAACTCGACCATGTAGTACATACACTGTTTAACTGTGTTCCTTTACCGAATTTATAACTGATATATGACATTGGATTACAAATATGACCAAGACCATGAAAATGACCAAAATATGACTTTATATGCAAAGTAAAAACGGTCTGATTAGAATAATAAGCATGCAATTTGTATATGGAATTTTAGAAAGTTTATACAGGGAAGTTAATATTACGAAAAAATAATATTGAGATAGATAAATACACTGCTTCTCTTATTTTAATTACTAACCTGAACCCAGGTTTCGGTGAGCCTTCCCACCATGTTCACCAGTTATACTCCATCTGACTGTTGGTCTTCATCAGCATCCTCTCGTGGGCTTTTGATGAACTTCTTGACGAGGTCATTTTCCGAGGGAATCTCGAAATTCATTAGATTGTTCTTATTTTTGTGGATGTAGATTTTCTCCCAAACCGTAAGTTGTCTATGTCCCTGAATACATTTTTTCAATTCTGGTTCCAATCCTATTTGGAAACTGGTCACCAAATAGGATTGGAACCAGAATTGAAAAAATGTATTCAGGGACATAGACAACTTACGGTTTGGGAGAAAATCTACATCCACAAAAATAAGAACAATCTAATGAATTTCGAGATTCCCTCGGAAAATGACCTCGTCAAGAAGTTCATCAAAAGCCCACGAGAGGATGCTGATGAAGACCAACAGTCAGATGGAGTATAACTGGTGAACATGGTGGGAAGGCTCACCGAAACCTGGGTTCAGGTTAGTAATTAAAATAAGGGAAGCAGTGTATTTATCTATCTCAATATTATTTTATGCAATTTGTGTTTAATTTGTGATTGCTGCAAGAATGGAGTTAAGGTAATAAATATGACATGTCATAAACATTCGAACCCTATTTACAAAATATGCTAAGAACCAGTAGAAATCATGTGACACCAAATCCACACTAAATTTCAAACCAAGTTTATTATGATTACATCCCATGGCAGGATAAGGACTAACCTGGCAGATGGCAGGATTGGGGGCGTGTAGCCCGTTAGTTGTCCTCATGAGGCCGAGCATACCCTATTCCAGACCACCCTTACCAAGAAGGTACAGACGATCCCTCTCCGCTTATAGCTCCGCCTATGAAACTCTCGGGAGTCAAGCTAATCAATATTTCTTTCTTTGTTTGTGTTCATAATATCGGAATAAAACCCTGTAAATCATGTAAACAAACTGGAAACGTTGTATGTACAGAATTCCTGAAATAACTCTCATCCACAGAATAATAAAGTTCACGTCTAGTTTTATGAAATGGAATTCTTCTTTTGAGTTCAGACATCCGGGACGTGAAGTGTACGATGCCAGTATTCATGTGCACGTATTTCTCCTGTCTTCTGTTTATTTCAACTGACTTTATTTACTTGCACTCTAAAACTAAACTCCCTGAAGGGACAAGACCTACCACCCGACCACTGTATCGTCTACCACAGGCAGATGGCATGATTGGGGGCATTTGGTCAGCATGCCAACACCCACGGCCGTTTATGGTGGTTTTCATTACCGGAGCCGCTACTTCTCTATCAAGTAGCTCCTCAATTTAAATCACGAGGCTGAGTGCACCCTGTTCCAGACCTCCCTACCTCAGAAAGATCCGAGGTGGTACCGGGGATTGAACCCGAACCAACGGACCTGTAGTCAGCGACACTAACCACAAGACCATGCTGGCAATCCTACTAGTATTGTCTTTTCTCTTTGAAATCGTGTATGATCTAGGTTCTTCTTCTTCTTCTTCCAAGGCCTGGATTTCCTTCAATAACATATATTGATGTGCATTTACTTCTATTGTCTTCTGTTTATTACAATATTAGTGATGATGAGTCATAATTAGTAAATATCCAACATGTCTTTGCAAGTCATGTGATTAGAACTCAGGACCTTCTGAACGCAAATCAACCTCCTCACTCTTCTCAGCACAATGTTAGTAATTAATAACTTAAATCAGACTGCCAAGTGAAAGAGAGGACAATCATTTTATTGTATCTGAGCTTTTGACAGCTGCCATCTTGTGGGAGAAATGGTCTCTATTTTATACATGTGAGGGCTGACGTCGAGAAATGAAATGACGGAAGGATAAGATTGGTCAAGAAAGTCAAAATAATTTGTTTATAATGAGCATTTTCATTACGAAGACCAGTGAGTGTGAGTGGCTGAGTTGTTGCTCACAATGGCCGTTAAATGCTTCACATCGCTTCTGTGGTTCGGGATTTTCCCCCATGGGCGGTATTTTTGTCTGTGAAATGCGTATCTAAAAGACGATACAAGTAGAAGAATTAAAGCCGAACCTTGTTTGTGAGAGTTAATTGCTCTTAAATCAAGTTTGTGGAGATAGAATTCCTTCATGCTTCTACGAGGGCTATTTTTTTTTTTTTTTCAACCTCCGATGGGGAATAAAATGAAAACCACAGTGAAAATCAAAACTGTTTTCTTTGGAACATTTAAGTACACCATCTAGGTACTTCTCTACATAGTTGATCTCTGATTGAGTCATTTGACGTAGTGTGGTACCAACTTTCCAATACCCTCTTCATAGAAGCTTGCCGCCAGCGTATTGAGAAGGGTCTTTACGGCAATTTGAATTGTTTTGAAATTCTTTGTAGGTGTGGAGATGAGATCTTGGGCTTGTTCAGGAAATTTGTGTGCATCCATTGTTTGGATTGTTCTTTTGATTCTGGATTGTAACGAATCCATGATTCATCCACTGTCACGATGGATTTCAAAAACTCGTTCCCATGCCGAGTGACTTTCATCTTTTTTGGCAGGTGAAGAAAGATCTGGGAGGTCAGAGCTTCCACACCAATGAAGAATTTCAAAACACTTCAAAATGCCGTGAAGACCCTTCTCAATACGCTGGCGGCTAGCTTCTTTGAAGAGGGTATTGAAAAGCTAGTATCATGCTACGACAAATGTCTCAATCGGAGCGTGACTATGTAGAGAAGTAGCTAGAAGGTCTACCTAAATGTTCCAAATAAAATAGTTTTGATTCTGACTGTGGCTTTCATTTTATGCCCCATCGGAGATTAAAAAAAAAATATAGCCCTCGTCGTACTCCTCAAATTTACAATTAGCAGAACAAAAAACTTCCTATCTTGGACTGAGTTATCTGATGAAGGATTAATTAGGAAGTACCACAGTCTAGGATGTCCGGGTAGCGCCGCGTCGAGTGTTGAGAGGCCAACGTTTCTACAGCCATGTTGCTGTCTTCTTCAGGGCCAAAAAAGTCACTGGCTAAGCCGGGCATCGGGCTCTTATATATCTATGTGGTGTTGCTCCGCGGCGCTACCCGGACATCCTAGACTGTGATAACTCCGGCCGCGGAAGCCTACAGACCTAATTAGGAAGTAGCCAACATTTCTTATTGCTTTCTGACTTTCAGGGTTTAACCAAGTTGAAACCTTTTCTTGAGGTTACAGTGGAGAAACTGTTCATGTCACACACTTGTCATTAAATTAATAACATCAACAATAACAAATTGTAAAAATTATAATGAAGTATTATAACAAATTCTTATAACTTCCAAAAACACTTATTTAAACTTTATTTTTAGAAAAAAAATTTGACTTACGCAAAACTATACCCGAGACGAGCTAAGAAGGAAACTTCTCTCTTAGATCATACGAGTGAGATAGGCATACTGGTTTTTGTTTACTTCAGGTTTCCTTCTTAGAACGGCCAGACTTCAGAAGCCATGAAAATGGATCAGTAAGGAAATCAAGGAGGGAAAAACAAAGAATACTGTCATAAAAGAATTAATGAATGTTAATAAAGATGGTATAGGCATGAGGAAAGAATGAACTTTGGAAGATTGCCCACGCCGGTGAAGTGGGAAAAATAATTATGCCATAGGCTACCAATAAGTGTAAGACTGCCTACATTTCAATAATATTCGATAATTATAAAAGAAATCTCTTATTTAGAAGAATAATTTCCTAATTAAGGAATTTTTAACTTTATTAAAAATCGCCATAACATATATACAGTCAAACCTCTGTATAACGAAGATCGATATAACAATAAACCTGGATTTAGCAATATTTTTGTTTGGTCCTGGCGAATTTCCTTTCTTAATAACGTTAAATGTAACTGACTAGAACGATGAAGCTATTTTAGAAACACCCTTTTATAATGATATTTGGAGGTTGAATTGTTACTGCAATCCAGTAGCTTAGCCGTATGGATGGGAACTGGTATCAGATCAGTATCCTTCCCAGCCACCAATATTGTTTTCTTAGAAATTAAAGAAAATAAACGTTCATGAGGGGTGGAAAATAGGATCACTGAGGCTAAAATCATCCCTTATGTGTGCAGAACATACTGTGAGTTAGTTATATAATGTGCAATTAAAACACCGTAAGAAGCAACTGTTTTAGTTTTGCCGTAGCTATGTGTTGAATTTGATTGTCTTTTTCTTCTCTCTTCCCACCAACTACGAGTTTGAAATTTCTGACACATGGCTAGGCTCAAAGCGTGCCATGATCCGTGATGTTAAACCAGACTGAATAGTAATTTTTTAGTGTGTGGGTGTAAAGTAGCTATGGTTACAATTCAACAAAAGTCAGTAAGTTGAGGAACAAAATTAGCGTTCTACTTCTTCGCATGTCCGTTCCATGAATTATTCTGTAGATTATTCCACAGTTTCCTGCATCCAATCTTTCTAATCTATGGTACATTAAGCCCCTCAATATAACAATAACCCTAATATAACAATACAATCTGCTAGAGACCACAAATATCGTTATCGGAGGTTTGACTGTATTTGAATTTTCGTGGTAATGAGCCAATACTGCCAATACAAACACTGAAAAATACTAAAATTATGAGAAAATATCATTGACCTATAATAAGTAAGTCTCTAGAATTATATCAGCTTGGCTATTAAATAAAATAAAAACAAATTATTATATTACATTAAACTCTAGAAAATTCTGCTTTATGTACGGTTCTTGTTGTCAGAAAGAACTAACCAAACTCGATGAGTCCCCATAATATCAGCCGAGATCTACTGACCACGAGAAGTATGTGAAGCAGATACGATATATTAACACTTAACAAAAAAAAATGACTTGACGATATTGAATAATTAGCAGTTACTTTACGATCACTAGGGCCCAGAATTGAAGGTTTTAATCAATTTTTTCCCCAGCCTCCTAATTAGAACATTTTAACGTACTTATTATTTCATGCCCCTTGCTTCCGAATATTATGAATCTTATAGAACCTAAATTCGAACGGAAGGGCCTAAAAGGGGCCAACGAGGACTTTTTTTTCTGAAAAACTAGGGGCTAAACAGGACTTTTGCAGAAAAAACACGATTTTTAAATAGATTTTCCAATTAATGCAAAGAAAAATAAATGTGAATTTGTGCATTTTAAGAAAACACATAATAAAAATTAATTTATACAACACACTGAAATTAACAATGTATATGTCACTTGTCTTTGTAACTCGAAAATGCGCTGGCCCACCGTCGCAGGAAATGAAACTCGAGTTGTCTGCAATACTTCCAAATCTGCAACTAATCCATTGTCGTTTCAACTTTAAAATAACAAGTTGCCGACCAACGACAGAGAAGTATATTAAAGGAACAAATTCGTGGCACTCGAGTCTACTGGTACTTATTTTTGTAGATCGGAAGTGATTTGAGTGGTGTATTGAATAATTGTATCATTAAAGGGTAAATATCTCAATTGTTTATGCTATTTTTCGAGTGCCGATATAAGGAATAGTTACTTATTTTGTAAAAGAAAACTAGAATAACTATGTCAAAATTGTAATACAATTTTCGGTGTTAATATTAGTGTTCATTATAATTATGTTTTATTAAGACAGCTAAAATTGTTTGTTTAAAGCTTAAAAAGGGCTATTCCACGAAAATAAAAGCCTAAAAATCCGAGCCCTAATGATTATTACGTTAAATGAACTCACCTAGCACAGAACTGTGAATGTACATCATCGTCAGGCCGTTCAGCATTCATGATCTCTCACTGCGCAATCATCAGGAAACGCTGGATACGTTCAGCTAAGCCAGAATCTGAGAGAAAAATCCTTTAGATAAAACAGAAGAAAACTTGAAACTTTATAAGAATACCTGGCTGAACGGGAGATAAGAATGAGTGGGCAATCTATTCGTTATGTTTCATGTGGGGTGGGGTTTGAGCAGGAACATTTTCTCTGAATGACGTACTTTTACTGAATCCAATGTTTGAGAAATATGTATTTAATATAATATATTGGCTATATATGTGCAATCAGACAATATTAACAAATATATCTCTCACAACAAAGAAAGAAGTATCTCTCTAACATTGCAAAGGGCGGGAGGGAAAGGGAGGGATTGTTTACCAAGCAGGACAGGCCCGCCTCCAGCAGTGCCCTTCTTCTATCAGGCCTTGGGACTTCCTGAGAATTGTGATGATTCTCTGTGCTGCGTGCTCGCAATCTGCATCGCCGCTGCACAGCGCTTCAGCCTTGGTGATGAACATGAGATCACAGGCTGCTGGCGATGGACCACCTGTATCAGAACCCTGGAAGCACACAAACAAGTACTTTGGTACAACCCATCATCACGTTATCGTCAGGTTTAGCCGCGTCTAGTTATGGAGTATTTAAATGATATAATCTGTTAATTTTCATACCTTGTCTTCCTCATATACTGTTATCATAATTATTGCTTATTTTTCATTATTAAGTGCCATAATGGTTCTTTATGAGTAGAGCCCGGATTTCCATGCAAATGCATGTTTTTATGTACTTTGGTTACACTTCTCAAACTTCGTAGTTACGCATTACATGATTTATGGATTCCTAATAACCATATTTTTTCCGTGCATGTTTGCATATTTCGGCCTTTTTATGGCAAAATTTATGCATAATGCATGTTTTGGATTTTGTTGGATTAATACAGCATATTCAGATGTTTTTAATGCATATAAACCCCCATTTTCTGGTTTTAGTGCATAATATCAAGTTACCATGCATAACTGTGCACATTATGAATGTGCCTCCCTAAAATCTCGGCTTTTCAAAGAAACATAAAAATGTTGTATTCTATTACCATTGTTATTTGATTGACTTGGCAACAGAGTCTGCCACCTGCATCAATTTGAGAGTGCAAACTTCTGTTTACTCTAAATAAACAGTAATATGATCTCCAGGCTACAAAAGAAAATGCCGACTCGCCGACCCCCACCACCTTCCATTGAAAGATAACTGCTAAACAGAATGTTCACTGATCGAATTTGTCAGTCACTAGCCATTGTTGAAGACGTTGAATTACCTTTGGAATCGTGTTGTGGAGAAATGGGTGTGACAGTTAGGGAAAAACTTAAGAAGGTACTTATTTCAAATCCTGATCTTAAACTTCTTAAAACAGTGAAAGACGTATTATGTGGAAAAAATGTAAGAGACATGGAATTCGATCTCACCCTCAGTCAAATTTCTTCCCGAAAGTATGCCCCTTTTACTTCTTGTGAAGTAGAAACATACTTTTCTGCGTTCAAGAATGTCGTAACTGATAAATGCACGAGTTTAAGTGAGGAGAATTTGGAAAAATTCGTTGTTGTATATTTTTTAAGAGAAATTGAAATATATTGCAGTACAGTGCGGATTTTTGATAGTGCATGTTTCGCCCTTCATTGTGCATATTTGGAGATACGATAGTGCATGAATGCATGCATGTTTTTAAGTTTGATAGTGCATGAAAATCCGGGCTTTATTTATGAGATTGTGTCTGTAAGCACGATTAAGCCTCAAGTCTTACGTACTCGAATACACTTTATTGGATTTTCATGAAACTTGGTATACCAATTTATAACGTCCATGGGAAGTAGCCTATTGATATTGAAAAAAGTTGGTTGACCAATACCAGAGTGAAGCTCAATTTAGTGTCTATTTTATGGTAATATATTAAATGCAAATCAGTTCTCATGACAACACATATTGTTATACAGTGTTCATATCCGGCTTTGGAAGTTGCAATACAGTTAGCTATGACAAATAAAACTACCCACATATTTCTTCACATACGCTTATCAAACTAGACCTTTGTTCTTCCGTAAGCTCTGCATAATGAATCGATTTGGAGCTTAACTCTGAGATAGATTACAAAAATAACTTCTTTTCTGCATATCATGATTGCAATTATCACTGATTAAACAATAAACATAACTAACAGCCTAGCTGTATCAGTTACGGACACAGTTATGGCTGTTAGTCATGTTTGGCTTAGATAGAATACGATCTTTGCTGGTCAATACACACAAATATTAGCACTTTTCTTGATGGCACTTAGTCATCTCTGGCACTGAGCCATCCAAATAACCGTTCCCAAAGTGCAAAATCACGGATAAGTTATAGATTGGATATGCATGGTACAGCAAATTCTCAAGCAGTCATGCGTTTGCTTTGGGAACAAAACTATCGATACTCAAAGGGTTTAGCATACTTACACACAAGTAACACATCTGATGGAGTCTGCAGAACGGAAGGAAGAACTCCGTAAGATCGCCGATCATTCTCCCAGCTTCATGGCATTTACTGGTGACTTGATCCAGAACAGGGCAATCCATATCTGCAGATAACACGAAATAATATGTTATATAATAAGTAACTTAGGGTGTAGTTTATTATTTTTGTTTGTTATTGAAGTCGATAAAACTGAATTTGTGTAAAATAATTATAAATAACAAAATTCCCAATTTTGCCTGAAAATATTAGTGTTTATGGGTGCCCAGTGTGTAAGAAATGTAGGTTAAAATGAATATTTCTTATCAAACTAACAGTTATTGAGATAAAAATGAAAGGGTTTAGTTTCCCACTGTACTGGATTTCCACACGCGATGTTCGGCGTTGGTATGCGGGCTCTGGCTTGCAGACCAACACTCCCATTGGCTGCCAACCTCTAAATATAGCTAAACAAGGCATAACACTAACCATATAGTTAAGTGCGCAAAGCGGAGGCGGCAGCCGCAGCAAAGAACCCTTGCATTTTCGAATAATGTACAATACACTGTTTGTAGGGTTCGAAAATACGGCATATTATATCTCCCGGAGGTTTGTCAGACCCTTATCATGTTGGCAGCCCTGATTCCAACACAACGTGACCCATCGGCTTCTTCCCAGCATGCACCTGCACTGTCTCGAGCAGCCCATTCTGGTGTGTGACTTACTTTTTGAGTGCCATTTTAGGTTAGTTTTCTGTGAAATTCTTACCGATTTTACCTATATTTAAAATATTCTTAGAAACAAAATGTGCCTATGTATGGATTTTAAAATTTCTGGACAGTAATATTACATGAAATTTGGCCGTTTCTCGTGTGTATAAAAAATATTAACCAATCCAGTACAGTGGGAAACTACACCCAAATGAAATAAATATGACTTCAAAGCAAAATTGAAGAGAGAAGGATATCACATGAGTGTAACACATAACATTGCTAATCTTAAAGTCTGAATTTGACTGGTTCTCGGTGTGATACTAGTTGATGGCAATCATATTCCAGATGATCAACTCAAAGCTCTGAATTTTATAAAACCTTATCTATGCTGATAATCCATGAAGAATTACTGGCTACATTTTTATGAAAAATCTGATGTGAAAGTCACACAACTTCCTCTGCCCAAATAAAAGTTAGCATCTTAGCCTGAAATTTAAAAAATATATATATATATATTAACAGTAAAGTTGCCAGTATTCATATATCCTTGTACAGAAATGTAAGACACAATTTTTTGCTAATTATGCTATAAATACCTTATAGCCTCTTCTTTGAATGTTGCGACTAAAAATGCAGGCTATAGACAAACTAAAAACAAAACAAAAACAAAAAACAAAACAACAAAAATCAAGTGACTGCAAACGTTTATTGAACTTTACGCCGTTAAGAATAATTTCCGAAAATTATCGAATATTCTGCTAAGATATTTCTTTACTCTAAGCATGGGCAATACATCTTTCTCACTTCACATTCTGAGAGAGAATTTGAGGTCGTGAAAGAGCGCGTATTCAGTTATTCACCAGGCAAGACAAAGTTTCTACAAACAGTGGGTGGCTTATAACCACCCTTCAGGGATTTTCTTTCAAGTTCAAACAAAAGTTTTAGCTCTTGGCATAAGCACTTCATGTATAAAATTTAAAGAAAATCATTAGAACCGTTTTCGAGAAAATCGCGAAAAACAAAAATTTCTTCATGTAAAGTCCCCTTAAAAATAAGAGAAACTTGTCGCCAATCTTCGGGTCACATCTTCAGAAGGTACCTGACCCAAATACAAAATTTTTTCATATGATTTTCCATTCTGGAGCTAGGCTGTTCACACACAGACATGTTAAAAACTCAACTTCGAATTTGGGGGTCAAAAACAATACTTCCTCTACCTATAGTACCTATGGTACGGGCAGAGGAACTAACAATGTTTGAAATAAAAGATTCAGGTCTTGGTATCGGGAGGTTTGGGGGTTCCCCATTATCTCGGGAGAGTTAATAAAAATAATTAATTTCACGTTAAGAAAACAGGTGAACTGGCTACACCTAGCCCCTCCCCCTAGTTATGTTAATGCTTGATACTGGTGGTTGGTACACAAAAACTTTAGAGTTATGTTTGAGAATTTCTCCATGTAAACTGGTAGGAAGTCGTCGCCAGAAGATTGCCAACTAAAATATACAAAACACCTACAAGTAGTATTTTTGTATTAAGGGAACCTCAAAACGTAAATTTATGTTGAAAACTGGACACAGTTCTTCCTCTTAATGGCAGCAAAACAGAAATGAGACGTACGTACCGTCATCAGCAATGAGGTCTTGTGGTGCGATGCCACCCTCGGAGAACAGCTGCACATCAGGAACATCATCTTCGTTGCCTCTCTTCTTCTTGTCATCTGCCTTCTCTTTCTTCACAGCCACTCTTTTCTTCTTCTCGTCTCCACCGCTAGGCTCTCTGAAAAACATACGAGAAATCAGTCCACATTGTTATTTTCCAGACTTGTCAACTGCACATCTCATGACATCTTTGCACTCTGTATCGTTTCAGTTGTATGGCATCTCAATGAACAAGTACTTGCTGAGTTAGGAGATAAAGCTGTCGTCATTCTCTCATTTTTTATTTACAGTGCACGTAGGGTGGCCATTTCTAAAATGTCAGAAAGGAGGACACACTTCTTCGGTAATCTAGCATAGTATAAAATTTCGGGCATGGGCGGCTGGACAGCAGATATTACATGGTATAACCCTGACTAATTTTACTTAATAACTGAATTTATATAAAATAAATGATAGTACGCTATCAGCATGTGGGAAAGGAATAGATTCAGATTTTTCCGCGCCACAAACTAAAGAAATGATAGTATCGACAAGCGTGCCAACCTTAGGATTGGCAGGAACATACGGGAAAATATAAATTTTATTAATATGCTTTACCGATCCATCAGAGTCTCGAAAAGGGGGACAAATCAACGTCCGGCATAAAGCCGCGCCGGATGGAGGACTGCTTAGCAAAAAGCCTTACAGTCCGGCCAAAAGCCGGACGTCTGGCCACCCTAAGTGCACGTCACCTATTGTGATCACTTTGGGATGCAGCTAATCTCATAATATTAACCAATTGATAAGAAATAATTAATTAAAGGTTATTTATTCATACATAAGATAATACACTACAAAACAGAATTAAAATTATTTATTCATATGATAATACGTAACTGTGGATCACTGAACCTCTCATAGGTTAATGTAATAACAGACTGAAAGCAACTATTTTTTCAACCAGTAACAAAGTTTTTAATTATTTTTACTTTCCTTTAGGAGTCCTTTAACCAATACTCCATACTCAGTTATGAGTTACAAGTGTTTTTGGAAGTCTATACTGATCTGTGGTGAACACTGCATAGCAAAACATCCAACGCCTGTCTGTTCAGGTATTTTCATTTTACACATGTCAACACTGTTATCTTCATAAATCAAAAGCTGCAGCCTAACTGTGAGGTGATACTCTAGTTTGTGGTTTGCATTAACAAAGTAATGATTCGAATGCCTTTTATATGATTGACATCTCAAGAACTTTCAAGAATCAAATACGACGGTCATCCAGAAAGTAAGTTCCGATCACCGATAAAGAAAACAAAAACATTAACAAGTAAGAAATATTTTTTGCAATATTTACAGAGATTCATTGACTACTTCTCTACATAGTTGGGACCGTTATCGAGTCATTTATCTTAACAGTACACCAACAATTAATTACGTGCCCGTGACATAAGACTCTGATGCCAGAAATTGAAAAGAAAGGTAATGAATTTCTCGACAATGTTGTCACTGAGAATGAAACATGGATGAAAAATCTGAAGAGGGCGATCCAAAACAAGAGATGTGGAATGCTGACAAGAGGTATTATGCTTCTGAACAACAATGCCCGGCCCCATACAGCCAACACCACACGGAATCAGTTGCTTCAGTCTGGATGGGAGATCTTCAGCCATCCACCCTATAGCCCCGACTTTGCACCAAGTGACTTCCATCTCTTCTGTCTCGTGAAGCGATTTCTGGCAGAAAACGTTTCCACAATGATGCTGAGGTACAGACGGCAGTAATTTCATGACTCCAGACATTGATGGCAGAGTCCTATGACACGGGCATACAAATGTTGGTGCAGCGGTACGTTAAATGCTTCAATAACAGTGGCGACTGTGTACAGAAATAGCCAGTGAATCTCTGTAAATATTGCAATAAACATATTTTGCTTATTGATGTTTTTGTTTTCTTTATCGGCAATCGGAACTTAATTTCTGGATAACCCTAGTAATTCCAATTTCTTTACTCGAGCGCTCCCATCACAAGAATTAAACATAAAAAAACTATAAGCATAATAGTTTTTTAAAAAGTCAAACTTACTGACTCATCTTCTGCGCCATTAAGCTGGACTTGAACTCATTGAGAGCGTGTCTCATTTTCTCCAAACTGTACGCTGCTGCGAGTCGTGCCATTACTTTATCTTTGACATCCTGAATCTCCTTCGTATCTGAGGTCCCTTCGTGAGCCCCTGTGTACTTGACAGCTTCGTTCACAATCAAATCCTCAATGTTACGCAGCTTCGTGTCCATCTTCTCAATCTTCTGCTCTTCAGTCTCATCTGTACATACCAAAACATCAAATTGGACACAATTTCATCTTATATTTTCCATCAAATTTTATTGGAGACACAGAATAGGAACACTTCTCTTTTTATATTTTATGAAAATATGTGAAATCAACCAATGAGCACAATAGTTGTTAGCACAGCACACCTATCTATTACAACTACCGTATTGGCTCGAATATATGATGATGTTTTTTCCCTCAAAATGTGCTTATAAAAACTATACTTGTTTTATACACATGCAGTCTAAGACTTTCAACAATTCTCCAATCATGAATGCAGCTGTGCAGCGGGAATCCCCATGCAATGACGTGCGTCCGACCCAAGGTCAAAGTCATACGGAAATTCACCAAACTTTACCAAATTTTATTTTTCCTGAATTCATGCTTCTACTTGTATTGCACCATTACTTCTCTATTCTCTATGCATAAAGCTTTGTTTGACCACCAGTCATGGTGGACCATGTGGAAAAGAAAGCATCTTCATTGTCTCAATGCGTAAATAAAGACGAGAGAAGAAGTTACGACATGAACTTCAAAATCCCGTTTTATGTGAAGCAAAATGTACTAATAAGCTCCCCCCCCCCCCCCCCCCAGTAACTATCCTTAAAAAATTCATGATTATCTTATATGCGAGGTTGTCTTTATATAGTTTCTGTATTCAATTCAAATGTTCAAAATGTATTGAATATTTTGTACTCTAATAGTACAAATTGTGTACCGGTACTTTAATATAATATATTATTTATATTGAAAGCAACAGAAAGATATATTAATTTTTCTCTTCACTTTTTCATTACACGTACAGAAACAGAATCCAATAAAAATAATTAATGAATCAATTTATTTTAACTTTATTTTCCAAAATTACCTTAATGATGTTTTATACAAGGGCTGTCCACAAAATGTTTTACTAGGGCCGTTTACACAAACAAAACAAAATTTCATGGAAATATTCATTGCAACAGTATAGCAAGTGTTCAGCTATTTTTCAACACTGCTGTGTCAGTCTCAAATTCAAGAAAAACATGCTGGATTCTTATTTCGGAGGGAACTGGCAAATTATTTGCATTTGTTTGTTCATTTACTATTACAATAGAAATCTGTTGTAATCACATTCCTCGTATTGACATGGCTTACCTGTGTTAGGCTGCTTGGTATCGCTTCTTTCACGCTGGGCCGTTCCAAACACTCTGGTATCAAAAGGCTGCTGTAATTCAGTCTTCTTGGTTTTAGCGTGAGGATTGGTGTTGGTTGCCATAGTCTTGTAGTACTGATTCAAAAACCACTGATTATTAACAGGATTGGCAGGATCACCATTATCCTTCTTACGGCGTCTGTCAATTCCAAAATAATCAGACCAGTCAATAGACTTCTTTTTGATATCCAGAGGCGTTTCTGATTGGTTTGGAGTCACTGACTTTTCTACATTCTTACTCGCAGAAGTCTGATTGTTGAGAGAATCCGTTACAGTGACGTTGTCGACCATTGTGGTTAGAACCGGTGCATGCGTTGTTGCCACATGTACATCGTCAGTGGTGTCCTTGAAGTGTGCATGATCTCCAGAATCCGGCAAAGAGAATATCTGATTGAGTTCTCGTACGACTTTAGGATCTGTAGTCGCAGCATCTTTCTTCTTGCGCATGCTATCCGTGAACAAGAAGTTCTTGTGATGCAGCAGAGGGGGACTGGTGTAGAAGTTAGAGCTACGTTTTGAGACTGGATATCGCTTCTTAATGATAGCCGTATCGTAGAACAATTTCTTGTCTGGTCCAGATCCTCTGTAGTGGGACATCAAGGGACTCAGTCTCTTTCTCGACGGAGACTGGTGATCGTTCTGTTGTGCAAGCACCAATCTTTGATATTCCTCTTCGTTGGAATTGCCGAACAGATCCTCTGGAGTTTCCCCACTGTCAAAAGTGGAGAACAAGAGTTCCGGGTTCTGTCGCAGTCTCAGTACATCTTCGTCTCGCTCATCAGGAAATTCCAGATCGTCCTCATCCTTGAGAGATTCGATAGCCTCACGATTGATTCCTGGAGACACAAACTTAAGTGAATACAGAAAACTTCCTTTCTGATTTTCATCGCCATCTAATCTTTGGTTCCATCGCTTTCTAAACCCATGTCCTCCCCATCCAGACAAAGCAGCGTTATGAGTGTTGAAGTCGTAGCCGCCATGCTGTCTCTTGGAGATCTCTTCTTCAACATCTGCATTGTTCAATACGTCAGAATTCCCTAAATAGTTGAGAATTTGGCCAACATCTCCCTCAGAAATATCTTCAATATCAATGACCTGTGTGTTGTCTCTTCTGTATTTATCCCAGACGGATCGCAGGAAATCCAGATACTTCTCTTCTGTGATATCGCCCTCTTCGTCATGCCTTTCTCTGTGTCTGTCTCTCTCTTCTTGTTCTTCTTCCTCTTCCATCTTTCTCAACAGAGCACTAGTCAGTATTTTTCTTTTTCTTTCCTCCACGTCATCGACCAGGCTGCTATGGGAAGAATGAAGACTACGCTTTGTATTAGCATCAGTTCTTTCTCTGAAGAGCGATGGTTTCTGTTCATTTTCTTCTTTTTCCTGTTGAGCTGTAAATTCATTCCCCAGATATTCAGCCAACATTTTTTCCAGCGACTCTCGTTTGCCTGTGTGTTCAGGTATGACAGGCCCCACGACATCGATTGAAGCTTGTGGCGAGAAAACACCAGAAGGGGAACTGATTGTCTTCTGATATCCGTAACCAATATTCTCTGGCTGACCATCGCCTGTAACAGAAAATTAAGTAATTAATTAATTTGTCAGAAGCCTCACTTTTAATGGGAAATGAAAACAAATAGAATATCAATTGAAGGGCCTAGTTTCATAAGGCACAAGCAGATAGTTTCGAGAAATCTTGACATTTTTAAACTATGTTACCACTCACAAGTAGATGGTTTAAAGTTTTAATTTTATAACATATATTTTTGAAGGACAGGCTAAATTAGTGTTCTGCAAATTTACAAGGTAGAGTGTATTGGGATCTTTTACAACTAGAGGTACCTAAACGTGTTAAACAAAAAACTGAAGTACTTTTACAGTAGCAAAATCTTTTTACTTTGTATCATATTCATCGATTCATCACTTGTTTTGGAAACTCCTGAGATTTACGGCATTCTTTGTGACAATGACATTTACACGCCTTCTACAGCTGACTATTTGAAATCTCCTCTCTCTCTCTATAGCCCTACTTCTTCTCTTCTTGTCACATTTCCACGAATTTCATTCCATATTTTCCCAGCTGCAATTTCACATTATTGTAATCTCTGAAACATGGTTAAAGCCTTCTTTGCCTTCTACATTAGTTCATCTGACAGGTTACTCGTCACTTCGCAATGACCGCACTCTTAAGAAGGGGGGGAGGTGTTTGAGCTTATGTAAGGTCAGATTTAAGCCCCAAAATAGTTTATCAATCACCAGGTGAATATACGGCCCATCCAGAAATAATGTTTATAGAAATTCTTGTCTCGACTCAGAAATGCATTGTTGGTGTAATGTACAGACCTCCGAAAACCAACTTCCTAAATGACTTGGAAACTACACTCCTTAATATTTTGCCCCTTTATGAACATGTTCTTATTGACCAGTACTGAAATAACAAGTATATCAATATTAATTTTGGAATGAATTTTCTTCCATGGCCCACAGTATATTAAACATAACGTAACAAATTGCCAATCGTTTGTTGATATTGTTAGCCTGCCTTGATTGATTTGTTTCTTCATAATGATGTCAGTGTAATTAATGTAAATAAAAGATTTAAAACACAACTAGCCGTTGAATATTGATATTATATTGTGCATTCTATAGATACCGATATCTACATTATATTTTAATATGACTATTTTTCTTATTCGCTCATGTGCAGCAATATACCTAATGTAATTCCTGACAAATATTCATTCGTAACCTATAAGGCTACTTTAAATTTGAAACAAACATGTCAGCGAATTGTAGGCCTATTGCAACATTTATTCCCAGCGCATTTTGGTTATGGAGTTTAACTCGGAGATCTATTAAAAAAATAACTTTTTATTACACGCTCTCTAAAACAGCTGCTTATCGGACTGGTAACACGCCGAAAAGCTGCACTTTAAAGGACAAGTCCGCTAAAATTGCATAAAAGTGCATTCAAACTGCATTCAAAATGCAATTTTAGCGGCCTTGTCCTTTAAAGTCGTCATGGCAATCTATAAACAAAACCCAGACGGCATTGACCAGTCACACCAACTTTAACATGGATTTACGCATATAATTGGTCATAAAACAACAAATTTAAGCCAACACGTTTATTTATGATAATCAGAAACTTTACCAGGATTTTTCGCAAAACACGGTAGCCCACTTCATCACATAAGCCAACAACTTTTCACATTTTGGTTCACATGAAAAACATTCCTTACCATGGACGAACAGCATTTAAATGCCGTAATATATCCCTTCTCATAGCCTATTTCTGCCGTGAAGTTGCTGGTAGCAGGCTCCAATTCAATGGTTCTGGCTTGGATTGACATTTCCTCGGTATTATCATTTATATTTTCACAAGCTTTTCATAAATACTAGTTGGTATGCAATATCTTTTACAAACAAGGGATTCATATATTATGCATCTATACTACCACATTTGTTATTGGTACGTACGGTCATTGTTGTTTTATGATCTAGATGGCCATGACAATATAACTTAAAGAAATGACTGATTGCCTTTCATTATAATTAATTACGGTATTTTTGTTTTATTTCATATAATTTATAGAACTTTTACTAAATAATATTGTATGCACCACGTACGCAAAAACCTTAGCGGACTCATCCAGTATTTCAGCCTCGGCTTTCGCCTCGGCCGCTATACTAGGTTCGTCCGCTAAAGCGTTATTTTGCGTACTTGATACATAAATAGCTATTTCAGCACTGGCCTATCATAATTGCGTTTATCACTGATCAAAAAAAGCATACTGGCACTTTGTTATATCAGTTTACCTGATTTTTATAAATTCGTTTAAATTGTTTCGAATAATTTACATCTAAGTGTTAATAAATAAAAATAATAAATTCCGTGGCGGTACATCCCTGAAGGGACAAGGCCTAACACCCGGCAGGATTGGGGGGCATGTGGTCAGCATGCCGACACCCATGGCCGTTTAATGATTTCCAATACCGGATCCGCTACTTCTCTATCAAGTAGCTTCTCAATTTGAATCACCAGGCTGAGTGCACCCCGTTCCAGACCTCTCTATCTAAAAAAAATCAGAGGAGGTACCGGGGATCGAACCCGGGCCGCGACGCTAATCACAAGACCACGCCGGCGGCCTACCGAAGAAAGACGTTGAAATGAAATTTGACGGCTTAAATTTACAAACAAAAAATCGGGGTAGTACCACGTCCCTACGTCACTATCTGGAGATGATGATGACGATGATGATGATAATGATGATGATGATGATAATAATAATAATAATAATAATAATAATAACAATAATAATAAATTTTGTTGAATAGACAAAGTCGTAAAAACGCCAAAGCAAAAAGCACATTATAAAAATTTTATAATTATATATATATTATTTATATACTGGTTTTATTTATGAACACAGACATAATGCAAGGCATCAGCGGCATTCAACATAGTACAAACGAAAGCCTTAAGATGGCAGAGTAAGCTACACGTAAATGCTGCCACCTCTCAGGGAAGTCTTGAAACATTACAGATGGCAGCACAAGGGAACAAGCCAAGGGGACGCGCGCCGAAGTCCTAAGATGGCGGATATTTTAAAAACCTGAAAATTGTTTCGTGTGATCTACGTGATTATTATGTATATGTGCGTGTTCCGTGCGTATATCTATCGTATACTGATCTTCATGTAATAAGTGATATACCGTATTTACTCGAATATAATGCCCCCTCGAATTTAATGCGATTTTGGAACTTGAAATCATGAAAAAAAAGTTTGTTGGCGAATGTAATGCACATCAATGGTAGGATAGTTATTTTATTTGGGATTTTGTCATAGTATTAAGGGAATAGTGAACAACCGCGTAAAGATTTGGAATTACCATTAAATTTAACTGCCAGTTTTTGGCCTACAAGTATATTCACTGACATGTTCGTCACTGGAATCCTCGATTTTGTTTAAATTTTACAAATGGGATGCTTATACTAAGAGCAGCATCATAAGATATTCTTCTCTTCCTGCCCTCCATTTCTTGACTACTAACTAGTATTTTTATACGCTCCATGTAATGCTGCTAGCAGGCAAACAATAAAATTAATGAAGTCAAGAATTACAGCAATGCATTGTTACGCAGATAAAAGTTATTGGTAATGCCAACCTATGAAACGGATTTGTATTCGAATTTAATGCGCCCTTGACAAAAAAGGTGTGTGTTATATTCGACTAAATACGGTAAGTCTTCTGTGGACCAGAATTATAGAAGTATTATTTTTAAATATTTGTGTGACAAGGAAACTGATTGTGTTTTATGGGACTGCATATCAAAGCATGGACGAATAAAGGAAGAAAGCAGAGAGGAACAGCTGATATGGGAATGGACAGTTTGGTAAGTACAATAAACTTACCTTACATGAACCAGGGATGGATTAACACAATCTGCCGCCCTAAGCTCAGTGTTCAAAGTGAGAAAAAAAGCAGCCTAACCATAACTTTTTATTTCTCCGGCTTTAACTTACGTATGAGAGGAACCAGCTTCAGGAAGAGCAGGTTGATAATCTAAAGTTGATTCCGGTGAATTCCACTAAATGCTTTTACATTCTGCAGTTGATATAAATATAATTATAAATTAATGTGATTAAATTCTGACAAGACAGCAATTTCATAAAATATGGGAATTTTTCCCTCAAAGAGAAATGTTATAAAACTATTGTAATTGGATGGTCAAATATAAGTTTATAACCTCAAATTCACTGAATATTAAGGAATTAAGTGTATCTGAAGTTGTTTCATGTGTAAAATCTGTTGATTTACTTATTTATTTCGTTGAGGTACTTTTTATTTACCATTTTTAGGATGATTTTAACACTCTTTAATACCATGTAGTCAAGAGTAATCAGCTATGTCCAATTTCATTTGAGAAAACATACGTATCTTAAAGTACAATTTGGTATAAGATTAACTTCAAAAAGTATGTGTGGTTAATTACTATGTAAAATAACAAACAAGTGACTTTTTGTCCCACCCGTAATGGTAATAGTTTTGTTAATTATTATTGATGAGTTAAATAAATGTTCTGACAGTCTGGAAATACTTTATAATTTGTATTTAATCCCTCATACCTTCATTAATAACAGCACTAAGACCCTAACAGTAATATCAGAACAGTAAATGAACTTTTGTTTTGCATTATTAAAATTAGTGTCCAAATTATGGCCCACCCGTAATAGATTTTGAAAAACAAGTTTAAAATATTTGGGTCTGGTCGACAGCGCTGCTTTCTTGCGCACGGGGTGTTCATGTCTTACCACCTCATGATAAAATAGGTCACGCACCAGGCTCCTCTCAACAGCTCTCTAATGGGACCAGCCTGGGAAGGAGGGATTTCGAATTTCTCCTCATAGATGGCATTCCTAGTAATGCAGAAGGTGAAACTGGGAAAAATTTATTTTTTCTTTATTCCCTTTTGTCTTCCTTTCACTCTCTCTTCCTTCCTTTCTCTCACCTTCTCCTCGCCCTACCTACCTATTTGGGACCTACTCCTAACCATAAATTTTGTATCGACTGGGATTTGTACTCTTGACCATTAGCACCGTAACCAGTAGCCTTAACCACTACAACATGAATGATTGCTGAGCGGTGAAGGGAAAATTCATCTATTTAAATTTAGAGAGCATTATAGTACATGAGAAATAACCATTTTGGTGCAAGAGTCATTTTCTGAATTTTTATTTTATTTTATGTACTTTTGATATGGTGCAAGGGTCATTTTCATAACGCTGTGATTTTGTGTATTTTTATGCATGTATGATGAAGGGTATAATAGTGAGGTGTGCTTGCAAAGCTCGGAAGCAAGGGGAAGCAGCCGGCAGGTGAGTGGGCAGAGCTTGGCTGGTGCCCGACCTACATCTATCTTTTGCCTACTAGCGGCTAATAAAAAGCAAAAGCATGTAAAAATTTGCCATTAATTAATAGCCAGATTGGCTAATCGTTAGCCAAAAATATATGAGAATAATAACTGTGCCAACCGAAAACAACTCCAGGGATGGTATACCAGTACCGGCACTGCTTACTGTCTCGCTCTGAACACTGGATAGGCTGACCATATTATCCTGAGTGAAAAATGGGACTTAACGCTTTAAAAATGAAACTTAAACCTTAAAAAGTATGAAATTCAAACAATCGACGTTCAGCTACAAAGTCATCAGTTTGTACACACACTGACTCTTTGTATCTAGGACTTCTCGTTCACAATGAAAATGCATGTGTTGCCAACATGACATTTATATATAATTATAGATAAATACACTTGACTGATATTAAAGTATAATAGGGTTTTTATTATTAAAAATGTGTACAACATTGACAGGATGGCCAAAATAGGGTTACTGTACCAGTAGTTGACCATTTAAGGTGTTTTATTTCTTTGATAAAGAATATAATACACAATACTACAAGAACTGAATAAGTAATTTATGTAAAAGAAAGTTTGAAACCTCCTTTACAAAATGCATATAAAAGTTTTCAATATTAAACAATTGGTGTACAACTTATCTCAATTCAAAAATAATTTGTTGCTATGTACCTGTAGTTGACCACTACTACCCAGTTCTTGACCACCGCTTGCACCAGTAGTTGACCACAATTTATATTAATGAATTTTGTTAGAAAATATATGGAACTGATATGTCTGCAGGTTGCAGAATATGTGTTGCATTTAGCAATAAAGCAAACTGCAGAATGTAATTCTCAGACAAAGTTTAGAGACATTGTATACATAACTTCACGAATAGAACGATCGGAAACATAATTTGCTAACTCTCCACCCATGAAATCAACACATTTGCAATATAGGCAATTCATAATAAATAGCACCTGTTATCTACCCATTTCTTGATCTACCAATTCCCCAAGTTTCATTTAAATTTGCAGATATAGGCCTATGTCCTTAGAAATTTTTTTTGTAGAGGGAACACAACCATTAGAGGTGCTACTGAAACACAGCCACTGAAATTAATCGGAACCGTTATAGCCTCTTTTTCGTTACCAGATATTATTTCATACAGGTTCCTCCTTTTAAATAATAATGCAATTCATTGAACCAGTTTCTATTTGTTCTTCCACATCTACTCTAGCTGTATTAATACCCTCTTAATACCTTTCTGACATTGTTGGATGCCACTTCATGAAGATTCGAAGCAACGTCTTTTTGGTTTGTTCTCTTTAAAAGGGATATTTCTAATTGCATTTATTTTTAAAATCTTCTTTTACAGTTTCTTTAACAGTTTCAAACATTGTGTATCTTTTTATTGGCATGCACTTCCTTCCACGAGCAAATATCCAAGAAACAAGCAAATTTTCCTAGGTTTCTGTTAGATAGGTGCTTGGTCCATTTTTCTTTTTAATGTAACAGTACATTTTAGTTTAATTAGGAATGTAGAATGTGGTATGGCATATATCCTTGCAATTTGTCTTATTTTGGACTGTAAATATCACTTGTAAGATGCTGGTCAACTACTAGAGTAAGAGATTCCATTTGTTGACCACTAGTGGTCAACTACTAGATACTTGACCATTTTTGTGTTTCAGTAGTTGTCCAGCCATATCTTGCCCAAACAATCAAAAAATAATTTTTAGCAATAGGTCAGTAGCATTAAGTAATGTGTATTTTAATCATATAAATAACAAAAAGAAATGAATATTTCATTGATCAGTATGGATGCACATGAATAATAGAAAAATGCACAGCTTACCTTCTTTATTAATATCTTAAGCAAGCCATGTGGCACACCAGAAAACAATGCTAAAGAATGGCAACCAATCAGTAGATTTCAATACCTGACAACTGTGTTTGATGAGGCAACCCCTACTCTTTCAAATGACATATAATTTTATAGTCTTTGGTTTAGCACAACAAAACACTTCCTTATTATATGGTGATTTGGTCAACTATAGGTGCATGGTCAACTACCGGTACAGTAACACTATATAAAAATAACAGTAGTGTCTCATTCAAAACGGAACGTATGCCTTGAGCAGTATTTTCTTAGTTAACATCCCTATCATTTCCAAACAATATTTTAAACGTAAAACATTTATACTGTATGTTCAAGATCAGTGGCGCAGCCATGGGGAGGGGGGGCTAAGGGTGTTAAAGTGCTTCCCAGTCCCCCAGATCAGAATGGTTAAATTAATATTATTTATTGCATGGCCCACTTTTTTTTCTAAACATAACGTTACAAATTGCCAAACATTTATTGATATTTTTAGCACGCCTTCATTGATTCATTTCATCATAATGATCCCAGTGTAGACAATAGTGTAAGTGAAAGATTTAAAACACAACAAGCCGTTGAATATTGATATTATATTGTGCATTCTATAGATACCAATATCTACATTATATTTTAATGTGAGTATTTTTCTTATTCGTTCCTGTGCAGCAATACACCTAATGTAATTCCTGACAGATAGATTTCATATTGACTTTTTATTCATTCATAATCCTTACAGCTGCTTTAAACTTGAAACAAACATGTCAGAGAATCGTAGGCCTATTGCATCATTAATATTATTGCCAGCTCATTTTGTTTTTGGAGTTTAACTCTAAGATCTATAACAAAAATGACTTCTTTTCTGCATGGGCTTATCATAGTTGTAATTATCACTGATTAAATAAAAGCATTTTTGCACTTTCTTACATCAGTTTACCTGATTTTATTATTTTCTGATTACTCAAAAACTAGAATAAGCAATTAATTACGCTATTTTTTTAATTAAATTAAAGCGCACGAATTGTGTCTCCAAGAAAATGGTAAATACTTTCAACATCTTCTTTAGATGGGTGCGTTTTATATTAATTTAAATGATTGTAGCAGTACGTTATAAACCAGGGCTGATCATAACCATGGGCATACGGTAAAATTTTGTTCGGAAGGGGTTCAATGTAAAGTCGTCTCAGCTCCATGTCCTTGCGCACATTGTGAATTATTACATTTTTAAATTACTAAACAGTTGTATTGTGATAATTAGTACACTGTAATAAATTAATATGCAGCTCAGTCTTTGAAACTGTTTTTCTTGAGATTTCTCGTTTAAGCTAGAGTCTATAAATAAATAAAACTTTCTTTTGAAAAATTATCATAATACTGCATGGTGTATAGGACACGTTTTTAAAGTCATCTGTAAATCCACCGGTGGAAAAGTCCGATTAATGCAGATTACTTCATGATAATTTTTTGTGATGAGCTCGTGAGTGCTGATGACTTTACAAACAGGTTGATGGATTTCGGCGGTATTTTTATTTACTAGTAATATAATACATCACTGTTATTAAGCTGAAAAACTATCAACACCACAAAGTTTTGAAATTTGAATCTTAAATAAATTACGATAAATCTGAAATAATGCTCTGATATGTACGAAATTGTAAAATATGTAAAAACCGAACCAGAGATTTCTTTATGTCGTTCCACGATTTATAATCTTACCGTACGCCAATAATCATAACAAAGAAGAACCTTGCATGGATAATTGCAAGTTGTGATAATGTTGCTGCTGAGTGTAGTTCACTTTTCTATTGATGAGAATTTGTATTCTGGTTTCTTGTCCACATCTTGTCATATTGGGAATGTATAACACCAAAGCTATCTCATGCATTACTCACCCTGTATATCCGGGAAGTCTTATAGATGATATCGATATGGTCATTGTCAAGGTGTGTCTGTTACAATTTGGACTGCTAGAACTGAATTACTTTTAACGTTATGTTGTGTGTTCTTGTATCAGGTTGACTATTCCACTCATTGAGTAAAAGCGCTTAGCAATTCCTCGGATATAGACCAATCATGATCGTTGATCTCCTTCCTCAGATCGCAAGGATGCAACTTTATCTGATAAAACATCAGCTCATTACTGGACATGTGCCATGATTAATTCGTCACATGCTGCCACTAAGCATCACGAAAACAGATTATTTTATACAACATAACTTGTTTGGAAATTGAAATAATAGAAATGTGCATTGATTAAAAACGCAATTTTGATTCGGTGCAAGCCAGTTCGTGTGCTTTTATTCTGTTCTTCTGTTAGCTTACCTGAATGAAGTTAACTATGTCTTATATGCACCATTGGTAGCCCTGGTCACAACATGGTAACTCGAATTGATTCATGGATGGTTGATTCATAGTATGCCGTGATCTCGCAGCTATTAGTTTTGTTTTTATACAAGAAAGCATGAAAGTTATTATTATTTGTATAATCCATTACATTTTTATTCATGGAATAGTCTTAATAAAGCCAAGTCGAGTTGACAAGTTTCATCACGTCGAGAATGTATCAATAAACTTGTCAACTCTCGTGGGATTACCTGTGATAAACTGTTTTTATCAGTTCATCTAATTAAGTAAATGTTACGGTGATAATTTAGAAGGTGTCCAATATTTTAATATTCTATGATGAGTCGGCCAGACCAAATCTATTCTATACTCTTCCCTCAACGACAGTAGACTGCAAAAATACAAAGATTCCCATGACAAAAACAAAATTATAACGTATTATAACAAACAATAAAAGTAATAAGACAACAAACAATGACATACGACATAATGGCCAAATGAGTGGTTTCTAAATATTGATATGGAGCCCTTCAATGCTGGAAAAGCAATGATCTTCAGTACCTCTTTGCGTAAAGCAAAGTTTCTGTAATGTCTACCAAGAAACAAGGAAAGGTTCCACGTGCTGAAGAATTGAGATATCAATCCTGTTAATTCTACGCCCAGTTTTAGGGACGCTAACCCATTTCTTATGACCTATGAGTAGACTTCGGATTTTAGGTAAAAACCTATTTTAATCCTTAAAGGGGAACTGAACTAAAAAATTACATATATATTTTATTTACAAATGAGTAAGAGCTCTCATTGTGTATTACTATGGCGAAAATAAAAACTCGATCCAACTTACTGTTTCCGAGTTGTAGCGCTCTATAGCAGCGCTCGTGACGTCACCTGGCTAGTTCGGGTCGGACAGGGAGCATTATACACGGAACAGCTCCAACACAACATACTATTAGTTTTATTGTTGCACTCTTTATTGTTGAGTGCCCATTGTTAGAGATGTGTGTTCGTTGACATCATTGCCAATTTTCTTTACAATATTTTGCCTCCACTCAAATGTTTTCTTGACATAGTTCCTCGTATAAACCCAATCTCCACATGATTTAGAAAATTCCACCGAACCGCCCACGACTCTTTATCCTTGATGAAAGTTTTGGTCAAGAGCTGCTATCATTGACCGTAAATACATGCCTTCAAATGAAAAATGGGTTCTTTTTGATACATATTTAAGACGTTCGCTATGATAGGATTCAAGACTTCCTGTGTGACAAAAATGATTGAGATGCATAATATCATTTAAAAATCTGGTATTCATAACGATGTTATAGGTCATGGTAGTCTTTCGAATGCTTACTGAGCCATTTAGTATTTTTAATTTTACCACCACTTAGCACATCGTGAGCACTTGAATGGTATTTCTAATTACCTTCCTAACTATGAATGTTAACAATGTGATTGAGAATCGAGGTAAATTTCTCCTTTAGCAGTATACTGTCATGCTCACACGTAGATGATGCCCACCATAAATGATTATAAATTGATTGTTTCCATTCATGAATGACACAGGATTTCGGAAAATTGTTAGCCTAATCTTTTTCATTAGAGATTAGCAAGGTGCCAAAAATCAAATTCATGGTGTATGTGTGAAAATTTGTTTTCCATTAAAGCTCTAATGCCTGTGTCTGTCCGTTAGGAACAATTTAATAGGGAGTTTCTCATTCATTGTGCTTATTATTTTTTCACAAGCAGGTCTTTCAATGTCACCAGCTACAGTTCCTCTTTGTACAATTACAAAATCTAGTATTCTTTGCTAAATTCATAATGGAATACGTCAGATACTTGGCAGAGAAACCAGGCGAGTCATATTGTTCATCTCCACATAAACGTAAATTTAAATCACTCATAGCATCTACATGGTTAGCTTCTTTTTCTTTTAACCACGTTTTGTGCACGGAAGGAAATACAAATTTCTTTACAAGCCTATAGATGCCAAGTATGATTCAGAAAAAAATAATGGCTTAATAAAATTTGAGAAAGCTGATACGTAATTAAACGTTAATCCGCATAGGTACATTCCTGAGGCTATGAACACATTTTTTAAACTTCCACCTATGCTTCCAGAAGGACCACTCGTATGAATGCCCATTCACACAATGAGTTTTTATTCGTAACATTACTCCTCTCGTTTCAACTTTACGTTCATTAACTGGAGTGCCACATGTTTGGCATGTACTGAGCAGTGTAAGAAGGGCACTTACACAGACAAACACAAAATAATATTTTTCCGACAAGTTGATATTTTCTATGCCATCTTCTTCTCCTTCACTAGTGATTTCATCGGAGACGTAATCTTCATCCTTTTCATCCGAGGTGTCATGTTCATCAATGTAGTACATATAGACATAATTTGCAGCTCTGTAAATTTCTGTGCCTATCTCACACTGTATTTCTGCGTCAGTCTTCAACTCTACATGCATACATTCATAAACTTGTGTAGCTTCTCTTTCTTGTTTAGAATCAGTTATTGAATTATCAATTAATTCCAACACTTCCCTCTTTTTTAAGTAATTAGACTTCCTTTTCTTTGGGAGAAGAAATTTATTTACTTCCTAACTAAAAACTTGGAAAGTACCGCATTGTCTTTTAGTCTAGGGCACCTGAATATTTCATTCTTCATTATTCTGATTTTTAAAGTATCCGATTCATTCAAATCATCTTCTTTAAAATGCTTTCCACATACTCTAGAATTTTTTGTTGGAACAAAATTGTTACGCTTCATGCAAAAAACCCATTTGTTGTACAAACGTCTGTTCTTGTTTTTATAAGGGAATGCATAGTAACCAACATTTCTATGGACATCAGAATTATTTGAACAACCGTAAGCACTGCAGCAGGCATCTTCACTTACACTACACAATAAACAATACTAGGGAATACAAGACCGGCACCGTTCACACAGTACCGGAGCAAGCCAAACTAAGCCTGCTGACGGCGCGGCGCGTTAGCTGCGAGACGTCACAGACTTGCAACACTATAAATTAAATTGCTCACAGAATGAGAATGAGCGAACATAAAAAGAAATGGTTTTCGACTCTGCACTCAGCGAGAATCATATTTTATTTCAAGATAAAGTAAATTTTTTCGTTCAGTACCCCTTTAAGTGATATATGGACGGAAACTTGTATATGCATGTTTCATAAGTCACTATGCCTAAAACTGATACTTTTATAGGACCTAAAACAGCCTATTTTTACGTTAGAGCCTAATATTGCCTTTTTGCTCGTTTTTCCTCTAAAGTTCAAAATGAGTTACTTTTTGTTATGAATTCTAGCATTTATTTTCAGTTCGTACTAAATTTTTGGCTCGGAATGTGCAGTACATGACACATTTGTGACGTGGTTAAATAGTACGGAATGTTTTGTCTTCAGTAGAAAAATTCCTTGGAATTCCCAAGAAAATATAGTGTTCTTCTTCAGACTCCCACATCCAGTAAAAATAAAAAATAAAAACACAAAAATAAAAAGTAGAATCACTGAGGGGTACAAGGGGTTGAATGTACTAGCGTGCGTAGCTTCTGGGCGCAGGGATTAAGTTTTCACTGTTATGATAGTAATACAGGCCTAGCAATATGTCTATATAATTTTATATACCATAGACCTATATCTGTGTTTTATCATGATTATTGATTAATGGTGACTTCAATAAATATAATATTCTGCATTGCAATTGAGATATTTCAGAAAATTGGCAAATTTACAATTGTTAGAACCTATTTTCCAATTTTTAGAGCCTATTTTAGGTACCTAAAACAGCATTTTTAGCGACCTAAAAGTCAAAAGTATACTTATGACTCCATATTTTCCCAACTACAATTTCACGTTATCCTAATCTCTGAAACATGGTTAAAGCCTTCTTTACATTCTACATTAGTTCATCTGACAGGTTACTCGTCACTTCGCAATGACCACACTCTTAAGAAGGGGGGAGGGGTCTGAGCTTATGTAAGGTCAGATTTAAGCCCCAAAATAGTTTATCAATCACGAAGTGAATATGCGGCCCATCCAGAAATAATGTTTATAGAAATTCTCGTCTCGAGACTCAGAAATGCATTGTTGGTGTAATGTACAGACCTCCGAAAACCAACTTCCTAAATTACTTGGAAACTACACTCCTTAATATCTTGCCGCTTTATGAACATGTACTTATTCTCAGAGACATGAATACTAATTTACTAGAAACGACCCACAAAGACATGAAAGAAACGTGTGAAACTAGGAGGTGCCCGTGGCTTCGCCACGATAATTCTTTTAAAAATTAAAAATTAAGAGTATAATAATTATTAAAGCATTATATTTATTAACACTTGCACGTGAATCATTCATAAACTAAGCCATTAATAATTAATGAAACAGCTAAAATTCCTGCTTTAGAGTACATTCCACGACATGAAAGCGCCCCCTGGGAAAACTATATCAGAATCGATTATGCAGTTCCAAAGAACCTGTGAACACATAATACGTATTGTTTCTCAGCTGTTTATTGACATGAATATGATGTGAATTTTATTTTATCAATTCAGTGTAATTTTCAGAAATTATATAATGTTTCAAGGGAAGGAATGGTTTGTTTGGATTATTATTATCAGCGATATTTCAAGAGATAAAACCATCAATATTTTACAGCTGTTGCCCCCGGCTTCGCCCGCCATTATTCATTGACTCCAGGATTTTTAAGAAAATTACACTGGTAGATTATTAAAAATGTTTGTGGTTCAGAGCTATGAAAATTGTAAGTAAAAATAAAATTAGAATATTTGTTCATTGTGTTCATTTCACTTAGGCCTTATATAATAAATAAACGGTTTTCCTTCCTAATTTTGTAGTCGTCATGAAAGTTTAGACTGCGAGAGACGAACATCGCCGAGTATACCCGATGTCTCACGAAGCGGGCGAGCAAGCACGCTATTTAGGGCCGTTGAATTGTATAAGAGCAGATGTTCCAGTCTTTCGACCTAAACATCCTTCCTCTAAATCCTACCCACCACACATGTACTTCAGAAACTTTACTAGACTTAATTATAACAAACAATATTGACAAAGTAACGACTCATGGATAGATCCCTGCTCCGGGCATCTCTGCACACGACATTATTTACGTAATTGATTCTTTACAGTGCCCTAAAAGAAAAGCAAGGGTGATTACTTACAGAGACCTGAATCAAATTGACGAGACAGCATTCTTAGAAGAATGCAAGAGCTACCTTGGCACAGAGTCTGGCATGCAAATTCTGTTGACGAAAAAGTAGATATATTTAACGACTTAATAATTAAATTGTACAACAAACATGCACCTTTTAAGACAAAACACACAAGAAGACCGCCTACTCCGTGGATGACATCCGACATTCGAGAGATGATGGCTTTAAGAGATCAGGCATATAGGAAATTCAGACAGAATAAAAAAGACGAAAATTTTCAACATCAAAACACACAAGAAGACCGCCTACTCCGTGGATGACATCCGACATTCGAGAGATGATGGCTTTAAGAGATCAGGCATATAGGAAATTCAGACAGAATAAAAAAGACGAAAATTTTCAACATTACAAAAGTATTAGAAATAAAACTACAGAGATGATTAGAAATGCTAAAGTTGGATATATCAACAAACTTGTTGATCGTAACACGTCACCGACTGAGCTGTGGCAGGGTATGAGATCAATGGGAATAGGACACACAAAAGAGCAAATAGAACATATATTTCTATACCTCTTGACAGTTTGAACGAATATTTTACGAATGGCATGCCCACATCTCAGAATGTTACTTCATATTTTCGAAATGACACGACTGACATGCAGACGGACACAAACTTCATAAGAGACAATTTTTGTTTTTCTTACATAATGATTCGTGACATAATATCAAAGTCTAAAGCGACAGGTGTTGACAAAATCAGTATTACTCTTATAAATAAAATAGCACATTTAATACTACCAACAATAGCACACATTTTTAATGCTTCGATTATGACAGCCAAGTTCCCTAGTACGTGGAAGAAGGCCTACGTACATCCCCAACCTAAGGTTAAAATCCCCGGAAATCCCAATGATTATCATCCCATTAACATTCTTCCTGCCTTGTCGAAAGCACTGGAAAGCATTATACACAAACAACTGACTAACTACCTGAATGAAAATAATCTTCTTGACTCTTTACAATCTGGCTTCCGACAGGACATAGTACCACAACTGATTAACTACCTGAATGAAAATAACTTCTTGACACTTTACAATCTGGCTTCCGCACAGGACATAGTACCACAACTGACTAACTACCTGAATGAAAATAATCTTCTTGAATCTTTACAATCTGGCTTTCGCACAGGACATAGTACCACAACTGATTAACTACCTGAATGAAAATAACTTCTTGACACTTTACAATCTGGCTTCCGCACAGGACATAGTACCACAACTGACTAACTACCTGAATGAAAATAATCTTCTTGAATCTTTACAATCCGGCTTTCGCACAGGACATAGTACCACAACTGATTAACTACCTGAATGAAAATAACTTCTTGACACTTTACAATCTGGCTTCCGCACAGGACATAGTACCACAACTGACTAACTACCTGAATGAAAATAATCTTCTTGAATCTTTACAATCTGGCTTTTGCACAGGACATAGTACCACAACTGATTAACTACCTGAATGAAAATAACTTCTTGACACTTTACAATCTGGCTTCCGCACAGGACATAGTACCACAACTGATTAACTACCTGAATGAAAATAACTTCTTGACACTTTACAATCTGGCTTCCGCACAGGACATAGTACCACAACTGACTAACTACCTGAATGAAAATAATCTTCTTGAATCTTTACAATCTGGCTTTCGCACAGGACATAGTACCACAACTGATTAACTACCTGAATGAAAATAACTTCTTGACACTTTACAATCTGGCTTCCGCACAGGACATAGTACCACAACTGACTAACTACCTGAATAAAAATAATCTTATTGACTCTTTACAATCTGGCTTCCGCACAGGACATAGTACCACAACTGATTAACTACCTGAATGAAAATAACTTCTTGACACTTTACAATCTGGCTTCCGCACAGGACATAGCACCACAACTGACTAACTACCTGAATGAAAATAATCTTCTTGAATCTTTACAATCTGGCTTCTGCACAGGACATAGTACCACAACTGATTAACTACCTGAATGAAAATAACTTCTTGACACTTTACAATCTGGCTTCCGCACAGGACATAGTACCACAACTGACTAACTACCTGAATGAAAATAATCTTCTTGAATCTTTACAATCTGGCTTTCGCACAGGACATAGTACCACAACTGATTACCACAACTGATTAACTACCTGAATGAAAATAACTTCTTGACACTTTACAATCTGGCTTCCGCACAGGACATAGTACCACAACTGACTAACTACCTGAATGAAAATAATCTTCTTGAATCTTTACAATCTGGCTTTCGCACAGGACATAGTACCACAACTGATTAACTACCTGAATGAAAATAACTTCTTGACACTTTACAATCTGGCTTCCGCACAGGACATAGGACCACAACTGACTAACTACCTGAATGAAAATAATCTTCTTGAATCTTTACAATCTGGCTTTCGCACAGGACATAGTACCACAACTGACTAACTACCTGAATGAAAATAATCTTATTGACTCTTTACAATCTGGCTTCCGCACAGGACATAGTACCACAACTGATTAACTACCTGAATGAAAATAACTTCTTGACACTTTACAATCTGGCTTCCGCACAGGACATAGGACCACAACTGACTAACAACCTGAATGAAAATAATCTTCTTGAATCTTTACAATCTGGCTTTCGCACAGGACATAGTACCACAACTGATTAACTACCTGAATGAAAATAACTTCTTGACACTTTACAATCTGGCTTCCGCACAGGACATAGTACCACAACTGACTAACTACCTGAATAAAAATAATCTTATTGACTCTTTACAATCTGGCTTCCGCACAGGACATAGTACCACAACTGATTAACTACCTGAATGAAAATAACTTCTTGACACTTTACAATCTGGCTTCCGCACAGGACATAGGACCACAACTGACTAACTACCTGAATGAAAATAATCTTCTTGAATCTTTACAATCTGACTTCCGCACAGGACATAGTACCACAACTGACTAACTACCTGAATAAAAATAATCTTATTGACTCTTTACAATCTGGCTTCCGCACAGGACATAGTACCACAACTGACTAAGTACCTGAATGAAAATAATTTTCTTGAATCTTTACAATCTGACTTCCGCACAGGACATAGTACCACAACTGACTAACTACCTGAATGAAAATAATCTTCTTGACTCTTTACAATCTGGCTCTCACACAGGACATAGTACCACAACTGACTAACTACCTGAATGAAAATAATCTTTTTGACTCTTTACAATCTGGCTTTCGCACAGGACATAGTACCACAACTGATTAACTACCTGAATGAAAATAACTTCTTGACAATTTACAATCTGGCTTCCGCACAGGACATAGTACCACAACTGACTAACTACCTGAATGAAAATAATCTTCTTGAATCTTTACAATCTGGCTTTTGCACAGGACATAGTACCACAACTGATTAACTACCTGAATGAAAATAACTTCTTGACACTTTACAATCTGGCTTCCGCACAGGACATAGTACCACAACTGATTAACTACCTGAATGAAAATAACTTCTTGACACTTTACAATCTGGCTTCCGCACAGGACATAGTACCACAACTGACTAACTACCTGAATGAAAATAATCTTCTTGAATCTTTACAATCTGGCTTTCGCACAGGACATAGTACCACAACTGATTAACTACCTGAATGAAAATAACTTCTTGACACTTTACAATCTGGCTTCCGCACAGGACATAGTACCACAACTGACTAACTACCTGAATAAAAATAATCTTACTGACTCTTTACAATCTGGCTTCCGCACAGGACATAGTACCACAACTGATTAACTACCTGAATGAAAATAACTTCTTGACACTTTACAATCTGGCTTCCGCACAGGACATAGGACCACAACTGACTAACTACCTGAATGAAAATAATCTTCTTGAATCTTTACAATCTGGCTTCTGCACAGGACATAGTACCACAACTGATTAACTACCTGAATGAAAATAACTTCTTGACAATTTACAATCTGGCTTCCGCACAGGACATAGTACCACAACTGACTAACTACCTGAATGAAAATAATCTTCTTGAATCTTTACAATCTGGCTTTCGCACAGGACATAGTACCACAACTGATTACCACAACTGATTAACTACCTGAATGAAAATAACTTCTTGACACTTTACAATCTGGCTTCCGCACAGGACATAGTACCACAACTGACTAACTACCTGAATGAAAATAATCTTCTTGAATCTTTACAATCTGGCTTTCGCACAGGACATAGTACCACAACTGATTAACTACCTGAATGAAAATAACTTCTTGACACTTTACAATCTGGCTTCCGCACAGGACATAGGACCACAACTGACTAACTACCTGAATGAAAATAATCTTCTTGAATCTTTACAATCTGGCTTTCGCACAGGACATAGTACCACAACTGACTAACTACCTGAATGAAAATAATCTTATTGACTCTTTACAATCTGGCTTCCGCACAGGACATAGTACCACAACTGATTAACTACCTGAATGAAAATAACTTCTTGACACTTTACAATCTGGCTTCCGCACAGGACATAGGACCACAACTGACTAACTACCTGAATGAAAATAATCTTCTTGAATCTTTACAATCTGGCTTTCGCACAGGACATAGTACCACAACTTATTAACTACCTGAATGAAAATAACTTCTTGACACTTTACAATCTGGCTTCCGCACAGGACATAGTACCACAACTGACTAACTACCTGAATAAAAATAATCTTATTGACTCTTTACAATCTGGCTTCCGCACAGGACATAGTACCACAACTGATTAACTACCTGAATGAAAATAACTTCTTGACACTTTACAATCTGGCTTCCGCACAGGACATAGGACCACAACTGACTAACTACCTGAATGAAAATAATCTTCTTGAATCTTTACAATCTGGCTTCTGCACAGGACATAGTACCACAACTGACTAACTACCTAAATGAAAATAATCTTCTTGACTCTTTACAATCTGGCTTCCGACAGGACATAGTACCACAACTGATTAACTACCTGAATGAAAATAACTTCTTGACACTTTACAATCTGGCTTCCGCACAGGACATAGTACCACAACTGACTAACTACCTGAATGAAAATAATCTTCTTGAATCTTTACAATCTGGCTTTCGCACAGGACATAGTACCACAACTGATTAACTACCTGAATGAAAATAACTTCTTGACACTTTACAATCTGGCTTCCGCACAGGACATAGTACCACAACTGACTAACTACCTGAATGAAAATAATCTTCTTGAATCTTTACAATCTGGCTTTCGCACAGGACATAGTACCACAACTGATTAACTACCTGAATGAAAATAACTTCTTGACACTTTACAATCTGGCTTCCGCACAGGACATAGGACCACAACTGACTAACTACCTGAATGAAAATAATCTTCTTGAATCTTTACAATCTGGCTTTCGCACAGGACATAGTACCACAACTGACTAACTACCTGAATGAAAATAATCTTATTGACTCTTTACAATCTGGCTTCCGCACAGGACATAGTACCACAACTGATTAACTACCTGAATGAAAATAACTTCTTGACACTTTACAATCTGGCTTCCGCACAGGACATAGGACCACAACTGACTAACTACCTGAATGAAAATAATCTTCTTGAATCTTTACAATCTGGCTTTCGCACAGGACATAGTACCACAACTGATTAACTACCTGAATGAAAATAACTTCTTGACACTTTACAATCTGGCTTCCGCACAGGACATAGTACCACAACTGACTAACTACCTGAATAAAAATAATCTTATTGACTCTTTACAATCTGGCTTCCGCACAGGACATAGTACCACAACTGATTAACTACCTGAATGAAAATAACTTCTTGACACTTTACAATCTGGCTTCCGCACAGGACATAGGACCACAACTGACTAACTACCTGAATGAAAATAATCTTCTTGAATCTTTACAATCTGACTTCCGCACAGGACATAGTACCACAACTGACTAACTACCTGAATAAAAATAATCTTATTGACTCTTTACAATCTGGCTTCCGCACAGGACATAGTACCACAACTGACTAAGTACCTGAATGAAAATAATTTTCTTGAATCTTTACAATCTGACTTCCGCACAGGACATAGTACCACAACTGACTAACTACCTGAATGAAAATAATCTTCTTGACTCTTTACAATCTGGCTCTCACACAGGACATAGTACCACAACTGACTAACTACCTGAATGAAAATAATCTTTTTGACTCTTTACAATCTGGCTTTCGCACAGGACATAGTACCACAACTGATTAACTACCTGAATGAAAATAACTTCTTGACACTTTACAATCTGGCTTCCGCACAGGACATAGTACCACAACTGACTAACTACCTGAATGAAAATAATCTTCTTGAATCTTTACAATCTGGCTTTTGCACAGGACATAGTACCACAACTGATTAACTACCTGAATGAAAATAACTTCTTGACACTTTACAATCTGGCTTCCGCACAGGACATAGTACCACAACTGATTAACTACCTGAATGAAAATAACTTCTTGACACTTTACAATCTGGCTTCCGCACAGGACATAGTACCACAACTGACTAACTACCTGAATGAAAATAATCTTCTTGAATCTTTACAATCTGGCTTTCGCACAGGACATAGTACCACAACTGATTAACTACCTGAATGAAAATAACTTCTTGACACTTTACAATCTGGCTTCCGCACAGGACATAGTACCACAACTGACTAACTACCTGAATAAAAATAATCTTACTGACTCTTTACAATCTGGCTTCCGCACAGGACATAGTACCACAACTGATTAACTACCTGAATGAAAATAACTTCTTGACACTTTACAATCTGGCTTCCGCACAGGACATAGGACCACAACTGACTAACTACCTGAATGAAAATAATCTTCTTGAATCTTTACAATCTGGCTTCTGCACAGGACATAGTACCACAACTGATTAACTACCTGAATGAAAATAACTTCTTGACAATTTACAATCTGGCTTCCGCACAGGACATAGTACCACAACTGACTAACTACCTGAATGAAAATAATCTTCTTGAATCTTTACAATCTGGCTTTCGCACAGGACATAGTACCACAACTGATTACCACAACTGATTAACTACCTGAATGAAAATAACTTCTTGACACTTTACAATCTGGCTTCCGCACAGGACATAGTACCACAACTGACTAACTACCTGAATGAAAATAATCTTCTTGAATCTTTACAATCTGGCTTTCGCACAGGACATAGTACCACAACTGATTAACTACCTGAATGAAAATAACTTCTTGACACTTTACAATCTGGCTTCCGCACAGGACATAGGACCACAACTGACTAACTACCTGAATGAAAATAATCTTCTTGAATCTTTACAATCTGGCTTTCGCACAGGACATAGTACCACAACTGACTAACTACCTGAATGAAAATAATCTTATTGACTCTTTACAATCTGGCTTCCGCACAGGACATAGTACCACAACTGATTAACTACCTGAATGAAAATAACTTCTTGACACTTTACAATCTGGCTTCCGCACAGGACATAGGACCACAACTGACTAACTACCTGAATGAAAATAATCTTCTTGAATCTTTACAATCTGGCTTTCGCACAGGACATAGTACCACAACTGATTAACTACCTGAATGAAAATAACTTCTTGACACTTTACAATCTGGCTTCCGCACAGGACATAGTACCACAACTGACTAACTACCTGAATAAAAATAATCTTATTGACTCTTTACAATCTGGCTTCCGCACAGGACATAGTACCACAACTGATTAACTACCTGAATGAAAATAACTTCTTGACACTTTACAATCTGGCTTCCGCACAGGACATAGGACCACAACTGACTAACTACCTGAATGAAAATAATCTTCTTGAATCTTTACAATCTGGCTTCTGCACAGGACATAGTACCACAACTGACTAACTACCTAAATGAAAATAATCTTCTTGACTCTTTACAATCTGGCTTCCGCACAGGACATAGTACCAAAACTGACTAACTACCTGAATGAAAATAATCTTCTTGACTCTTTACAATCTGGCTTCCGACAGGACATAGTACCACAACTGACTAAGTACCTGAATGAAAATAATTTTCTTGAATCTTTACAATCTGACTTCCGCACAGGACATAGTACCACAACTGATTAACTACCTGAATGAAAATAACTTCTTGACACTTTACAATCTGGCTTCTGCACAAGACATAGTACCACAACTGACTAACTACCTGAATGAAAATAATCTTCTTGACTCTTTACAATCTGGCTTCCGACAGGACATAGTACCACAACTGACTAAGTACCTGAATGAAAATAATTTTCTTGAATCTTTACAATCTGACTTCCGCACAGGACATAGTACCACAACTGACTAACTACCTGAATAAAAATAATCTTATTGACTCTTTACAATCTGGCTTCCGCACAGGACATAGTACCACAACTGACTAAGTACCTGAATGAAAATAATTTTCTTGAATCTTTACAATCTGACTTCCGCACAGGACATAGTACCACAACTGACTAACTACCTGAATGAAAATAATCTTCTTGACTCTTTACAATCTGGCTCTCACACAGGACATAGTACCACAACTGACTAACTACCTGAATGAAAATAATCTTTTTGACTCTTTACAATCTGGCTTTCACACAGGACATAGTACCATAACTGACTAACTACCTGAATGAAAATAATCTTCTTGACTCTTACAATCTGGCTTCCGACAGGACATAGTACCACAACTGACTAAGTACCTGAATGAAAATAATTTTCTTGAATCTTTACAATCTGGCTCTCACACAGGACATAGTACCACAACTGACTAACTACCTGAATGAAAATAATCTTCTTGAATCTTTACAATCTGGCTTCCGCACAGGACATAGTACCAAAACTGACTAACTACCTGAATGAAAATAATCTTCTTGACTCTTTACAATCTGGCTCTCACACAGGACATAGTACCACAACTGACTAACTACCTGAATGAAAATAATCTTCTTGACTCTTTACAATCTGGCTCTCACACAGGACATAGTACCACAACTGACTAACTACCTGAATGAAAATAATCTTCTTGAATCTTTACAATCTGGCTTCCGCACAGGACATAGTACCAAAACTGACTAACTACCTGAATGAAAATAATCTTCTTGACTCTTTACAATCTGGCTTCCGACAGGACATAGTACCACAACTGACTAAGTACCTGAATGAAAATAATTTTCTTGAATCTTTACAATCTGACTTCCGCACAGGACATAGTACCACAACTGATTAACTACCTGAATGAAAATAACTTCTTGACACTTTACAATCTGGCTTCCGCACAGGACATAGGACCACAACTGACTAACTACCTGAATGAAAATAATCTTCTTGAATCTTTACAATCTGGCTTCTGCACAGGACATAGTACCACAACTGACTAACTACCTAAATGAAAATAATCTTCTTGACTCTTTACAATCTGGCTTCCGCACAGGACATAGTACCAAAACTGACTAACTACCTGAATGAAAATAATCTTCTTGACTCTTTACAATCTGGCTTCCGACAGGACATAGTACCACAACTGACTAAGTACCTGAATGAAAATAATTTTCTTGAATCTTTACAATCTGACTTCCGCACAGGACATAGTACCACAACTGATTAACTACCTGAATGAAAATATCTTCTTGACTCTTTACAATCTGGCTTCTGCACAGGACATAGTACCACAACTGACTAACTACCTGAATGAAAATATCTTCTTGACTCTTTACAATCTGGCTTCTGCACAGGACATAGTACCACAACTGACTAACTACCTGAATGAAAATAATCTTATTGACTCTTTACAATCTGGCTTCTGCACAGGACATAGGACCACAACTGACTAACTACCTGAATGAAAATAATCTTCTTGAATCTTTACAATCTGGCTTCTGCACAGGACATAGTACCACAACTGACTAACTACCTGAATGAAAATATCTTCTTGACTCTTTACAATCTGACTTCCGCACAGGACATAGTACCACAACTGATTAACTACCTGAATGAAAATAACTTCTTGACACTTTACAATCTGGCTTCCGCACAGGACATAGTACCACAACTGACTAACTACCTGAATGAAAATAATCTTCTTGAATCTTTACAATCTGGCTTTCGCACAGGACATAGTACCACAACTGATTAACTACCTGAATGAAAATAACTTCTTGACACTTTACAATCTGGCTTCCGCACAGGACATAGTACCACAACTGACTAACTACCTGAATAAAAATAATCTTATTGACTCTTTACAATCTGGCTTTCGCACAGGACATAGTACCACAACTGATTAACTACCTGAATGAAAATAACTTCTTGACACTTTACAATCTGGCTTCCGCACAGGACATAGTACCACAACTGATTAACTACCTGAATGAAAATAACTTCTTGACACTTTACAATCTGGCTTCCGCACAGGACATAGTACCACAACTGATTAACTACCTGAATGAAAATAACTTCTTGACACTTTACAATCTGGCTTCCGCACAGAACATAGTACCACAACTGACTAAGTACCTGAATGAAAATAATCTTCTTGACTCTTTACACTCTGACTTCTGCACAAGACATAGTACCACAACTGATTAACTACCTGAATGAAAATAACTTCTTGACACTTTACAATCTGACTTCCGCACAGGACATAGTACCACAACTGACTAAGTACCTGAATGAAAATAATCTTATTGACTCTTTACAATCTGGCTTCTGCACAGGACATAGGACCACAACTGACTAACTACCTGAATAAAAATAATCTTCTTGAATCTTTACAATCTGGCTTCTGCACAGGACATAGGACCACAACTGACTAACTACCTGAATGAAAATAATCTTCTTGAATCTTTACAATCTGGCTTCCGACAGGACATAGTACCACAACTGATTAACTACCTGAATGAAAATAACTTCTTGACACTTTACAATCTGGCTTCCGCACAGGACATAGTACCACAACTGATTAACTACCTGAATGAAAATAACTTCTTGACACTTTACAATCTGGCTTCCGCACAGGACATAGTACCACAACTGACTAAGTACCTGAATGAAAATAATCTTCTTGACTCTTTACACTCTGGCTTCTGCACAGGACATAGGACCACAACTGACTAACTACCTGAATAAAAATAATCTTATTGACTCTTTACAATCTGGCTTTCGCACAGGACATAGTACCACAACTGATTAACTACCTGAATGAAAATAACTTCTTGACACTTTACAATCTGGCTTCCGCACAGGACATAGTACCACAACTGATTAACTACCTGAATGAAAATAACTTCTTGACACTTTACAATCTGGCTTCCGCACAGGACATAGTACCACAACTGATTAACTACCTGAATGAAAATAACTTCTTGACACTTTACAATCTGGCTTCCGCACAGGACATAGTACCACAACTGACTAAGTACCTGAATGAAAATAATCTTCTTGACTCTTTACACTCTGACTTCTGCACAAGACATAGTACCACAACTGATTAACTACCTGAATGAAAATAACTTCTTGACACTTTACAATCTGACTTCCGCACAGGACATAGTACCACAACTGACTAAGTACCTGAATGAAAATAATCTTATTGACTCTTTACAATCTGGCTTCTGCACAGGACATAGGACCACAACTGACTAACTACCTGAATAAAAATAATCTTCTTGAATCTTTACAATCTGGCTTCTGCACAGGACATAGGACCACAAATGACTAACTACCTGAATGAAAATAATCTTCTTGAATCTTTACAATCTGGCTTCCGACAGGACATAGTACCACAACTGATTAACTACCTGAATGAAAATAACTTCTTGACACTTTACAATCTGGCTTCCGCACAGGACATAGTACCACAACTGATTAACTACCTGAATGAAAATAACTTCTTGACACTTTACAATCTGGCTTCCGCACAGGACATAGTACCACAACTGACTAAGTACCTGAATGAAAATAATCTTCTTGACTCTTTACACTCTGGCTTCTGCACAGGACATAGGACCACAACTGACTAACTACCTGAATGAAAATAATCTTCTTGAATCTTTACAATCTGGCTTCTGCACAGGACATAGTACCACAACTGACTAACTACCTGAATGAAAATATCTTCTTGACTCTTTACAATCTGACTTCCGCACAGGACATAGTACCACAACTGATTAACTACCTGAATGAAAATAACTTCTTGACACTTTACAATCTGGCTTCCGCACAGGACATAGTACCACAACTGATTAACTACCTGAATGAAAATAACTTCTTGACACTTTACAATCTGGCTTCCGCACAGGACATAGTACCACAACTGATTAACTACCTGAATGAAAATAACTTCTTGACACTTTACAATCTGGCTTCCGCACAGGACATAGTACCACAACTGATTAACTACCTGAATGAAAATAACTTCTTGACACTTTACAATCTGACTTCCGCACAGGACATAGTACCACAACTGACTAACTACCTGAATAAAAATAATCTTATTGACTCTTTACAATCTGGCTTCCGCACAGGACATAGTACCACAACTGACTAAGTACCTGAATGAAAATAATTTTCTTGAATCTTTACAATCTGACTTCCGCACAGGACATAGTACCACAACTGACTAACTACCTGAATGAAAATAATCTTCTTGACTCTTTACAATCTGGCTCTCACACAGGACATAGTACCACAACTGACTAACTACCTGAATGAAAATAATCTTTTTGACTCTTTACAATCTGGCTTTCACACAGGACATAGTACCATAACTGACTAACTACCTGAATGAAAATAATCTTCTTGACTCTTACAATCTGGCTTCCGACAGGACATAGTACCACAACTGACTAAGTACCTGAATGAAAATAATTTTCTTGAATCTTTACAATCTGGCTCTCACACAGGACATAGTACCACAACTGACTAACTACCTGAATGAAAATAATCTTCTTGAATCTTTACAATCTGGCTTCCGCACAGGACATAGTACCAAAACTGACTAACTACCTGAATGAAAATAATCTTCTTGACTCTTTACAATCTGGCTCTCACACAGGACATAGTACCACAACTGACTAACTACCTGAATGAAAATAATCTTCTTGAATCTTTACAATCTGGCTTTCGCACAGGACATAGTACCACAACTGATTACCACAACTGATTAACTACCTGAATGAAAATAACTTCTTGACACTTTACAATCTGGCTTCCGCACAGGACATAGTACCACAACTGACTAACTACCTGAATGAAAATAATCTTCTTGAATCTTTACAATCTGGCTTTCGCACAGGACATAGTACCACAACTGATTAACTACCTGAATGAAAATAACTTCTTGACACTTTACAATCTGGCTTCCGCACAGGACATAGGACCACAACTGACTAACTACCTGAATGAAAATAATCTTCTTGAATCTTTACAATCTGGCTTTCGCACAGGACATAGTACCACAACTGACTAACTACCTGAATGAAAATAATCTTATTGACTCTTTACAATCTGGCTTCCGCACAGGACATAGTACCACAACTGATTAACTACCTGAATGAAAATAACTTCTTGACACTTTACAATCTGGCTTCCGCACAGGACATAGGACCACAACTGACTAACTACCTGAATGAAAATAATCTTCTTGAATCTTTACAATCTGGCTTTCGCACAGGACATAGTACCACAACTGATTAACTACCTGAATGAAAATAACTTCTTGACACTTTACAATCTGGCTTCCGCACAGGACATAGTACCACAACTGACTAACTACCTGAATAAAAATAATCTTATTGACTCTTTACAATCTGGCTTCCGCACAGGACATAGTACCACAACTGATTAACTACCTGAATGAAAATAACTTCTTGACACTTTACAATCTGGCTTCCGCACAGGACATAGGACCACAACTGACTAACTACCTGAATGAAAATAATCTTCTTGAATCTTTACAATCTGGCTTCTGCACAGGACATAGTACCACAACTGACTAACTACCTAAATGAAAATAATCTTCTTGACTCTTTACAATCTGGCTTCCGCACAGGACATAGTACCAAAACTGACTAACTACCTGAATGAAAATAATCTTCTTGACTCTTTACAATCTGGCTTCCGACAGGACATAGTACCACAACTGACTAAGTACCTGAATGAAAATAATTTTCTTGAATCTTTACAATCTGACTTCCGCACAGGACATAGTACCACAACTGATTAACTACCTGAATGAAAATAACTTCTTGACACTTTACAATCTGGCTTCTGCACAAGACATAGTACCACAACTGACTAACTACCTGAATGAAAATAATCTTCTTGACTCTTTACAATCTGGCTTCCGACAGGACATAGTACCACAACTGACTAAGTACCTGAATGAAAATAATTTTCTTGAATCTTTACAATCTGACTTCCGCACAGGACATAGTACCACAACTGACTAACTACCTGAATAAAAATAATCTTATTGACTCTTTACAATCTGGCTTCCGCACAGGACATAGTACCACAACTGACTAAGTACCTGAATGAAA